>JAEOAD010000746.1:410000-1022500 GCA_036365145.1 Orientallactaga sibirica
TTATTTTCCTTCTTGATAGCTGCAGGGGCAACATCCCTCCACAAATTATATTGCTCCCTATTTTATATTTGATGACCTTATTAAGCTCCAGTTTCAATTTCCTTTTATCTTTACCCTTTTTGTTAAATTTCAAAATATTTTATTTATTTGCAAGCAGAGAGACAGACAGAGAGAATGGCTGTGCCAAGGCCTCCAGCCACTGCAAACAAACTCCAGATACATGCTCACCACATAGTGTACCTGGCTTTATGTGGATACTGGGGAATTGAACTCTGGTCATTGGGCTTTGCAGGCAAGCATCTTAACCAGTGAACCATCTGTCTAGCTCCAAATATTTTTGTCTGTTTTTTCATTCTAGCCCCGGCTGACATGTCACTCTCTCTTTTAGTTTCAGACTGGCCTTGAACTCATAATGATCCTACTACCTCTGCCTCCCAAGTGCTGGGATTAAAGGCATGCACCACCATGCCCAGCTAAATTTTTATTTACTTATTTGCCAGAAGGGAAGAAGGGAGGAAGAACATGAGCATGCCAGGACCTCGTGCTACTGCATACAAATTCCAGATGTATGACTACTTTGTACGTGCAGCTTTATGTGGGTACTGGTGAAGCAAACACAGGGCATTAGGCTTTGCAAACAAGAACTTTAACCCTGAGACATCTCCTCCAGCACCTTTTAACTATCCCAAATATTTGCTTCACGTAATGTCATCCATGTATTAGAAAATATATTTTGAGGGCTGGAGAAATGGCTTAGCAGTTAAGGCACTTGCCTGAAAAACCTAAGGACCCAGGTTCGATTCCCCAAGACCCACTTAAACCAAATGCATAAGGTGTTGCATGCTTCTGGAGCTCGTTTCCACTGGCTAGAGGCCCTGGTGAGCCCATTCTCTCTCTACCTGCCTCTCTCTCAGTCTCTTGAATAAATTTTTAAGAAAGTAAAAATATATATTAATAAGAAAAATTTTTTTGAGAGAGAGACAGGAAGAGGTAGAGAGAGAATGGGCACACCAGGGCCTTTTCAGGTGCTGTGAACAAACTCCATATGCGTGTGCCCCCTTGTGCTCATGTACGGCATTGTGTGCTTGCATCACTTTTATGTCTGGCTAGATGTAGGACCTACAGATTCGAACAGGCATTCTTAGGCTTCACAGGCAAGCGCCTTAACCACTAAGCCACCTCTCTAGCCCTTGTGCTTACTTTAGACTTCATCTTTTCAGACCCAATCAGGAGCCCTATTCTGGAATCTGTCCCACTTCTGGAAAGCCCTCAAAAGTTGACACTGGCCAGTATGGGGTTCAGGAGAGGAAGAGCTCTGCTTTCTCCCTGAGTCACCTCTTAGTTGCTGTTAAGAACTAGATGGGCTGGAGTGATGGCTTAGCAATTAAGTTGCTCACCTGCAAAGCCAAAGGACCCAGGTTTGACTCCCAAGTACCCATGTAAAGCCAGATGGCACAGTGGATAGAGGCCCCGGCATGCCCATTCTCTCTCAGATAAATAAAATAAAATTTGTGGTATTTTTAAAGTGCTAGAAAAAAACAGCTAACCACTATTTAGTATTCAATACACGATGAATGTGTGCTTAGTACTTTCTATATTTTATCTCATTTAAACTTCTTAAAACCTCTTGCTAAGTAGCTTTAGTTATCTCTAGTTTATAGGTAATGATAATGATTCCAATTTTTCATGTTTAGCATAATCAGTTACTGTGATTTATCCTCCTTTATAACCCAATCAAGTAGGAACAATTTTAGATCTCCATGTTTAAAGAAACTAGAGGTTGAGATAGGTTAATGACTTTCCCAGGGTCACTCAGCTAATAAGTGATGACCAGAATACAAACTTTTGATCTCCATGGCATCAGAATTCAAGGCTTTGCCCCTCAAAAGTCCAGCCAAGTTCAGGCACAGACCTTAAAGCTAAGAGGCTTGAGTTATTTCAGCCTTGTTTTTCGTATTAATTTACAAGGTCTCTCGGATTCAAAAGCTTATTTTCCTTCTTGATAGCTGCAGGGCAACATCCCTCCACAAATTATATTGCTCCCTATTTTATATTTGATGACCTTATTAAGCTCCAGTTTCAATTTCCTTTTATCTTTACCCTTTTTGTTAAATTTCAAAATATTTTATTTATTTGCAAGCAGAGAGACAGACAGAGAGAATGGCTGTGCCAAGGCCTCCAGCCACTGCAAACAAACTCAGATACATGCTCACCACATAGTGTACCTGGCTTTATGTGGATACTGGGAATTGAACTCTGGTCATTGGGCTTTGCAGGCAAGCATCTTAACCAGTGAACCATCTGTCTAGCTCCAAATATTTTTGTCTGTTTTTTCATTCTAGCCCCGGCTGACATGTCACTCTCTCTTTTAGTTTCAGACTGGCCTTGAACTCATAATGATCCTACTACCTCTGCCTCCCAAGTGCTGGGATTAAAGGCATGCACCACCATGCCCAGCTAAATTTTTATTTACTTATTTGCCAGAAGGGAAGAAGGGAGGAAGAACATGAGCATGCCAGGACCTCGTGCTACTGCATACAAATTCCAGATGTATGACTACTTTGTACGTGCAGCTTTATGTGGGTACTGGTGAAGCAAACACAGGGCATTAGGCTTTGCAAACAAGAACTTTAACCCCTGAGACATCTCCTCCAGCACCTTTTTAACTATCCCAAATATTTGCTTCGCGTAATGTCATCCATGAAGTATTAGAAAATATATTTTGAGGGCTGGAGAAATGGCTTAGCAGTTAAGGCACTTGCCTGAAAAACCTAAGGACCCAGGTTCGATTCCCCAAGACCCACTTAAACCAAATGCATAAGGTGTTGCATGCTTCTGGAGCTCGTTTCCACTGGCTAGAGGCCCTGGTGAGCCCATTCTCTCTCTACCTGCCTCTCTCTCAGTCTCTTGAATAAATTTTTAAGAAAGTAAAAATATATATTAATAAGAAAAATTTTTTTGAGAGAGAGACAGGAAGAGGTAGAGAGAGAATGGGCACACCAGGGCCTTTTCAGGTGCTGTGAACAAACTCCATATGCGTGTGCCCCCTTGTGCTCATGTACGGCATTGTGTGCTTGCATCACTTTTATGTCTGGCTAGATGTAGGACCTACAGATTCGAACAGGCATTCTTAGGCTTCACAGGCAAGCGCCTTAACCACTAAGCCGTCTCTCCATCCCAAGAAAATATACTTTGAGGGGAAATTTCAATGAGATAACATATAATACAAGTTCATTAAGGCCAACTAAATTGGCATGTCCTTATCAGCCACCAGACTGACACTGGCACTCCTTTTGCCCTAGACTTTCCCCTAGGATGTATGTAGGATCCATGGATGGGTCGGCAGGTCTTGACCAAGAACCAGCATAGCTAATAAAACAAAGATCTTTCATTGTTTATGGGAAAAAAAAAACACAGTAGACTAACGTATCTCTGCTTGGGTACTTGTGTAACATTTCTTGATAATGTCCTCTTTGCCTGGCAAAGTGCTAGGTACTCTGACCTCCAAGTTCCATGACCTCTGTCCTGCCACTGCTCCGGTACTCTCCCTCAACTCAGGTACTTACCTTCATGGTCCTACCTGGCCACGTCATCCCAGCCAATTTCAGTCCCTTCAGCTTCCGCTGGAACTCTCCACCCATCCTTGTGGATCATGTCATCTACAAATGCTTGATCCTTGCGTGACTTCGAATCCACTGATGCCGCCATGTTTTCATTATTTATTGGTTCTTTCATGTTCTTCCTTCCCTTTGAACTCAGCGTAGCATCCACAGCCTTATGATTTCCTCTGTTGAAATACAATTCACTCCCTTGCCCACCTCTCTCTCTCCATCCCACACGTTCTTGAAAATTATCAGACACTGCCAAACAACACCCGTCCTGCGTAGTAGACCGTGGCTAGAAACCGCCTCTGTCCTTTATTACAACTTGGTGCAGCCCTCGAGGCCTGCCCTCCCTTTGCTGCAGCCTCGTACCAGGGACTTGTTCTTTCAGCCCTGTCTTTGCAGGAAGATCACTCCTGAAATCCTTCTTGTTCCTTAAGTTCTCCCTGCTGGCTACTTCGACACACATAAAAGCATCTTCCATCTTCAAAACAAAACAAAACTCCAAACTCGTACAGTGAAAACATTTTTTTCTGTTTCATTTCAGGGCAAACTCTCTGGGGGAGGGTGATGTTAGCACTTGGAATTTCCACTTCCTTTTCTCCCATTTCCTCTATAATTCTGAACTGGGCTTTCACCCCAACCACTTCATCAAACCATTTTTTCTAAAGATTTATTTTTATTTATTTATTAGAAACAGAGGGAGAGGTAGAGAGAGACATTATTGCTATGTGCCATCACATCAGGCAGAATGGCTATTTTCAATGATACCACTCCTGGTGTGGTGCCTTTGATCCCAGCACTCAGGAGGCTGAGGGAGGAGGCTCAACTGAGTTTGAGGCCATCCAAAGACTACATAGTGAATTCCAGGTCAGCCTGGGCTATAGTGAGACCCTACCTTGAACCCCCCCCCAAAAAAATTAAATTAAATTAAATCAAAATCTATAGACAAGGGGCTGGAGAGATGGCTTAGCAGTTAAAGTGCATGCCTGCAAAGCCTAAGGACCCAGGATCAATTCTCCAGTTCCCACATAAGCCAGTTGCACATGGTGGCACATGTGTCGAGACGTTTGCAATGGCTAGAGGCCCTGGCGCCCATTCTCTCTCTCTCTCTGTCTTTGTCTCTAATAAGTAAATAAATAAATCTTAAAATATATAGACAAGAGGCAGAGGGTAAGGCTTAGAGAGACTTTATTAATTAGTAAGGGGGGGTCTCCCCTCGTCTTAGGCTGGTGGAACAGAAATGAGGGAAACTTCCCAGAACCTGGACATTCAGGAGCCAGCCAAGAGACAGTTTGTCCCCCGGTACACATCTATTTATAACTTTATTGTGGTGAGGTTTACCTTCAGGCTCAGGTGAGCCTGAGAGACAGCTGATTGGTCTGGCCATGACACCAAGTTCTGGGGGCTGAACTTGACCAACCACAATGCCAGGATTCGATTTAAATTCTAGGACAGGTGACCTCCCTCCCAAGAGGAACTTGGGTTGTTTGTGAAAAAAAAAAAAAAAAAAAAACAGATCTAGGGAACTCCTTTAGTCAAGAGATAAGGAAAAGCCAGCTTCTCTGATCTCTAGCAAAGTGGGGACTGCAAGGGCAGACTTTTGAGGGCCCAGTCACCCTACCTGCTTCAGGATCATGAGTTAAACAGATGTGACCTTTGATGAACTCTGCTGAGATGGTGCTGAGCTAGGAGAGCAAATTTAGATTATTGTGTGATATAGTTTGGATATGAAATGTTCCCCCAAACATTTGAACCCTTGGTCCCTAGCTGTTGGTACTGTTTGGAAAGGCTGTAAAATCTTCAGGAAGTGGAACCTTACTGGAGGAAATGGGTCACTGAGTCCAGTTTTATGGTTTGAGGTTTTATGGTCCAGCCCAACCTCCAGCTTGCTGGTCTCTCTGCTTCCTCCTGCTGATGTGACTATGTGATGCTGGCTTCTTGTTCCTGCTGTGCTTCCCCACCATGATGACTCTACCCTTTGAACTACAAGCCAAATTAAACCCTCTTCTTTTCATAAGTTGCTTCTGGTCACTGATACACTGTGACTTCTCTGGGAAGGAAGTATCTCCATGGCAATTTCCATTTCTTCCAACATGTGTTCTGCCTCCTTGTCATTTTAGGCTTTCAGATTCTACTCACTATACTGGAAGTTCAGCGCCTGCCTCTGATACCACACAATTAGCCACAGAAGCAAGCTGAAATGTCCCTTGTTCCCAGTCCTCTGCATAAACCTGAATGTCCTCTCCTCTGAATCCAGCATGCATGTCTTTTCCCCTAAAATCTCCACCACAGTAAATTCAGATGATCGACATAAATATTAACCATAATGTGGAATAATAGAAAAAAACAAACTGGGCGTGGTGTTGCATGTCTTTAATCCCAGCACTGCAGAGGCAGAGGTAGGAGGACTGCAGTGAGTTTGAGGTCACCCTGAGACTACATAGTAAATTACAGGTCAGCCTGGGCTAGAGTGAGACCCTACCTCAAAACACCAAGAAAAAAAAAAAAAACGTTAGGGCGCATGCCTGCGAAGCCTAAGGACCCAGGTCCGATTTTCCAGGTCCCACGTAAGCCAGATAAGCCAGATGCACATGGTGGCGCATGCATCTGGAATTCATTTGCAGTGACTGGAGGCCCTAGTGCGCCATTCTCTCTCTTTCTCTCTCTCTTTCTCCCTCTCTCTGTCTTAAATAATAAATAAATAACCAAAAAAGAAAAAGAAAATAAAACTATAAGACATGGTGTTAAAAAACAAAGTTTGGCCTGGTATAGCAGTGCAGGCTTTTAATCTGATCAGCATTTGGGAGGCAGATGTAGGAGAATCCAGTGACTTCAAGGCCATCCTGAGACTACATCGTGAATTCCACTTCAGCCTGGGCTGCAGCAAAACTTACCTCAAAAAAACCAAAAAAAAAAAAAAACAACAACAACAAAAAAAAAACAACATCATTGTTGTTTAGTGTGACCTTAGCATATTGCTAAATGCCCTGAGTCTTATTTTCTAGCCACCCTTCTTAAAATTTTCAAAGTACTATTTACCACAGAGGTTAGTTTCATTAGAAAAGAAAACCTTTTTCTCTGTTAGGTTTAAGTGTTTTCAAACTGCAAATTAACTAACAAAGGCAAATTAACAGGAGAAAGAAAACAAAACAACAACAAAACAAAAACTTACCGATGCGCACATCTAGAAGCTGTAGACTATTACTAGAAAATTCTCAGTGCCTGGGATGGGATACCTTCCAGTGAGTTGTTGGCCAAGGAGGTCCCGGTAGCCTCCAAAACATTAAAGGCTTTTGCCAAAGCCCTTGGTTTCCCTTGAGAAACAGATAGTAAGACCCTATTGCTGAAGACATCTCTTGCCTGAGAGGCAAGGTCACTGAGAAAGCAAGCTGGTGCTGAGAAGAAAACCTTCTCCCTGTAGACCAGCCAGCTGAAAGCTGGAAAAAGCTGCACTGCATGCAGCGTACGGGAGACAGAAGTCATCAGCAGTGAAAACAGTGGACACTGAATATTCAAGTTTGGCCAGACAGGCCCAATGACTGAACGGGTGCAATAGTGGCATGTCTACTCTTGGGGTAACCAACTGCTCCATAATTGGACTGAAGGCCCTCTCTATGGGAGGGAATACATACCTGGTACTGAAAAACCTAAGCAAAAGTCTATGGCAGGTGAGGTCATGAGCCTTAGGGGTATAAAGCCTGCTCTTGTCTGACTAAATGTATATATTATTCCCACCAAGCTGCGCTGGGGCACTACACTTAATGTTCATGTTCACATATTAACGCTACTCTCACTTCTGGTTAGAGAAGCTCTTTTCAGATGGTGATGACCACTGGGATGACCCAAAAGGCAACATAGTGCTGAAAAGAAGGGATGGAGGAGTGCCTAGCACTGAAACACCTCTGTCACACCCTCCAAGGCTCAGGGACCATTGCGGAAGAGGGGGTGGATAGAATGGAAGAGCCAAAGGAAGGGTATGACCTCTTACAATGCAACTGCCCAGACAGAAATTGGCCTCGATATCCATGACCTTGCTGTACCTACCAATACCTCTGCAAGACCCTCAAAAATAGAAGAAAAAGAAGCCGGGCGTGGTGGCGCACGCCTTTATTCCCAGCACTCGGGAGGCAGAGGTAGGAGGATCACCATGAGTTCAAGGCCACCCTGAGACTACATAGTTAATTCCAGGTCAGCCTGGGCCAGAGTGAGACCCTACCTCGAAAAACCAAAAAAAAAAAAAAAAAAAAAAAAGAAAAAGATGATGACATCAAATTAAAAGAGAGACTAATGGAGAGAGGGAGGGGATATGATGGAGACTGGAGTTCTAAAGTGGAATGGGGGGAGGGGAGGGAAATATCAGGTGGGTTTTTTTGTATATAAGTATAAAAGTTGTCAATAAAAAAATAATAATTTAAAAAATAAAAAAAAATTAAAAAAGAAAGAAAAAGAAAACAAAAACTTACCAATGAGCATGCAGAGAACAGAAAAGGAGCCAGTGCACCAAAGAACAAAGGAGGGTTATATGACTGATTATATGACTGAGTTAGTCTTCTTAGGGCTTCTGGAAGTGAGTTTCTAGAACAAAGGAGAGATTACACAGTCTGTAATAATATTTAATTATGCAGGTATGAGTGGTCATGTGGGTTTTCATTATTGTTGCTTTGTTGTTGGTGGCAGTGGTAGTGTGTGCGTGTACGCATGCGTGTGTTTCTTTATGATCATATAAATCCCCTAGAGAGAGGATTTATAGCATCCTCATTTCCAGAATGTCTGCTTTCTGTGAGATAAGGGAAGCTCAAAGAAGGCTTCTGTCTGTATCTGGCTGACTCAAATGCATTCAGTTAAAATAATCTTTAAACTCAGTCAAGGTCAAACAGGTCCTCACAGTTTCAATTATAACTAAGGAAAGGACATTTTCTAGGGGGCTTCTTTTCTCTCCAGCTCCCTCTCCACCTTCACCTGCCCTCCCTGTGCTCAGCTACAGACGTACTTCAGCCCTACCTGAAACACCCCCCCCCAACTCCCTCCTGCATGAGACACTGTCCAGAGCCCTCTCCTCTCCACATTCCTGCTCCATCAATTGGTTTCTTCCTACATGTCCTCAACTGAAATATTATGACTTCTTTAAAGATTTCAGTGATGTTCTCCTCAATCAGATAAGCCATAACCCCCATCCTCTGTCTCTCTCTCTGTCTCTCTCTCTCTCTGTCTCTCTCTCTGTCTCTCTCTCTCTCTGTCTCTCTCTCTCTCTCTCTCTCTCTCTCTCTCTCACACACACACACACGGAGAGAGAGAGCTCCATAGATCTCTGCACTCAGCTACTTGCTGAGTGTGTTATTCTAGCGACACTTACGCTGTGTGAAAGGTCTGATTTTCTTTTGTTGTTGGTTTGGTTTGGTTTCTAGCTTTGGGTTTCTAATACCTAGCAGTACCTAATAGATGCATTTATTGAAAATTAAGTTTATTGCAAACCATAAAAAGACTATCACTGGTAAGCCAGGAATGGTGGCACACGCCTTTAATCCCAGCACTCGGGAGGCAGAGGTAGGAGGATCGCCATGAGTTTGAGGCCAGCCTGAGATTACATAGTGAATTCCAGGTCAGCCTGAGCTAGAGTGAGACCCTAGCTCAAAAACAAACAAACAAAAAAGACATAACAGGGCTGGAGAGATGGGTTCAGCAGTTAAGGTTAAGGCGCTTGCCTGCAAAGCTAACACCCAGGTTTGATTTCCAGTACCCACGTAAAGCCACATGCACAAAGTAAGTAGCACATGCATCTGGAGTTCATTTGCAGTGGCTGGAGGTCCTGATGTGCTCATCCTCTTTCTCTGTCTGCCTCTTCCTCACTCTCTTTTTGTCTCTCCCTCTCTAAAATAAATATGTAAATAAAATTTTTTTAAATAATTAAAAAGTTATAAGGGCTAGAAAGATGGCTTAGCAGTTAAGGCACTTGCCTATGAAGCCTAAGGACGCAGGTTCAGTTCTCCAGGTCCCACATAAGCCAGATGCACATGGTGTTGCATGTGTCTGGAGTTCGTTTGCAGTGGCTAGAGGCCCTGGTGTGTTCATTCTCTCACTTCCTCCCTCTCTCTCTCTCTCTCTCTCTCTCTCTCTCTGTGTCTCTAATAAATAAATTAAATAAATAAAATAATAATAATAATAATAAGCTGGATTTGCCAGGGCAAGGTGGCACATGCCTTTAATCCCAGCACTTGGGAGGCAGAGGGAGGAGGATCACCATGAGTCTGAGGCCATTCTGAGACTAGATAGTGAATTCCAGGTCAGCCTAGGCTGGAGCGAGACCCTACCTCGGAAAAAAAAAAAAAAGTGGGAGTCCTTTGAGAGGTACAGAGGTAAATTAATTTTCCTTTTGTAAAAATGATTAGACTAACTGAACCCAATGGTCTTTTTCATTATAAAATTTGATTCTTGGATTAGATGTTAGGTATTTGAATCAGCAGGTATATGAATTTACTGAGAAATAATTGGATTCATAGAACAGTGCTATAATTAATATCCCAACTTAATACTGACTTTTCCCTGGGCATTAGCATGGGTTTTTCACTTTTTTAAAAAAATATATTTTATTATTTATTTGAGAGAGAGAGAGATACAGAAATAGGCAGGTAGAGAGAGAGCGAATGGGCATGCCAGGGCCTTCAGACACTGCAAACGAACTCCAGATGCATGCACCCCTTTGTGCATCTGGCTTACATGGGTCCTAGAGAATTGATCCTTGAATCGGGGTCCTTAGGCTTCACAGGCAAGCGTTTAACCGCTAAACCATCTCTCCAGCCCTCACTGGTTGTTTTTAAAGCTTGATGACTGCAGTACTTATCTCAATACATCATCCTGTAGCTTAGAAACAGGTTTCAGAGAGATCCGAGGGAGGCTCTACATTCTCCCTCAAAAGTGCCAACTTATGGGACTGGAGAGAGGACTCAGTAGTTAAGGCCACTTGCTCGCAAAGCCTGACAGCCCAGATTTGATTCTCCAGTGCCCACATAAAGCCAGATAGATGTACAAAGTGGCTCATGCATCTGGAATTCATTTGTAGTAGCAAGAAACCCTAACATGCCCGGTTCCTTTCTTTCTCCCTTTCTCTCTCCCTCCCTCTCTCTCTCTTCTTGCAAATAACATATATATATATTGTTTTTCTGAGGTAGGGTCTCACTCTAGCTAAGGCTGACTGGAGTACATTATGTAGCCTTAGGGTGGCCTCAAACTCACAGCAATCCTCCTACCTCTGCCATCCGAGTGCTGGGATCAAAGGTGTGCACCACCACGTCCGGCTCACCGGCTGTCTTTATCTCATCAGTGAAGATGTCACCTGAATGCTCACTCTGCAGTAGTCACCACCCCCATGCCACTTCTCTTTGTCACTTCATTCTAATTTTCTCCATTATGCTTAACATGATATGCCATCACCTTGTTTAATTACATTATGCTTAACATGATCTGACGTCACCTTGTTTAATGATATGATAGCTTTTTATTTAAGAGATGTATCCTAGCTAAAAGTGAGAACTTTGTTTTAATACCCCATTGTATTCCAAGTGCCCAGTGCCTGGCACCAAAGCAAACTCCCGATACATGGTCACTGACTTCTGACTCGAGAACAAGCTCAGTAGTTCTCTCTCCATCTTTTCTTTGTTTACTTTGCATAATCAAAATAGTAGGTTGTCAAATATGAAAACAGTTTAGAAGGATGAAAACACAAAGAATCAATTTACTTTTAAGAGCAGTCACTGGGACTTGGGACTGGGGCTGTAGCTCTGTGGTAAAGTGCTTGCCTAGCATGCACAAGGCCTTGGGTTTCAACCCCCGCACTGTCAAAAAAAAAAATCAATACCTTCCAAGGCTCAGGGAACATTGCCGAAGAGGGAATGAAAGAAAGCCAAGAGCATGTAGTTGTACCTTGGAGAAATGTCCTCCTAACATGAGCTGACTGGTGCATTCACAACCCCACAGTAGTTAACATTGTCTACCTCCACAGGCCATCAGCATCGTGACATGCAGGGCAGAGAAGGACAAAAGGAGGGTCCTCAGGATGCAGCAGAGAGGGGACCAAAAAAAGAATAAAGGGGGCTAAAGAGATGGCTTAGTGGTTAAAGCATTTGCCTGCAAAGCCAAAGGATTGCAGTTTGATTCTCCAAGACCCACGTAAGCCAGATGTACAAGGGGGTGCATGTGTCTGTCTGAGTTCGTTTGCAGTGGCTGGATGCCCTGGTGTACCCATTCTCTCTCTCTCTCTCTCTCAAATAAATAAATAAATAAAATATTTTTAAAATCTATTAAAAAAGAATAAAGGGATGGGAACACAATCAAACTGCTGTGTGTTCATATATTAAAGTTCTTAATAAAAAGTAATTAATTAACATAAATGAATTGGGGACTTAGAATTACATCATTTAAAAGAGGGCAGAGCCAGGTGTGGTGGCGCACGTCTTTAATCTCAGCACTTAGGAGGCAGAGGTAGGAGGATCTCTGTGAGTTTAAGGCCACCCTGAGACTACATAGTGAATTCCAGGTCAGCTTGGGCTACAGAGAGACTCTCAAAAACAAAAACAAAAACAAAAACAAAAACAAAAACAAAAACAAAAATGTCGGTCATGGTAGCACATGCCTTTAATCCCAGCCCTGGGGAGGCCGAGGTAGGAGGATCACCATGTGTTCAAGGCCTAGTGAATTCCAGGTCAGCCTGGGCTATCGTGAGACCCGACCTTGAGAAAAAAAAGCGGGAGGAGTAGAGAAGGGTGATGGGAGAAGACTGTGAGTGGGATGTACATTTATGAAAACTGTGAAAAAAGAAAAACAGGAAAAAAAGAGAACATGTTCCCCGTGTATTCAAATACAGCCTTCACTAATAAGCAAACAACAGCTTAAAAGCACACACTACTGCATTTACTCCCCTAGAGTACATTTCACTACCCTTTACTTTCCTTTGTACTTCTCTACATTTCACTTTATGGACTTAAAACCTTTCATCTCTTCCATTTACTAGCTGCTTAATCCTGAGAAAAAATTTCCCCCTCTGTCTTTTCATCTGTAAAATGAGGTTTAAGAGAATCATGTCATAGGATTGTCATGAAAATTCAGTGACACCATTTATAAGTTTTTCTGAAAGCTATATAGAACACCAGGCTCAGAGCTGCCACCCAACAAAATATTCTTGCATTGTCCATCTCCCCAACTCCTTGTGATTATGGATTCCTTGATGAATTTCAAGATGATAATCAGTGTATGACATAATGACATTTTCCAGACCTAAGTAGTATTGTAGCTACTTCTAAAAATATCTAAGACCAGCTAGGCGTGGTTGCGCACGCCTTTAATCCCAGCAATTGGGAGGCAGAGGTAGGAGGATAGCCAAGAGTTCGAGGCCATCCTGAGACTACATAGTGAGTTCCAGGTCAGCCTGAGCTAGAGTAAGACTCTACCTCAAAAAAAAAAAAAAAAAAAAAACCAAAACAAAAATTATATATCTAAGACCAACTGTTTAATCTGACTGACTTTGATCTTGATACATTTAAATACTGACAGTGTATTTGGAAGCCTATTTCCAATTTTGACTACTATTTTTGCTAATTGCTTTGGGTAAATAACTTATTGTTGCTAGGTATAACAATGCTCCCTTCCCTTTCACTAGCCTTCAGCACATGTGTTCAAATATAAGTTATAATAACGATTAACATGAATAAAGAGAGGAAGTATTTCCTTGAAAAAAATCATGTGTAATGTATATTATCAATGATTAATGAATTCAAAGCACTTAATGGACTATGTTCTTCCAGAGTCTGAAATAGTTCCTTGTAAGTAGATCAACCTTTGACATCATTGCCCTCTGGGTATCTATTTGATACAAGAAGTAATGGCAGGGCTGGAGGGATGGCTTAGCAGTTAAGGTGTTTGCCTACAAAGGCAAAGGACCCAGGTTCAATTCCCCAGGACCCACATTAGCCAGATGCACAAGGGAGCACACAAGTCTGGAGTTCATTTGCAGTGGCTGGAGGCCCTGGAGTGCCCATTCTCTTTCGCTCACTCTTTCTCTGTCAAATGTATGTATGTATGTATGTATGTATGTATGTACGTACGTACGTACGTATGTGCATATGAAGTAATGGCATATTAAGAAACTAGGTTTCCGGTCCCAGTGGATGAATGATCAGTGCATTATGTATGTATGTATGTATGTATGTGTGTGTGTGTGTGTGTATGTATGTGTGTGTGTGCATGTATGTGTGTGTGCATGTATGTGTGTGTGTATGTGTGTATGTATGTATGTACGTATGTATGTATGTACGTATGTGCATATGAAGTAATGGCACATTAAGAAACTAGGTTTCCGGTCCCAGTGGATGAATGATCAGTGCATTATGTATGTATGTATGTATGTATGTATGTGTGTGTGTGTGTGTATGTATGTATGTATGTATGTATGTACGTATGTGCATATGAAGTAATGGCATATTAAGAAACTAGGTTTCCGGTCCCAGTGGATGAATGATCAGTGCATTATGTATGTATGTATGTATGTATGTATGTATGTATGTATGTATGTGTATGTGTGTGTATGTATGTATGTATGTATGTACGTACGTACGTATGTGCATATGAAGTAATGGCATATTAAGAAACTAGGTTTCCGGTCCCGATGGATGAATGATCAGTGCATTAGAAATCAGTAACTCCTTAAAGTCTTACTTTTCTTTCTTTTTGTATATACGTGCGTGATGTGCATGCATATGTCCATATACGTGCAGGCGTATATGTGTGCATGTGTGTGTGGAGGCTAGAGGACAACCTCGTCTATCAGCTTCAGGAATTCCATCTACCTTCTCAGAGACAGGGTCCTTCCTTGGCCTGCAGCTCACCCACTTATCTACATCTTCGCAGTGCTGGCCCAACATGTTTACATGGGCACTGGGAACAAAATTAAGGTCCTTGCTAGATGTGGTGGCCTACGCCTTTAATCCCAGCACTCAGGAGGCAGAGGTAGAAGGATTACTGTGAGTTCAGGCCAGCCTGAGACTACATAGTGAATTCCAGGTTAGCCTGGGCTCAAGAGAGACCCTACCTTGAATAACCAACCAACCAAACAAACAACAAACAAACAACAACAATAAAAAAGCTAAGGTCTGGGGCTGGAGAGATGGCTTAGCCGTTAAGGCGTTTGACTGCAAAGCCAAAAGGATCCCAGTTCGATTCTCTAGGACCCATGTAAGCCAGATGCACAAGGGGGCACATGCATCTGGAATTCATGTGCAGGGGCTGGAGGCCTTGGCACACCCATTCTCTCTCTCTCTTCCTCTCCCTCTTTCTCTCTCTCAAATAAATAAATTATATATATATATATAGCTAAGGTCCTTGTGGTAGTTTGAGTGTATGTTCCCCATTGATTCAGATGTTAAAATTAAATTTGTCACTTGGATCTCCAGCTGCCTGGCTGGGGGAGGTGTCACTGGGGTGGGGTGGATCTTGGAATCCAGCCCTAAGATGGCTGGGAGTAGATCTGAATTCCAGCCCAAAGATATGCAAAGAAGTCTCAGCTCTGGGGTTCCTGCTTATTGGAAGTCAGGTTTGTGTTTGTTGCTTTTTGTTTTTGCTGCTGGTGGTGGTGGCTCTCTCTGCTTGGGTTTGTGAATGGGAGACAGCTTTTTCTACCACTGGTGGAGCTTCTCCTGGATCTGTAAGATTGACATAAATCCCTTCCTCCCATAAATCTGTGTTTGGTTAGATGTTCATCCTGGCCACGAGGAACTACTACAGTCCCCATGCTTGCAAAGCATGCACTTGACCAATTCCTTCTCCTCCTGAACTCTCACCTCAGCCACAAATTCCTACTTTTCTATAAGTTCCTTGAGGGCAGGAACCATGTGTTACTTTTGAGTATTACAATAATCTGGACATATTAAAGTAGTGACCGAGGGCTGGAGCGATAGCCTAAGATCCAGGTTCCATTCCCTAGTACCAGTGTAAGCCAGATGTACAAGGTGGCACATGTGTCTGGAGTTTGCAGTGGCTAGAGGCCTTGGTGGACCCATTCTCTCTCTCTCTCTCTCTCTCTCTCTCTCTCTCTCTCTCCCCTCTTTCTCTCTCTCAAGTAAACAAAAAAATTTTCTAAATTAGTGACTGATCTTCAAGGATTTTCTGTTAAATGCCTTTCTGTTACTCCAACAATGCCTTGACGCTATCAATTTAAAAAACAAAAAAGGCTTCTGTGGGTCACAGTTTAAGAGGTCCTCCTCTATGGATAACTGGCCTCATTGCTTTAGCCAAGGCATCTGTAGTGGTTTGATTCAGGTGACCCCCATAATCTTAGGTATTCTGAATGCTAGTCTCCCCAGCTGATGGAGATTTGGCAGTGTTTTGTTGGGGCAGGCTTATGGGTATTATAGCCAGTGTTTTGCACACTCTCCTGTTGCTATTGTCCACCTTATGTTGGCCAGGGGTGATGTCCACCCTCTGCTCATGCCATCATTTTCCCTGCCATTATGGAGCTTCCCCTCCGGTCTGTAAGTCAAAATAAACCCTTTTTTTCCCACAGCTGCTCTTGGTCAGGTGGTTTTTGCCAGCAATGCGAACCTGACTGCAACAGCATCACATGACGGCGGGAGGCTCTAAGTTCCATTGATGGTGGAAGAAGCTGGCCCCCTTTCATAGATCCAAGCACAGAGAGACACACCACAAGCAAGCACGCAGAAGCCTGCAGCAGCAGGACCCCCAGAGCTCACTTTGAATACCTTAGGTTGGAGTTCAGATCCGTACCCAGTAACACTGAGGGCTGGACCCCAGGATCTACCCCCAGTGCTACCTCCTCCTGCCAGCTGGAGACCAGATTTTTAATAAAAACCTCTGAGTTTATTGGGGGACATACATTCAAACAATCACATTCATGAAGTTCAACTGATCATACTTTACCCTAACAGTTATGATTTTTGTACTCTTTCTATGAAATTATTGCCCATATCGACTTAAAAAACGAAGATATGCTTTCTTCTAAAAACTTTATAATTTCAACTTTTCTGTTTAGGTTGATGATCCATCTTGAATTATTTTTTTCTGTCATGTGACATAGAGTATGAATATCAAGTTGTTGCAACTATGAATTGAAAAGTCTCTCCTTTTGTCACTGAATTGCTGAGATACCTTGATTAAATATCAATTAGGGCTGGAGAGATGGCTTATCTGTTAAGGTGTTTGCCTGCAAAGCCAAAGGATCCTGGTTTGATTCTCCAGGACCCATGTAAACCAGATGCACAAGGGGGCACATGAATCTGGAGTTCATTTGCAGTGGCTGGAGGCCTTGGCATACCTCTCTCTCTGCCTCTTTCTCTCAAATAAATAAATAAATAAATAAATAAATAAATAAATAAATAAATAAGTTTAAGCCAGGAGTGGTGGCATATGCCTTTAATCCCAGCACTTGGGAGGCAGAGGTAGGAGGATTGCTATGAGTTCAAGGCCATCCTGAGACTACATAGTGAATTCCAGGTCAGCCTGGAATTTTTTTTTTTTTCGTTCACAGTGGCTAGAAGCCCTGGCGTGCCCATTCTCTCTCTCTCTCTTTCTCTCTCTCTCTCTCTCTCCCCCCTCTCTCTCAAACGAATAAATAAATAAAATATATTTTTTAAAAAATCAAAAAAACAGCCGGGTGTGGTGGCGCACACTTTTAATCCCAGCACTGGGGAGGCAGAGGTAGAGGATCACCAAGAGTTCGAAGCCACCCTGAGACTTCCTAGTGAATTCCAGGTGAGCCTGAGCTAGAGACCCTACCTTGAAAAAAAATCAAAAAAACAGAGCCTGGTAGGGTGGCACACACCTTTAATCCCAGCACTTAGAAGGCAGAGATAGGAGGATTGCAGTGAGTTTAGGGCCACCCTGAGACTACATAGTAAATTCCAGGTCAGCCTGGGCTAGAATGAGACTCTGCCTCAAAAAAAAAAAAAAAAAAAAAAAAAAAAAATAGAGCCAGGAGTGGTGGCACATGCCTTTAATCTTAGGACTTGGGAAGGCAGAGGTAGAAAGATCACAGTGAATTCAAGGCCACCCTGAGACTACATAGTGAATTCTAGGTTAGCCTGAGCAAGAGTGAGACCCTACTTCAAAAAACAAAACAAGGGCTGGGGAAATAGCTTAGCAGTTAAGGCGTTTGCCTTCAAAGCCTAAGAACCCTGGTTCAATTCCTCAGAACCCATGTAAGCCAAATGCACAAGGGGGAACATCTAGAGGCAATGGCATCCCCATTCTCTCTTTCTCTCTGTCCCCCCCTCTCTCTCCCAAATAAAATAAATAAATAAAATATTTTTTAAAAAAATAAAATAGCCAGGTGTGGTGGTGCACACCTTTAATCCCAGCACTTGGGAGGCAGAGGTAGGAGGATCACTGTGAGGTCAAGGCCACCCTGAGACTACATAGTTCATTCCAGGTCAGCCTGGGCCACAGTGAGATCCTACCTTGAAAAACTAAAAACTAAAAAATAAAATAAAGGGGGGCTGAAAAGATTTCTTAGTGGTTAAAGCACTTACCTGCAAAGCAAAAGGATCCAGGTTCAGTTCTCCAGCACCCACATAAAGGCAGATGCACAAAGTGGTGCATGCATCTAGAGTTCATTTATAGTGGCTGGAGGCCCTGGTGTGCCCATTCTCTCTATATACCTGCCTGCCTCTCTCTCTCTCTCTCTCTCTCTCTCTCTCTCTCTCTCTCTCTCTCAAATAAATAAATTATTAAAATATTTTAAGTCCAAAAATAAAAGCTCTATTAGCTGTATTTGTGCCTATTTCTGGATTCCAAATTCAGTCTTATAATTTTACTTTTCTGCTCATTACCAGTTTAGACCTTGTGGTAGTTTGAATATATGTCCCCCAATATATTCAGTATTTTATTAGTTATAGTTTGCATCTGCAATCACCTTGCTAGAGGCAAGGTCACTGGGGGCTGGTCTTAAGGTGTTAATGGTGGGTTTGAGATTCCGTTGTAAAGATATGCAAATGTGCCTAGCAGGAGTTCCTGAAGTGTGCTGTGTGACCTTTTGGCTGTAGTTTTGCTCTGTGTGCTGTGGTGGCTGGTTGGCTTTTGCTCTCTCTGCTTGGCCCTGCTTCTCCTGCCTTTATGGAACTTCCCCTGGATCTGTAAGCTTCAATAAATAATATCCCTTCCTCCATAACTGTGCCTGGTCTGGAAGTTCATCTCAGCGAACCTGAAGCTGTCTGCTACAGACCTTGATCAAGTGATTCTGTAACACCACTATAACTCTCCAACTAACACTCAAGACTTCTTTGACTCTTCTAATGCATTTCATTTAGTTATAAATTTTAGAATGTGTTTGTTGCTACCAAAAGATCTGCTGGGAGCACGCCTTTAATCCCAGCATTTGGGAGGCAGAGGTAGGAGGATTGCTGTGAGTTTGAGGCCACCCTGAGACTACCTAGTGAATTCCAGGTCACCCTGAGCTAGAGTGAGACCCTACCTCAAAAACTAAAAAAATAAAAATAAATGATTTTTTTTTTAAAGACCTGCTGGGGTTTTGAGTGGAACTCACAGAATGTAAAGAATGCTTTGGAGAGAGTTGACATTCTCACAGCTTTGCACCTTCTAAATGCACAGACATTTCTCTATTAATGTAGGTTGTCATTAAGTTATCAATAATGTCTTATAGTTTTTAGTGTAAAAGGCTTACATATATTCCAATAATGTATCCCAAAAGTTACAGACCAAGAGAAAGCAGTTCAAAAAAGAGTCCAAAAGATTTATCCCTCTGCCCACAGACCATAGAGGTGGATGGTTGTGCGTGTCTTCTTTGTGTATATGAATCAGTGAACGTGCCTTTACTGAATGTAAGGCACAAAAAGAGATCCTCTCTAACCTGGACAAACTTTAATAATTTTATGTCTCAATGTTTATTTACCTGAGAGAGGAAAGAGAGAGGAAATGGGTGCGTCAGGGCCTTCTGCTGATGCAGACCAACTCCAAATGCACGTGCCACTTTATGCATCTGGCTTTATGGAGGCACTGGGAAATCAAGCCCAGGTCATCTCTCCAGCCCCAATTATAATCGTAAGTGTGTCCATGGAGGATACATGTCAAGACACCCAGTGGATGCCTGAAGCGGGATTGTACCAAACTCTAAATATATTAGTTTTTTTCTCTCTATTTATACCTGTGATAAAGTTTACTATATAAATCAGGTTCTTGTTATGGTTCATATTGTCAACTTGACAGGACCTAGAAATTTTTGCAAGGGATTATTTTGATTAGGTTAATTGGGTGGGAAGACCCATCTTAACTGTGGTGGCTGCATTCCATGCGCTGGGATCCTGGACTATAAGGACCCTGGTTTGAGGTTCAATTCCCCAGTACCCACATAAGCCAGATGCACAAGGTGGCACATGCATCTGGAGTACGTTTGCAGTGGCTGGAGGCCCTGGTGCACCCATTCTCTCTCTCTCTGCCTCTTTCCCTCTCTGTCTGTCTGTTGCTAATAAATAAAAATTAAGAAAAGGAGAGCATTGGGTGAAGAGCAGCATTCACTCATCGCTGTTTCCTCACTGTGGACTGAAAGGGACCTGCCACCATGCCCTTCCTACCCTGATGGACTGTAACCTCGAAATGTAAGTTGAAAATAATATTTCCTCCCCTAAACTCATTTTTGTCAGGTATTTTGTCTGAACAGCAAGAAGATAACTAGTGCTTTAAAAGACAAACAATAGCCAAAAATAAAATGGAATTATTGCAATAATATACTGTAATAAAATTGTGTCCAGGGGGCGGATAGAATGGAAGAGCCAAAGGAAGGGTATGACTTCTTATTTTATTTATTTATTTTTTATTTTTTTATTTTATTTTATTTATTTATTTATTTATTTATTTGAGAGAGAGAGATACAGAAATAGGCAGGGAGAGAGAGAGAGAGAGAGAATGGGTGCACCAGGGCCTCCAGCCGCTGCAAATGAACTCCAGATGCATGCACCCCCTTGTGCATCTGGCTTACGTGGGTCCTGGAGAATCAAGCCTCGAACCAGGGTCCTTAGGCTTCATAGGCAAGCGTTTAACCGCTAAGCCATCTCTCCAGCCCCGGGTATGACTTCTTACAATGCAACCACCCAGACAGAAATTGGCTTCGATATCCATGACCTTGCAGTGCCTAGCAATACCTTTCCAAGACTTTCAAAAATAAAAGAAAAAGATGATGACATCAAATTAAAAGAGAGACTAATGGAGAGAGGGGGGGATATGATGGAGACTGGAGTTCTAAAGTGGAATGGGGGAGGGGAGGGAAATATGTATTTTTTGTATGTAAGTATAGAAGTTGTCAATAAAAAAATAATAATTAAAAAATTGTGTCCATGGTCTCCCTGTCTTGCAAGAGTCAAGACAAATATGGTTTTGGGGTTGTGGCTGATGGTAGTAACTGAAATCATAAAACATGAAATGCAGAATTTCTTTAGTTGTTCACATCATTCATTTTTCTGTAATTTGCAACAAAGCTCAGTTGGTAAGTGTATAAGCTAGGGATCCAGTAGAGCAAATTCCAATTCTGTTTCACCCCAGCTGTGTGACCTTGGACAAATCCATTCATTTTCCTAAACCTTCTTTCATCATCTGTGAACGTGGAGGGATGGTAGTGCCTCCTACACCCTGTGGCCAAGCAGATTAATGAATAGATGCAGAGTAATGATAACAATGCCTTGTTTTGTTTTGTTTTGAAGGTAGGGTCTCGCTCTGGCCCAGGCTGACCTGGAATTAACTATGTAGTCTCATGGTGGCTTCCAATTCAATTCACAACAATCCTCCTACTCTGCCTCCCGAGTGCTGGGATTAAAGGCGTGTGCCATCACACCTGGCAAACAGTGCCTGCCTCTTTCTTTCTTTCTTTCTTTCTTTCTTTCTTTCTTTCTTTCTTTCTTTCTTTCTTTCTTTCTTTCTTTCTTTCTTTCTTGTTTTTTGAGGTAGGGTCTCACTCGAGCCCAGGCTGACCTGGAATTCACTCTGTAGTCTCAGGGTGACCTTGAACTCTCGGCAGTCCTGCTACCTCTGCCTCCCAAGTGCTGGGATTAAAGGCGTGCGCCTCCCAGGCCCGTCCAGTGCCTTTCTTTTTAAAAATATATTTGCTTTTATTTATTTGCAAGCTGAGAGAAAGGAGAGAGAAGAGGGGGATGGGCACCTCAGGGCCTCTTGCCACTGCAAACAAACTTCAGATGCATGCACAATTCTGTACATCTGGCATTAAGTGGATACTGAGAAATTAAACCTGGGCCATCAGGCTTTGCCAGCAAGCCCCCTTAACCTCTGAGACATCTCTCTAGCTCCTAGACAACAGCCATTTTGACTGGATAGGTATGGAGCTTTGATTTGCACTTCCCTAATGACTTAAAGATAGTAATATCATCTTTTTTTTTTTTTTTTTGTTTGTTTTTTTGAAGTAGGGTCTCACTCTAGCCCAGGCTGACCTGGAATTCACTATGTCATCTCAGGGTGGCCTCAAACTCACGATGATCCTCCTACCTCTGCCTCCTGAGTGATAGGATTAAAGGCATGCACCACCACATCCAGCTCATCTTGTCAATCTTTCTGTTTTTACCAAGTATTATAAATGAATTTCTTCAAATTATCAGCACTGTGGTTCACTTCCCATCTGGACAACTAATACTCTGTACTTTCTTGTAAGCCCAAAACTATTATGAAGTTGTAGGATAGCATCTGCGTACACTTTATAATAAAATTTGCATGATTTACAATAAATTTTGCCAGTATATATCTTGGGGATAAAAACTAATCACTGACCCCATTTATTTATTTAGTTGATTCTTTTTGAGAACCATGCAGCCCAGGAATTCTCCTGTATTGGCCTCTCGAATGCTGGAATTACAAGTGTGTGCTGCCCTATTTAATGAAGGGCTGATGGAATAAATTTGGTGTCATAGTATTTCAAAATAACTAAACCAGCCAGGCATGATGGCACACACCTTTAATCCCAGCACTCGGGAGGCAGACGTAGGAGGATTGCCGAGAGTTCCAGGCCACCCTGAGAAGACATAGTGAATTCCAGGTCACCTGGACAGAAGTGAGACCTTACCTCAAAACAAGCAAATAAACAAACAAAACTTAAAACACTCTTAGGTTTAGAGTAAAGCAAATTTTAATGGACATAATATCCTGTGACCCATGCTGGTATATAAAGAAAGTGTCATAGGAAACGAAGTGTAGTGACACATGCCTGTAAATTCAGCACTTGGGAAGCAGAGGCAGGATAAGAACACTGAACTTTGAAGTGAGCCTGGCCTACATAGCAAGTTCCAGGCCAGCCTGTGCTATACAGCAAGACCCTGTCACATATACATATACACATACACATACACATACACATACACATACACATACACATACACATACACCCATAGACGTGTGTGCATTATGGTAGGTGCAGGTACATGCTCTAAGACCTTTTAGCCAAATGAACATACTAGGTTAGAGAATTTCCTTGTTGGAATATTATTAACTTTTCCATGCTACCTTCAGAAAGCCACCAAGTGTATGATTGCTAATGCTTATTGTTCAGTAATAAGAGTCTTTCCTTTGGGATTACTGAGTATGTGTATAGGGACATCTAGAATCTTTTTTTTTTTTTTTTTTTTTTTTTTTTGCAAACAGAGAAAGAAAGAGAATGGGTGTGCCAGAGCCGTCAGCCACACAAACGAACTCCAGGTGCATGCACCACTTTCTGTGGGTACTGGAGAATTAATCCCAGGTCGATCGGCTTTGCAGGCAAGTACCTTAACCACTGAGAAATCTCTCCAGCCCCAACATCTATAATTTCTATTATATATAAGTAATTTATGTAATTATACAGTAATAATTGTGTCATTGAGTTATATCTCAACTTCTATTTTTTTTCACTTTATTTATTTATTTATGAGAGAAAGAGGCAGAGACAGAAAAGGAGAAAGAGAGGGAGAGAACACTAGGGCCTCCAGCCACAGCAAATTCCAGACACATGAACCACCTTGTGCATCTGGCTTACATGGATACTGGGGAATTGAACCTGGGTCCTTAGGCTTTGCAGACAAGTGCCTTAACTGTTAAGCAGTTTCTCCAGCCCTATTACTTCTATTTTTATCCTAGAAGTCTAAAATTTTTCATTCACATCTCTCATTAAGTCAGAAAAGATCAGACCTTGGCATGGTGGCACATGCCTATACTTCCAGCACTGGGCAGGTGGAGGAAGGACTGGGAATTCATGGTCAGCCCTGGCTGCATGAACCCCAGTCTTAAAAACAAAAAGATTGAAAAGATGATATTGGGGGTTGGAGAGATGGCTTAGCGGTTAAGGCATTTGCCTGCAAAGCCAAAGGATCCTGGTTCAATTCTCCAGGACCCACGTAAACCACATGCACAAGGGAGTGCATGTGTCTGGAGTTCGTTTGCAGTGGCTGGAAGCCCTGGCATGCCCATTTTCTCTCTCTTGCCCTCCCTCTTTCTCTAAAATAAATGAATGAGTAAAATATATTATGAAAAAATATTTTTAGCATAGGCAATGAATTCCTGAATATAACCCCAATTGCACAGGAAATAAAACCACTAATCAACCACTGGGATCTCATGAAATTACAAAGCATTTGTACAGCAAAGGACACTGTGAGTAGAGCAAAGAGACAACCTACAGAATGGGAGAAAATCTTTGCCAGCTACACATCTGACAAAGGATTAATATCCATAATCTACAAAGAACTCAAAAAACAGAACAATAAGAAATCAAACATCCCAATTAAAAAATAGGCTATCGACTTCCAATTAAGATGGCGACATAGGAACCGCGC
Source organism: Orientallactaga sibirica (assembly GCA_036365145.1). Classification (NCBI taxonomy): domain Eukaryota; kingdom Metazoa; phylum Chordata; class Mammalia; order Rodentia; family Dipodidae; genus Orientallactaga; species Orientallactaga sibirica. The sequence goes on from JAEOAD010000746.1 coordinate 434,422, forward strand.
CAAAACAAGGTAGGGGAAAAAAGCAAAACAAACCCCAGCAAAATACACTCTTCTACTAAAAAGTGAGGTGTATAGTAAACTATCAAGCACAGCAAAGAAATAGGAGAGATCCAGGGCGTCTGGAGCCCACAGAGGCGGGCAGAAGCGGCTCCACAGCTGCGGCGAGCTCCACGCCACGGCAGCCGCCAGGCTCCACCTGAGCCAGCTGAGCCGCAGGATTTTAAAGCCAGGTGAGGGGATTTTTCCATTCACACCGCCTCCTCACAAACTCAAGAAATGTGGAAGGAGGACAGCAGAGACCAACAGAGAGGCTTGTGAGGAAGAGGATCACATGGAGGAGCAGATGGACTTCAGCCACCATTCACAGCCTCCCTCCCCAACCACAAGCACAAGCGCAGCAAGCACTGGAGACCTGGGAAAGAGAGCTCACCTACCCAGCATCTGGCATGGTGAAAGCAGTGACCCACAGACTCAGCCGGCCTTCCTGAGCCCACAACACAGCAAAGGACCCACGCAGCCGTGCAGCATAGCTGTGATCAAACCTGTTCCAAAAGGTAACTTGGTTTACACCAGGTCAGTACCCACCAAATAAGCCCGGTATATAAACCTGATGGATGGTCACATCTGACATTCCTAAATAAGCTATATTTGGGGCTGCTCATTTGTTGCTTCCTTATTTGTTTCCTCCTCTGTCATTCATTGGGGAAGGGTCTCACTTGATCACAAGCTGACCTTGGAACCCTCTACAGACCAGAAATCTTAGCCTCCCAGTTGACAGGATTAAGGGTGTGGGGTAACACACATCCTCAGGAACTGTGACTTTGTTAGAGGATCTGCTTGTCATAATACCTACTTTTGCACAAATACTCTGTGCTGTATTTCATTGAAGGGGTACATTGTTGAGTTAAATTTTTAGAATTTGACTGTATTCTGTTCCATTCACCCCACTTGATACTCTCATAGCAGGCAAACCCAACACGTAGGGTGACTTCTGTGATTACTCTGAGAGCCGTAAGAGCCACACTTAACACCTTAAACTCCTATGCTGAAGATATATAATATCAGATTGATTGATACATCTAATATTACTGCAGATATTTAGAAAACCCAAGCATTAATCCAAGATGCAAAGATCTCTAAAATACAAGAAACACAAAAAATTAAGACAATATAAATCCACCAAAAAGTATTAATATATCAGAACTGACCTTCAGTGAGGCTGACTTAGAGGAAATCCCCGAGAAAGATTTCAAAAGAATGATTATAATTATGTTTGAAGAACTCAAAGAGGAAATAAAAGGGTTCAAAGACCTCAAAGAAGAAATCAAAGGATTCAAAGAACACACAGAAAACCAATTTAATGAAATAAGGAGGTCAATACTAGACATAAATATGGAAATAGAAATAATAAAGAAAACCCAGTCAGAAATGCTAGCAATAAAGAACACAGTCAATGAAATAAAAAGCTCTGTAGAAAATCTCTCTAGTAGAATGGATAAGGAGAGAACAGAATATCTAAACTAGAAGACCAAGTGGCAGATCTAATACAGTCCAACAAAGAGAAAGACAAAATAATAGGAAGGTATGAATGGAATTTCAGGATATTCAGGACACTATGAAAAGATCAAACATAAGAATTCAAGGGATAGTAGAAGGAGAATAATTTCACTCCAAAGGCATAGTAGGTGTTTTCAACAAAATCACAGAAGAAAACTTCCCCCAAATTGGGAAAGAGATGCCAATGCAGATACAGGAAGCCTTTAGAACACCAAACAGACAAAACCTGGAAAGAACCTCTCCCCGCCATATTATAATTAAACTACCAAACATACAAAGCAAAGAAAATATATTGAAAGCAGCTAGAGAGAAAAAGCAAGTGACCTACAAAGGCAAGCCCATCAGAATCACAGCAGATTACTCAACACAAACGTTAAAAGCCAGAAGGGCCTGGAGTGATGTATTCCAAGTTCTGAAAGATAAAAACTGTCAACCAAGATTACTTTATCCTGCAAAACTATCTATCCAAATTGATGGAGAAATAAGGACATTCCACAACAAAGACAGGCTAAAGGAATTTATGGCAACTAAACCAGCTCTACAGAAAATACTCGCAGGAATCATTTACGCTGAAGAGAAAGCAAAGCACACACAACAGGAAATAGGAAAAAATACACCATACTCAAATAACAGTTAAAACAAGTGAGTAAAGTGAAAACAGGAAAACTAAAAAATAAGAAGAATGGTGAGAATAAATACATATATTTCAATAATAACTCTTAATATCAATGGCCTCAATGCCCCAATCAAAAGACACAGACTTGCAGACTGTATTAAAAAGCAGGATCCTACCATCTGTTGCCTCCAGGAAACTCATCTCTCAATAAAAGATAGAAACCTTCTTAGGGTGAAAGGTTGGGAAAAGATATATCAAGCAAATGGACTTAGAAAACAAGCAGGGGTTGCTATCCTAATTTCTGACAAGATAGACTTCAATCCAACATTTGTGAGGAAAGATAAAGAAGGTCACTTTATACTGATTAAAGGAACACTCCAACAGGAGGACATTACACTCCTAAACATATATGCCCCTAACATGGGGGCTCCCAATTTCATCAAACAAACGCTATTAGAATTAAGGTCAGAGATATCTCCTAACACAATAGTAGTGGGTGACTTCAATACCCCACTCTCATCACTTGACAGATCTACCCAGCAAAAATTAAACAGAGAGACATCTGCATTAAATGATATCATGGAACAAATGGACCTAACAGATATATACAGAACATTCCATCCAAATGCTGCAGAATATACATTTTTTCTCAGCAGCACATGGGACATTCTCTAAAATAGACCATATACTAGGACACAAATCAAATCTTAACAAATACAGGAAAATTGAAATAATACCTTGTACGCTATCTGATCACAATGGAATTAAACTGCAAATCAGCAACAAGAAAAACTACAGAGCATACAGAAATTCATGGAGACTAAATAGTACATTATTGAATGATGTATGGGTCATTGAAGAAATTAAAAAGGAAATCAAGAAATTCATAGAATCAAATGATGATGAGACTACAACATACCAAAACCTTTGGGACACAATGAAGGCAGTCCGATGAGGGAAATTTATAGCTCTAAGTGCCTATATTAAGAAATTAGAGAGTTCACAACTAAACAATTTAATGCTTCACCTTAAGGCCTTGGAAAGAGAAGAACAAGGCAAACCAAAAATCAGTAGACAGGAAGAAATAATAAAGGTTAGGGCAGAAATTAATGAAATGGAAACCAAAAAAATCAATCAAAAAAAATCAATGAGGGCTGGAGAGATGGCTTAGTGGTTAAATGCTTGTCTGTGAAGCCTAAGGATCCTGGTTTGAGGCTTGATTCTCCAGGACCCACGTAAGCCAGATGCATAAGGGGGCGCATGCATCTGGAGTTAGTTTGCAGTGGCTAGAAGCCCTGACGTGCCCATTCTCTCTCTCTCTCTCTCTCTTTCTCTCTCTACCTGCCTATTTCTGTATCTCTCTCTCTCTCTCTCTCTCAAATTAATAAATGAATAAAAATAAAATATTTTAAAAAATCAATGAAACAAAGAGTTGGTTCTTTGAAAAGATAAACAAGATTGACAAACACTTAGCAAATATGACCAAAAGAAAGAGAGAAGAGACAAAATTGGTAAAATTAGAGATGAAAAAGGCAACATCACAACAGATACCAAAGAAATTCAGAAAATGATACGGACATACTTTAAGAATATATATGCCTCTAAGTTTGAAAACCTGAAAGAAATAGATGATTTCCTTGATTCATATGACCTACCAAAATTAAGTCAAGATGAGATAAACCATTTAAATAGAACTATAACAACCACAGAGATCCAGGCAGTTATAAAAAGTCTCCCAACTAAAAAAAAGCCCAGGCCCAGATGGATTCACTGCTGAATTTTACCAGACATTCCTGGAAGATCTAACACCAATGCTTCTCAAACTTTTCCATAAAATAGAAAAGGAAGGAATTCTACCAAAATCCTTCTATGAAGGCAGCATCACCCTGATACCCAAACCGGACAAAGACAGATCAAAAAAAGAAAATTATAGACCAATCTCCCTCATGAACATAGATGCAAAAATTCTCAACAAAATACTGGCAAACAGAATACAAGAATATATCAGAAAGATTATTCACCCCAACCAAGTAGGCTTTATCTCAGAGATGCAGGGATGGTTCAACATACGCAAATCCATAAATGTAATACACCATATAAATGGTCTGAAGGACAAAAATCACATGGTCATCTCAATAGATGCAGAAAAAGGCATTTGACAAAATCCAACACCCCTTCATGGTGAAAGTATTACAGAAACTGGGAATAGAAGGAACATATCTCAACATAATAAAAGCCGTTTATGACAAACCTACAGCCAACATAATACTAAATGGTGAAAAAACTTGAAGCTTTTCCTCTAAATTCAGGAACAAGACAAGGGTGTCCACTTTCCCCACTACTATTTAATATAGTACTGGAAGTCTTAGCCATAGCAATAAGGCAAGAGACACTCATAAAGGGGATACAAATCGGAAGGGAAGAGATCAAATTATCATTATTTGCAGACGATATGATTCTATACATAACAAACCCTAAAGACTCTACCCGCAAACTGTTAGAGCTGATAAACACTTTTAGCAATGTAGCAGGATACAAAATAAACACACAGAAATCAGTAGCTTTTCTATACACTAACAACAAACATGCAGAGGATGAAATCAGGGAATCTCTCCCATTCACAATTGCCTCAAAAAAAAATAAAATACCTTGGAATAAACTTAACCAAGGAAGTGAAGGATCTCTACAATGAGAACTTTAAAAAACTCAAGCGACAAATTGCAGAAGACACAAGGAAATGGAAAGACATCCCATGCTCCTGGATTGGAAGAATCAATATTGTGAAAATGTCAATCTTACCAAAAGCAATCTATACATTTAATGCGATCCCTATTAAAATCCCAATAGCATTCTTCACAGAAATAGAAAAAACAATCCTAAAATTCATCTGGAAACACCAAAAACCTCGAAGAGCCAAAAGAATTTTGCGCAACAAAAATCAGGCAAGTGGTATAAGCATACCCAATTTTAAGTTATATTACAAAGCCATAGTAACAAAAACAGCATGGTACTGGCACAAGGACAGGCAGATCGATCAATGGAACAGAATAGAAGACCCAAATATTAATCCAGGCAGCTACAGCCACCTGATTTTTGACAAAAATGCCAAAAACATTAATTGGAGAAAAGATAGCCTCTTTAACAAGTGGTGCTGGGAAAACTGGACATCTGTATGTAAAAGGATAAACATAGATCCTTGTCTCTCTCCATGCACAAAAGTCAAGTCCAAATGGATCAGGGACCTTAATATCAGACCTAAAACTCTGAAACTGCTAGAGGAAAAGGTAGGGGAAACCCTTCAACATATTGGCATAGGCAAGGACTTTCTGAATATAACCCCAATTGCTCAGGGAATAAAACAACGAATCAACCAATGGGACCTTATGAAATTACAAAGCTTTTGTACAGCAAAAGACACTGTGAATAGAGCAAAAATACAACCTACAGAATGGAAGAAAATCTTTGCCAGCTACACATCTGACAGAGGATTAATATCCAGAATATACAAAGAATTCAAAAAACAGAATAATAGGAATTCAAACAACCCAGTTAAAAAATGGGCTATGAAGCTGAGCGTGGTGGCGCATGCCTTTAATCCCAGCACTTGGGAGGCAGAGGTAGGAGGATCGCCATGAGTTCAAGGCCACCCTGAGAGTACAGAGTGAATTCCAGGTCAGCCTGAGCTAGAGTGAGACCTTACCTCAAACAACCAAAAAAAAAAAAAAAAAAAAAAAAAAAAAAAAAAAAAAAAAAAAAAAGGGCTATGGAACTAAACAGAGAATTCACAGAGGATGAAATACAGATGGCATATAAACATCTAAAAAAGTGTTCCACATCCTTAGCCAACAGGGAAATGCAAATTAAAACCACTTTGAGATTCCATTTCACTCCTGTCAGAATGGCTACCATCAAGAAAACAAATGACAGCCGGGCGTGGTGGCGCACGCCTTTAATCCCAGCACTCGGGAGGCAGAGGTAAGAGGATCGCCATGAGTTCGAGGCCACCCTGAGACTGCATAGTGAATTCCAGGTCAGCCTGGACCAGAGTGAAACCCTACCTCGAAAAACCAAAAAAAAAAAAAAAAGAAAGAAAGAAAACAAATGACAATAAGTGTTGGCGTGGATGCGGAAAAAGAGGAACACTTCTACACTGTTGGTGGGAATGTAATCTGGTCCAGCCATTGTGGAAATCAGTGTGGAGGTTCTTGAGACAGCGAAAAATAGATTTACCATATGATCCAGCTATAGCACTCCTAGGCATATATCCAGTGGACTCTTCTCACTACCTTAGAGATACTTGCACAACCATGTTTATTGCTGCTCTATTCACAAGAGCTAGGAAATGGAACCAGCCTAGATGTCCCTCCACAGATGAATGGATAATAAAGATGTGGTACATTTACACAATGGAGTTCTACTCAGCGGTAAAGAAAAATGAAATTATGAAATTTGCGGGGAAATGGATGGATCTGGAAAGGATTATACTAAGTGAGGTAACCCAGGCTCAGAAAGCCAAACGTCACATGTTCTCTCTTATATGTGGATCCTAGCTACAAATGTATAGACATGTGTGAACTGGAACCAAAAATAGGTACCAGAAACCAGTAAGCTGGTAAAAAAAAGGCTATAAGGGAGGGACGAAAGGGAAGGACTTAAGTGTATGGTATTGCACATAGTTAAGTAGAAGAACTGATTACAGGGAGGGGAATGGCCTAAGCAAGGCCATGGAAAGAGAATGCATAAAAGAAGGGCAGGGGGAGGGTCAATCTAAATTCAAGATATTGTGAATAAGACTTATGTAAAATTACTTTTTTTGAATAATGGCACATCTAGAAGCTGTAGACTGTTACTAGAAAATTTTCAGTACCTGGGATGGGATACCTTCCAGTGAGTTGTTGGCCAAGGAGGTCCCGGTAGCCTCCAAAACATTAAAGACTATTGCCAAAGCCCTTGGTTGCCCTTGAGAAACAGATAGTAAGACCCTATTGCTGAAGACATCTCTTACCTGAGAGGCAATATCACTGAGAAAGCAAGGTGGTGTGGAGCAGAAAACCTTCTCCCTGTAGACCAGCCAACTGAAAGCTGGAAAAAGCTGCACTGCATGCAGCGTATGGGAGACAGAAGTCATCAGCAGTGAAAACAGTGGACGCTGAATATTCAAATTTGGCCAGACAGGCCCAAGGACTGAACGGGTGCAATAGTGGCATGTCTACTCTTGGGGTAACCAACTGCTCCATAATTTGGACTGAAGGCCCTCTCTACGGGAGGGAATACATACCTGGTACTGAAAAACCTAAGCAAAAGTCTATGGCAGGTGAGGTCATGAGCCTTAGGGGTATAAAGCCTGCTCTTGTCTGACTAAATGTATATACTATTCCCACCAAGCTGCCCTGAAAATACTACACTTAATGCTCATATTCACATATTAATGCTACTCTCACTTCTGGTTAGAGAAGCTTCTCTTTTCAGATGGCGATAACCACTGGGATGACCCAAAAGGCAACATAGTGCTGAGAAGAAGGGATGGAGGAGTGCCCAGCACTGAAACACCTCTGTCACACCCTCCAAGGCTCAGGGCCCATTGCAGAAGAGGGGGAGGATAAAATGTAAGAGCCAAAGGAAGGGTATGACCTCTTACAATGCAACTGCCCAGACAGAAATTGGCCTCGATATCCATGATCTTGCTGTGCCTAGCAATACCTTCGCAAGACCCTCATAACAGAAGTAAAAGATGATGACATCAAATTAAAAGAGAGACTAATGGAGAGAGGGAGGTGATATGATGGAGATTGGAGTTCTAAAGGGGAATGGGGGGAGGGGAGGGAAATACCATGCACTTTTTGTATGTAAGTATAGAAGTTGTCAAAAAAAATAATTATTAAAAAAGAAGAAGAAGAAGAAGAAAAATAGGCTATCGGCCAGGCATGGTGGTGCACGCCTTTAATCCCAGCACTCAGGAGGCAGAGGTAGGAGGATCGCTGTGAGTTCGAGACCACCCTGAGACTCCATAGCTAATTCTAGGTCAGCCTGGACCAGAGTGAAACCCTACCTCAAAAAACAAAACAAAACAAAACAAAAAAAAGGCTATGGAACTAAATAGAGAGCTCTCATCAGAAGAAAAACACATGACATATAAACATCTAAAAAAGTATTATACACCCTTAGCGATCAGGGAAATGCAAATTAAAACTACTTTGAGATTCCATTTCACTCCTGTCAGAATGGCTACCATCAAGAAAACAAATGAAGCCAAGCATGGGGTACACGCCTTTAATCCCAGCACTCAGGAAGCAGAGGTAGGAGGATCCCCATGAGTTTGAGGCCACCATGAGACTACATAGTGAATTCCAGGTCAGTCTGTACTAGAGTGATACCTTACGATGAAAAAAAAAAAAAAGAAAAGAAAAGAGAAAAGAAGAGAAGAGAAAAAAGAAAAGAAAAGAAAAGAAAAAACAAAAGAAAAGAAAAGAAATGAGGGCTGGAGGGATGGCTTAGTGGTTAAGGTATTTGCCTACAAAGCCAAAGGACCCCAGTTCAATTCTACAGGACCCACGTAAGCCAGATGCATAAGTGGGCACATGCATCTGTAGTTCATTTGCAGTGGCTGGATGCCCTGGTGTGCCCTTTCTCTCAGCCTGTTTCTCTCTCTTAAATAAATAAATTAATTCATTAATTTAAAAAAAAAGAAAACAAATGACAATAAATGTTGGCGGGGATGTGGAAAAAGGGGAGCCCTTCTACACTGCTGGTGGAAATGTAATCTGGCCCAGCCATTGTGGAAATCAGTGTGGATGTTCTTGAGATAGCTAAAAATAGATTTACCATATGATCCAGCTATAGCACTCCTAGGCATATATCCAGAGGACTCTTCTCACTACCTTAGAGATACTTGCACAACCATGTTTATTGCTGCTCTATTCACAATAGCTAGGAAATGGAACCAGCCTAGATGTCCCTCCACGGATGAATGGATAATAAAGATGTGGTACATTTACACAATGGAGTTCTATTCAGCAGTAAAGAAAAATGAAATTATGAAATTTGCTGGGAAATGGATGGATCTAGTGAGGTAACCTAGGACCAGAAAGCCAAACGTCATATGTTCTCTCTCATATGTGGATCCTAGCTACAAATGTATAGACTTTGGTGTGAGTTGGAACCAAAATTCAGTAGCAGAGGCCAGTAAGCTGGCAAAGGGTTATAAGGGAGGGAGGAGAGGGAAGGACTTAAGGGGATGGGATTGTATATATGTAAGTTGAAGAACAGATTACAGGGAGGGGAAAGGCCTAAACAAGGCCAGGGGAAGAGAATGTGTAAAAGAAGGAAGGGGGGGGCGGTAAGGACCAATCAAAATTCAAGATATTCTGAACAAGACACATGTAAACCTACTTTTTTGAATAATGGCACATCCAGAAGCCATAGATTGTTACTAGAAAATTTTTGGTGCCTGGGATGGGATACCTTCCAGTGAGTTGTTGGCCAGGGAGGTCCCTGTTGCCTCCAAAACATTAAAGGCTTTTGCCACAGCCCTTGGTTTCCCTTGAGAAACAGATAGTAAGACCCTATTGCTGAAGACAGCTCTTGCCTGAGAGGCAAGGTCACTGAGAAAGCAAGCTGGTGCTGAGCAGAAAACCTTCTCCCTGTAGACCAGCCAACTGAAAGCTGGAAAAAGCTGCACTGCCTGCAGCCATATGGGAGACAGAAGTCATCAGCAGTGAAAACAGTGAACACTGAATATTCAAGTTTGGCCATTCAGGCCCAATGACTGAACGGGTGCAATAGTGGCGTGTCTGCTCTTGGGGAAACCAACAACTCTGTAATTGGACTGAAGGCCCTCTCTACAGGACGGAATACATGCCTGGTACTGAAAAACCTAATCAAAAGTCTATGGCATGGGCTGGAGAGATGGCTTAGCAGCTAAGGCGCCTGCCTGCTAAGCCTAAGAACACTGGTCCCAATGTCCAGCGGTTCCAATCCCCAGGTCCCACGTTTAGCCAGATGCAATGTGAGGCAATGGCGCAATGCTGCCCTTGCCCACAAGGGGGCGAACTCATCTGAATTTCGTTCACAACAGCTGAGAGACTGCTGGTGCGCCCATCTCTGTCTCCCTCTCCCTCTCTGTCTATCTCTCTCTGTCTCTCTCTCCAAAAATAAATAAAAAATAATGATAAAAATATAAAAAAAGTCTATGGCAGGAAGCTGGGAGTGGTGGCGCATGCCTTTAATCCCAGCACTCGGGAGGCAGAGGTAGGAGGATCGCCGAGAGTTCGAGGCCACCCTGAGACTACAGAGTGAATTCCAGGTCAGCCTGGACCAGAGTGAAACCCTACCTCGAAAAACAAAAAACCAAAAAAAAAAAAAAAAAAGTCTATGGCAGGGGAGGTCATGAGCCTTAGGGGTATAAAGCCTGCTTTTCTCTGGATAAATGTATATATTATTCCCACCAAACTGCCCTGAAAGCACTATACTTAATGTTCATATTCATGTATTAATGCTAGTCTCACTTCTGCTTAGAGAAGCTTCTGTTTTCAGATGGAGATGACCACTGGGATGACCAAAAAGGCAACATAGTGCTGAGCAGAAGGGACGGAGGAGTGTCCAGCACTGAAATATCTCTATCACACCCTCCAAGGCTCAGGGTCCATTGTGGAAGAGGTGGTGGAAAGAATGTAAGAGCCAAAATAAGGTACAACTCCTTACAATGCAACTGTCCAGACAGAAATTGGCCTCGATATCCATGACCTCGCAGTGCCTAACAATACCTTCACAAGACCCTCATAATAGGAGAAAAAGATGATGACATCAATATAAAAGAGAGACTAATAGAGAGAGGGAAGGGATATGATGGAGAGTGGAGTTGTGAAGGGGAATGGGGGAGGGGAGGGAATTATCATGGTTTATAGTCTGTAAGAATAAAAGTTGTTAATAAAAATTTTTTAAATTTTTGTTTAAAAGATGATATCACTATCTTTAAGTCATTAGGGAAATGCAAATCAAAGCTCCATACCTACCCAGTCAAAATGGCTGTTGTCAAGGAAACAAAAAGCAACAAATGTGGGTGAGGATGGGGAAACCTTCTATACACTACTGTGGCAATGTAAATTAGTGTATCTACTATGGACATTAGCTTGAAGGTGTCTCAAGTAATTAAAAGCAGAACTTCATATAATCCAGGCTAGACCACTTTGAGGTATGTGTTCAAAGTTACATATCTAGAAGCCTACTATGCAGATACCTGCACATTGATGTTCACTGTCCAATGTTCACAATAGACAAATGATGGTATCAACTTAGGTGCCATCAATAAGTGAATGGCTAAAAAGCTGGGCGTGGTGGCGCACACCTTTAATCCCAGCACTCGGGAGGCAGAGGCAGGAGGATCACCATGATTTCAAGGCCGCCCTGGGACTACATAGTGAATTCCAGGTCAGCCTGGGCTAGAATGAAGCCCTACCTCAACAACATAACATACATACATACATACATACATACATACATACATACATACATAAACGGATAAAGAAAATGTGACATATACACACAATGGGAATCATTCACAAGAAAATGATGAAATGATAATCACCATGTTAAGTGAAATAAGCCAGACTCAGAAAAACAAGCACACACTTTTTCTCTCATTTCTGGAATCTAGGCAGTAGAAGGAAGAATATGAAAGGAGTACTATTAGAAATGTAAAAGGTGGCTGGATAGATGGCTCAGTGGTTAAGGTGCTTGCCTGCAGAGCCTTAAGGACTGGAGTTCCATTCCCCATGACCCACATAATGTCAGTTGTACAAGGTGGCACATGCATCTGGAGTTCCTTTGCAGTGGCTGGAGGCCCTGGTATGCCCATTCTCTCTCTTTCTATCTGCCTCTCTCAAATAAACAAATAAAAATATTTTTTTTAAAAAGAAGTATAAAAGGGAAAAGTAGTATGGGGAACAGTAAAGAGGGTAAAAATTATCAAGGTACATTATGTGCATGTATGGAAATGTCATAATGAAACCCTTTTCCTTTAATATATGCTAATGAACAAGGAACACAATGTATAGTTGTTTTTTATTGACAACTTCCATAATTATAGACAATAAACCATGGTACTTCCCTCCCTTCCCCCACTTTCCCCTTCATATACCCGCCCTCCATCATATCCCCTCCCTCTCTCAATCAGTCTCTTTTATTTTGATGTCATCATCTTTTCCTCCTATTATGAAGGTCTTGTGTAGGTAGTACCAGGCACTTTGAGGTCATGGATATCTAGGCCATTTTGTGTCTGGAAGAGTGCATTGTAAGGAGTCCTACCCTTCCTTTGGCTCTACATTCCTTTTTTTTTTTTTTTTTAATGTTTTTCATTTATTTGTTAGAGGAGAGAAAGAGAGGGAGGGAGAGAGAGAGAGAGAGAGAGAGAGAGACTGGGCATGCCAGGGCCTCTAGCCACAGCAAACGAACTCCATATGAACACGTCACTGTGTGCATCTGGCTTACCTGGGTACTGGGAAATCGAACCTGGGTCCTTTGGCTTTCCAGGCAAGCACCTTAACCACTAAGCCATCTCTCCAGCCCTGGCTCTTACATTCTTCACACCACTTTGCCCGCAATGGACACGAAACCTTTGAAGGTGTGATTTTTAAATAATATTTGCATATGGTATTGTATTACTATATTTTGTACATTATAAGCATATACAAAATACAACTTTAAAAAGAATGACTTAAATACTTTTTAAAAATCTGTTTTAGTTTCCTAGTACTGCTGTAAGAATCACTATAAGTGTGGCAACATAACATAGTGCACATTTGTTCTCTTGCTGGGCCATCAGGCTTTGCAAGCTCCTTTAACCACTGAGCCATCTCTCTAGTCCTCTCTTGAAATACTTAATCCTATATGCAATTTTTCAAGGAAGGGTCTCACTCTAGCTCAGGCTGACTTGGAATTCACTATTAGTCTCAGGGTGGCCTTGAACTCATGGCGATCCTCCTACCTCTGCCTCCCAAGTACTGGGATTAAAGGTGTGCACCACCACGCCCGGCCAGAGTCCTTTTTTACTATGGTGGACACGGACATATTGGGGCAACCATTATCCACAAAGTCTAATGCGCTTAACAGCCTATGATGCCTGGACCTCATTTTGAATGTCACTTTTCTGACACCTGTAAGAAGCCAAGTACAGGTGCTGCCCCAGGTAGGCATCCCAGGTGTCTTTTTTCAGGCTCATAGCACATGTTGATATTCTTAGAAAAGAAGGGTCGGGTGTGGTGGCAGGCCTTTAATCCCAGCACTCGGGTGGCAGAGATAGGAGGATCACTGTGAGTTCAAGGCCACCCTGAGACTATGTAGTGAATTCCAGGTCAACTTGGGCTAGAGTGAGACCCTACCTCCAAATACCAAGAAAGAAAGAAAGGAAGGAAGGAAGAAGGGAGGGAGGGGAGGGGAAGAGAGGAAGGGAGGGAGGGAAGAAAGAAGGAAGAAAGGAAGGAAGGAAGGAAGGAAGGCAGGCAGGCAGGCAGGCAGGCAGGAAGGAAGGAAGGAAGGAAGGGGAAAGGAAGGAAAGAAGGAAGGAAAGAAAGAAAAGAAGAAAGAAAGGGATCCATTGATCTTTATTCCCTCTGAATCCTGTCCTGCCGTGTGGTCTGTGTGGCTAGGGATCCTGCTGGAGCACAGCTGGGGGCTCTGCTCTCCTCTTCTAGGGAATCAGTGTCTATGGTTCTCCATCATCTGCTGGACTAAACCCAAGGCCATCTGCATGCATCCCGATGTCTTTCTGGAGCTGACATATGCCTGTCAACTCTTCCTGCGCACCTCCTAGTGGTCATTAGGTTACTGTGTGGAGCAAGGTCCAATCACCAGTAGTCTCAGCAGCTACTACCCCACCCCAGGTTCACTATGAGTGCGTTAGTCCCTCAGTTAGGCTAACCCTCAGGAAATGAATGGAGCCTATGAACAAACTCCTCCCTAAAGGAATTGTCCCTATCTCATGGCCTTAGTGAGATGCCACTCAGATTATGGCTTCTCTCTGCCTTTATACCATCAGTGATTATATAATTACCACAGGGAGGACTGGCTACAATAATTAATGGGGCCCAGTGCGAAATAAAAGTGAGGGAGAGCTAGTCATGATTGGGCCCAAAAGAGGGAATGAAAAGGAGGGAACACTGCCTGCCTGCATTCTCAGAACCCAAGACCAGCAGCTGATGCAGCCTATCCAATCAGATCTCTCCACCCCACTCTGGCACTCTGGAGCCCAATAAGCATGCTCTCTCACACTCACCTGAATCTCCGGGTAAAGCCCACAACAATAAGATTATAAATAGGTCTTCACCAGGTGGGCAAGGCCTCTGTTTTTGGCTTTTACTTTTCCTGAACTTCCAGGTCCCTGCTCTAGTAAGCCCCCCTCATCTAGATGAGGAGGGACCCCCTACTCCGAGTGGACTCTCTATCCCTAACTGAAACTGCCTTAAAAAACTAGCTTTCACACTGAATATTCAAGTTTGGCCATACAGGCCAAATGACTGAACGGGCGCAATAGTGGCATGCCTGTTCTTGGGGTAACCAACTGCTCAATAATTGGACTGAAGGCCCTCTCTATGGGAGGGAATACATACCAGGAACTGAAAAACCTAAGCAAAAGTCTATGGCAGGTGAGGTCATGAGCCTTAGGGGTATAAAGCCTGCTCTTGTCTGGCTAAATGTATATATTATTCCCACCAAGCTGCCCTGAAAGCACTACGCTTAATGTTCATATTCACATATTAATGCTACTCTCACTCTGATTAGAGAAGCTTCTCTTTTCAGATGGCGATGACCACTGGGATCACCCAAAAGGCAACATAGTGCTGAGAAGAAGGGATGGAGGAGTGCCCAGCACTGAAACACCTCTGTTACACCCTCCAAGGCTCAGGGCCCATTGTGGAAGAGGGGGCGGATAGAATGGACGAGCCAAATGAAGGGTATGACCTCTTACAATGCAACTGTCCAGACAGAAATTGGCCTTGATATCCATGACCTTGCAGTGCCTAGCAATACCTTCGCAAGACCCTCAAAATAGAAGAAAAAGATGATGACATCAAATTAAAAGAGAGAGTAATGGAGAGAGGGAGGGGATATGATGGAGATTGGTGTTCTAAAGAGGTATGGGGGCAGGGGAGGGAAATATCATGCATTTTTTGTATGTAAGTATAGAAGTTGCCAATAAAATAATACTACTACTACTAATAATAATAAAAACGAGCTTTCTCCTATCCTCCTTCGATACTGTCAGATTCTAGACGACATGAAGAGAGGAGGCACTATGCCACCCACTACATCTGCTTATAACATTCTTCAAAATGCCTCTCATGTTATCTTTGGCTGAGATATGCTTAAGAATTCATATGAGGGGCTGGAGAGATGCCTTAGCGGCTAAGGCTAAATGCTTGCCTGCAAAGCCAAAGGACTCAGGACCCACATAAGCCAGACGACAAAGTGGCTCATGCATCTGGAGTTCGTTTGCAGCTGCTAGAGGTCCTGGTACTCCCTCTCTCTCTCTCTCTCTCTCTCTCTCTCTCTCTCTCTCTCTCTGTCTGCCTCTGCCTGTCAAATAAAATCAATAAAAATAAAAAATATTTTAGCCCGGTGTGGTGGCACACACCTTTAATCCCAGCACTCGGGAGGCAGAGGTAGGGGGATCTCTGTGAGTTCAAGGCTAGCCTGAGACTCGAAAAACAAAATAACGTAAAATAAAATTTAAAATTTAAAATATTTTTAAAAGAATTCATATGAATTGTAGTTTTTTGTTTTGTTTTTTGAGGCAGGGTTTCACTCTAGTCCAGGCTGACCTGGAATTCTCAAGCTGGCCTCGAACTCACAGTGATCCTTCTACTTCTTCCTCCCGAGTGCTGGGATTAAAGTCATGCGCCACCACGCCCGGCCTTGAATTGTAGTTTTATTTGCCAGAGAAACCTCAGAGGATACATAACCCCATATACACTGCAGCGAGGCGTGTATATTAAATGAAGTATAACCTAGAGGACTAAAAGTCGGGGAGCTGGTCATATAACAGATAATAATCAAGGCTGAAGCATCCTAAAAACGTGAAGAGCAACAAGGATAGAAAACAGTAGGAATGGAGCCAGGCGTGGTGGCGCACGCCTTTAATCCCAGCACTCGGGAGGCAGAGGTAGGAGGATCGCCGTGAGTTCAAGGCCACCCTGAGACTACATAATGAATTCCAGGTCAGCCTGGGCCAGAGTGAGACCCCCACCTCGAAAAACCAAAAGAAAAAAAAAAGAAAAAAAGAAAACAGTAGGAATGGGAAGATGCCCAGTTTCCCATGAGGAAACTAGGTGAAACCATGAACTGCTGTTTTCTGCCTGCTCTGTGGGAATGACTGTGGCCTGGGTGGTTAGGGATTCCCACTGGAGCGCCAACATCAAGGGCAAGTTCCCCCAGAGGAAGCAGAGAAAGTACAGGTAGTTAGCATGCCTGGAGGCCCAGCTGGTTGCATAAGAACTTTATTAAGGGTGCCGAACACAGTATTACTTTGCATATGCTAAGCAGCTAGCTGGGAGCCCTGGGGCAGTTTGATTAAAATAAAGTGTTTACTTTTGTGGTTCTTTGCTGGTGTTCATTGTTCATTCATTATTTAAGCTGTCACAAAAGCTTGAGAGTTTACTGTTTTGTTGATGTAGGAAAAAGGGGGAGTGTTGGTTTGGTAATAGAAGAATTATGTTGAACTCTCATGTGATAGTAAAACAAGAGGCTGGTGGACCTTTTCCTACCCTGCAGGTATCCCACAAGGTCACTTCCAGTTGTCCTTTAACATGAGAAGGACCAGTGGGCAGAACTGCATGCATTAGGACTCCTGATCACCTCCCTGGGTGTTGAGCCAACCTGCCCTGGTGAAGGTGGAATTTGGGAGTTCCTTGCCAATGTACCAATATACGTACGTCAACGCACCAATAAATCTGGGGTGTTCCTGGATTCTTATGAATTCTAAGAATTGAGATCCACAGAGCAGAGGGTTAGGGTTGAAGAGATGAAAGCCATGTGGAAGGCAGGATGCAGTAAAGCCCATGGAGGAAGCTGAGCCTGGGGTGAAGGGAAATGTGAAGGGGGCTTTCTAGGGAGATTAGAAAAGGGGCTTAAAGACACACACACACACACACACCTGGGAAGTGGAGCAAAAAGAATGTAAGTCATTCCCCTTGACACCAGGAAAAAAGCTGAGATCAGTTAGTAGGGGTCCCTTCACCCCAGTGGGCTGGGATGGTGGGGAAGCTTACCAGAGCAGGGATCTGGAGGTTTGGTGTCAGAAGAGCTCACCTGGGAAGTCTTCTCTACAGCTTAGTGGGGGTGGGCTTTACCTGCAGGCTCAGGTGACTTCTGAGAAAGTGCTGATTGGTTTAGACTTGGGGAGGTGGGGCGCTGGCCCCAAAAGAGCCCAGCATGCCTGAGTAGAGGACAGTGTCCCTGAAGGAAGAGACTGGATGGGGTCAGATGCTGGCTTCTCTTGGAGCCCATTCCTAGCTGGCAACCTAAAAATAAAACTAGCTGGCTACTTCTTCCTCACTGGGACAGCCTTCCTCCTTGCCACCCCCATCTGCTGATTCCTCATGCCACCCAAGAAAATAAGACCATCCAAAGACCGGGTCTGGGGACTGGAGAGATGGCTCAGCGGTTAAGGCGTTTGCCTACAAATCCAAAGGATCCCGGTTTGATTCTCCAGGCCCACATAGGCCAGATGCACAAGAAGACAGATGCTTCTGGAGTTCATTTGCAGTGGCTGGAGGCCCTGACACACCTATTCATTCATTCATTCATTCATTCTCTCTCTCTCTCTCTCTCTCTCTCTCTCTCTCTCTCTCTTTCTCTCTCTCAAGTAAATAAATAAAATATATTAAAAAAAAAAAAAAAAAAAAAAAGACCTGGTCTGCCCTCAGCTCCCTACCATGCAACCTGTAGTGAGTTTATTCATAGGGAGTCTATGGCCCTACTCTTCTCCCCAGTAGATTTTTTTCCCCTTGAAGGCTGTAGGGTGGAACCACACTACTACCCCCACATTGCTAAGCCCCTGGAATGTACCTCTTCCATCTACTCTCCACAGATACTTAAGAAGTACAAGCAGTTTCTGGTGTCTTCAGGCTTAGCACTCAGATTCCTTCTCTACCTTCTCAGAGGCTGAAGCTCCCAGAAATCCTTGCTCCCCCAATGTGCACCAGATAGCAGAGCACGCAGGAGATTTCTGGCCTCCACCAGGCCCAGGGCAATGGGAGTTGAGCAGAAGTAAACATCATTTATTTCATCTTTCATTTATGTCCTACAAAGTGCTATGACTTGGTCTTTGTCACTGCCCAGATAAGGGTGTTTTATCTCATGGACATGAACACTCTCATCGCTCGAAAAGTGATGGAGAGTGGCTGGTTAGATGGCTCAGCAGTTAAGGTGGCTTGCCTACAAAGCCTAAGGACCCAGTTTTAATTCCCCAGTACCCACATAAGCCAGATGTACAAGGTGACACATGGGTCTGGAGTTCATTTGCTATAGCTGGAGACCCTGGTGTGCCCATTCTATCTATCTGCCTCTTTCTTTCTCTCTCACTCTCAAACAATAGAATACTTTTAAAAAGTACAGTGTCGTCTCTCTCAGGGTTCTGCACAAACTAATATTCTGCAGTTGTCTAATATGGCTTTGAATTAGTCCATCTGGCATAACTACAATGAAATACCTGAGGCAGGTTAATTTATAAAACAAATAGCATTTGTTTGTTTATTTATTTTGTGTCCTGCAACTAAGGCATTGCAGCAATAGGGTCTTAATTCTTTAAAAAAAATTTTATTTATGTTGCAGGCAGGTTCATATTACTAGCAGAAATCACCTGACCAAGAGCAGCTTGTGGGAAAAAAGGTTATTTTGGCTTACAGACTTGAAGGGAAGCTCCATGATGGCAGGGGAAAACAATGGCATGGGCAAAGGGTGGACATCACTTCCTCACCAACATGAGGTGGACAGCAGAAACAGGAGTGTGTGCCAAACACTGGCAAGAGGAAGTTGGCTATAACACCCATAAGCCCGCCCCCAACGATACACTGCCTCCAGGAGCTGTTAATTCCCAAGTCACCATCAGCTGGGAACCTACCATTCAGAACACCTAAGTTTATGGGGGACACCTGAATCAAACCACCACATTCATCCCCTGACCCCCATAAAGTGATATGAAATACATTCAGTCCAACTTTAAAAGTCCCCATAGTTTTATCAATTCCAACGATGTTCAAACATCCCCATAGTCCAAGATCTTTTAACTGAGCCATAACACCAAAAAATAAAAATAAAAACATAATGGCACAGAATAAACATTCACACTGCAAAAGATGGCATTGGGCATATGAAAGAAATACAAGCAATACAAGATTTAAACAGGGCAAACACCAAACTCTGTAGCTCCAAGTCCAACAACTCTAGCCAGTGACAAGTCTCCAAGTCTTATAATTCTAACCAGCAAATCTCTGGAGGACCAACTCCGCCCTTCAGCTAGGCTACTCACAGTCCTAGAAAACTTCATCTGGGGCTGGCAGCTTTCCTTAGCAGCTGTTCATGGTCCCAGCATCTCCACTGGGTCTCCACTGCAATCCACAGTTCATCCTCATGGCTCCATGAGGTCTCCATGCAGGCATCCAGCAATCCTGCTTCACACTGCCCATGGCTGTTTCCAAAACACAAGATCATGTTGCAAATTCATTGACGGTCTCTTTCCTGCATTTCTTATACTCCATAATACCAGGTTGGGTGCCAATTTGTTAATCCACAAAGGAATAAAACAGACTCTAAGAAAAGGACACTCCTTCAGCATTCAGAGACTGCATTCCTTCTGTTGCCCCAGTGCAGGTCAGCTGGCCCAATCTCAATGGTTGTAAATTCTCCTATAATTGCAGCTGAATAGGCAGTAGTTTGGGCCCAAAGATTTCATTTTTTTCTGTGCCAAATCCCTCTGTTCACACCAGTCCATTCTACACAATGCAACCCTGCATAAGTTCTCAGGACAGGGGCATAACAGCAAGCCTCTCACACAAACTGCTTCTAGCCCAGTCCAGGCAAAGCTCTTTCTCACCCCCATAAGCCAAACCTCACAGTCCATAGTTCTTACTGCATTCAGGTCTTGCAACTCTGACCAGAATAGTCCATCAAGCTGTACTTACAGCACTGCAAGGTGTCTCTAAGGCCAAGGTTTCAAATTCTTCCACACTCCTTCCTCAAAAAATCACATGTGAAGCCAGGCATGGTGGCACATGCCTTTAATCCCAGCACTTGGGAGGCAGAGGTAGGAGGATTGCTGAGAGTTCGAGGCCACTCTGAGACTACATAGTTAATTCCAGGTCAGTCTGGACCAGAGTGAGACCCTACCTTGTAAAAAAAAAAAAAAAAAAAAAAATCACACATGGCCGCGGGGGTCAAGCTGCGGTGCCACAGGATGCACTCGCACATAACTGGGGCTGCTTTGCCTGCTGCAGATGGCTCCTTTAACTGCAAGCCACATCAAAAAAAAAAAAAAAAAAAAAAAAATCAGCCCCAAAAGGCCAAAAGCAACACATTCAGGTGTCTAGTAGCAATGACCACACTTGTTGGTACCAACTTGACTGTTGCAGTCAGGTTTGCATTGCTGGCAAGAATGCACCCACCCAAGAACAGCTTGTGGGGAAAAAAGGTTTATTTTGGCTTACAGACTCAAGGGGAAGCCCCACAATGGCAGGGGGGAAATGACGGCATGAGCAGAGGGTGGACATCACCTCCTCACTAACATCAGGTGGCTAACAGCAGCAGAAGAGTGTGCCAAGAGGAAGTTGGCTATAATATCCATAGGCCTGCCTCCAACAATACACTGCCTCCAGGAGGTGTTAATTTCCAATTGCCATCAGCTGGGAACCTAGCATTCAGAACAGTAAAGTTTATGGGGAACAACTGAATCAAACCACCACAATTTATTTGACAAAGAGGCACACACAGAGAAAGAGAGATAGAGAATGGGTGCATCAGGTGTTACAGAGCATAAACATATATTTTTTAATTTTTTAATTTATTTCATTATTTGAGCAAGGAAGAGAGAGAGGCAGAGAGAAAGAATGAGTATAACAGGGCCTCCAGCCACTGCAGACAAACTCCAAACACATGTGCCACCTTGGGCATCTGGCTTACGTGGGAACTGGAAAATTGAACCAAGGTCCTTAGGCTTCACAGGCATGTGCCTTCATTGCTACGCCATCTCTCCAGCCCTTAACTCTTGCCTATATTATTTGGGGAGTCTCAGGTGCATCCCTGACTAACAACTCACTGGGAGGTATCACACTGGCACTGGGATTTTCCTGAAACAACCCATGACTTCTGAAAATGGCATTGTCCACCCACTCAGTGTACTTCTGCTCAGAAGCTTACTTTCACAGAATGGGTGTCTAAATAACATGGCAGTACTGGGTTTGGTGAGGATCTCCCTTGGCTGTATTATGTTACGGTGGCTAATACTAGACTGTAGCTGGGTGGAGGGGGGGGAGCACACAAGGGACTTGGGTGGAAATTGTTGCTTAGTGAGTATAGACTTGGGGTTTGCAAGGTGAAAAGGCTGTGGAGATCTGCAGGGCAACAATAGGAATATACTGGCCACTATTGAACTGTACAGTTAAAAGTGGTTAATATTGTGTTAATAATTGTGTCCTTACCATGACTGAAAATAAATTTTAAAAGAGACTGATAGTATGTACCTCACTGAAATCTTTCAAAAATTAATGAAAAGGGCTAAAGAGATGGCTTAGCTGTTAAGGTGCTTGCCTGAAAAGCCAAAGGACCCAGGTTAAATTCCACAGGACCCACGGAAGCCAGATGCTCAAGGGAGCACATGCGTCTGGAGTTCATTTGTAGCAGCTGGAGGCCCTAGAGTGCCCATTCTCTCTCTCTCTCTCTCTCTGCCTCTTTCTCTCCCTCTCTCAAATCAATAAATAAATAACATTTATTTATTTTATTTTTTTTGGAGAGAGACAGAGAGAGAGGGAGAGAAAGACAGATAGAGATGGCGTGCCAGCAGACTCTCAGCTGCTGCAAACGAAATCCTGATGTGTGT
Organism: Orientallactaga sibirica; assembly: GCA_036365145.1. Lineage (NCBI taxonomy): Eukaryota > Metazoa > Chordata > Mammalia > Rodentia > Dipodidae > Orientallactaga > Orientallactaga sibirica. The sequence goes on from JAEOAD010000746.1 coordinate 456,678, forward strand.
GCCCCTTTGTGGTCAAGTGTGGCATTGCACCCTTGCGTCACTTTGCATCTGGCTAAACGTGGGACCTGGAGATTGGAACCGCTGGAGATTGGAACCGGCGGTACCTTAACCACTGAGCCATCTCTCCAGCCCTTAAATTTTTTAAAATTAATGAAAACATTGAAATCAGTTTCTAACAACATGGTGAGCCCTTGGTACATCTTAATGTGTTATTTTTCTTGGTGTTACTATTAAAAATGAAGTAGTCTTTCTCTGTGTGTAGAGTAGTGTGCTTTGCTTTTGTAAACTGTCCTTTAAAAAAAGATGAGAGGGGGAGGGGAATGGCCTAAGCGAGGCCATGGGAAGGGGGAGGGTCAATCTAAATTCAAGATAGTGTGAATAAGACTTACGTAAACCTACTTTTTTGAATAGTGGCACATCTAGAAGCTGTGGACTGTTACTAGAAAATTTTCAGTGCCTGGGATGGGATACCTTCCAGTGAGTTGTTGACCAAGGAGGTCTCGGTAGCCTCCAAAACATTAAAGGCTTTTGCCAAAGCCCCTTGAGAAACAGATAGTAAGACCCTATTGCTGAAGACATCTCTTGCCTGAGAGGCAAGGTCACTGAGAAAGCAAGTTGGTGCTGAGAAGAAAACCTTCTCCCTGTAGACCAGCCAACTGAAAGCTGGAAAAAGCTGCAGTGCACACAGCCTATGGGAGACAGAAGTCATCAGCAGTGAAAACAGTGGACGCTGAATATTCAAGTTTGGCCAGACAGGCCCAATGACTGAACAGGTGCAATAATGGCATGTCTACTCTTGGAGTAACCAACTGCTCCATAATTGGACTGAAGGCCCTCTCTATGGGAGGGAATACATACCTGGTACTGAAAAACCTAAGCAAAAGTCTATGGCAGGTGAGGTCATGAGCCTTAGGGGTATAAAGCCTGCTCTTGTCTGGCTAAATGTATATATTATTCCCACCAAGCTGCCCTGGGGGCACTACACTTAATGTTCATGTTCACATATTAACGTGACTCTCACTTCTGGTTTGAGAAGCTTCTCTTTTCAGATGGCGATGACCACTGGGATCACCCAAAAGGCAACATAGTGCTGAGAAGAAGGGATGGAGGCATGTACAGCACTGAAACACCTCTGTCACACCCTCCAAGGCTCAGGGACTACTGCGGAAGAGGGGCGGATAGAATGGAAGAGCCTAAGGAAGGGTATGACTCCTTACAATGCAACTGTCCAGACAGAAAATGGCCTCGATATCCATGACCTTGCAGTGCCTAGCAATACCTTCACAAGACCCTCAAAAATAGAAGAAAAAGATGATGACATCAAATTAAAAGAAAGACTAATGGAGAGAGGGAGGGGATATGATGGAGATTGGAGTTCTAAAGTGGAATGGGGGGAGGAGAGGGCAATATCATGTTTTTTGTATGTAAGTATAGAAGGTGTCAATAAAAAAATAATTTTTAAAAAAAAGATGAGAGGGAAAAGGAAAGGGGGGCTGGGAAAGACTTCCTAAGGTGATCTGAGTTTTCAGAAATGCATGAAGTTGCTACATCAAAGTGAACATAAAGTAGTGAGTCAGGTCAGCTTCTTCTTAGCCCATCTGAATTAGCTAAAATATCTTACTACCGTCTATGCATACATGCCGTTCTTGGTCTTCTCTCTCCTTGCTTTTTGTTTTTTTCCTTAAGAATACTTCGAGCCAGGTGTGATGACGTACACCTTTAATCCCGGCACTCAGGAAGGCAGAGGTAGGTGGATCATTGTGAGTTCAAGCCCACCCTGAAACTACACAGTGAGTTCCAGGTCAGCCTGGGCTAGAGTGACCTTACCTTGAAAAAACAAAGGATGTTTATTTATTTACATGCAGAGAGAGATAAAGACAAACAGAGAGAATGGGTGCTCCAGGGCTCCAGCCACTCAGATGCATGGACGACTTTGTGCATGTGGCTTTACATGGGTACTGAGAACTGAACCCAAGTCACTAGGCTTTGCAGACAAATACCTTAACTGATGAGCCATCTCTCTAGCCCTTCTGTCTCCTTTCTATCTTTTTCTTTTTGGTTTATTTATTTATTTTTACATTCTGGTTTTTTTTATTGACAACTTCTTTAATTGTAGACACTATCCCATGTTATTCCCCTCCCTCCCCCCACTTTCCCCTTTGAAACTTCACTCTCCATCATATGCCCTCCCCTTCTCAATCAGTCTCTCTTTTCAGTTTGATGTCTTGATCTTTTCCTCCTATTATGATGGTCTTATGTAGGTAGTGTCAGGCACTGCGAGGTCATGGATATCCAGGCCATTTTATGTCTGGAGGAGCAAGTTGTAAGGAGTCCTACTCTTCCTTTGGCTCTTACATTCTTTCTGCCCCCTCTTCCGCAATGGACCCTGAGCCTTGGAAGGTAGGTTTGAGACGTTTCAGTGCTGAGCACTCCTCTATCACTTTTTCTCAGCACCATGGTGCCTTCTGAATCATCCCAAGGTTGCCACCATCTGAAAAGAGAAGCTTCTCTAACCAAAAGTGAGAGTAGCATTAATATATGGGTGTGGACATTAAGAGAAGTGCTTACTGGGCAGTTTGGTGAGCATTGTATATACATTTAGCCAGACACCAGCAGACATTACACCCTTAGGGCTCATGACTATCCCTGTCTTATGTTTTTAGCATCAGGGATGTGTTCCCTTCCATAAAGTGGACCTCCAGTCCAATTAGACAGCAGTTGGTTTCCCCCATAACAGACATGGTACTATTGCACCCGTTGGCTCATTTGGCCTGGCTGGCCAAATTTAAAGCTTGCAGTGTTCACTGTTGAGTACCTTCGCTGACCTTTCTCTTTTTTTTAAGAGAGGGAGAGACAATTCATGCACCAGGACCTTAGCCACTGCAATCAAACTCCAGACACGTGTGCCACCTAGTGCACACTTGCAACCTTGCACTTGCCTCACCTTTGTTTATCTGGCTTATGTGGGATCTGGACAGAAATCGAACCTGGGTCCTTTGACTTTGCAGGCAAGTGCCTTAACATTAAGCAATCTCTCCAGTCCTCCTTTCTATCTTTTTAAAAATTTATTTTATTTATTTGAGAGACAGAGAGAGAAAGAGAGAGACAGAGGACGGATGTACCACAGCCTTTAGCCACTGCAAATGAACTCCAGAAGCATGTGCCACCTTGTGCCTCTGGCTTACATGGGTTCTGGGGAATCTAACCTGGGTCCTTTGGCTTTGCAGGAAAGTACCTAACCACTAATCCATCTCTCCAACCCACCTAGAGCCTTTTTGCCCCACATTTTATTCCCTGTATTCATATCACTCTCCCTGTCTGGATGGTATCCTGCCACTATCTGCCAAATTACAGCCTTCACTGACCCTGCTTGTCTTCCCATCACCCAGAAAAGAATATTGTTACTTAACCCTCGGAAATAGGGTATGGTGACCCTTAACCCCTCCAGGAGCAAGATAATGTGAAAAGTGGGAAGATTAGTCATAGGTGGAAAGAGTAGGAACTGGATAGTGAAATGAGCATGTTAAAGGAATTTGGGGGTGGGGGAGTTGAGATCAGAATAGTGAAAAGTGCCTACACTTAGATTGGGGGTGGAAAAAATCAGTAAAAAAAAAAAAAGAAGAAGAAGAAGAGGACTGAAGAGATGGCTCTGGGAAAAATGTTTACTAAGCAAGCCCGCTGAGCTGAGTTTGGATCTGTAGCCCTGCATAAAGCTGGGCTAGGGGCTGGAAAGATTGCTCAGTGGTTAGGCACTTGGCTGCACAGCATAATGATCCAAGTTCAATGCCCTGCACCCACAATAAGCCAGGTGCACAGGGTGATGCACGCATCTGGAGTTCACTTGTTGTGGCTGGAGGCCCTGGCAGGTTCTCCCCCCTCCCCGCCTCTCCTCTCTGCTTGCAAACAAATAAATAAAATATTCTTTAAAAATTAAATTAAATTTTAAAATATTCTTTAAAAAATTGGGCTTGAAGCTGAGCGTGGTGGCGCACGCCTTTAATCCCAGCACTCAGGAGACAGAGGTAGGAGGATCGCCATGAGTTCAAGGCCACCCTGAGACTACATAGTGAATTCCAGGTCAGCCTGGGTTAGAGTGAGACCCTACCTTGAAAAAAAAATTAGCTTGAGATCTGGAGAGATGGTTTAGGGGTTAAAGGTGCTTGCCTGCCAAGCCTAAGGACCCAGGTTGGGCTTCAGAGGACCCACAAGATGAAGCATGTTCACAAGGCTGCAGATGCACACAAGATGGTGCACACATCTGTAGTTTGATTGCAGTAGCTAGAGGCCCTGGTGCACCATTTCTCTCTCTTTATTTCATAAAGTAAAATAAGTAAATAATTGGACTAGAGAACTGAATAGAGTTCTCAAAAGAAGAAATACAAATGGTCAATAAACATTTAAAAACATGCTCTACATTCTTGGCATCAGGGAAATGCAAATTAAAATGACTTTGAGATTCCATCTCACGCCTGTCAGAATGGCAATCATCAAGAAAACAAATGACAATAAATACTGCTGAGGGTGTGGAGAAAGAGGAACCCTTCTACCCTGTTGGTGGGATTGTAAGCTGGTCCAGCCATTGTGGAAATCAGTGTGGAGTTTCCTGACACAGCTAAAATTAGATCTACCATATGACCCAGCTATACCACTCCTTGGCATATACCCTAAAGACTCTACTCATTACTGTAAAGATACTTGCTCATCCATGTTTATTACTGCTATATTCACAATATCTAAGAAATGGAACCTAGCCGGGTGTGGTGGCGCACGCCTTTAATCCTAGCACTCAGGAGGCAGAGGTAGGAGGATTGCTGTGAGTTCACGGCCACCCTGATATTACATAATGAATTCCAGGTCAGCCTGAGCTAGAGTGAGACCCCACCTTGAAAAACAAAACAACAACAAAAATAGAACCAGCCTAAGATGCTCTATTGCTCTATAACAGATAAATGGATAATGAAGATGTGGTATGTACAATGGAGTTTTATTCAGTAGTAAAGAAAAATACAATTATGGAATTTTCAAGGAAATGGATGGATCTGGAAAAGATTATACTAAGTGAGGTAACCCAGGCTCACAAAGTCAAACACCACATGTACTCTCTCATATGTGGATATTAGCTTCAAATGTTTAAATGTGTATGTGAGTTGGAATAAAATTCAGTAGTAGAGACCAGAAAACTTGAAAGTGTCTATGAGGGAGGGAAGAGAGGGGAGGGCTTAAGGGGAAGATATATTAGATATGTAAATAGAGGGTCAGAATACTGGGGGGGGGGGGTCTAAGAGGAGGGGTGGAGGCTAGGATGGGGTGGGAGGAGAGTTAATCAAAATTTAAGATTTATGAATAAGCCATATGGAAATCTATTTCCTCACCAGCTAATAATATATATATTAAAAAAGAGTTTGGCAGAAGTATCCTGTGGAGGTGTATAATGTCGTGCCCAGAAACCATAGAATTGTTATTAGAAAATTTTCAGTGCCGGGGTGGGATACCTTCCAGAGATTTCTTGGCCAGAAAGGCCCCTGATGCCTCCAAAAGCTAAGGCCAAGACTCAGTTGCCCTCCACAAGTAGATGGCAAGACGCTATTGGTAAAGACTGCACATGCTTGGGCTGCAGGACGCGGAGAAACCAAGCTAGAGATTCCTGGAAGTCTTGTGTCTGTTGGCTAGCTGTCAGGATGCTGGAAAGGCCTATGAAGCCTACTGGGGGAGAAAGTCATCAATGCACTTAACCAGCAGTGGACCTTTCACAGCTGGCCAGCCAGGCCAAATGTACCAACTGGTGCAATGGTAGCATTCTGTTATGGGGGCAACCAACTGCTCTATGATTGGACTTGAGGCCCGTTCCATGGGAGGGAATTCCTGCCTGGTGCTAAAAACCTATGGCTTGCAGGCTGCAGAGATTGCTCAGTGGTTAAGGCACTGGCCTGCAAAGCCTAAGGACCAAGGTTTGATTCCTCAATACCCATGTATGCCAGAGGCACAAGGTGGTACATGCATCTGGAGTTTGTTTACAGTGGCTAGAGACCCTGGTGTGCCAACTCTCACTTTATCTGCTTCTCTCTCTCTCATGAATAAATAATAATAATTAATTAATTAATAAACAGCTGGGAGTGGTAGTGCACACCTTTAATCCAGCACTTGGGAGGCAGAGGTAGGAGGGTCCCTGAGAGTTCGAGGCCACCCTGAGACTACATAGTGAATTCCAGGTCAGCCTGGGCTAAAATGAGAGGGACTGAAACTGCCCTAGTTTGAACTTGTAGATACCACATAAATAGCTGCCTGTAACCTCAGTCCTGCAAAGGGTAGCAGGGACCAGGGAGTCGCCTGGGCTAGCAGAGAACAGCGAGCTTTGTTATCAGCAAGAGACTCCAGCTCAAAAATGAGAACATGGGCTGGAGAGATGGCTTAGCAGTAAGGTACTTGCCTGCAAAGCCAAAGAACCCAGGTGTGATTACTCAGGACCCACGTAAGTCAGATGCACAAGGTGGAGGATGCGTCTGGAGTTCCTTTGCAGTGGCTGGAGGACCTGGTGCACACATTCTCTCTCTCTCTCCCTCCTTCCCTCCCTCTTTCTGTCTCTCTTCTCTTTCAAATAATTTTTTTAAATGGGAACATGGGCTGGAGAGATGGCTTATCAGCTAAGGAGCATGCCTGTGAAGCCTAAATACCCTGGTTCGATTTCCAGGTCCCATGTAAGTCAGATGCACATGGTGGCACATGCGTCTGGAGTTCATTTGCTGGCTAGAGGCCCTGGCACATCCATTCTCACTCTCCCTCTCTCTCTGTCCGTATCTAATAAATGGATAAGTAAATAAAAATAAAATCTTCAGGAAAAAAATGAGAACAGGCAGAAGAGCAAAGGAGTGGAACACTCGAAGGAGGGGATACCTTAAGGAAGGGCCACGAGATGTTCTGCTTTGGCTACCCACAGGCCAGCACCATCTCCTCACTGCCGGCGAGTGCACGAAGCCCTGCAAGGGCTCATAAAGTGCACAGACCATGCACGCACTCACACAAGACAGAGGAAAAATGAACATTTGTTAAGGTTTCTATTCCTTGCTGACAAACACCTTCACACATGGTTTGTCCACATCAGTGGAGCACATCTAAAGACAATGGAGAAAGGCCGGGGGAGAAGGTAGGACACTTGAGGGGCCTAGACCACCAAACCAGCTGACACTCTGGCTTCACTCAGCCATGGCAGGCAGCTTCTGTGTTGGACGTTGCTGCCCTCTAGTGGCGATAGTTTGAAACTTAAACACCCAGGCTATGAATAGATTTTCCTTCAGATCTTTCATTCATTCATCGTTTCATTCACGTGCTCTTTCTACAAATACTTTATAAGGGCCTACTATGTGTGGCAGATCCTCATGATAAAAAAGTCACATGCAGGGGCTGGGAAGATGTTAAGACTTTGCTGTGCAAGCATGAGGGCCTGATTTGCCCTAAATTCAATTCCTCGGCATCTGCATGAACAGCTGGCCATGGCCACACACAGGACTGGAGACTGCAGAACCGCTGGGACACGCTGCTCAGCCAGCCTGGTCCAGTGAGACTTCATCTCAAGGAAACATGTGAATGAGTGAAAAAGACATCCCATACACGTTCTCCTTTGGCCTCCACACGCATGAGGCACATGCATGTGCATACACCACACACACCTTACACTACACATAGAACAAACACATGTAAATTTTGTAAATCACATGCAACAATAAAAAAGAAAACCAAGGGCTGGAGAGATGGCTTAGTGGTTAAGGTGCCTGCCTGTGAAGCCTAGGAACACCAGTTCTCCAGGTCCAACGTTTAGCCAGATGCAAAAGTGACGCAAGTGTGCAATGTCACACATGCCACAAGGGGGCGCACGTGTCTGGAGTTCATTCAGAGCAGCTGAGAAGCCGCTGGAGCACCCATTCTCTCTCTTTCTTTCTTTCTTTCTTTCTTTCTTTCTTTCTCTCTCTCAAAAAAGAAAGAAGGAAAGAGAGAAAGAAAGAAAGAAAGAAAGAAAGAAAGAAAGAAAGAAAGAGAGAGAGAGAGAGAGAGAGAGAGAGAGAGAGAGAGAGAGAGAGAAAGAAAGAAAGAAAGAAAGAAAGAGAGAGAGAGAAAGAAAGAAAGGGAGAGGGAGAGAAAGAGAGAAAGAAAGAGAATCAAGGGACTGGAGAGATTGCTCAGTGGTTAAGGTGCTCTCCTGCAAAGCTTAATGACCCAGGTTTGATTCCCCAGGACCCAAATAAAGCCAGATGCACAAAGTGGCACATGAATCTGGAGTTCATTTGCAGTGGCTGGAGGTCCTGATGTGCCAATTCTCTCTCACTCTCCTTGCAAATAAGTAAATAAATAAAATATTTTTTAAAAGAAAGAAAATCAAAGCCGGATGTGGTGGCACCCACCCTTAATCCCACACTTTATTTTGCAGAGAGAATATGAATGAATGAGTGCACCAGGGCCTTCAGCCATTGCAAACAGACTCCAGAAGCATACACCACTGTCCATCTGGCTTTACATTGGGTGCTGCGGAGTCAAATCTAGGTCATAAGGCTTTGCAGCAGGCAATTTAAACACCAAGCCATGTCTCCAGCCCTAGTTTTGTTTTTGTTTTTGTTTTTTTTGTTTGTTTGTTTTTGTTTTTTGTTTTTTCGAGGTAGGGTCTCGCTCTGGCCCAGGCTGACCTGGAATTAACTAAGTAGTCTAAGGGTGGCCTTGAACTCACGGCAATCCTACCTCTGCCTCCCAAGTGCTGGGATTAAAGGCGTGCGCCACCACGCCCGGCCTTCCTAGTTTGTTTTTTAAAGCTCTGGTGAAAAGCTAGGGCCCAGACCTCTCTGAAGATGACTGAGCTGAGTGATTGGTTCATGCCTTCATACTATGTGATGGAAGGGACATTAAGAAGTAGAGTTGCGGGCTGGAGAGATGGCTTAGTGGTTAAGGCGCCTGCCTGCTAAGCCTAAGAACCCGGTTCCAATCTCCAGGTCCCACAGTTTGGCCAGACACAAAGTGACACAAGGGCACAATGCTGCACTTGGCCACAAGGGGGTGCACGCATCTGGATTTCATTCACAGCAGCAGAGAGACTGCTGGCACACCCATCTCTGTCTTCCTCTCCCTCTCTGTCTGTCTCTCTCTGTGTCTCTCTTCAAAAATAAATAAAAATTTAAAAATTTTTTTAAAAAAGAGCCGGGCAAGGTGGCGCATGCCTTTAATCCCAGCACTCAGGAGGCAGAGGTAGGAGAATCGCCATGAGTTCGAGGCCACCCTGAGACTACATAGTGAATTCCAGGTCAGCCTGAGCTAGAGTGAGACCCTACCTCGGAAAACCAAAAAAAAAAAAAAAAAGGAACTTAACACAGAGCTGGGGAGATGGCTCAACGTTTAAAGGCTCTTGCTGATAAAGCCTAATCACCTGGTTCGATTGCCCAGTACCCACACAAAGCCAGATACACAAGGTGGCACATGTGTCTAGAGTTTGTTTACAGTGCTACAAACCCATTGTAGCCCACTTTCTCCCCCACTCTTTTGCAAATAAATAAATAAATACTTATAAGACCTACGGCTTGGGATGTCATAAACCCTAGTGGGGAAACTACTACTGTTGTCTGGATAACTGATATAATATGCTCACCAAACTGCCTTCTAGCTACTTCTGGTTATGTCCATACATTAATGCTTCTCCCACTTTTGGTTAGAGGTTTCTCTTTTCAGATAACAATGACCACTAGGGTGACTCAAAACTCACCACCATGCAGAAAAAAGTGACAGTGAAATATGCAGCACTAAATGAGACATCTTTCTCACACTCTCCAAGGCTCAGGAACTTTTGTGGAAGAGATGACAGAAAGAATGAAAGAGCCTTAAGACCTGCATAGAAGCAAAAAATAATCCCAGCACTTGGGAGGATCGCCATGAGTTCGAGGCCACCCTGAGACTACAGAGTGAATTCCAGGTCAGCCTGAGCTAGAGTGAGATCCTACCTGTAAAAACAGGATAAATAAATAAATAAATAAATAAATAAATAAATAAATAAATAAATAAATTTATTTATTTTTAAAAATAAATACAAAAGAAAAAAGACTACTTTTGTGGGGGGGTTCGAGGTAGGGTTTCACTCTAGCCCAGGCTGACCTGGAATTCACTATGTAGTCTCAGGGTGGCCTTGAACTCCTGGCGATCCTCCTACCTCTGCCTCCCGAGTGCTGGGATTAAAGGCGTGCACCACCATGCCCAGCTAAGACTAGTTTTATATATAGCTGGAGCCTTTCAGATGAAATTAATGAGGAATGAGATCATTCCGTCCACTTTGGGAGAGGTGACAGTGACAGGGAGCCCATCCTTCTCTCCCTTCCCATTCCCCTAATCTCGTTTCTTTACTGGGTTTTTCTCTCCTGGGCATCTGAACCCGTGCGTTCTCTACAAGCTTGTTCATTATTTTTTTCGCTGGTTGCTTTTTCTTTGTTCTGCTTTTACTGAGCACAAGTGAGATCACGTGGAAAATGAGGTCATGCGGGGGGGGTCAAGGTGGACAATTGTGACTCCTTTGTAAGGCCAGATTTTTTTTCAGTGCCAGAGCTCAGAATCTAGGCCCCACTCGTGCTAGGCAAGCGCTGTACCACTGAGCTACCTCCCCATCCCCATAAAGCTGCAATGTCTAAAAGAACCATTCTAACTCTTCAATATTAAGCCATTTTTCAAACCAGATATCCCAATATTTTGTTTATCTCAGATTAAAAGTAAGGTATGTAGTCTGGGAGTACATACTACATTATTTTAATAATATTAGTTTCAAGATTCTAGGTTGACTTTGGGATGGAATGAAATTTAAAGGAAAAAAATTTGTATGTTATCTCTCTCATCTCCACACAAATAATAAACTATGGGAGCTTCCATTTGCAAGGGACCCAGAAAACAATTTCCTAATTGCATCATAGGTTGAGATATAAAAACAATATTCAGTCACCTTATACAACTTGTAACTAGAGAAAACTACACAAAAGAAAATGTTAATTGCCTATAGTAGCATCATATACAGACAATCACGTTTACTTTTAGAAAGCACACTAACAAATGTTAATATATAAATTATATTCCATCGTGTAAGGCACATTATTTCATTATTTTTAAACTTAACTCTGTAATGAATAACCTCCCATGTCATGAGCACCCCTTTGATCATCACTTAATACTTGTATTATATTTCCATGAGTTAGAAATCTTTGTTTAAATTTCTGAATATTTCTGCATTCATGGAAATGTACCGCTGCTTGAATAAGTTTGAACATGTCCATAAAAGGGAACCTCCCAAAAATTCAATTCATCTTAATCTTTCTGGATCTCAAAATCCTAATCTTCAGCATGGTGGAAGATAAATAGAAGGGATAGAATTCTTTCAAGTTTTTACTTTCAATTTTTTTTTACCTAGTTTCAATGTTTTTAATTTATCTGAATTTATTTTTCTGTCTTTTTATGGATATCAAAGTATTTCCACTTAGTGGTTGCCATCTAGCCAAATCAACTTGATACTTTATATCTTTACTGTCTATTCTTTACTAGGCATTGTTTAAAACATTTTACATGTAACATCTCCGATCACAAGAGCAATCCTATGAAGCCCAGCAAGACAAGTACCATTTTATAAGTGGAGATTCCAACTTGCAAAGTTGATGTGATTGGACTCCGCTCAGATTGCTCTGACTTCCAAACACTTGTTTCTTGGACTGAAGGGCTATGGAATGATGACAATCTTTGCAAGACAAAAAAGGGAGGGGGCATGAGGAATTTATGTCAGGGGCTGGAAAGATGGCTTAGCGGTTAAGGCGCATGCCTGCGAAGCCTAAGGACCCAGATTCCGTTCTCCAGGTCCCAGGTAAACCATATGCACATGGTGGCACACGCGTCTGGAGTTCGTTTGCAGTGGATAAAGGCCCTGGCGTGCCCATTCTCACTCTCTGTCTCTCTCTCATAAATAAAAACAAATCTTTAAAAAAAGAATCTATGTCAGATCCTTTCAAATATATCTTGCTCATTTATTTACAAACAAATACACAGAGAGAGAGGGTGAGAGAATGGGCGCACCAGGGCCTCTAGCCATGCCTGCGTCACTGTGTGCATGTGGCTTATGCGGGTACTGGGGAATTGAACCCAGGTCATCAGGCTTTGCAGGCCAGCGCCTTAAAGGCTGAGCCCTCTCTTCAGCCCTCAGACCCTTTACTTTCAGCAGTTCTGGTGACTAATTTCTTCTGAGCATAAGCGAGTAAGGGTCGGCCACAACAAAGATGGCGGCACCAGCGTCACCGGGCAACGGAGACGGCGCTTGCCCATTGCATCCATACTGGTACCGGCCCCAGCGTTTGGCGTCACTTCCGGCTGGCTATGGCGGCGGGAGTAATTGTTGGCCGAGGACTTCAGGCCGTACCTTGAAAGAAGGCGGGCGCTAGCGACATGGAGCTTGGAGGCGGCGAGGCCGTGGGCGTGCTGGCAGTGGTGACGGAGCCCCGCTTCGCCCAGCAGTGCAGGGAGTATCTGGAGACGCACGAGCTCCTGGCCCGCCAGTACCGCGCCCAGCGGCTGCCCGGCGGCTCGGTGGCGCTGCCGCTGCTCGGGGACGCGCTCCCGGAGCCGCACGCGCGCGCGCTGGGCCTCCGCGCGGCCCCGGGCGGCGCCTGCGCACTCACGCGGCTCCGCGACCCGCTGCCTTCCAAAAAGGCCCGGGTGTCCTGCCCTGCTCGCGCGCTGAGTCTGCGGCTGCGGCGCTGGGCGGAGGAGCGCGGCGTGGCGTGGTCCGCGCAGCTGGAGGCCGACTTGCCCCGGGCATGGCAGCGGCATGGCAACCTCGTGGTGCTGAGTGAAGACTGTTTCCGAGCCCCGCAGTGGAAGAGTCTAGAACCGGGACTCTGGGACACCGTCGCCTCCGCCCTCGGCGTCCAGCGTTTGGCGAAACGAGGGCGGGTGCTGCCCGATGGCACTCGATCTCCGTCTGTGACTTTGCTGCTGGGCGACCACGGCTGGGTAGAGCATGTGGATAATGGTATCCGTTATGAGTTCGACGTGACCCGGTGTATGTTCTCCTTCGGAAACATCACCGAGAAACTGCGAGTAGCCTCTCTGTCTTGTGCCGGCGAAGTGGTGGCGGATCTCTACGCAGGGATTGGTTATTTTACGTTACCCTTCCTCGTCCACGCTGGCGCTGCCTTTGTCCATGCCTGTGAGTGGAACCCTCAAGCTGTAGTCGCCCTGAGAAATAACCTGGAAATCAACGGAGTAGCGGATCGGTGCCAAATACACTTTGGGGACAACCGGAAGCTGATGCTGTCAAGCGTTGCAGATAGGGTGAACCTGGGGCTGATTCCCAGCTCGGAGGAAGGCTGGCCTATTGCCTGCCAGGTGCTGCGGCAGGATGTTGGGGGCATTTTACACATCCACCAAAATGTGGAGTCTTTCTCTGGGAAGAAACTTAAGCCATCGGAAAACAGCAACGTGGAAAAAGAGCATTGGTCCAACGACGGGGGAAATGGAACTACCAGGGATGTTAAGGGGAAAGTGCTATCGTCAGCCACCAAACTCGAGTGGCACCGGTGGGCAGAATCTGCTGAAACTCGAATTGCCAGTCTTCTTCAACACATGCATGGGAAACGGTGGAAGACACAAATCCTGCACATCCACGCAGTGAAGTCTTATGCCCCCCACGTGGATCACGTAGTCCTGGATCTGGAATGCCGCCCCTGTCCTCTAGTTGGCTAGAGGAGGAGGATCCAGTCCCGAACAGCTCCTTGTGCGTGGCCCAAAACCCTTCAGGTCCACCTGGATTCCCATGCCTTTGGCTCCTAGTGATCTTTTTAAACGATTTATGGCTTTACATTGATCCATTTCATTTGTCTTCTGTTGATCACGCTAGCAACATGTTAAGGGGCTGGAGAGATTGCTCAGAGGTTAAGGCACTTGCCTGCAAAGCCTAAGGACCCAGGTTCTATACACGAGTACCCACGTAAAGCCAGATGCACGCCTATTCTCTGTCTCTCTCTCTCAATGTAGCACATGTATCTGAAGTTCATCTGTAGTGTCTGGAGGCCCTGGTGTGCCCATTCTGTCTTCTTCCCCCTTCTGTCTGTGCTTGCCAAAAAAAAAAAAAAAAAAAAAAAAAAGGAGGAAGAAGGTGTTAAATATCTGGGGGGAAACATGGCTCATTAAACTGATGCTTCTGTGCAGTCATGAATTCTGAATTCTGACCCCAGTCCTCACCTGGGGTATGTGGTTTCAGGATTCATGCCTGGAATTTCTGTATTTGCAAAATGAGGGTTTCTTTGAACTATCTCATGTAGCTATTATTTAATAAGAGGCTGCACACACACATGTGTTATTAGTGAATTATAGTCCTGTGCCCCAAATCACTCAGGCTGCAGTATGGGAAATCATGGGAGACCTAAAACGGAGACCAATGAGGAAGCTCCTACAGTTGCCCAGGCGTGGAATGATGGTTTGGACTAGGGTGGCAGCCAGACAGAAGTAGGTGGATTTGATTAAAACTAATGGGGCCAGGGCTGGAAGATGGCTTAGCAGTTAAGGCATTTGCCTGCAAAGACAAAGGACCCAGGTTCGATTCCCCAGGACCCATGTAAGCCAGATGCACAAGATGCATGCATCTGTCTCTCCCTCTTTCTTTGTCAAATAAATAAAATATTTTTAAAAAAATAATGGGGCCAAACAACAGAATCCAAGTTGAATCATTAACATGATGTTGCTTTGTTATTATGAGTAAATTAGAGAGGGTAGGGGACAGTTAGTATAAGCAGTATAACTCCATTTCTCTGCCTTAGCATTCCAGCTTATCTCAATAAATAGAGGTGGGAGTGGGGCATCATATACTTACTATGTCATGGTTTAAAAAAAAAAAAAAAAAGGTTAGGACTGGAGAGATTGTTAAGTGGTTAGGGTGCTTGCCTGCAAAGCCTAATGAGCAGGATCAATTCACCAGTAACCACATAAAGCCAGATGCACAAAGTGGCACAGTGTATAGAGTTTGTTTGCAGCAGCTGGAGATCCTGGCATGCCTATTTTCTGTCTCTCTGTGTGCCTCTTCTCTGTTTGCAAATAAATATATATTAAAGAAAAAAAAAGGTTAGGGGCTGGAGAGATGACTCAGCAGTTAAGGTGCGTGCCTGTAAAGCCTAAGAACCCGGGTCTGATTCTTCAGTACCCACATAATGTCAGATGTACAAGATGCATGTATCTGAAGTTTGTTTGCAGTGGCTAGAGGCCCTTGCCCAACCATGTTCTCTCTCTCGCTCTCTACCTCTTTCTCTCTCATAAATAAAGTAAGAGCTGGAGAGATGGCTTAGTGGTTAAGGCATTTGCCTGCAAAGACAAAGGAACTCGGTTCAATTCCCCAGGACCCACGTAAACCAGATGCAAGAGGTAGCACATGCATCTCTCTCAAAAAAAAAATTTTTTTTAATTAAAAAGAAGGTAGAGGCAGAGATAGGTGGATCACCTTGAGTTCCAGACCACCCTGAGACTACATAGTGAATTCCACGTCATCTTGGCCTAGAGTGAGTCCCTACCTTGAAAAATCACACACACAAGGGCTGGAGAGATGGCTTAGCGGTTAAGGCGCCTGCCTGCTAAGCCTAAGAACGCTGGTTCCAATCTCCAGGTCCCACGTTTAGCCAGATGCAAAGTGACACAAGGCCACACTTGCCCACAAGGGGGCGCACACATCTGGATTTCGTTCACAGCAGCTGAGAGACTGCTGGCACGCCCATCTCTGTCTTCCTCTCTGTTTCTTTCTGTGTCTCTCTCCAAAAACAAAATAAAATAAAATCACACACACACAAGGTTAAATAGGCTGGAGAGATGGCTCAGTAGTTAAGCCAGATGCACAAAGTGGCACATGGCATCTGCAATTTATTTGCAGTGGCAAGAGACCCTGACATGCCCATATATTCACTCAGTCTCACCAACAAACTACATTTTATATATATATATACATACATATGTATATATATACACACACATATGTATGTATGTGTATAAATATATAATCAAAGGAGCCTAAGACAGGAAGAATGCCACAAGTTCAAGGACAACCTGGGTTACAGAGTGAGTTCAGCCCAGCTTGGGTTCCAGAGTAAGACTATCAAAACAAAGCATAAGGAATCATGGGTTTTTTGTTTTGTTTTGTTTTATTTATTTATTTATTTATTTATTTTTGAGGTAGGGTCTCACTCTAGCTCTGGCTGACCTGGAATTCACTATAGTCTCAGGGTGGCTTGGAACTCACAGTGATCCTCCTACCTCTGCCTCTCAAGTGTTGCCCAGTAAGAATCACTTTTCTAAGTTGTAAGGAATCTAAATTTCTTTTAGGTTATTTATTTGAGAGAGAAAGAGAGAATGGGTGTGCCAGGGCCTCCAGCCACTGCAAATGAACTCCAGATGCATGCACCACCTTGTGCATCTGGCTTATGTGGGTCCTGGGGAATCAAACCTGGATCCTTTGGTTTTGCAGGCAAATGCCTTAACTGCTAAGCCATCCCTCCAGCCCAGGAATCTAAATTTCTATCCTTAGGCTTGTGTGATAATTTCCAATATCTATTTTTAAAGTTGTGATTAAAATCCTAAGATTTTTAAGATATTTATTTATGAGAGAGAATAACTGCACAAGGGTCTCTAGCCACTGCCAACAAACTCCAGATGTGTGCACCACCATGTGCACCTGGCTTACATGGGTACTGAAGAATTGAACCTGGGTCCTTAGGTTTTGCAGGCAAGTGCCTTAACTGCTAAACCATCTCTCCAGCCCCTTTAAAGTAGAGTTTAAACTTCATTTTCCTTCCCTAGTAAAGCTATATAAAAAGGAGCTGTAGCTCATTGTAAAGTATTTGCCTGGGTTCAAAATTCTAGTAACCCCACACACACACACAAGAAAAGGAGGAAGATGAAGGTAGGAGGAGAAGCAGCTCCCACTGCAGCTACAAGTAAAAATCATTCCATGGGGCTGGAGAGATGGTTTAGTGGTTAAAGTGCTTGCCTGCAAAGCCAAAGGACCTAGGTTCGATTCCCCAAGTCCCACATAAGCCAGATGCACAAGGTGTGCTTGGAGTTCCCTTTGCAGCAGCTGGAGGCCCTGGCATGCCCATTCTCTCTTATCTGCCTCTTTCTCAAATGAAAATAGGGGTTGGAGAAATGGCTTAGTGGTTAAGGGCTTGCCTGTGAAACCTAAGGATCCCGGTTTGAGGCTTGATTCCCCAGTACCCACATAAGCAGATGCACAAGGTGGTACATGCATCTGGAGTTCCTTTGCAGTGGCTGGAGGCCCTGGTGCGCCCATTCTTTCCCTCACTCTCTGCCTCTTGTCTGTCTGTCGCTCTCAAATAAATAAAATAAACGGGGCTGGAGAGATGGCTTAGCAGTTAAGGCACATGCCTACAAAGCCTAAGGACCCCGGTTCAATTCTCCAGGTCCTATGTAAGCCAGATGCACATGGTGGCGCATGTGTCTAGAGTTCATTTGCAGTGGCTAGAGGTCCTGGTGTGCCCATTCTCTCTGTCTTTCTCTGTCTCTAATAAATAAATAAAAATCTTTTAAAAAATAAAAAATTTTAAAAAATAAATGAGAATAATTTTTTTTAATTCCACAGTTTCTTACACCTTACCTGGCTTTATGGCTGCCTGCTTTTTGCAATGGCTTGCCACTGGGATAATTAACAGTTGAAATCATGGAGCTTTGCTTGGGGACTTTTTGAAGCCATATGGACTTTTTGCATGATGAAGGAAAGGTAGAATGGTATGGCTTTGTCATAGATATTATTTGCAAGGAGAGAGACAGAATGGACATACTAGGACCTCCTGCCACTGCAAACTCCATGTGTCCCTTTGTGCATCTGGTTTTACATAGGTACTGGAGAATCAATCCCATGTTGCCACACTTTGCAAGCAAGCACCCTCAACGGCTGACATAGCTCAAGCCCCAGGATTCTAACTGTACCTGACATGGCCACTCGTCTCTATCTACAACAGCAGCAGTAAGGACTGGGTTGGTGCTATGCTTTCTATATATAAGAGCCACAGAAAATCAAAAGACCCATTCAAGTTGTGGGCCAAGAATCCCACAGGCCAGCAGCAGAAATGACACAAATAAAGTGTATCCATATGAACATACATGCTGTAGCAATGCAAATGTGGAAGAGGTCCGAAAAAAATAGGGGTTGAAGGGCTGGAGAGAGAGCTTAGTGGTTAATCGCTTGGCCTATAAAGCCCAATGACCCCGGTTCAAGGCTTAATTCCCCAGTACCCACATAAGCCAGGTGCACAAGGTGGCATCTGGAGTTTGTTTGCAGTGGCTGGAGACCCTGGTGTGCCCACTCTCTCTCTCTACTTGCCTCTTCTCTCTCTCTCTCTCAAATAAATAAATAAAATTTTTTAAAAACAGGGATTGAAAGATGGCTTAGTGGTTAAGTGCTCTTCCTGGCAAGCATGAGATCCTGGGGTACCTGAAAAAACTGCCCCAAGTTAATGTAAACAATGGGGGATGGCCATAAACACCTGTAAGCCAGCCCCTCAAAGGGGTACAGAGACCAGCAAACACCCAGGCTCTTGAACAGCCACAAGCTCTGGCATCAGTAAGCGACTGTAGCTCAAATAATATGTGGAAAGCCAGGTGAGGTGGCCCACGCTTTCAATCCCAGCACTTGGGAGGCAGAGGTAGGAGGCCACCTTGAGACTACATAGTGAATACCAGGTCAGTCTGGGATAGAAGAAGACCCTACCTTGAAAGAAAAAAAAAGAATGTGTGGCAGACTGATGTAGTGAAATGCCTAGCATTCTGCTCTGGCCACAGCAGACAGATGTATAGGGTGCTGCAAGGGGGCGCGCGCACACACACACCTTGTGCTTGACAACTGGAAACAATTTTGATGAGACAGGACCCAAAGTCTGAATGCTCAGAACATGAACAATTGTCATTAGATAACTTGGAACAAAGAACATGGTGGTGATATGTTAAAGATGGGGATTATTTTGGTGATTAAGTGCACAGTGTCAGCCAGGTGTGGTGGCACACACCTTTAATCCCAGCACTCAGAAGGCAGAGGTAGGATCACCAAGAGTTTGGAGCTACCCTGAGACTACATAGTGAGTTCTAGATCAGCCTGTGCTACAGGAGGACCCTACCTCAAAAAAATAAAAATAAAAGGGCTGGACAGATGGCTTAGTAGTTGGGACATTTCCCTGCAAAGCCTAAGGACTTAGTTCAACTCTGCAGAACCCACGTAAATCAGATGGACACAGCCAGTGCATGTGTCTGCAGTTCGTTTGCAGTGGCTAGAGGGCCTGGTGCACCCATTCTCTTTCTCTAAGAGATAAACAACTCCAAAAAAATTAAAAATGTCATTATCCTTGTTGCAGTCAGGTTCACATTGCTGGTAGAAATCACCCAACCAAGAGCAGCTTGTGGGAAAAAAGAGGTTTACAGGCTCGAGAGAGAAGCTCCATGATGGCAGGGAAAATGATGGCATGAGCAGAGGGTGGGCATCACCCCCTGGCCAACAACAGGAACAGAAGAATATGCCAACCACGCATGGGCTATAAAACCTGTAAGCCCACCCCCAACAATGCATTGCCTCTAGGAGGCTTTAATTTCCAATTGCCATCACCTGGGGATACTAGCACAGAGAATACCTAAGTTTATAGGGGACACTTGAATCAAACCACCACAGTCCTGTACACAGTGAACTCCCTGGAAATGTTAACCATCCTATGATCCACTGCAGAAAGTTGCTGGCTTGTTCCCATTCCCATCTCAGTCCTTCCTGTGTTTATTTACCTTCATTTCCTCACACAACGGGTCTCTTTGTACTTGTCTGCCACAGCTGACTACTCAGAATGTTAAAGAGCTGCACCTGGGACTTGAACCAGCCTGGGGATGATGAGTCAGGAAGCAACTTGAAGACTGAGGAGTCGTCTTTTGGCCTTAAGCTGTGGACAGGCAGTTGGAGTCAGAAATGGCATAATTCATTCCACCAAGAGTTCTTGAATTTCTCTGTTCCAGCCTAGCTTGGGCTGTTATAGTAAGACCTTGTTGGAAGGAGGGAAGGACGGAAAGGAGGAGGAAAGAAAACTGGGACACCAAAGTACTAAACTTCCCAGCATTCCTTACACTTACAATGGCCAGGTAAACTAGTTTGGGCACAAATTTAGGCAGCTGCTCTCAAGGACTGAGTTTCTGGCTCTGGAAATATAGTCGTCAGGCCTACTCAGAAGGGCTGGGAGATGATCATTCTTACTCTCCTGGAAAGTTTCTGTAAAATTCTGTTTTCCCAGTGGAGCATTCTCTGCATGTGTATACTTCTCTCCCTCTCCCAAGTTCCACCCTGTGAACTCCAGGTGCCTTGGGATCCCAGATGGTCTACCTCGATTCTCCATCCTCATGCCACAGCTTAAGACACTTTCTCCAGACAATAGTCAGTTGGAGTAATTATATGATTCACCTTGTTTGCTGGCCACCTCTCATGGGTTTCTGTCCTTCATTGCCTGTGGCCAGTACCGTAAGAGCCATGTATGTCCAGTTTTTAAAAATTATGTAGAAATTCATAATTGCATATAAATTTACTAGCTTTAACAATGATCATTGGAAACCACTTCAGTAGTGCATACATGCACTCACTTGAAGCAAAAACATTATAAAATTTTTCTGCTACAGAGCAGCTAGCTGCCGTCTTTGGTCACTCTGCACAGTCATGTCCCTCCTGACACCACCCCTGCTGCTGATGGGCCCAGCCGGGCTGCTCCTGTGCCATTACCTTAGGTCCACTCCAAGCCTCCGTGGGAGCAGCTGGGGATCATGGATGTCACCACTGTGTGCATGTCCTGCTTTCTGCGTTGCCTCGTACCTGCAGACTGGTCCTATCACACCTGGAGCACTACAACACGTGAGAACAAAGGGGGCTGTCTTCCCTTCGTCTTGTGACCAGAACACCAGACCTGCCAGCCTTGTCCGGATTATGTTTCCTGCATCCCTGAATTATGTCCTGTACACAGTGAACTCCTGGAAATGTTAACCATCCTATGATCCACTGCAGAAAGTTGCTGGCTTGTTCCCATTCCCATCTCAGTCCTTCCTGTGTTTATTTACCTTCATTTCCTCACACAACGGGTCTCTTTGTACTTGTCTGCCACAGCTGACTACTCAGAATGTTAAAGAGCTGCACCTGGGACTTGAACCAGCCTGGGGATGATGAGTCAGGAAGCAACTTGAAGACTGAGGAGTCGTCTTTTGGCCTTAAGCTGTGGACAGGCAGTTGGAGTCAGAAATGGCATAATTCATTCCACCAAGAGTTCTTGAATTTCTCTGTTCCAGCCTAGCTTGGGCTGTTATAGTAAGACCTTGTTGGAAGGAGGGAAGGACGGAAAGGAGGAGGAAAGAAAACTGGGACACCAAAGTACTAAACTTCCCAGCATTCCTTACACTTACAATGGCCAGGTAAACTAGTTTGGGCACAAATTTAGGCAGCTGCTCTCAAGGACTGAGTTTCTGGCTCTGGAAATATAGTCGTCAGGCCTACTCAGAAGGGCTGGGAGATGATCATTCTTACTCTCCTGGAAAGTTTCTGTAAAATTCTGTTTTCCCAGTGGAGCATTCTCTGCATGTGTATACTTCTCTCCCTCTCCCAAGTTCCACCCTGTGAACTCCAGGTGCCTTGGGATCCCAGATGGTCTACCTCGATTCTCCATCCTCATGCCACAGCTTAAGACACTTTCTCCAGACAATAGTCAGTTGGAGTAATTATATGATTCACCTTGTTTGCTGGCCACCTCTCATGGGTTTCTGTCCTTCATTGCCTGTGGCCAGTACCGTAAGAGCCATGTATGTCCAGTTTTTAAAAATTATGTAGAAATTCATAATTGCATATAAATTTACTAGCTTTAACAATGATCATTGAAACCACTTCAGTAGTGCATACATGCACTCACTTGAAGCAAAAACATTATAAAATTTTTCTGCTACAGAGCAGCTAGCTGCCGTCTTTGGTCACTCTGCACAGTCATGTCCCTCCTGACACCACCCCTGCTGCTGATGGGCCCAGCCGGGCTGCTCCTGTGCCATTACCTTAGGTCCACTCCAAGCCTCCGTGGGAGCAGCTGGGGATCATGGATGTCACCACTGTGTGCATGTCCTGCTTTCTGCGTTGCCTCGTACCTGCAGACTGGTCCTATCACACCTGGAGCACTACAACACGTGAGAACAAAGGGGGCTGTCTTCCCTTCGTCTTGTGACCAGAACACCAGACCTGCCAGCCTTGTCCGGATTATGTTTCCTGCATCCCTGAATTATGCCATTCAATCATTCAATTCCAGTCACCTCTAATGACACCATGACCTCTCCATGGTGACATTTGGGACCATATGTATTGGGCTCTGCTTGGTGGTGTTCCTCTTGTAACAATTAAGTCTGTTTAAAACTTGCTCTAGCCAGGTGTGGTGGCGCACACCTTTAATCCCAGCACTCGGGAGGCAGAGGTAGGAGGATCGCTGTGAGTTTGAGGCCACCCTGAGACTACATAGTTAATTCCAGGTCAGCCTGGACCAGAGTGAAACCCTACCTCAAAAAAACAAAACAAAACAAACAAACAAACAAACAAAAAAACCTTGCTCTAAAAAAAAGATAGGTTTGGTGGCACTTACCTTTAATGCCAGCACTTGGGAGGCTGAGGTAGGAGGATCGCAGTGAGTTCAAGGCCAGCCTGAGACTACATAGTGAATTCCAGGTCAGCCTGGGCTAGAGCAAGACCCTACCTCGAAAAACAAAAACAATTTCTGAGCTGGACATAGTGGCACCCATCTTTAATCCCAGCACTTGGAAAGAAGAGGTAGGAAGATCTCCATGAGTTCAAGGCCACCCTAAGACTACATAGTGAATTCCAGATCAGCTTGGGCTAGAGCAAGACGCTATCTCCAAAAACTGAAATAAGCAAAATAATTTCCTGCTACAATTGTTTAAAATTCTTATACAAAATTAAATAGTAGGGCTGGAGAGATAGCTTAGCGGTTAAGGTGCTTGCCTGTGAAGCCAAAGAATCCAAGTTTGACTCCCCAAAACCCATGTAAGCCAGATGAACATGCTGGCGCATGCATCTGGAGATCATTTTCAGTGGCTGGAGGCCCTGGCACATTCATTCTCTCTCTCCCTCTCAAATAAATAAAAACAATGTCGAAGGTGTCCTTTAAGATCACGCTCATGTTGAACCTACAGCTGCCCTACAAAGTACTCATTCTCTGTCTCATAAATACATGAAAAGTTAAACACTAAAATAGCAACAAAATGACATGTTTTTCTTTTCAGACATGATAACCACAAGATCACTTGATCACAGATCACATAAAATTTCAGAGTGCACAGATGGTGTCAAAATAGCTATTTGTCTCTGACTTTTTAAAGGTCAAAGTTTGCCTTTGAGTCAAAGGTAAGCAGGTAATACTGAATGAATGTGAGGCTAAAACTGAATTTTTCATCGTCTCACATAGACACACTAATATTCCATAAGTAAACAGACAACAAAATGTTAGACTGCCATAATTTCTAACTTGAATAGTTTTTATTTTCAGAGGTTTGTGTACCCATAACTTTAAAGTTCAAACAAAGGTAACAACACTTGTTATGAAGGATTAAAAGCACACTGTGATGAAGCAGCTCTTCCCCGCCCCCATCCTATGTGTCAGTTTTCAACAATTTCAGTGGGCCTGTGAAGATGAAGGACCTCCAACATATAACAATAGGAGACATTCAAGTAGGCATGGAACCAAGTCCTGAGGGTGCTGGGTCAGAAGTCCGAGTCCATGACCAGTCACACAGTATAGACCTATATTCTTGTCCTTCAGTGATGTTGATTCTAGCTTTATCTTGACCCTTTACCACAATAAAGTTTGAAGAGATGCAGACCATGTCGCCTGTGCTGCAGAATGTCACGATGACTTACTACTTACATATTGTTCTCTGTCTGAAAACAAATAGCATAGAGTGTGCCAGAAAACAAAAGACAGGGCTGGAGAGATGGCTTAGCGAAGCCTAAGAAAGCCCGTTTCTAGTCTCCAGATCCCACGTTTAGCTAGACGTAAAGTGACACAAGGGCGCAATGCCGCACTTGCCCACAAGGGGGTGCACGTATCTGGAGTTCATTCACAGATGCTGAGAGGCCACTGGTGCACCCTCTATCTGTCCCTCTCTCTCTCTAAAAAGAAAGGAAGAAAGGAAGGAAGGAAGGAAGGAAGGAAGGAAGGAAGGAAGGAAGGAAGGAAGGAAGGAAGGAGAAAGAAGAAAAAAAGAAAACAAGAGAGACTCTCTAATGAGACCCAGCAGTCTATTACACCAGTGGAATATTTCTGGGTCCTGAAGTTTGCTTGGGTGACAAGATACATCCTTCAAGGTAAAGAGCCAACTAGGCATATTATGTACTCATTCCACCAAAATTGTTTCATCAGCAAAACGCTCTGCAAGCCTCTGTGGCAGCTCAAAACTCGGAAATAATAGCCCTGACTTAAGAACTGGGTAGCACTGAAGGCTGCCAGTGTGCTGGAGGAGCAGAGAACGTGAATGCTCTCTGGCATGTACGGGTGCAGTGTCATTAGCCCTGATGCATGGGCCATTCAAGCCAGGAGGTTCTATGATCAAGACAGTAAAATTGCAAGGTAGACCGCGAGTGTTCTATAGAAAGATCGGGCGTTTCTGTAGGAGACATTCACCAGCACAAAGAAAAACAATTCTATGCATGATGATAGGCCTTGGAAGGAACTGAGAGCATCTTGTGAGAGATCATGTGCCCATGCGAGTTTCCCATGATGAACTGTTTTTTTTTTTGTTGTTGTTGTTTTTGAACTGGGTTTTTTTTTTTTTTTTTTTTTTCACTAGAGTTTCACTCTAGCCCAGGCTGACCTGGAATTCACTATGTAGTCTCAGGGTGGCCTTGAACTCACAGTGATCCTCCTACCTCTGCCTCCCGAGTGCTGGTATTAAAGGTGTCACCATGCCCAGCTATTTTTAAGTATTAAATATTTTTAAAATATTTTTTAAAATTACAGTGGCAATGGGACTTTGCAGATCTGATTAAATCAATATCAAGATAGGGTGATTGGACTGGAAAGGTGGCTTAGCAGTTAAGATGCTTGCCTGCAAAGCCTAAGGACCAGAGTGTGATTCCCCAGTACCCACATAAAGCCAGATGCACAAGGTGGCACACGTATCTGGAGTTCATTTGCAGTGGCTGGAGGCCCTGGTGTGCCTAGCTCTCTCTTTTTCAAACAATATAATATAATAAAAAAGACAAGGAGATTATCCTGGACAATGGCAAAGTCGCTCATTTAAGAGAGGCAGGTTCACTTTACATGAGACGACTTAGGCAGGAGCTAGAATATTTCAACATTAAATGATGTGTTGTCTCTTTCACTAGGCAGTATGCAGTTTCATTGTATTGCTTATTTAACCCTTTCCCCACTGTATTGTAATGCTATGTCTATCAGGAGTCAGGTAACCAGATGTATGTGGGTTCTTTCCTAAACTTTCTATTCTGTTCCAGGGACCAGTTTTTTTAATCCATATACCAACACATTGTTGGAAAGGGAGTCAGAGTACGTCCAAGTGCTTGTTTCTCATTGTTCTTTCCTAAGGAAGCTAGGGTGTAAGATAATCCAGTAAGCTTAACCAATTGGATGGATTCTCCTGAGATTTGAAATCTTGGGAATAATAGAAATAACCCTTTGACTACATTTCCTTTTTATTTGAGATAGGCAAGAATCAGGTGGATTTTCTTCCTCTGTGTGTGTGTGTGTGTGTGTGTGTGTGCGTATTTTTGCTTGAAAATTAAAACCTGACTGATGACTATCCATGGAAAATGCAAACTAGGTTTCACACATCCGGTATCTAAAGCTTTAAAAGCTACTTCAATGCTTTTGAACCATTAATGACAAATGAGCAGACTGTTATTTTTGAGCACAGACATTCTATGTATGTTACCAATGTGAATACACACACCCCACACCACACAGGTCTCTCTGACCTGGAACTCACAGTGATCCTCCTACCTCAATCTCCCAAATGCTGGGATTTATAGGTGTGAGCCGTTATATCTAGCTACATTTAACGTTTTTTTGTTTTGTTTTGTTTTGTTTTTGTTTTTATGAGGTAGGGTCTCACTCTAGCTCTGGAATTCACTATGTAGTCTCAGGGTGACCTCGAACTCATGGCGATCCTCCTACCTCTGCCTCCTGAGTGCTGGGATTAAAGGCGTGCACCACCATGCCTGGCCCCCAATTAACTTTTTTTTTTTTTTTTTTTTTTGGTTTTTCGAGGTAGGGTCTCACTCTAGCTCAGGCTGACCTGGAATTCACTATGTAGTCTCAGGGTGGCCTCGAACTCTCGGCGATCCTCCCACCTCTGCCTCCCAAGTGCTGGGATTAAAGGCGTGAGCCACCACGCCCGGCTCCCAATTAACATTTTAAATAAAATTAGAGGAAAGCCCACGAACTATTTTATTCTCCATTTGTATGATCAACATGACCCTACCTCCTACCACTTTTAATTGTAGATTAGTATTTGTGGAAACTTTTCTCCATGATGGCCTCTCTCTTTTGACTTTAAATTACACTCACAGCAGAATAAGAGACAAATCTTTGAAGTTCTCTATATAAAGCTTCATCATTCCCTCACCAAGGCAGTTTTCCTTTGGGAATTTTTTCATAATCACAAGGTTATTCCCCAGATATGTAAATTAGGAAAATTATCATGGCAGTACTAAGCAGACAGAATTCACAAAGGTGGCATTAATCAGGACATTATAATAAAGTAGGCAAGCCAGGTATGGTGGCGCATGCCTTTAATCCCATCATTTGGGAGGCACAGGTAAGAGGATTGCTGTCAATTTAAGGCCACCTGAGACTGCATAATTCCATCCAGGTCAGCCTGGGCTACAGTGAGACCCTACCTTAAAAAAACAAAATAAATAAATAAACTAGGCAAACTACAGAAGGGTTTTCAGTTAAGATGGTGAAAGTGACAATCGGAAAGAGACTGGTACATGACACTGAAGACAGTACAGATAGGATTCGGTTGTGGAATTGGCTGTGGGTGAAAAGAATTCAATGATGCTATTGCGTGTAGCTTTAGGGGAGCATAGAGTTCAAATGCTGATTTTGAGTCTTGCTAGTTTTGGACACACTAGCAGCCCACGAGTTACTGCCTTTGTAATCATGCAACTCACAACTCATCTAAGACTCAAGTCTCCTCTGTAAAAACAAGGGATGAAGACAATCACTACCGTCACTGCCAACGTCAAGGCGCCAGTCAAAGGGAGAACCCTGGGCGCAGCGCCCACTGCTGCCACGTGGACTGGGAGTAACACAGTTAAAAACACGAGGTTCGGTATGGGCATTGGGGGAGGGCTCAAGCTTTACACGACCCGGGCCTCCCCACCCAGAGGGCTGTGTGAAGAGTTTGGTAATTTGACTAAGGACCCTCCTCCCTGTGGCGGCAGTTCTGATGGGAGGGTCAGGGCTCGTAGAGCATCCTGACGTCAACTAGACGACCCAACGTCCTTTGAGCTTGGAGCCCATGGCAGCCAGGCTGTTTTTTTTGTTCGTTTTTGGAAGTAGGTTCTCACTCTAGCCCAGGCTGACCTGGAATTCACTATGTATTCTCAGGGTAGCCTCGAACTCTCCGCGATCCTCCTACCTCGGCCTCCCGAGTGCTGGGATTTAAGGTGTGCGCCACCACACCCACCCCAAATTAATTTTCTTTTTCTTTCTCTCTCTCTCCTTTCTTCCTTGCTTCTTTCTCTCTCCTTTCTTCCTTGCTTTATTTCTCTCTTTCTCCTTTCTCTCTCTCTCTTTCCTTTTGGTTTTTGGAAGTAGGGTCTCACTCTAGCCCACGCTAACCTGGAATTCACTATGTATTCGCAGGGTGGCTTTGAACTCTCCGCGATCCTCCTACCTCGGCCTCCCGAGTGCTGGGATTAAAGGTGTGCGCCACCACGCCCACCCCAAATTTATTTTTTCTTTTTCTTTCTTTTTTCTTCTCTCTCTCTCCTTTCTTCCTTATTTCTCTCTTTCTTTCTCTCTCTTTCCTTTTGGTTTTTGGAGGTAGGGTCTCACTCTGGTCCAGGCTGACCTGGAATTAACTATGTAGTCTCAGGGTGGCCTCGAACTCACAGCGATCTCCTACTTCCCGAGCGCTGGGATGAAAGGCGTGCGCCACCACGCCCGGCTTTTCTTAAACGTTTCCTTTTTTTTCTTTTCTTTACTTTCCATGTAAGGGCGCTGGGGTCACTCGTCTGTGCGTGAAGCGACAGAAGAATGGTGGGCAGTCACCTCGCCCGGCCCGCGGAGGGGCGTGTCCAGGCGCGCTTAAAACGCAGCAGCGGCACCGGGGCCGGCGGGCGCGCTTGCCTGCCCTCCGCCAGGCCGCCTCGGGGCTGCGAGCGGGGCTCC
Source organism: Orientallactaga sibirica (assembly GCA_036365145.1). Classification (NCBI taxonomy): domain Eukaryota; kingdom Metazoa; phylum Chordata; class Mammalia; order Rodentia; family Dipodidae; genus Orientallactaga; species Orientallactaga sibirica. The sequence continues at coordinate 485,135 of JAEOAD010000746.1, forward strand.
CGCGAGACGCGGCCGCGATGGCCGTGCTGGGGCGGCGCCCACCCCGACCCCGACCCCGCCGAGCCGCGCGCAGGCCATGGCGGCCGCGTCGTGGCGTCTCCCCCGTCCTCTCAGAGGCAGCGCGGAGCGAGCGTCGGCGACCCTGCGTGCGTTCTTACGACGGAGGCCAACTTCCGCCGGCGGAAACGCGGCCCCGGCCGGGCCCCCGCCGACTGCCGACGCCAGCCGGGAACGCGAGCGCCACGCGACGGCGCCCGGGCGGCGGAAACCATGGCAACGGCGCACCCGCCCCTCGCGCGCCGATGGGGAGGGAGCGGAAACAGCGCCGGATTATGACGTCGGCGTCGGCGCGCGGCCGCGTTCCAGCGTGAGCCCCGCGGGCGCGGCGTCGGCGCCTCGTAACGGCAGCAGCGGCCGAGGCGGGCGGGGTCAAGATGGTGGCTCCGCGGGTGGGGGAGGCGGTGGAGGGAGGAGGAGCCGGCCCCTAAGCCTGCAGGAGACACCGACACCGCCCGGGGCGCCGCCGCCACCGCTGCCGCCGCCGCCGCCTGCTCCAGCTCGAGGGACGGGCGGAGGCGGGGCGGGCCGGGCCGGGCCGACAGACGGGAGGGCGGAGCCGCCTTCCAGCCCCGCCCCGCCCCGCCTCCGCTCCGTTCGGGCCGCGGTCCCGGGGCCCTGCCCCGCGCCAGCCCGCCCAGCCCCGGTGTGGCACGGCTCATGGCGGCGGTGGGGCCCCCGCAGCAGGTGCGGATGGCCCATCAGCAGGTCTGGGCGGCGCTGGAAGTGGCGCTCCGGGTGCCCTGCCTCTACATCATCGACGCCATCTTCAACTCCTACTACGATCCCAGCCAGAGCCGGTTCTGCATCGTGCTCCAGATCTTCCTCCGGCTCCTCGGTGAGGACCCGGCTCGTCCCCGGGCCGGCGGGCGGGCGGGCGCGCCCCGGGCGTGGGGCGCGCGGGTGCTTGGGAAGAAGCCGCCGTTTTATTCCCTCCCAAGGGACCGGCGACGGGCACCGAGGGTTCTTGTCCCGAGATGACAGCCGAGCCGCACTCGGCCGGCCAGGCCTCGCTCCCGCCCCGGGTTCGGTGCGGCACCCGAGGAGGCGGCGGGAGGCAGGCAGGTGTGTGAGGCCGAGCCCGCCGCTCCTCGGGCAGGGACCGCGTCCCGCCGCCCGTGACCTTGGCCCGGGGCCAAGCCCGAGCCCCAGCTTGACCCGTTGCAAAACGCAGCGTGACGGTGTGCTGTCACTTGTGCATCAGCTCGGTTCTGCGGGATGGTGGAGTGTTGTGGCGAATGACATCCAAGCCAAAGGAGACCAGGACTTTGAATGTCAGACCTTGAGACTATTTACCAAGTCATCGGGAAAAGGGTATACCGATTACGAGTCCTGATTTTTTTGTTTGTTTTCCACGAGTCAGTAAGAAGGTACTGAGAACGACTGTGAAAGCCTTTCTGCCACGCGTGGAGGCATCCAGAAGTGTAGCGGCTTCTGAAAACCCCAGTCCTTCCTTGTTGCTCATGGACAGGAGGGTTAAGGGCATTTCACATCTCCCCATCCCTTCACACCTTCGCTTACATCACCAGAGCCTTTTGTGTAAAAGAGGGTTTTTTCCCCCTAGTAGTTGCAGTGTGACAGCTTTTGTTGGTGAGCTGATTGAAGGAGTGCTCTTTAGTGGTCCCCTGCTCTTTTGAAGTGTGTCTGGGGGCAGGCAGATAGTGAGGTCCTCTCAAGCCTTTTGGAATTACAAGCCATCTGTTGCTTATTTTTCTTCAGAAAAGGAGTGGCAATAAAGACCGATTTTTGTTCCGAGCAATAAATAACAACACTTATCGTAATCTAACAGGACAGATCTCCCTCCGAGGTGGGCGGTGCTCGCCCTTTATAAGAGTAAACTGGAGGGTTGTAGAGGGTAAATGTTTTTGTTCAGTAAATGGTTGCTAGAGCCTGGCCTTAAATCTTCTGGCATCAAGTGTGGTTTACTTTTCTCTTCAGTATGTTGAAATACAGGTACGGATGGGGTGCTAACCACCTAATGCCGATTTTAAAGCTTAAAAACCATGGACAAACTGCTTCTAAGCTAGCAGAAGACTTCTCGGTATTCCCGGGGAACAGAATTTCAGCTATGCCTACTTTCCTCTAAAACTATCTCACCGTTATTTGTGGTAAAACTGGGGCTGGGTTTGAGGGGCTTTGGTATATTCAGTCCAGAAATAGTGTAGCGACTGCCATGAGTGTCCTTATGGTATAATAACTGCACCACTTGGGGACCTGGTGACCTCATGCGGTTCGCTGTTGAGCATGGAGGTCAGGCTGACTTACTGAAAAGGAGTTGTCCTTAAATCATTTGTAGTTTATGAGCATTGAAGAAAGCATTCCCCCCCCCCTTTATTCTCTCATTTATTTTTGCCATCATGGAAATTTGACTATTTAAAAAAAGAACCTGACTTCAGGGGAACTGCTTAAGTGCTGTGGAACCCCTTAAAAGAGCACTTGGGGCTGTTTATGTGTTAGCTAGTGGTAAGTGTGACCATTTCTCAAAAAATACTGTAATGCTTCAGTTAAGACCACACCTTTATAGATACTTCATTCTTTTGAACTCATCAGCAAATTTTTATCCCAGCTATTCCCTGGGTCAGACTTCATAAAAAAATAATTTTCTGTATTTATCATCTGACTCCTATCTGAATTATGTCAGAGTAGTTATGCTAACCTTCATGTTCATCAGAATAAGAATGAAACAGTATTTTTTTGGTGATAAAAGAAAATCACCTTAAATAAAAACAAGTAGTGCCGGGTGTGGTGGCGCACGCTTTTAATCCCAGCACTCGGGAGGCAGAGGTAGGAGGATCACCGAGAGTTCGAGGCCACCCTGAGACTACATAGTTAATTCCAGGTCAGCCTGGACCAGAGTGAGACCCTACCTTGCAAAACAAAAAAAAAAAAAAAAAAAAAACAAAAAACAAGTAGTGACTATGTGCATTGAAACTATTGATAGATAGCTGAAAGTAATTGCTACACCAGCGTCATCTCCTTGTTAATAACTGGGGGCTCCTCCGCGTTAATGTGCAGCAGTCTTGGTACTTGTCAGCATCATCTTTTGAAAACATTACTAGTTTGCTATGTACTGTCGGAAGCATAGGTTCCCCTCTGTCTATAAAAATGGTGCATTGGGGCTGGAGAGATGGCTTAGTGGTTAAGGCTGTGGCCTGCAAAGTCAAAGGACCCAGGTTCAATTCCCCAGAACCCATGTAAGCCAGATGCACATGGTGGCACATGTGTCTGGAGTTCATTTGCAGTGGCTGGAGGTGTGTATATATATATGAAAAATGATGCAACAGCTGTACTTTGATTTGGTGTCAAATCACAATTCATCATTGTGGAGATCTAAATAAGGGTATGATGCTCTATAGAGAGTTCAGGAACAGGAAACAGTTCCTTAGGAAGTGTCAACATGCTCAGTGAAACTCAACCCATGGTCACCTAATGCTGAATTAGCAAATTCAAATCCAAGATAGAAAATGCAAGCATGGGAGTTTGTTTTAATAGTATTACTCATGTGGTGGCAATTCATTGAGGTGGCAAAGGCTTTTCTAAACATAAAAGAAAGCTCTGAAATTACAAGGGGAAAATCTGATAAATTGAGATATATAAAAACAAAAAACTGCTGGGGGTGGTGACACACACCTTTAATCCCAGCACTTGGGAGGCAGAGGTAGGAGCATCTCTGAGTTTGAGGCCACCCTGAGACTACATAGTGAATTCTAGGTCAGCCTGGACTAGAGCAAGACCCCACCTCGAAACAAACAAAACTCTCTTTATGGCAAAACCTTTTTTTTTTTTTTTTTTTGGTTTTTCGAGGTAGGGTCTCACTCAAGCCCAGGCTGACCTGGAATTCACTCTGTAGCCTCGAACTCATGACAATCCTCCTACCTCTGCCTCCCAAGTGCTGGGATTAAAGGCATGTGCCACCACACCAGGCCAAAACCTTTTTTTTTTTTTTTTTTAAGTCTTAAAAAATGACAAACTGCCAGGTGCAGTGGCACATGCCTTTAATCCCAGCACTCGGGAGGCAGAGGTAGGAGGATTGCCATGAGTTCGAGGCCACCCTGAGACTACAGAGTGAATTCCAGGTCAGCCTGGGCTAGAGTGAAACCCTACAAAAAAAAAAAAAAAAAAAAAAAAAAAAAAAAGACAAACCAAGGGGAAAATATTTGTATGAAAGTCTTAACAGTTTTTTCTGTATTCGTGAAAAACTTATAGTCCCATATTGAAATAGACCAGTAAACTACTAATAGCCAAGAAGCAAAGGAATTTTTTCCTTACTGTGATTAAGGCACTTGGTCTCAATTATAGTGAAAGAAATATAGTTTACTTACTAGATTGGTGAACAGTTTCAAGTGTGTTTTAAATAGTACTTGGTAAAGGTATTTACCTATTTGAAATATGTAAATTTATGCAGCTTGGTATGCCATAAATTGTATATAAAACTGTTTGGCTTTGCCAACTGACATTTATTTTTTATTTTTTACAAATATTTTATTTTATTTATGAGAGAGAAAAAGAGGCAGAGGGAGAGAATGGACATGACAGGGTCTTCAGCCACTGCAGACAAACTCCAGATGCAGGCACCACTTTGTGCATCTGACTGGGGATTGAACCTGGTCCTTTGGCTTTGCTGGCACGTACTAATCTCTCCAGCCCCTGACATTTATTTTAGTTATCTATTTTCTTCTTTTTTCATTTTCTGGTTTTCATTTTTTGGTTATTCGAGGTAGGGTCTCACTCTAGCTCAGGCTGATCTGGAATTCACCATGTAGAGTCTCAGGGTGGCCTCGAACTCATGGCGATTCTCTTACCTCTGCCTCCCGAGTGCGGGGATTAAAAATGTGTGCCACCAGGCCCGGCTGAATTCAAAAATCAAACCCAGGGCTTCTTGCGTGCTAGGCAGGTTCTCTACCAGCTGAGCTTCATCCCCAGTCTTCAGTTGACATGTAGCATATTCCTGGACACACGCTTCCAGTTCTAGAGACTTGGCAGAGAGGTTATAGCCGTACAAGAGTAGGAACAGTTGTAACCATTGCAGCATTACTGGAAAGAACAATATGGCAAACTTTATACCTAATATAAATGTGTATTAGATGGGAATCTACTCACTGCTGTAGAAAGACCTGGGAAAAGCTGCAAAGGGAGATGACAGAGTGCAGCTGATTATATCATGGCTGTCAGAAGGGCAGATGGATTCTCCACATTTTGGAAAGGATAATTCTTGGAAGGGGGGCGGTCCTGTCCTGAGCATTGTAGGAGTTATAGCATCTTGGTTCTCTACCTGCTAGATGCCGTTAGCACCCCTGTCCTTACACACTACATCTTAATTGTGATTACCAAATCTGTCTGTAGATTTTGCCAAATGTCACCTAGGAGGGAGTAATCTGATCCTGGTTGAGAATCACAGTGATAGAAAAATAGACTCAGTACAAAATATGTGGCCTAGAAATGGACCACAGGTATAATAGAAACATGGTAAGTTTCAGAGAACTGAAGTACTTGGAGGTAAATAAGAACTATTTTTAAAATATTTTATTTATTTATTTAAGAGAGAAATACAGAAATAGGCAGGCTGAGAGAGAATGGGCACGCCAGGGCGTTCAGCCACTGCAAATGAACTCCAGGTGCATGCGCCCCCTTGTGCATCTGGCTTACGTGGGTCCTGGAGAATTGAACCTGGGTCCTTTGGCTTTGCAGGCAGTCGCCTTAACCACTAAGCCATCTCTCCAGCCCAAATATGAACTATTTAATTAATGAGATTATAAAAAGTTGAGTGTAAACCCGGAGTAGATATTTGCATTATTTATAACCACAATTTGTATTCAGAATATTAATTGTACACAACTTAGGAAAAGCCAATCAACTCCACAGATAGTATGTGTGATGGTTAAGCTTGTGTCAACTTGATCTGTTTAGGATCCATAGACATTCCTCATAAGTGGGACTCTGAGGTTGCTTCCAGGAAGGATTAAGTAAAGGAGGAATCCTTCCCCAGAGTGGACGCTCCCTCTCGGAGGGGAGGGCTGGTTTATCTAAAGAAGCTCTGGGAAGGAAAGGATCCCCTCCTCCCACCTGGCTGCTGGTGCTGCCTGCTGCTTTCCAGCGTGGACTGAAAAGCTGAAGAGCAGGGTGGACTGAAGAGCGTCTCTCCAGGACGCCTCCAGGCCTTCAGTGCCCGATTGGGATGGCTGAGGCATCCAGCCTTGTGGACTGAGTAGCTCCTGGGTCCCTTGACTCTCAGGCCTGCAACCTGCTATTGCTGGACTATCATCAGCTAATCGTAAATTCCCCTTTAATACAATTCATCCTGTTGGTTCTATTCCTCTAGAGAACCCTGACTAATATACAGATTGTGGTACCAGGAGTGGTTCTAGAGAAACAAGTGTGACAATGGATTTCCCTACTGGGCATAGTGCTCTCTGGAGTTGGTTCTCCAACTTCAGTGCCACTAAAGGCTCTGCTGGTAACAAGGAGAGCGCTTTAACTGGTAATAAGGAGGGCACCAATAATCCATGGTGTGCACTATTTAACAAACTCTGTGAGATAGATGTATTTGATGATTCTGAGTCATATCTTGTGAAGAGCAAGGAATTTAATGACTCTGTATCTAGAACTTTTGTATATTTGTGGAAAAGTAAGACGAATGATGCTGCTGGATGGTTACTTCTAGCATCTCTGGACAAACTATTGAGAGAAAAGCAGAAGCTCAGAAAGGAAATTTCCTAACTTAAGACCCACATACATGATCTGCAGGTTTCTAAGGGTGCCCTGGAGGAGAGTCTCCTCTCCAGCCAGAACAGGGCTCAAATTGCAGAAAACCAAACTCAAGCTCTCATTGTAAGATTGGCTAACTTGCAGCATAAGCTCAATTCCCAGCCTCACAGGCTATCAGAAGTTAAAGTGAGGGCACTGATTGGAAAAGAGTGGGATCCTCTGACTTGGGATGGGGATGTGTGGGAAGACCCTGAAGAACCTAGGGACATTGAACACTTAGATTCTGAAGAAATTGTTTTGCATGACAATGTGGCTTCCCTTCCTTTAGGGGCAGTTGCATCCCTACCTTCATACCCTGAAGTATTGCCCCCTCCACCCTTGCCTGAGGGAATCACTTCTTTGAGGAACCAGCAGTGACCCTCCCTGCAGGAGGTACAGATGCTTCTCAGTGCCCACCCATCTTTGCCTCTAGGCCTATAACAAGGCATTAGGCTAGGCATGCCCCTAAAGGTGAGATAGAAACTGTGACCCAAGAGGAAGTGAGGTATGCCCCTAAAGAACATCAGGAACTTTCTAACCTGTACAGGCAGAAGCATGGGGAATATGAGTGGGAATGGATATTAAGGGTGTGGGATGATGACGGAAGGGTTATAAGATTAGATCAGGCTGAATTTATTGAAAGGGACCCACTGAAAAGAGATTTTAGATTTAAGACTGCTGCCAAGAGGTGCCAAGAGTTTATTTGATCGGGTGGCTGAAGCATGGATCCAAAGATGGCCTGTTGTGAGTGAGCTCTAGCTGCCCGATGACCCTGGCTTAATGGCACTTTTTGTTCCTGTGACAAAATACCTAAGAAAATTAAGGTATAGGAGGAGAGGTTTATTTTGGTTCACGGTGTTAGAGGGTCCAATCCGTGGACGCTTGGCTCTACTGACTCTGTGTCCATGATGAAGCAGAGCGCCATTGCTGAAGGTCATGGTGGAGGAAAGTTACTCACTTCATGGCAGCCAGGAAGCAGAGAGACAGAAAAGGGGCAAAGGGTAAGATACATCCTTCAAAGGCACCCCCTCCTCCCAAGTTACCCACTTTCTCTAAGCATGCCTTGCCTCTTACTAGTCCATTCAGCTGAAACTCATCAGTGGGTAAATTATTGCTGAAATCACAGCTAGAACGATCCAACCACTATACTTGTTTCCATGGGCCGAGGACCAGGCCTTTAACATGGGGCCATTTGTGAGGACACTGTATGTTAAAACATGACAAATAGACTAAAGTGAGGCCCACAGAAAAAGCATGGATGGTTAATAAAAATGGAAAGATATCTCTACCTGCCTCTTTTCTCTCTCTCCCTTTCAACTAAATAAAAATAAAATACTTTTAAAAATCCATAAGGACCCAGGTTTGATTCCTCAGACCCTATGTAAAGAGATGCACAAGGTGGTGCATGAGTCTGGAGTTTGTTTTCTGGAGCTAGAGGCTCTGGTATGCCCGTTCTCTCTCCCTCTATCCTTACATATCTGCCTCTTTCTCTCTTTGAGATAAATCAAATAAAATATTATATAAAATAGAATTTCATATAAAATAATTTTTATATAAAAAATAAGGTTTTTTTTTTTTTTAAATGAAAAGATAACTCTTTAAGACAAAAGGTAGAGTTTGCTGGCAGGTGGCACATGCCTTTAAATCCCAGCACTCAGGAGGCAGAGGTAGGAGGATCACAGGACTGCATAGTGAATTCCAGGTCAGCCTGGGCTAGAGAGAGACCTTGATGAAAAACATCAAAAGTTAGAGTGTGAGGGGATGGATGTATATGCTGATTACCCTGATGGGCATCACATTGTTTACAAGTATCAAATTATATTACTTATTGTAAGTACTAATATTATTTGCCAATTAAATACAAAGGTTTTGTTTTGTTCGAGGTAGGGTCTCACTCTGGCCCAGACTGACCTGGAATTAACTATGTAGTCTCAGGGTAGCCTCGAACTCACGGTGATCCTCTACCTGTGCCTCCCAAGTGCTGGGATTAAAGGCATATGAACCACCACACCCTGCTGTAAAATTTTACAATTTTAGAAAAGGATATCAAATACCTATTGTTCTAACTCTAGAGTAAGGAGGCAATCTTTAGAAATATAAAAATATTTTAAAATAATGATGAATTATATTAAAAACCAAGAGCTTCAAAAACTAGTATGTTTAGTAATTTTGAGCCAGTGTCACACAGCTTTTTTTGTTTTGTTTTATTTTTTCAAGGTAGGGTCTCACTGGAGCCCAGGCTGACCTGGAATTCAGTATGTAGTCTCAGGGTGCCCTCAAACTGATGGTGATCCTCCTACCTCTGCCTCCTGAACGCTGGGACTAAAGACATGTGCCACCAAAAACCCATAAATAAATAAGTAAATAAATAAATAAATGTCAGAAACTTTAAAGTGGTTCTACCTTTTGGGGGCCAGTTAGATAGTGTGATGGTGTAGAACAAAAGTGTCTTTTTTTTTTTATTATTATTGTTTTCCACATTCAGCTCAGAATGCTTCACCACTGGCCACCAGAATGTGTGTGGAGATTTCTGCTCCTCAACAACCAGTTCTACAGCAAATGGTTCAGTGGACATCACTGCTTTTGTCCTTTAATTCCCATATATATATGTATTTGAGGTAGGGTCTCACTCTAGCCAAGGCTGATCTGGAATTCACTATGTAAATTCAGGGTCATCTTGAACTCATGGTGATCCTACCACCTCTGCTGGGAGTAAAGGCATGCACCACCACACCTGGCTTCTTTATCTTTTTCTTTTTTTCTTCCCTCCCTCCTCCCTTCTCTTCCATTCCCCTCCTCCTTCCTTCTTCTGTTTTAGTAATCTAATTGAAAAGGTGTTGAACTCTTTCTGAATTGAGTTCATATGTATAATTGTTCAAATTCCTGAATTGATTCGAACACTTGCTTCTTTTTCTGCTTCAGTGAAACTCTAATCCTGAGTTCCTGAGTTCTGGTTTCACTCAGTTAACTATTCTCCCTAGTGCCCCGAAATGGTGTTGTTTTTACAAAACAGGTCATTTGTAAATCCTAATGAAAAACTATCCCAGGGCTTAATTTCTTCAGCCCTTTAGGGTAAATACTAAGTGCTTCATGTATAAGACTGAATAATACAGGAAACTGGTCTTAATACTCTCCAAAGGCCTCATTATTTTGGAGACTTATTACATGGAAAGTTGATTTTTTTTTTCTGTAAAATGAGAGGTGATTTCATACTCAGTGAGAATATGGGTATAAAAAACAGTTTTTAAAATAAGTTTTCTACAAACTTTTTAGGTGTGAATTAAAACATGTATGTGCTGTTTTGAAGCATCTACTTAATATGCATCAGTATAATTTTACTCAGGAAAGAGCAGTGTCAAGTGAAGTGTGGTGGCGTGTGCCCCAATTCCAGCATTCAGAAGGCTAGGCAAGAGGATCAGGAGTCGGACGCTACCCTGGACTGTATATAGCAAGATTATCCTTAAACAAAACAACAAAAAAAGAGTATCAGATTGATATATTTGAATCCAAACTTCAAGGGTTGTGTGTCACTGTTTTATTAAGTTCTCTCTCTTTTGGTATATTTTCATAGAGCAAACTGGATATTTTATGTGAAAATGAGCTTCTTAGAATAAGTTTGAGTATAAAAAACTGGTTATAAAATTATAGCAAAGGTCACAAGTAGTTATTGATGGAGATTGATTTACTAATTTATGAGTAAAGTTGGTGGTTTGTAGTACCTGCTTGATTTTTCTCCCTTTAAGCTGAATAAAATAGAACTGAGGGTATTTTGATTTTGACTCAGACTATCAGTTAAGCTGTCTCAGGAAAAACAATGACTTACTCAGTTTCCATGTGGAGAAAGCAAGATTTGGTATACCATAGGCTGAATCAGTGCCATTTTCTTGTTACCTTGCATGGAGAAAGCTTCCAGATTGAAAAATAATCCATTTTCTGTTGAAAAGGCCCAGTTTTCTTTCACTCTTTGGGAGATTTCCCGTGCTCTCCTTGTTTGAGGAATAGGTGGTTGTTACTCATATTTATAGATCTTTTCACAAATTAACCTCACAGACACAGGACAGATCATAAAAGGAAACCAGCCCTTGATTTTTTACATGCAGTAGGCTGTGAAATGCTTCCACTACAATATACACCTTCCTTGATGGCATGCTGAAGGAAGATGTCTAATTTGGAATCTAATCTTTTTTTTTTTTTTTTTGTAGAACCAGCTATGTCTTCTGCGCTTTGCCTTACTGTCATAGTCAGTCCATGCTGCTGGGATGAGCCTCCAAACCAGACACAGTTTATGGGGAGGCATGGGATTTATTTCAGGCTTACAGATCCACGGAACGTTTCATAATGGCCCAAGAAGCTGGCCCAGGTCACAGTTGCAAGCAGAGAGAAAACCTCCAGCAGCACTATAAGCCCAGAGAGCCACCCTGGTAGAGCTCACTCTGCATGCCTTAGGCTGGAATTCAGATCTGCCCCCAGAGACACTCAGTGCTAGGGGCAGAAGCTGCAACCTCAATTTTTTTTTTTTTAAATTACTTTGTAAAATTTATTTGAGAGAGAGAGAGAGAGAATGAGAATGGGTGCACCAGGTCTCTAGCCACTGCAAACAAAATCCAGATGCATGTTCCCCTTGTGCATCTGGCTTATGTGGGTCATGGGGAGCTGAATCAGGGTCCTTTGGTTTTGTAGGCAAGCTCCTTAAATGCTTAGCATCTCTCTCCAGCCCTGCAACCTCAATTTTAATAACACCTGAGTTGATTGGGGGGACATAGATTCAGACTACCCCACTTAACTTTCTTAGGTTTCTTTTTTTTTTCTTATCAAGACTGTTTTTTGTAATTTCCTTTAAGGATGTAACCCATCTACCAAAATATTTATTTCCCCAGTGAACACTGAGTTGATTTTGTAATAAAATAGGGTGGAATCCATTGATTCACAAGGTAGCATCCTTCCTCTCAGGGGCATGTTAGCTAATAGTGGTTGATATGCATGACTACAAACTGCATTGTGGGAAGTGTGTAATGAAGTTCTGTAGGTATGCTGAAGGAATAAAAACTACCAGAGTGGGTCTCCAAACGGGTAGGATTTGAACAACCTGGGATGAAGAACTGTGGGGCCACCATTCTAAGGAATATAAATGCAGATGTAATTATGGTAGAGAAAGGGATGTGTTTGGAGACTAAAGTCTGGCATAGTGGTGTATTTAGAAGTGTCATTCTGAAGTGTATCATGTGTTCTTTTACGTGCCAGGACAGGAGTATAGGTTGAAATTGTTCATAATTTCAGAGTCTCCAAAGAATGTCTTTTGAGCAGAGGAATGACAGTGTTGCAGTCAGGTTCGCATTGCTGGCAGAAAACACTTGATCAAGAGCAGCGTGTGGGAGGCAAAGGTTTATTTTGCCTTACAGACGTGAGGGAAAGCTCCATAATGGTAGGAGAAAACAATGGCATGAGCAGAGGGTGGACCTCACCTCCTGGCCAACATCAGATGGATAACAGCAACAGGATAGTGTGCCAAACACTGGCAAGAAGCTGCTATAACACCCATAAGTCTGCATCCAACAATACACTGCCTCCAAGAGGCTTTCATTCCCAAATCTCCATCAGCTGGGAACCCTAGCATTCAGAACGCCTGAGTTTATGGGGGGACACCTGAATCAAACCGCCACAGAAGGCGATTTTGTAGATGGGTTTGTCTGTTTTTAGACAGACCAGTTGGTTGTGCCATTTGAGAAAAGGGGAATAAAGATATTAGTAGAATTTGGCAACTGATTGCTGTAGTTTGAGGATGTGAGACCCAGAGTAGAGTATGACTGAGTATAACTTTGGTTTTTCAAGGTCAGGTCTCACTCTGACCCAGGTTGACTTGGAAATTCACTCTAGTCTCAGGATGGCCTGAACTCTCAGCAATTTTCCTACCTCTGCCTTCTGAGTGGTGGGATTAAAGGCATGTGCCACCACGCCTGTCAATAGTAATACTTTTTAGCTGACCTTGCAGAGCACAAAGAAAAGTTCTGTTTCAAAGCAGATGAGGCTTTAGAATATAAGTTCTGAGGTTTACAGGTATAGAAGTGGAACTAGTTTTTTTTTTAATCTTTTTGTTATAATTACTTTGAACTTTGTAATGATATAAAATTATACAGGACATACCTTATTTTAAAACTTATTAAAAGGTGCATAACATTACACATTTTTTTGGTGATAAAATATAGAAATTTCATGCTTGGGGTGCATTGTCACTATTACTTTAGAAATCAGAAAATACAAGGTGAGTTAAAAAATATTTTTTATTTGTGAGCAGAATAACTATGATTATACCAGGGCCCCTTTCTGCTACACGTGAACTCCAGATGCATGTACCATATGGTACCTCTGGCTTTATGTGGTTATTGGGGTATTGAACCCAGATCAACAGGCTTTGTAAACAAGTGTCTTTAAACCCCTAAGCCATCATCTGCCCAGCCCAGGAGTGAGTTTTAAAAAACAGGGTTGGAGAGATGGCTTAGCAGTTTAAGGCGCTTGCTTGTGAAGCCTAAGGACCCATGTTGGACTCTCCAGATCCCATGTAAGCCAGATGCACAAAGGTGAGGCATGCCAAACATGCTCACTAGGTGGTGCAAGTGTCTGGAGTTTGATTGCAATGGTGAGGCTCTGGCATGCCAATTCTCTCTCTAAAATCAAAAGTAAAATAAAAAAGAGGACTGGAGAGCTGGCTCAGTTAAAAGGCACTTACTTGCACTTACTTGGGTTCAATTGTCCAGTAATGTAAAGTTAGATGCACAAAATGGCACATGTGTCTGGAGTTCATGTGCAACAATAAGAAGCCCTGGCATGCTCGTGTTCTCTCTTTCCCCTCCCAAATAAATAAATAAAATGTAAAACATATAATTTATATGATCTGGCCTTTCAAATTCTGCACACAATTTTATTGCCCTTTAAGCCTAAGTTACCTTGAGGTTTAATTAAGTTCCTAACTTTGAAAGTAACTAAAGGAAGAAAAATAACTGCTGGTGTGAAAACATCCTTGAAAATATTTCATTTGAATAACCTTCCCCCCCCCCCCTTGTTTCTTTAGGCCTATTTGTCTCCAGTGTTGTTTTGATCCTGTCGCAGCGATCACTGTTCAAGTTTTACATGTACAGCTCGGCCTTTCTCCTAGCTGCAACGTCAGTGTTGGTGAATTACTACGCCTCTTTGCACATTGACTTCTATGGTGCCTACAACACATCCGCGTTTGGAATTGAGCTGCTGCCTCGAAAAGGGCCCTCACTGTGGATGGCACTCATTGTGCTACAGCTCACCTTTGGAATTGGATATGTCATGCTACTCCAGATTCATTCCGTCTATTCACAATTAATTATTTTGAATCTCTTGGTTCCTGTAATAGGCTTAATCACAGAGCTACCATTACATATCAGAGAGACTCTAGTTTTCATCTCGTCCTTGGTTCTCATATTAAATACAGTGCTTGTCTTGGCCGTGAAACTTAGGTGGTTCTATTATTCCACACGGTATGTGTACCTCTTAGTGAGGCACATGTACCGCATTTACGGATTACAGTTACTGATGGAGGACACGTGGAAGAGGATCCGTTTCCCAGATATACTCCGGGTCTTCTGGCTAACAAGAATCACAGCTCAAGCTACAGTATTGATGTACATTTTAAGGATGGCAAATGAAACGGAGTCCTTCTTTATTTCTTGGGATGATTTCTGGGACCTCATTTGTAATCTTATCATTAGTGGGTGTGATTCTACACTAACTGTACTAGGCATGAGTGCTGTAATTTCCTCAGTAGCCCATTATTTGGGCCTTGGAATATTGGCCTTTATTGGATCAACTGAAGAAGATGACAGGCGGCTTGGCTTTGTAGCACCTGTTTTATTTTTTATTCTGGCTCTTCAGACTGGTCTAAGTGGGCTAAGACCAGAAGAGAGACTTATCCGCTTAAGTAGGAACATGTGCCTTTTACTAACTGCAGTCCTGCATTTCATCCATGGGATGACAGACCCTGTACTGATGTCTCTCAGTGCCTCCCATGTGTCATCTTTTCGTAGACACTTTCCTGTGCTGTTTGTCTCTGCCTGCCTCTTTGTCCTTCCTGTGTTCCTCAGCTGTGTTCTTTGGCGCCACTATGCTCTGAATACATGGTTGTTTGCAGTCACAGCCTTCTGTGTGGAACTCTGCTTAAAAGTAATTGTTTCGCTCACTGTTTATACATTATTCATGATTGATGGCTACTATAATGTCCTCTGGGAAAAGCTTGATGATTATGTCTACTATGTTCGCTCAACAGGCAATATTATTGAATTTATATTTGGAGTAGTAATGTTTGGGAATGGGGCTTATACTATGATGTTTGAGTCAGGAAGTAAAATTCGAGCTTGTATGATGTGCCTACATGCATATTTTAACATCTATTTACAAGCAAAAAATGGCTGGAAGACATTCATGAATCGTAGAACTGCTGTTAAGAAAATCAACTCACTTCCTGAAATCAAAGGGAGCCGCTTGCAAGAAATAGATGATGTATGTGCAATCTGCTATCATGAGTTTACAACATCTGCTCGCATCACACCATGCAATCATTATTTCCATGCACTTTGCCTTCGGAAATGGCTGTACATTCAAGACACTTGTCCAATGTGCCATCAAAAAGTGTACATCGAAGATGATGTCAAGGACAGTTCAAGTGTGTCCAACAACAATGGATTTATTGCACCCAATGAAAATCAGAATCCAGAGGAAGCTGTAAGAGAAGATGCTGCTGACTCTGACAGGGAACTGAATGAAGATGACAGTACAGATTGTGACGACGATGTTCAAAGGGAGAGAAATGGAGGGATTCAGCACACAGGCACAGCAGCTGAAGAATTTAATGATGACACTGATTAAAATAGCATTTACTAATCACTGAAGTATTTGTTTAAAATTCAGTTCATCCAAAATGGAGTAATAAGTTTCACGTCAGTGTGTAACCAAGCACAAAAACAGTATCAATGTTGAATCTGTGAATGGTTTTCCGTTTACTGTGATGTGCTACTGTAAATATACCTCTTTAATTATTTCTGGTCTCTTTGGTGACCTATTTAAATTTGTGTACATTATTGTACATAGAATAAAATGTTTTCACATTTTTATGACAAATTTGAACAAACAGCTTTTTAATAGAGATCCTGATCTTACGGTGCGTCAAGTGTGCCCAAGAGCCCTCCTCAGTGAGACTAGTGTGTCTAACGCTGGACTCGCTGGGTTCAAAAGTCATGAGTCAGAGGTGGAATTGAGAAACAGGTTTGTATCAACTAAACTTTGATATAAACAAGAATGTGCTTGTTCAATTTTTAGGTAAAAAGCCATTCTGTATTTACCAGGGGTGTCATAAAATTGTCCTTTCAGAATTGATGAGATTACATAATAAAATAGGTTTTCATTGTTAAATTAAAACACTAAGTCATACAAAAAGTACTGATCTAATTCTGTGAATGAAAGGGCAATGGTTATACAGTGATACCTCATTTTAAAAAACTTTTCTTTATTTGAGAGAGAATGGGCATGCAAGGACCTTAAGCCACTGCAAATGAACTCCAGATGTATGCACCCCCTTGTATATGTGTGCAATTGCATGTTTGCATCACTGCATCTGGTTTATGTGGGACCTGGAGATTCAAACATGAGTTTTTTTCCTTATATTTTATTTTTATTTATTTATATATAGAAAGAGGTACAGAAATAGGCAGATATATATAGAGAGAATGAGCACACCAGGGCCTCCAGCCACTGCAGACAAACTCCAGATGCGTACACCCCCTCGTGCATCTAGCTTATGTGGGTCCTGGGGAGTCAAACCTGGGTCTTTTTGCTTTGCAGGCAAGCACTTTAACCACTAAGGCATCTCTGTAGTCCACAGTGATATCTTTAGACCACTTAAGGAATTTTGAATTTTTTTTATTGAAAGCAGTTTTACCACAAAATTTTACATACATGATAAAAATGGAAGACATGTGAATTAAGTCAGGAAAAAAACACTTTAATGGTGTTGTTATATAGTGTGTTGGCTAATTCCAGCGGATCCTCTTCTCTCACTGCTGCCATGACTTCCAGTACTTGACTAGAACAAAACAAAGGATTAAGGGTGGATTGTGTTTTAAAGGCACACAAGGTATACAGCTTTTTCCATGTAAAGAGGGTCCTGTACTAGTCCCTTTGGTACAATAAGATTAAGCGTTGCTGGGCATGGAGGCACACGCCTTTAATCCCAGCACTCGGGAGGGAGGCAGAGGTAGGAGGATCACTCTGAGTTCAAGGCCAGCTTGAGACTGCATAGTGAATTCCAGGTCAGCCTGAGTGAGACCCTACCTCAAGAAAAAAAGTTGTTTCAGGAGTATCAATAGAAAAAACTTCACCTATTACTGGCAATTGGAGACAAAGTGTTCTAGAGCTGACTTGCGCATAGAGCCAAGAACCAGGTTCATGTGAATTATAAAGCCAGCCTTCTACATTAACTGCACTAAAACTGGAATTATCCCAGTGGATAGTGCCCTTTAAAACTATGCATCTTGGGCTGGAGAGATGGCTCAGCCGTTAAGGCACTTGCCTGCAAAGCTTAACGACTCAGGTTCAGTTCCTCAGTAACCACATAAAGCCAGATGTGCAAAGTGGCTCATGCATCTGGAATTGTTTGCAGTGGCTAGAGGCCCTGGTGCATCCATTCATATTTTCCTCTGTTTGCAAGTAAATAATTAAAACCACCACCACCATGGATTTTAACACATTTCCTTAGTGGGTCATGATGGGCATTTTAAAGATTTAAAAAAAGAGAGTCCATTACACTTACTAAGGGGAAGTGAAGTACCTTCACTTTGGACTTGGTTTTATTTTCATTTGTGATGGTAGTGGGAGGGTAGCACTGAAAATTTGCCCACTGCTTACTGAATCGGTCATTTAGCAAACAGCAAGAACCGGCTGCATGAACACTCAAAGCATTGCCAGCAAAGGAAGGAAGAGGTGTGACTGGGGGAAGGGTTCTAGTCTTGCAGTCTCCTATATATAACAGCTTTGCCTGATGATCATCAGCAGTGATTCTAGCAAGATTACCTATAGGTAGAATTTGTTATAAGTGAATTGGTTTTGGGCCAAATGAAACAAATATCTATGTCTGAAGTTTTTTGTTCCTTTTTAATGGGTATCTTAACTCTGAATACCCCAAAGAAATTAGAGGTGGAGTAACTAATTTAAAGAGTGATCTTAGGATGACACAAAAGCCTGTTTTATATATACATCAAACATAGTCAATTTCTGTTACTTGTCAGGTATTTTAACAGCAAATCACTTACACAGTGAAAATTCATTTTTCTTAAGTAAAATTCAGAAATGTCCCGTCTTTAGCACTGCTGCTGCTATGGTAGAAAATTCACTCTATCTGCCTCTATCACAAATAAATGAATAAATAAATTTTTTTCAAAAGGGCTGGAGAGATGACTTAGCAGTTAAAGCACTTGCCTTCGCAGCCTAAGGACCCATGTTTGACTCTCCAGATCCCACATAAGTCAGATGCACAAAGTGGCACATGCATCTGGTGTTTGCAGTGGCTGGAGGACCTGGCATGCCCATTCCCGCCCCCCCTCTCTGCCTTTCAAATAATAAATAAAAAAATTTTTTCTTTTTTTGGTTTTTCAAGGTAGGGTCTCACTCTGGCCCAGGCTGACCTGGAATTCACTATGTAGTCTCAGGGTGGCCTTGAACTCACAGTGATCCTCCTACCTCTGCCTCCCAAGTGCTGGGATTAAAGGCGTGTGCCACCACGCCCAGCAAAGAAATAAAAATTTTTAAAAAGTTCATTACTGCTTTGCTAAGATTATGTTGTATGGCAGAACCACTCAGATTTAGATTTAAACATTCACTAGTGCTTGGTAGAACATTCTATCATGCTATAAAGCAATGCATCTGAACATCTTTTGTATCCTATGTATTTCTCTAGTGTCAGTGGCCTAAAGCAGAAGTTTGAAGTTCTTGAGAATTTAATGGCATTTGTTTACTATGGCACTCTTACACTGGGGGCAGGTTTTAAAGTCTTAGGAAATCTATGATTCCTGCCACCCATTTCCTTTTCAGTTCTCCACACTGACAGCCAGCCACACTTTATGGGGTGGGGTGGATATGTAAGCTTGTTACTCTAGCACTGGGAGATCAAAACAGGAGGATCAGGAGCTGAGGACCGTGCTGGACTACATAGCTCAAGGCAAGCTTGTGCTACTTGGGATGCTGTCTCAAAACAAAGATCGCCACTCTTAAGTGTTTGGACCATGATAAAATCTAAACCACTAAGGCTGACATACAAGAGCCCAGGGGACCTGGCCTCACTTCTTTCCCAACTCCTCCTCTTCCACTTACCCTCCTTCCTGCACACTAGCTTGCTGCTCCCTGCAGCAGCCAGGCCCTTCTGCAGTCGGCCTTTGCTTAGGGTTTGGCCCGAGTCATACTTAGTCAACAGCTGAAGTGTCTTTAGTAAAGCACTCTCCTAGTTCTCAGGGCAGACAGTTGCTAAGTCCAAGGTTCCAGTCCTAGATTAACACCTTGGGCCCAGCTGTGCTGCTTTGGACCCAATCTGCTCGTTTGCTCCATGAGAGCAGGGGTCCTGTCTGCCTCTGCCTCATAGTGCTTATCCAAAGCACCTGCCACAGCAAAGCTGTTCATCTGATGGGGGCGGGCGGGGGGGGGGGTGAACACGGGACCTTTGACTCTTGAAGGTAGCTTGACAAACCTGCACATTGCAGACCCAGCAGGAGCTCTAAAATGTCTGTTTCAGGAAATTCATAATCTGAAAAGGAGGGAAGACCTATACACGAATACTTACGGTGGAAAAGGATGTTGACAAAGGGGACTTTTGCAGGCAGGAAAGAACTTGCCAGGCAGCCCTTAGTTAGCATTGGCTCAGAGGCATGTGTCACGGAAATGTACGTTTCCAGCTTGGCGATGCTGATTTTCCCAGCTCTGCCACGGAGCTAACTGCAGAACAGCTGTCCACGACTGCAGCTGACCCTCAGGCCTTCACAGCTCTTAAGTGGGCATTCAGAACACCTTGATGTTTTGTTGTGCACATCTACAGCTAGTCTACAGCTACCATTTTACACAATCTGAAGACAGTACAGAAAACTAACGTCTACTACTGGCAACTGCTTCCTCCAAGCTGACAAAATGCGAGTTTCAAGTCTCCACCAGGGGTGTCCAAATTGTGGCCCATGAGGATAGCTATGAATGTGGTCCAACACAAAATTATAAACTCATTTAAAACATGAGGTTTCTATGATTTTTTTTGGAGGGTAACTGGATGTGATTTTTCAAGTATGACAATGTCAAAAGGTCAGACATCCTAAATCATTGGAAGTAATGTCTTTTGACTAAATTTGCAAGAGCTTCCATTACATAGCAATTATAAGTGATTTTTTTGTTCTTTTAAATGGTTTCTTTTCAAACTTTATTTAATTATTGGAGAGGTGGAGGCATAGAATGGGCACAGCAGGGCCTCCAGCCACTGCAAACTCCAGACACATGTGCCACCTTGTACATTTGGCTTACGAGGGTCCTTTGGCTTTGCAGACAAGCACCTTCACTAAGCCATCTCTCTAGTCCCTGCTCTCTGCTTTGCTAAGATTATGTTGTATGGCAGAACCACTCAGATTTAGATTTAAACATTCACTAGTGCTTGGTAGAACATTCTATCATGCTATAAAGCAATGCATCTGAACATCTTTTGTATCCTATGTATTTCTCTAGTGTCAGTGGCCTAAAGCAGAAGTTTGAAGTTCTTGAGAATTTAATGGCATTTGTTTACTATGGCACTCTTACACTGGGGGCAGGTTTTAAAGTCTTAGGAAATCTATGATTCCTGCCACCCATTTCCTTTTCAGTTCTCCACACTGACAGCCAGCCACACTTTATGGGGTGGGGTGGATATGTAAGCTTGTTACTCTAGCACTGGGAGATCAAAACAGGAGGATCAGGAGCTGAGGACCGTGCTGGACTACATAGCTCAAGGCAAGCTTGTGCTACTTGGGATGCTGTCTCAAAACAAAGATCGCCACTCTTAAGTGTTTGGACCATGATAAAATCTAAACCACTAAGGCTGACATACAAGAGCCCAGGGGACCTGGCCTCACTTCTTTCCCAACTCCTCCTCTTCCACTTACCCTCCTTCCTGCACACTAGCTTGCTGCTCCCTGCAGCAGCCAGGCCCTTCTGCAGTCGGCCTTTGCTTAGGGTTTGGCCCGAGTCATACTTAGTCAACAGCTGAAGTGTCTTTAGTAAAGCACTCTCCTAGTTCTCAGGGCAGACAGTTGCTAAGTCCAAGGTTCCAGTCCTAGATTAACACCTTGGGCCCAGCTGTGCTGCTTTGGACCCAATCTGCTCGTTTGCTCCATGAGAGCAGGGGTCCTGTCTGCCTCTGCCTCATAGTGCTTATCCAGCACCTGCCACAGCAAAGCTGTTCATCTGATGGGGCGGGCGGGGTGAACACGGGACCTTTGACTCTTGAAGGTAGCTTGACAAACCTGCACATTGCAGACCCAGCAGGAGCTCTAAAATGTCTGTTTCAGGAAATTCATAATCTGAAAAGGAGGGAAGACCTATACACGAATACTTACGGTGGAAAAGGATGTTGACAAAGGGACTTTTGCAGGCAGGAAAGAACTTGCCAGGCAGCCCTTAGTTAGCATTGGCTCAGAGGCATGTGTCACGGAAATGTACGTTTCCAGCTTGGCGATGCTGATTTTCCCAGCTCTGCCACGGAGCTAACTGCAGAACAGCTGTCCACGACTGCAGCTGACCCTCAGGCCTTCACAGCTCTTAAGTGGGCATTCAGAACACCTTGATGTTTTGTTGTGCACATCTACAGCTAGTCTACAGCTACCATTTTACACAATCTGAAGACAGTACAGAAAACTAACGTCTACTACTGGCAACTGCTTCCTCCAAGCTGACAAAATGCGAGTTTCAAGTCTCCACCAGGGGTGTCCAAATTGTGGCCCATGAGGATAGCTATGAATGTGGTCCAACACAAAATTATAAACTCATTTAAAACATGAGGTTTCTATGATTTTTTTTGGAGGGTAACTGGATTGTGTGATTTTTCAAGTATGACAATGTCAAAAGGTCAGACATCCTAAATCATTGGAAGTAATGTCTTTTGACTAAATTTGCAAGAGCTTCCATTACATAGCAATTATAAGTGATTTTTTTTGTTCTTTTAAATGGTTTCTTTTCAAACTTTATTTAATTATTGGAGAGAGGTGGAGGCATAGAATGGGCACAGCAGGGCCTCCAGCCACTGCAAACTCCAGACACATGTGCCACCTTGTACATTTGGCTTACGAGGGTCCTTTGGCTTTGCAGACAAGCACCTTCACTAAGCCATCTCTCTAGTCCCTGCTCTTTTTTTTTTTTTCTTTGGCAAGGGGTAGGGTTCACCCCAGCCCAGGCTGACCTGGAATTCACTATGTAGTCTCAGGGTGGCCTTGAACTCATGGTGATCCTCCTACCTCTGCCTCCTGAGTGCTGGGATTAAAGGTATGCACCATCACGCCTGGCAATTCTGAATTTCTACTATTGGGGAGGATGGAAAAAGGCAATCCTATCACTTGTCATTTCTTTCCAAGGTGTAAATGTGTTAGGAGATTTATTCCTGTTGTCACTTAGAGCTTAAACCAGGTAAAGTTATATGCACAGCTTAAGATTTCCCCCTCACCTACAAAGTGACAGACTGCCTGTTAAAGATATCTCACCATAGTAGTCAAGTCACTGGAGTGCCAGGGTGTGAATTTAGAAGACAAGACAGCAGTTCCAGTGCACATGCCTCCACACCATTGTTTCAGTGGTCTTTCAAAGAAAATATTTATATGCACGCAGAGAGAAAAGAGAGAATGGGACGTGCCAGGGCCTCTAGCCCCTGCAAACGAGCTCCAGATACATGAGCCACTTTGTGCATCTGGCTTTTGTGGGTACTGGGGATCCAAACTTGGGCCATTAGGCTCTAGAGGCAAGCACCTTTCAGCCGTCTCCAGCCCGTCAGTGTTCTTTGAACCTGAGCTTCGGGTGGTGAGTCAGTGTAGTTTCACTGTTTCAAACAAATGTTCGCTTGTTTGAACTGAGCTGACTGGATGGGGAGTTTACAGAACTTGAATTGTGCCTCTAGAATAAGCATTCACCAGGAACCTCCAATGATTGTAGTGACCAGAAACACAGAACACTTACATTATGTGGCAGGGTTCATTTCTATCTTTTAAACAGTACCCATGTTCCCATTTCTTTTTGGTAGGAAATGAAGTTTTTATATATTTTGATCCAGCATGTGTACTTTTAACTCCACACCAAGGCGCATCTAGAGTTAGGTAAGAAAAAGAAGTGTTTAAGAAGATTTACTTTTTTAAAAATTGTTTTTATGAACTTTATCAAACTAGTTTGTAACCTCTCAATTATAAGCCTTGATTCAGCTTCCTAAATGGCAAAATTAACACAACAGAAAACAGTTCTAAGAAAACCACAAGGTAAAATACTGCTGCATCTTAATGACTTAATGTGGATACTGTGTAGTATGTTTTAAAGACAAATGTAAGAAAATTATAGCTGAAACATGAAAGCATTGAAGATTGAGTTTCTTTTGCTTCCACTGAATGTCAAACACTGGCTTTGAATACTTGGTTTCCTTCTAGTATTGGGAATGGAGCCCATGGCCTCACGAATGCTAAGTAAGTGCTTTACTGCTGAGAAATATCCTGTTTCTTTACTAATGCCTTACACAAGCATTTACTTGCAATAAAATCATTTTCACAAGAGACTAAAAAAAGAAAATTTCTTCAGAGAGGCTAGTCTGTAGACTTGAATAAACACAGCATGAGAGCTTTACGTTACAAGGTTGGATAGAAATTCGAATTCTTTTTTTTTTTCCGAGGTAAGGTCTCATTCTAGCTCAGGCTGACCTGGAATTCACTCTGTAGTCTCAGTGTGGCCTCAAACTCATGGAGATCCTTCTACCTCTGCCTGGGATTAAAGGCATGTGCTACCACACTCAGCTCAAAAAACATTTTAAAGTCTTTAACCTTTTAACAAGAAATATTCTAAACCTTTTTATTTTATTTATTCATTTGATTTAAATTTGATTTAAATTATTGAAGTTTATTGTTAAAGTGCTATAGAACTGAACTGCTATAAAGAAGTCAGATAAAAGATATTGTAAGTAGTTCTTGAACCCTGACATGAAGTGCTTAAAGGACTCCTTAATTAAATATTCCTAAATACAGCCTCTTTGGATATTGGGGATTCTGCTATCCCATTAAGTTTGCAGACTTAGCCAAACATCTAAAATAGAATAAAAATAGCTGCATAGCCAGGCATGTTGGTGCATGCCTTTAATCCCAGCATTCACTGTGAATCCTGAGACTGCATCGTGAACTAACTCTAGGTCAGCCTGGGTTAGAGCAAAGAGCAAGACCCTACGCAAAAAAATAATTTTTTTAAAAGCTGCATAAAGCTGGGTGTGGTGGTGTACGCCTTTAATCCCAGCACTTGGAAGGCAGAGGTAGGAGGATCACCAAGAGTTCGAGGCTACCCTGAGACTACATAGTGAATTCCAGGTCAGCCTGAGCCCCTACCTCAAAAAACAACAACAACAAAACCCTGCATAAAACTAAGGCTTAATATGAAACTTAAATTTCTGAAAACATCTACTTACCTGTCTCTATCATTAATTTTTCACTAGGTATTGATTTCAGAACTTCCAAGTTAGCTTCAGTTTTCAGTGAGCTTTAAAAAAAAGTATATAGTTCTTTTAAAAATAGTATAAAGGTATAAGTTTTTAAAAAATATTTTTAAGATTTATTTAAGAGAGGAGAAAGGCAGAGAGAAAGAAGAATGGGTGTGCCAGGGCCTCCAGCCATTGCAAACAAACTGCAAACATGTGCCACCTTGTGCATCTGGCTTATGTGGGTTCTTGCAGGCAAATACCTTAACTGCTAAGCCATCTCTCTAGTCCCAACTTTTTTTTTGAGGTAAGGTCTCACTCTAGTCCAGCATGACCTGGCACTTACTCTGTACCCAGGCTGGCCTCAAACTCATAGTGATCCCCTCCTACCTCTGCCTCCTGAATGCTGAGATAAAAGGTGTGTGCCACCATACTTGGCAGGGCATAACTTTTTAAGTTTTTTTCCTTTTTTAGGTTTTCCAAGGTAGTGTCTCACTTTAGCCTAGGCCGACCTGGAATTCACTATGTAGTCTCAAGGTGGCCTCGAACTCTCGGCAATCCTCCTACCTCTGCTTCCTGAGTGCTGGGATTAAAGGTGTGCACCACCATGCCCGGCTTATAACTTTTTTTTTAAGAATTACAAAACCCCAAACTAAAAATTTTGTTTTCAGTATGCTTATCCTTCTAAGCATTCAAGTTAAGATCAATTTCAGTTGTCTATAGACACAATTTTTCATGCTTATCAGCTAACAACTTTCTATCACTTTAAATAAAATTTAACTTCTTAAAAAAGGGTATTTGCCGGGCATGGTGGCGCACACCTTTAATCCCAGCACTCGGGAGGCAGAGGTAGGAGAATCACCATGAGTTTGAGGCCACCCTGAAACTACATAGTGAATTCCAGGTCAGCCTGAGCTAGAGTGAGACCCTACCTCAAAAAACCAACAAAACAAAACAAAAAATTACAGTCACAACCCCCTGAAGAGATTTTAGGGTAGTTCTAGATTCAAATGCAAACAACAGAAGGTAGAGGTTCTTGTGGCTCAGTCACATGACGTACCCACCACTATGGTACCTGTCGAAGTCTCACTGTCTAAAACCCTCTGTGCTCTGTCTATTTATCCCCCACTCCTTATCCATCGCAACCACTGACCTTGCTGTCTCTTGAAATTCACCCCACTTCACCCAAAACAAGAAGAGCCATAAAACATTTTTGGTGACAGTAATAGAGATCTATCACCCAACTCACAACATGAGGCAAGCAGTGAAAGAGAAATGACGAAGGACCTGTGTGTAAGTGCTAAGTGACGGTAATACTACAACCTGCACAGAGAGACACCTTTCAAGAAACTTCTAAGAGCTGGGGCATGGTGGCACTCGTCTTTAATCCCAGCACTTGGGAGGCAAAAGTAGGATTGCTGTGAGTTTGAGACTGGCCTGACAACATAGTAAATTCCAGGTCAGTCTATACT
This sequence comes from Orientallactaga sibirica, assembly GCA_036365145.1. Lineage (NCBI taxonomy): Eukaryota > Metazoa > Chordata > Mammalia > Rodentia > Dipodidae > Orientallactaga > Orientallactaga sibirica. The sequence goes on from JAEOAD010000746.1 coordinate 511,130, forward strand.
AGAGCAAGACCCTACCTGGGGAAAAAGAGAGAGAGAAAGAGAGAGAGACACTTCTAAGAGTGGGTACCTAGAACTCTGGGATAAGGCAGGGGATAGAAACAGAATGGTTTGGAAAGAGAAATGATGGGGCTCGCAGATCATCTGTGACTTGGGGGTGGGGGAGGGAGAGGCTAGAGGTACAACAAGCAGCTCTAAAGAGGGGTGAGGCCTTTGCAGTGGCTGGAGGCCCTGGTGCGCACATTCTCTCTCTCTATCTCTCTTCTCTCTCTACTTGCAGATAAACAAAAGCTAACAGTGCATACACACCATCTACACACAGGGTGGCAGGCAGCCAAGTGGTGGCCTCTGGCAAAGTTGACTTAGGACAGAAGTTGGCAGGGCTGTAATGCTTGCTGCTAAGTGCTTTAGACTCTGTAGGTGTGTGTGCGTGTGCGTGTGTGTAACGTGGGACAGCGTTCAGTCTGCCTGCCTTTCCCTTCTTGAGGCAGTGTACTCTTGCTGCACCTCGCTTTGCTGCTGTTCATTGCTGCTTTCACTGTGCTTTGGGAAATTCTCCTGTCTCCGCTTCCCACCTTGCCATCAGCGTGTTGGGATTGTAGGATCCCATCACAGGCTTCTGGGTTTTGACATGGGGTTTGGGGATCAAAGTCGGGTACCCAGGCAAGCACTTTATCCACGGAGCCATTTCCCCAGCCCTTACTCCACTTGTTAATAACTATGTATATATTCCTTTGACGACCAGTTTATTAATTAAACAAATTAAACATGAAAAACATCTAGGACATTTAAAGTAAACTCTATCACAATAATATCACCATTTGATCCTCCTAAGGTTTTATAAACAATGTAATCAGAAAAGTGACTATTTGGGGCTGGAGAAATGGCTTAGCTGTTAAGGAGCTTGCCTGCAAAGCCAAAGGACCCAGGTTTGATTTCCCAGGACCCACATAAGCCAGATGCACAAAGTAGTACAAGCATCTGGAGTTCATTTGTAGTGGCTGGAGGCCCTGGTGTGCCCATTTGCTCTCCTCTTCACCCTCTCTCAAACAAACAAACCAAACAACAAACAAAAAATTTAAAAGAAAGAAAAGTAGGCTTATTGTCTGTAAGTATAGAAGTTGTCAATAAAAAATTTTTTTAAAAAAGGCATTGGCTTACAAAGCCGTCAATCTGGGTTTGATTGCCCAGTACCCATATAAAATCAGATGTACAATGTGGCACCTGTCTACAGTTTGTTTGCAGCAGCAGCAAGAAGCCCCAGCACGACCACTCTCCCTTTCTAAGAAAAAAAAAAAAAAAAAAAAAAAAAAAAAAAAAAAAAGGATAAAAGACTCAAAATAAATAAAATTAATAATAATAAAAAGAATGTCATCAGATGGCCTCTGAGGGTTATAGCAGAAGATTCTGTGCTTTGCTGTAATGGAATCCACCTCCCTGTTGTTTACACCAGTGCAATTTAAAATAAATAAATAAATAAATAAATAAATAAATAAATAAATAAATACTTTTTTTAAAAAAGAAAAGTGACTTTTTTTTTTTTTTTTTTTGGTTTTTCAAGGTAGGGTCTCACTCTAGCTCAGGCTGACCTGGAATTCACTATGTAGTCTCAGGGTGGCCTTGAACTCATGGCGATCCTCCTACCTCTGCCTCCCAAGTGCTGGGATTAAAGACATGCGCCACCACACCTGGCCCAAAACAGTGACCATTTTAAGGCACACACTGAAAGAGGAGAGCAGGCCTTAGTCTAGGCTGTACTTTAGTTAACCAGCTATACTGACTTCCTAGGAAAAGACAGGAGCTCTGACATATGTGACAGAAAACCAAACCAGGGCCTGGCTGTGCAGAGGTTTAGTATGGAGTTACAGGAGAAAGGTCACCCAGCCACCAGCCAGAGTGCACATTCTCACACTTGGGGTAACTTTACACCTGTTTCTTCCATGAGCTGGAGTCCTGGCCTGCAGAGATATGTAAGTGACTGTCACAGAATCCCCCTTTCCCCTGGTCAGTGTGGACATGTACACACACGGCTGTGGAGATGTATGGAAAACAGTGACCCAGGAACAAACCTGGACTGCTAGGGAAAGCAAGCTGCTGACTTCAACACAAACAGTTTCCATTATTAGAACATGGCAGAGAGAGTTACAGCTTTGAGCTTTGACTTGTAATAACAATGTCCTGTTTGGAAAGGACTAGTGCAAAACAAACAAACTTTAATGACAGCAAACCTTACCCAGCAATTCAGTGCAAAACAATTTTAGAACTCCGTAAAGTAAAAGTTAAAGCACAGACTAAGAACGTACCAACCATTAAATCCTATATAAAGGCCCAAGTCAATCAAAGCGGCGGCTGCTTCCTTGGTGCCATCAAACGAATGCACCTAGGGACAGACAGGTACAATGTTATCATAATTAATACTTAAAATTATAAGTAACATTAATATGCTCTCTCAACAAAACCACAAGGTTCTCCAGCGTGCTAGAAATGTGTACAAGAGTTTGGGGTGGCTGGGTCTCCAGTGTGGTAGAAATGTGTACAAGAGTTTGGGGTGGCTGGGTCTCCAGTGTGGTAGAAATGTGTACAAGAGTTTGGGGTGGCTGGGTCTCCAGTGTGGTAGAAATGTGTACAAGAGTTTGGGGTGGCTGGGTCTCCAGTGTGGTAGAAATGTGTACAAGAGTTTGGGGTGGCTGGGTCTCCAGTGTGGTAGAAATGTGTACAAGAGTTTGGGGTGGCTGGGTCTCCAGTGTGGTAGAAATGTGTACAAGAGTTTGGGGTGGCTGGGTCTCCAGTGTGGTAGAAATGTGTACAAGAGTTTGGGGTGGCTGGGTCTTCAGTGTGGTAGAAATGTGTACAAGAGTTTGGGGTGGCTGGGTCTCCAGTGTGGTAGAAATGTGTACAAGAGAGTTTGGCTGGGGTCCAGTGTGGGAAATCTGTACCGGTGTGGTAGAAATGTGTACAAGAGTTTGGGGTGGCTGGGTCTCCAGTGTGGTAGAAATGTGTACAAGAGTTTGGGGTGGCTGGGTCTCGGTGTGGTAGAAATGTGTACAAGAGTTTGGGGTGGGGGCGTGTGGTAGAAATGTGTACAAGAGTTTGGGGTGGCTGGGTCTTCAGTGTGGTAGAAAATGTGTACAAGAGTTTGGGGGGTGGCTGGGTCTGGGTCCAGTGTGGTGGAAATGTGTACAAGAGTTTGGGGTGGGGCTGGGTGTGGTGGAAATGTGTACAAGAGTTTGGGGTGGCTGGGTCTCCAGTGTGGTAGAAATGTGTACAAGAGTTTGGGGTGGCTGGGTCTCCAGTGTGGTAGCCCCTACAGCTTTTACTTTCAAGTCAGACTTCCTAATTAAAAGCTGGCATCATCTCTATCACACAAGGCCAGGAATGAGCTGCTTTGGCTTTCCCTGCAGCGCTGTGCTGCCGCTTGTGCACTAGGCTCACTGCAGAGTGCAGTGACTAGGAAAGGCAGGAAATGCTATTGCATTACTTATATATAATGAAAAATCTTACTGAGCTTTTCTGTTACAGGATACTTGTTGTTTTTTAGAAGACAGACATTAAGAGGCAAGTTTTAAAGCCGGGCGTGGTGGCTCATGCCTTCAATCCCAGCACTTGGGAGGCAGAGGTAGGAGGATCGCCGAGAGTTCAAGGCCACCCTGAGACTACATAGTTAATTCCAGGTCAGCCTGGACCAGAGTGAGACCCTACCTCGCAAAACAAAAAAAAAAAAAAAAAAAAAAAAAAAAAAAAGGCAAATTTTAAGCTCTATAGCTCTATATAGCTCTATAAACAGGTGAGAATTTCACTTTAAAAATGTTAATTGGGGCCTGGTGTGGTGTCACATGCCTTTAATGGCAGCACTCTGAGGCAGAGGTAGGAGGATCACCGTGAATTCGAGGCCACTCTGAGACTACATGGTGAATTCCAGGTCAGCCTGGGCTACAGTGAGACCCCACCTCAGAAAACCAAAAAATAAAAATAAAAAAACGTTACTTGAGGGCTGGAGCAATGGTTTAGCGGTTAAGGCACTTGCCTGTGGAGACTAAGAACCCAGGATCAATCCCCAGTACTCACATAAACCAGAAGCACGACGTGGTGCCTGTGTCTGAGTTCATTTATAGAGGCTGGAGACCCTGACATACCCAACACACACATTCTCTCTCTCCCAGCCTCTCTCAAATAAGTAAATAAAAAAAATATATTTAAGGTCTCTTGCTGCAGCGACGCGAGTGGGAGCACCAGGAGCCCGGGCTCGGAGTGAGACTCCACACGGATTGCTTTAAGAAAATGCAGACAAACCAGACATGGGGGAAATCGCCAGCTTTGATAAGGCCAAGCTGAAGAAAACTGAGACGCAGGAGAAAAACACCCTGCCGACCAAAGAGACCACTGAACAGGAAAAGCGGAGTGAGATTTCCTAAGAGCCTAGAGGATCCCCCACCCCCGTCATCTCGAGTTCCCTCATGATGTGGAGGAAGAGCCACCTGCAAGATGGACACGAGCCACAAGCTGCACTGTGAACCCGGGCACTCCGCGCCGATGCCACCGGCCTGCGGGTCTCTTTAGGGACCCCCAATCGGACTGCCAAATTTCTCCGTTTTGCCCTGGGATATTATAGAAAATTATTTGTATGATTAATGAAAATAAAACACACCTCGTGGCAAAAAAAAAAAATATATATATATATATTTAAAAAATGTTTTTTTTTAAAAAATATTTTTCATTTTATTTATTTATTTGAGAGAGAGAGATACAGAAATAGGCAGGTAGAGAGAGAGAGAGAGAGAGAGAGAGGGAGGGAGAGAATGGGTTCGTCAGGGCCTCCAGCCACTGCAAACGAACTCCAGATGCACCCCCTTGTGCATCTGGCTCACGTGGGTCCTGGAGAATCGAGCCTCGAACCCGGGTCCTTAGACTTCATAGGCAAGCGTTTAACCGCTAAGCCATCTCTCCAGCCCTAAAAAATGTTAATTGGGCTGGAGGGATGCCTTAGTGATTAAGGCGTTTGCCTGCAAAGCCCAAGGACCAAGTTCAATTCCCCAGGACCCATGTAAGCCAGATGCACAAGGTGGCACATGTGTCTGGAGTTCATTTGCAGTGGCTGGAGGCCTCTTTGTCTCTATCTACTCTCTCTTCCTCTGAAATAAATAAATAAATATATTTTAAAAATTAAAATTGTCAATTGTTACACTATCCATGTTGGCTTAACAGTTGTGGTAGTTTGAATAGATGGACCCCAATATATTCAGTGTTTTATTAGTTTATAGTTTGCATCTGCAACTACTTGGCTGGAGGCAGCGTCTCTGGGTGGATCTTAAGGTGTGGTGGTGGGTTCGAGATTCCATTGTAAAGATATATATGCTAAGTGTACCTAGCTGGAGTTCCTGAAGTATGCTATGTTGTGTGGCTGGTGGCTTTTCTCTCGCTTGCCTGGTCCTGTGAAGACAGGCCAGCTTCTCCTGCCATTATGGAACTTCCCCTGGATCTGTAAGCTACAATAAATATCCCTTCCTCCATAACTGTGCCTGGTCTGGAAGTTCATCTCAGCGAACCTGAAGCTGTCTGCTACAACAGGCATCAAGGACTGAGACCTTGGAATTCCGGTTAAGATGGTGGTGTAGGAACCACACCAAAGAGGACTAGGGGAGAAAAAAAATAGCAAAATATACTCTTCTACTGAAAAGTAAAGGTGTATAAGAAATGATCAACCACAGCAGAGAAGTAGGAGAGATCTAGAGACCACAGAAGCAGCTCCAGCAGCAGTGGCACACGGTCTATGAGGCTAGGCTTGGCCTGAGCCACAGAGAAAGCCAGGTGAGGGGATTTTCCACTCAAACCAGCCTCCTGGCAAACTCAACAAACATGAAGGGAGGATGGCAGAGACCAGCAGAATGTCTTATGAGGAAGAGGATCACGAGGACCAGTGGGAGAACTTCAGCCACCATCCACAGCCTCCCCTCTCCCCTGCCAGCGAAGGCACCAGCAAGCAGCAGAGACCTGGGGAAGGGAGCTCACCTATACAGCACCTGGCACAGGCAATCAGAGCAGTGACCCATCGACCCAGCCAGCCTACCTGAGCCCACAGCACAACACAGCAAAGTGGAAGCAGGTGTGCAGCATACAACCCAAAAGGTAAATGGGATTACACCAGGTCAGTACCTGCCAAATAAGCCTGGTATATAGGCTTGCATCGGAAGTGCTAATTGCACCTTCCATATCAGGGTAAATTATATGTTAAATTTGATGGATGGTCAGTTTTGCCATTCTCAAATGAGCTATATTTTGGGTTTGTCATTTGTTGCTTCCTGATTTATAGTGCCTTTGTCTCCTCTTCTGTCATTCGTTGGGGAAGGGTCTCACTCAGTCACAAGCTGACCTTGGAACCCTCTACAGACCAGAAATCTCAGACTCCCAGTTGACAGGATTAAGGGTGTGGGGCAGCACACATCCTTAGGGACTGTGACTTTGTTAGAGGATCTGTTTGTCATAATACCTACTTTTGCATAAATACTCTGTGCTGTTTTTCATTGAATGTGTACATTATTAAGTTAAATTTTAGAATTTTCCTACTAGAATACTCTCATAGCAGGCAAACCCAACACCTAGGGTCACTTTTGTGGTTACTCTGAGAGTCTTAAGAGCCACACCTAGCACCTTAAGCTACTACCCTTCTGAAGATATATAACATCAGATTTATTGATACATCTAATAATACTGCAGATAATTGGAAAACCCAAGCAGTAAATTAATCCAAGATGCAAAAATCTCTACATTATAATACAAGAAACACAAAAAAATCAAGACAATATAAGTACACCAAAAAGTATAAACCCATCAGAAATGACGTCAAGTGAGACTGATTTAGAGGAAATGCTGGAGAAAGATTTCAAAAGAATGATTATAAATATGTTCAAAGAAATCAAAGAGGAAATCAAAGAAGACACAAGAAACCAATTTAATGAAATAAGGAGGTCAGTACAAAACATGAATAAGGAAATAGAAACAATAAAGAAAAAATAGAAATACTAGCAATGAGGAACACAGTCAGTGAAATAAAAAACTCTGGAGAAAATCTCTCCAGTAGAATGGATGAAGGAGAGAACAGAATATCTAAGCTAGAAGACCAGGTGGCAGATCTAATACAGTCCAACAAAGAGAAAGACAAACGAACAGGAAGGTATGAATGGGAATTTTAAGATATTCGGGATACTATGAAAAGATCAAACATAGGAATTTCAGGTATAGTAAAAGGAGAAGAACTTCACTCCAAAGGCATAGTAGGCATTTTCAACAAAATCATACAAGAAAACTTCCCCCAAATTGGGAAAGAGATGCCAGTGCAGATACAGGAAGCTTTTAGAACATCAAACAGACAAAACCTGGAAAGAACCTCTCCCCGCCATATTAGAATTAAACTACCAAACATGCAAACCAAAGAAAATATATTGAAAGCAGCTAGAGAGAAAAATCAAGTTACATACAAAACCAAGCCCACCAGGATCACAGCAGATTACTCAACACAAACTTTAAAAGCCAGAAGGGCTTGCAGTGATGTATTCCAAGTTCTGAATGATAACAACTGTCAACCAAGGTTACTTTATCCTGCAAAACTATCCATTCAAATAGATGGAGAAATAAGGACATTCCACAACAAAAGCAGGCTAAAGGAATATTTGAAGACAAAACCAGCTCTACAGAAAATACCTGAAAGGATCCTCCATGTTGAAGAGAAAGAAAAGCACACATATAAGGAACCTGGAAAAAACAAACCATACTCCAATACTAGTTAATACAAGAGAGGAAAGGTAAAACCGGAAGAACTACAAAACAAGAAAAATGGCAAAAATAAATACACACCTTTCAATAATCACTCAGTATCAATGGCCTCAATGCCCCAACCAAAAGACATAGGTTTGCAGACTAGGTTAAAAAGGAGGATCCTTCAGTTTGTTGCCTCCAATAAACTCACCTTCCTACAAAGGATGGACACTATCTTAGGGTGAAAGGTTAGAAAAAGGTGTTTCAAGCAAATGGGCCTAGAAAACAAGCAGGGATTGCTATCCTAATATCTGACAAGATGGACTTCAGACTAACATTAGTTAGGAAAGATAAAGAAGGTCACTTTATATTGATTAAAGGAATTCTCCAACAGGAGGACATTACAATCCTAAACATATATGCACCTAACACGGTGGCTCCCAATTTCATCAAATTCTATTAGAACTAAGGTCACAGATAACACCAAACACAGTTGTAGTGAGTGACTTCAACACCCCACTCTCACCAACTGACAGGTCACCCCAGCAAAAATAAACAGAGATGCATCTGGATTCAATGAGGTCATAGAACAAATGGACTTAACAGATATATACAGGACATTTCATCCAAATGCTACAGAATACACATTCTTTTCATCAGCACATGGAACATTCTCTAAAACAGACCATATTTTAGGACAAAAAGCAAATCTTAACAAATACAGGAAAATTGAAATAATTCTTGCACTCTATCTGATCACAATGAGATCAAACTACAAATCGATAGCAAGAAAAGCTATATGGCATACACAAAATCATGGAAACTAAGCAATATACTACTAAATGATGAATGGGTCAATGAAGAAATCAAGAAGGAAATCAAAATTCATAGAATCAAATGACAATGAGAACACAACATACCAAAACCTTTGGGACACAATGAAGGCAGTCCTAAGAGGGAAGTTTATAGCTTTAAGTGCCTATATTAAGAAATTAGAAAGATAGCAAATAAACAACTTAATGCTTCACCTTAAGGCCTTGGACAAAGAAGAACAAGGCAAACCAAGAACAAGACGGGAAGAAATAATAAAGAAATAATAAAGATTAGGGCAGAAATTAATGAAATAGAAACAAACAAAAAAAAAATCCAAAGAATCAATGAAACAAAGAGTCGGTTCTTTGAAAGGATAAACAAGACTGATAAACCCTTAGCAAATCTGACCAAAAGAAAGAGAGAAGAGACAAAAATTAATAAAATTACAGATGAAGAAGCCACCATCACAACAGATACCAGAGAAATTCAATAAATCATAGGGACATACTATAAGAACATATATTTCACTAAGTTTGAAAATCTGAAAGAAATGGATGATTTCCTTAGTTTATATGACCTACCAAAATTAAATCAAATTGAGATTAACCACTTAAATAGACCTATAACAAGTATGGCAATCCAAGCAGGTCTAAAAAATCTACCAACTAAAAAAAGTTGGGGCCAAGATGGATTCACTGGTGAATTTTATCAGACCTTCACAGAAGAATGCTTCTTAAACTTTTCCATGAAATAGAAGAGAAAGGCATCCTACCAAACTCCTTTTATGAAGCCAGCATCACCCTGATACCAAAACCAGACAATGAACAAAAAAAGAAAATTATAGGCCAATCTCCCTCATGAACATGGATGCAAAAATATATTAGAAAGATCATTCACCCCGACCAAATAGGCTTTATCCCAGGGATGCAGGGATGGTTCAATATACACAAATCGATAAATGTACTACATTATATAAATGGACCAAAGGACAAAAATCACATGATCATCTCATTAGATTCAGAAAAAGCATTTGATAAAATTCAACATCTTTCATGACAAAAGTCCCACAGACACTGGGAATAGAATGAACATATCTCAACATAATAAAAACAATTTATGACAAACCTACAGCCAACCTAATACTAAATGGAGAAAAAGTTGAAGCTTTTCCACTAAAATCAGGAACAAGACAAGGATGTCCACTGTCCCACTTTTATTTAATATAGTACTGAAAGTCTTAGCTATAGCAATAAAGCAGGAGACACACATAAAATGGATACAACTTAAAAAGGAAAATATCAAGTTATCTTTTTTTTTTTTTTTCGAGGTAGGGTCTCACTCTAACTCAGGCTGACCTGGAATTCACTCTGTATTCTCAGGGTGGCTTCAAATTTATGGTGATCCTCCTACCTCTGCCTCCCGAGTGCTGGGATTAAAGGCGTGAGCCACCAGGCCCAGCTAAGTTATCATTTTTTGTAGATGATATGATTCTATACATAAAGGGCCCTAAAGACTCTACCAGCAAACTGTTAGAGCTGATAAACACCTATAGTCATGTAGCAGGATACAAAATAAACACACAGAAATCAGTAGCCTTCCTATATGCTAACAATAAACAGAGGATGAAATCAGAATCACTCCCATTCACAATTGCATTAAAAAAATAATAAAGTACCTTGGAATAAACCTAACCAAGGAAGTGAAGGATCTCTACAAGGAGAATTTTAAAACACTCAAGCAAGAAATTGCAGAAGACACAAGGAAATGGAAAGACATCCCCTGTTCTTGGATTCGATGAGTCATTATTGTGAAAATATCAATCTTGGGCTGGAGAGATGGCTTAGTGGTTAAGACGCCTGCCTCCTAAGCCTAAGAACACCGGTTCCAATCTCCAGGTCCCACGTTTAGCCAGATGCAAAGTGATGCAAGGGCGCAATGCCGCACTTTTCCACAAGGGGGCGCATACATCTGGATTTCGTTCACAGCAGCTGAGACTGCTGGTGCGCCCATTCTGTATCTGTCTGCCTCTCCCTCTGTCTGTCTCTCTCTGTGTCTCTCTCTAAAAAATAAAAAATAAAAATAAATTTTAAAAAATGTCAGTCTTACCAAAAGCAACCTACACATTTCATGCAATCCCCATCGAAATTCCAATGGTATTCTTCATCGAAATAGAAAAAACAACCCAAAAATTCATTTGGAAGCACAAAAATCCTCAAATATTGAATCCTCTTTTTATATATTTATTTATTTAACAAAGAGAGAGAGAGAGAGAATATGGGCACACCAGGGCCTCCAGCCACTGTGGATGAACTCCAGACACGTGTACCCCTTGTACATCTGGCTAACATGGGTCCTGGGGAATCATACCTACGTCCTTTGCCTTTGCAGGCAAACACCTTAACTGCTAAGCCATCTCTGCAGCCCTCAAATACCTAAAACAATTTTGAGCAATAAAAATAAGGTTGGTGGGAGCTGGGCGTGGTGGCGCACACCTTTAATCCCAGAACTTAGGAGGCAGAGGTAGGAGGATTGCTGTGAGTTCGAGGCCACCCTGAGACTACATAGTGAATTCCAGGTCAGCCTGAGCCAGAGTGAGACCTTACCTCGAAAAACCAAAAAAAAACAAAAACAAAAAAACAAACAAAAAAAGTATTCTACATCCCTAGCCACCAGGGAAATACAGATGAAAACTAGAAATGTTGAGAGTCCATCTCACTCCTGTCAGAATGGCTACCACCATGAAAACAAATGACCATAAATGCTGGTGAGGATGTGGAAAAAGAGGAACCCTTCTACTCTGTTGGTGGGAATGTAATCTGGTCCAGCCATTGTGGAAATCAGTGTGGAGGTTCCTGAGACAGCTAAAAATAGATTTACCATATGACCCATCTATACCACTCCTAAGCATATACCCTCACTACCTTCAAGATACTTGTACAACCATGTTTATTGCCACTCTATTCACAACAGGTAGGAATTGGAACCAGCCCAGATGTCCTTCAATTGATGAGTGGATAATGAAGGTGTGGCACATTTACACAATGCAGTTCTACTCAGCAGTAAAGAAAAATGAAATTGCCAGTTGTGGTAGCACACACCTTTAATCCCAGCACTTGGGAGGCAGAGGCAGGAGGATCGTCGTGAGTTCAAGGCCACCCTGAGGGAAAAAAAAAAGGAAAATGAAATTTGCAGGAAAATGGATGGGCCCAGAAAGCCAAATGTCACATATTCTCTCTCATATGTGTATCCTAGCTACAAATGATTGGGCTTCTATGTGAGTATGAATAAAACTCAGTAGCAGAGGCCCTCTGTCTTTCTCTCACTCTCTCTAAAATAAAAAAGAAATATTAAAAAAATATTACAGGCCATTGCTGAAGCTCTTGGCTTCCCAACAGGAATAGATGGTCAGACCCTATGGCTGAAGACTCCACATACTTCAGCTGCAATGTCACTGAGAAATCCTGCTGGAGCTGAGCTGAAAACCTCCATGTAGACCAGCTGACAGAAAGCTAGAAAAAAACTATGCTGTATACAGTTCAATGGGAGAGAGATAAATCACTAGTGGACACTACAAGCCTTAAATTTGGGCAGCCAGGCCAAAGGAGCCAGTGGGTACAACAGTGGCATGTCTGTTATGGGGGAAACCAACCGCTCTCTAATTGGACTGGAGGCCTGCTCCATGGGAGGGAACACATCCCTGATACTGAAAACCTACAACAGGGGTAGTTATGAGCACTAGGGGTGTAATGTCTGCTGGTGTTATATACTATGCTCACCAAACTGCCCAGTAAGCACTTCTCTTAATGTTCATACCTATATATTAATGGTAGTCTCACTTTTGGTTAGAGAAGCTTCTTTTTTCAGATGGCAGTGACCTTGAGATGACTCAGAAGGCATCATAGCGCTGAGAAGAAGTGACAGAGGAGTGCTCAGCACTGAACTATCTCTATCACATCTTCCAAGGCTCAGGGTCCACTGCAGAAGAGGTGGCAGAAAGAATGTAAGAGACAAAGGAAGGGTAGGACTTGATTCAATGCAATCTTCCAGACACAAAATGGCCTGGATATCCATGACCTCACAGTGCCTAGCAATACCTACACAAGGCCCTCATAATAGGAGGAAAAGATCATGAAATAAAAATAAAAGAGAGACTGATTGAGAGGAGGAGGGGATATGATGGAGAGTGGAGTTTCAAAGGGGAAAGTGGGGGGAGGGAGGGAAGTACCATGGGTCATTGTCTACAATTATGGAAGTTGTCAATAAAAAAAAAAAAGAAAAAAAAGAACTGAGACCTTATTTTTCACTTTCAAGGACCTCAGGGATTTTTTTTTTAGGTAGGGTTTCACTCTCACTCTAGTCCAGACTGACCTGGAATTTACTTTGTAGTCTCAGGGTGGCCTTCAACTCACAGTGATTCTCCTTCTACCTCTGCCTCCCGAGTGCTACGATTAAAGGTGTGTGCCACCATGCCAGGCTCAAGCATAGTTTTTTATACTTTGGGCTTATTCATACAAATCAAAAACAATAAATACAACAGCAAAACTCCTTCATGAAGGAAGGTCACTGACAAGTGATATCACGTTACCACTGAGTCCAGTGTCTGGACATAGCATGGACAACACAGTTCTCAGGGATTAACCTATGATATACAGCTGCCTACGGAGAATTTGCTCTTTCTCTTAGCATTTCCAGCAAGTGAGAAAACCAACTTCCATCAATATAAAGATATTTTGAATGTGAGTCCTCATAAATGACCTGAGAGAATTAGTTAATCTGTGTATTATTTTGCAATTTCTTTCTTTAAAGTGAACTATTTAGGTTGGATTTGTTCTTTCTGGTGTTAATTTTAAAAAACTATTTCTGAATCATCCAAATAAAGTCTAAGTGTGAAATAAAGCAAATGGACAAGAGGTAGAGTCTGGAGATGATTATAATTAATGACACCAGTAATAACAAGGACATTAATTAAAACCTTTCTCAATTCCTAAAGGAACAAAAATGACAGCCAGGAAATTGCAAAGTAGCATCCACAGCACAGCAATACAGAGCACATACGTGTCAGTGGTGGTGTGAAAGCTGAGGCAGAGGTGAGCACCAAAGAACAAGTATGAAGCTGTCCAAGCAGGGCAGCGTGGATGTGGGTCTACCAAGTGCTCAGGGCTAGGTCCTCTCCCTGACTGCCTGCCCGCAATACCTCTAAGTCAGGTTTGGTTTTTTCCAAGCGTTGGACACTGAGCTTCTTCTCCTGAACTTCTATATAAAATTTTGTATGAGTGAGCATTTTTTCTAAGGACGGTTCTCTTTTTTTCTCTTTCTTTCCTTCCTTCCTTCTTTCCTTCCTTCCTTTTTTTTTGTTTTTCAAGGCAGGGTTTCACTCTAGTCCAGGCTGACCTGGAATTCACTATGTAATCTCAGAGTGGTCTCAACTCAAACTCATAGCAATCCTCCTGCCTCTGACTCTCAAGTGCTGGGATTAAAAGCGTGCCCAGCTCAAAGTTCCAAACAGTCTAGAAATCACAGACATCAGAGCTCAGAGATGGCAGACAGTATTGATGATAAGTGTTTCCAGAGGAATTTGTGAAATGACTCCAGGGAAAAAACCTGGAACAGTGTATTATAAAGGCATTTATATTTTTCTTGAAAGTTACATTGAAAAACTAAAGAATGGCTGTGGTAGTTTGAATATATGTCCCCCAATATATTCAATGTTTTATTACTCTATAGTTTGCATCTGCAATCACCTTGCTAGAGGCAAGGTCACTGGGGGCCCGGGTCTTAAGGTGTGGTGATGGTTTGAGAGTCCATTGTAAAGATATGCAAATGTGTCTAGCAGGAGTTCCTGAAGTTTGCTGTGTGACCTTTTGGCGTAGTTTTTTTTACTCTGTGTGCTGTGGTGGCTGGTTGGCTTTCTCTCTCTCTGCTTGGTCCTGTGGAGAGCAGGCCGCTTCTCTTGCCATTATGGAACTTCCCCTGGATCTGTAAGCTTCAATAAATAATATCCCTTCCTCCATAACTGTGCCTGGTCTGGAAGTTCATCTCAGTGAACCTGAAGCTGTCTGCTACAGTAAAGTGGTACCAGAAGTGGGGTGAGATGAACCTGACCGTGTGGATGTTCGTCTTTTGCAACCTTTGTTTTGGAGGAATGGGCATGGACTTGGTGCTTGCAACTGAAGATGCCTTCTGGAGTGGTAAGCCAAGTTTTATGGACTATTCTGATGAGAGTTTGAGAATGCTAAGTGCAGATAGTACTGAACTTCGAGGCTTGGCTTATGTGGATTCTAAGGGGAAAGAAAGACTACAGAGGACTTTGTTGGAACTGGGCTACTGGCATAAGGGATGGCTACGTTCTGCTATCCAGGCCCAGAAAGTTTGATCAAGGTTAAATTTGTAATGGACTGATGTGCTTGGCTAAAGATATCGGACTGAGATTTTAAGATTTTGAGTTGGAAAACCTCAAGCAAGCTAAAAGTAGAGGCACTGAGACTGGTTAAGCTGCTATTGTTGACACATTAGCAATCTTAAGGAAGGTGGAAGGAAGGTGGCCTGACTTGATTTACATTAAAACAATGGAGAGGATGCCTGAGGAAAGACTGTTAGAAATGCAAACTCTTTGGAAAGAGTTGACTGGAGAAGGAACCTGCTTTTCAAGGCTATGGTTTATTTTGTCCCTGAATTTAGAATATGGCTGTGTCCTGCACACCTGGTATTAGTTTTGGAAGCATGAAAAATGCATGGAGTGGTCATGAGTTGCACACGGTTCCAGGAGCCGCTGCTGAGATGCGGCATGAGGTCTGGGCATGGGAGACCCTCAGGAATAGGCTGGAAGAGCCTTTGGAAGATGGACCAGGGGCATGGAGACCTGAAGATGTTTGGATATACCAGGACTGTGCAAAGGGCTACCATGGAGTGCAGTATTGGCATGGGATGAAAGTTTTCCCTGGATATTCATGCCCAGCTAAGGGGCAGAATTGGAAAACCTGGAAACTTTTCTTCTCTGGTTATATTGACTTTGGGATGACTAAGAAGTTTGTATGGTGCTGCTGATGATAGTTGAGTTTGCATTATTCTAGTCTCTCTCACATTTTCCCAGTTAAAAATGTTTGCTCAAAAGGTGCCAGAATGAATGTAAAGCCAAAGAACTTGTTTGACTTTTACAGGTACTCACTGCAGACACAAAATGGCCTGGATATCCAAGACTTCACAGTGTCTGATACTACCTATACAAGACCATCATAATCGGAGGAAAAAAAATCATGATATCAAAATAAAAGAGAGACTGATTGAGAGATAGAAGGGATATGATGGAGAGTGGAGTTTCTAAGGAGAAAATGTTTTGAATTGCCATGTTATTTTCCACCAGTTTGCTGACCCTGCATTTGCTATCTTCAAGAAACTCACCTTACCACTAAAGATAGACACCTCCTCAGGGTCCAAGGTTGGAAAATGATATTCTAAGCAAATGGAAATAAAAAACAAGCAGGCATTGCTATTTTAATATCTGATAAAATAGACTTCCAACCAAAACTAATAAAAAAGGACAAACAAGGCCACTTCTTACTCATCAAGGGAATGATCCAACATGAGCACATCACAATCATAAATGTATATGTGACAAACACAGGTGCACCACACTTTATAAAACAAAATCTACTTGACAATAAAACAGAAGTAAATACCAACACCATCATAGTTTGAGACTTCAATCCTCCACTATCATCAATAGACAGATCACCCAAGCAGAAAATCAACAGGGAAATAATAGAGCTCAATAACATCATAGATCAATTAGACCTCACAGATATCTACAGAACTTTCCACTCCAACTCTACAGAATACACATTCTTCTCAGCAGCCCACAGAACCTTCTCCAAAATCCAAAATTGACCATATAATACCATATAATAGGCCATAAAGCATGCCTTCATAAGGTCAGGAAAACTGAAGTAACTTTCTGCATCATGTCAGATCACAATTCCTTAAAGCTAGAAATTAACAACAAGGGACTCATCAAGAACTCTACCAGCTCATGGAGACTAAACAACACATCTTTAAACAATGAATGGATAATGGAAGAAATCATAAAAGAATTTGTAAAATTCCTAAAATTGAATAAAAATGTCAACACAACCTACGAAAACTTATAGGACACAATGAAGGCAGTCATAAGGGGAAAGTTCACAGCCCTATATGCCTTCATTACAAACATAGGGAGATCCTAAATTAATAACCTAACTGTCCACCTGAAGGCATTGTAAAAACAAGAAGAAACCAACCCAAAGAGCTCCAGACAGAAAGAATCAAGATTAGAACTGGTTTTGCTTGGTCCTGTGGAGAGCAGGCCACTTTTCTTGCCATTATGGAACTTCCCTGGATCTGTAAGCTTCAATAAATAATATCCCTTCCTCCATAACTGTGCCTGGTCTGGAAGTTCATCTCAGTGAACCTGAAGCTGTCTGCAACAGTAAAGTGGTACCGAGGAGTTGTGAGATGAACCTGATTTTTTGTGGATGTTTGCTTTTGCAACCTTTGTTTTGGAGGAATGGGCATGGACTTGGTGCTTGCAACTGAAGATGCCTTCTGGAGTGGTAAGCCAAGTTTTATGGACTATTCTGATGAGAGTTTGAGAATGCTAGTGCAGATAGTACTGAACTTCGAGGCTTGGCTTATGAGGATTCTAAGGGGAAAGAAAGACTACAGAGGACTTTGTTGAACTGGGCTACTGGCATAAGGGATGGCTACGTTCTGCTATCCAGGCCCAGAAAGTTTGATCAAGGTTAAATTTGTAATGGACTGATGTGCTTGGCTAAAGATATCGGACTGAGATTTTAAGATTTTGAGTTGGAAAACCTGAAGCAAGTTAAAAGTAGAGGCACTGAGACTGGTTAAGCTGCTATTGTTGACACATTAGCAATCTTAAGGAAGGTGGAAGGAAGGTGGCCTGACTTGATTTACATTAAAACAATGGAGAGGATGCCTGAGGAATGGCTGGTTGGCTTTCTCTCTCTCTGCTTGGTCCTGTGGAGAGCAGGCCGCTTCTCTTGCCATTATGGAACTTCCCCTGGATCTGTAAGCTTCAATAAATAATATCCCTTCCTCCATAACTGTGCCTGGTCTGGAAGTTCATCTCAGCGAACCTGAAGCTGTCTGCAACAGTAAAGTGGTACCAGGAGTGGGGTGAGATGAACCTGACCGTGTGGATGTTCGTCTTTTGCAACCTTTGTTTTGGAGGAATGGGCATGGACTTGGTGCTTGCAACTGAAGATGCCTTCTGGAGTGGTAAGCCAAGTTTTATGGACTATTCTGATGAGAGTTTGAGAATGCTAAGTGCAGATAGTACTGAACTTCGAGGCTTGGCTTATGTGGATTCTAAGGGGAAAGAAAGACTACAGAGGACTTTGTTGGAACTGGGCTACTGGCATAAGGGATGGCTACGTTCTGCTATCCAGGCCCAGAAAGTTTGATCAAGGTTAAATTTGTAATGGACTGATGTGCTTGGCTAAAGATATCGGACTGAGATTTTAAGATTTTGAGTTGGAAAACCTGAAGCAAGCTAAAAGTAGAGGCACTGAGACTGGTTAAGCTGCTATTGTTGACACATTAGCAATCTTAAGAAAGGTGGAAGGAAGGTGGCCTGACTTGATTTACATTAAAACAATGGAGAGGATGCCTGAGGAAAGACTGTTAGAAATGCAAACTCTTTGGAAAGAGTTGACTGAGAAGGAACCTGCTTTTCAAGGCTATGGTTTATTTTGTCCCTGGATTTAGAATATGGCTGTGTCCTGCACACCTGGTATTAGTTTTGGAAGCATGAAAATGCATAGAGTGGTCATGTGTTGCACACGGTTCCAGGAGCCGCTGTTGAGATGCGGCATAAAGCAGGGCATAAAGACCCTCAGGAATAGGCTGGAAGAGCCTTTGGAAGATGGACCGTGGGTTTGCATAAAGACCTAAAGATGTTTTGGATATACCAGGACTGTGCAAAAGGGCTACCATGGAGTGCAGTATTGGCATGGGATGAAAGTTTTCCTGGCGACTCTGCCCAGCTGGAGGGGCGGAATTGGAAAACCTGGAGATTGTCAGTCTCTGGTTATATTGAACTTGAACTGCAGAAGTTTGATGACGGCTGATGATAGTTGAGTTTGCATTATTCTAGTCTCTCTTTGCTTTTTACCAGTTAAAAATGTTTACTCTGTGCCTTTACATGTTGAAAGTATTTAACTTGTTTGATTTTACAGGACTCACTATCTTAAGTTGGTTTGAGAACCTTTGAAATTGGACTGAGTACAATTTACAATGTGTGATAGTTATAAATCTATTGGGGCCAAGAGCTAAATATATTGGGGCCAGGGGCGGAATGTGGTAGTTTGAATATATGTCCCCAATATATTCAATGTTTTATTACTTTATAGTTTGCATCTGCAATCACCTTGCTAGAGGCAAGGTCACTGGGGCCGGTCTTAAGGTGTGGTGATGGGTTTGAGATTCCATTGTAAAGATATGCAAATGTGTCTAGCAGGAGTTCCTGAAGTTTGCTGTGTGACCTTTTGGCTGTAGTTTTTTTTACTCTGTGTGCTGTGCAGTTCAATGAAGAAACATTGGTAATTTTGTTTGTTCTGACAGTTCAAATTGTTTTTCAAAATATCTGCACAATGCAAACAAAATTTCCACTCTGAAAATTTTATTTTAGCACAATATTTCATATAATTATTTAGTTACAGGTATTTTATTCTTTCAAAATGACAATATAAAAATAGTGAATTTAGATATTAAAACACACCAGGCTTGGCAGAGAGCTTTCTCTCTTTTTCTCTTTCTTCTTTCTTTCTTTCTTTTTTTTTTTTTTTTTTTTTGACTTTTCAAGGTAGGGTCTCCCTTTAGCTCAGGCTGACCTGGAATTCACTATTATAGTCACAGGGTGGCCTTGAACTCACAGCATTCTTCCTACTTCTGCCTCTGGAGTGCTGTGATGGATTAAAGGTGTGTGCCACCACACCCGGCCAGGAATAGTCTTTAAAAAAAATACCTGTTTGCACGTGTGTGTGCGTGCATGTGTGCATGTGTGTTGGGGTCTCTTGGTGCTCCAAATACATGCTCATCTGACTTTGTTCTCATGTGTGGCTGGACCTGAGCCCAGGACGCAGGCTTTTTAAGCAAGCACCCTCAAGTGGGCCACGCTCTGTACCTGGTGCTTAGCTCTCTGTGCTGCAATTTCCCCCCATATCATTGCATGCACCAACTCACAATTTTTCTTTTTTTGAGGTAGGGACTTGCGCTAGCCCAGGCTGACCTAGAATTCACTATGTAGTTTCAGCCTGGGCTTGAACTCACAGTGATCCTTCTATCTCTGCATCCAGAGTGCTGGGATTATCACCATGCCCAGCAGCCAACTCACAATTTCATAGATGCTAATTGTTAGTTTGGAAATTAACTTTTATACATTTTTTTATTTTAGAGAGAAAGGGGGAATGAGAGAGAGAAACACAGAGAGAGAATTGGTGTGCCAGGGCCTCAGCCACTGAAATTGAGCTTCAGATGCGTGTGTCACCTAGTGGGCATGTGTGACTTCGTGCTTGCTTGACCTTTGTGCGTCTGGATTACATGGGATCTGGAAAGTCAAACATGGGTCCTTAGGCTTCGCAGTCAAGCACCTTAACCACTAAGCCAGCCCTGGAAATTAACTTTTTATTACAGAAAAAGTATAATTTACGAAAATAATAAAGGTCATACAATGTGCCCATGCAATTTCATGTAATCAAGAAAAGAAAGGTCCCTGAGTTCATGCTAGTTAGGTATCATGAGGAAGACATGCAGATAACACAAGCAAAAACCCTCCTTACACAGCAAACTAAGGATAACGCATATAAAACATCAAAATGACTGGTGTCTCTAAGTGGAAAAAAACAACCAAATAAACAGCTTAAGTTAGAGGGCAAGAACTGGAATCTACCAAGACTTCTCTACTTGTTCTAACAATTTTTTTTTCAGTTCTTAAATGAAAATCCTTCTAGTTTTGCTGTTTATTTTAGGGAAAATAGCTTATTGAACACACATGGAGAACAGCAGGCTGGGCATGAAGAGTATAATCCACAGCTGAAGATCATGTGTTAGGTGTGTTGATTTGAGTGAAGCTGTGGTTGAATGACAGTTTCTGATAGCTTAAACTCAACACTGTTCAAGGACAGGGTTTGGAAAGGTCAGCTGCAGAGGAGCAGTTGCTGCTCATCAGGACTGAGGTGAGCCAAAAGCCCGCTGAGTGACACCATGCTCATGCTCATCATACTCATGCTCATCATACTCATACTCATCATACTCATACTCATCATACTCATACTCATCATACTAATGCTCATCATACTCATCAGGACTGAGGTGAGCCAAAAGCCCGGTGAGTGACACCACGCTCATGCGGTAATCCCTCTCTGACCTAGAGGACGGTCTCAGTCTCCTCTCTCCCAAAGGATCGTTTTGAGAGCTTGTCTGATTTTCTTTTTAAGTCTACACAACATTAACAATTAAAAGCCCCAAGAAAAATACCTGGAGCAAATTCCTCCTACAGAAAAGGCTAACTTGCAGCAGTAAGTGTAACACAGGGCAGAGAAATTAGAAATATGAGCACGACTCAAAGGATAAACTTTCCATAACCAAATTAAGCTTATTTTTAAAATATGTATTTATTTACTTGCAAGCAGAAAGAGAGAAAAATGAGAAACAGAGAAAATGGGCACACCTGGGCCTCTAGCCACTGCAAACAAACTCCACATGCATGCGCCCCTTTGTGGACCTGACTTTATGTGGGTACTGGGGAAGTGAATCCAGGTGGTTAAGCTTTGTAGGCAAGTGCTTTACTGCTAAGCCATCTCTCCAATCCAAGCTAACCTGGAACTCCGTCTATCTAGAAGTCCAATGCACTATCCATTGCGCCACAGAGCCACACTAGAATTCACACTTTAGCCCAGGCTGGCTTCAAATTCACGGTGACCTCCTACCTTAGCCTCTCACATGCTGAGATTATAGCCATGAGCCACTCTACTCAGCTCCTTCTTGCCTTTTTTTTCAATGTAGGTGTGTGCACGTGGGTGCACACATGGAATGGAGTTCATCGTGCTTGCAAGACAAGCAATTTACTGACTGATCTATCTCCCCAGTCCCCGTTTCTCTCTCTTTTTTAATTTTTTAAATTATTTTATTTATTTTTGGAGAGAGACACAGAGAGAGAGACAGACAGACAGAGAGGGAGAGGGAGACAGCTAGAGCTGGGTGCGCCAGCAGTCTCTCAGCTGCTGTGAACAAAATCCGGATGTGTACTCCCCCTTGTGGTCAAGTGCGGCATTGCGCCCTTGCGTCACTTTGCATCTGGCTAAACGTGGGACCTGGAGATTGGAACCAGCGTTCTTAGGCTTAGCAGACAGGCGCCTTAACTGCTAAGCCATCTCTCCAGCTCTCTCTCTCTCTCTCTCTCTCTCTCTCTCTCTTTTTTTTTTTTGGTTTTCTGAGGTAGTGTCTCATTCTGGCCCAGGCTGACCTGGAATTCACTATGTAGTCTCAGGGTGGCCTCAAACTCATGGTGATCTTCCTACCTCTGCCTCCCAAGTGCTGGGATTAAAGGGGTGCGCCACCACGCCTGGCCCCATTCTCTTTCTTTATTTTTAAAGTTAAGTGAATTGAATACATGAGATCCAAGACAGATATAGAGGTCTCTTAACTTTGCAGGTAGCCCATAAATGTCTCCCCAAAATACAGCAAATGATATACCATAACCTAAACAGCTCTGAAAGAGTTCTATATATAAGGGCTGACTGAAGTACTTGACTTGAAAACATTACTGCTGGCCGTGTCCAACCTGTGGACAAGGACAGCTATGCATACAAAATCACAAACTTACTAAAAACATCATGATTTTTTTGTAACTTGATTACATGGTCCTTGAGCATGAACTCTGTGGGTGACACTTTGTTATGGACCTCATAATTTAAGAAATTTGATGACAAAACTCGTCATTGAAGGGTTAATTTGATCCAGATTCTTCTTTGTGCATAAGAAATTGCAGCGGACTGCAGGTGGAGGATACGCTCATGAAGTATCTACTGGACCACTACCACCACCACGACAAAACGTCTGTATGAAGCAAAGTGCACTCCTTTGGTTTATAATTCAGAGGACTGGAGAGACAGCTCAATGGTAAAATAAATGCTTGCTCAGCACTAGGCCCTGAGTTTGAAACCAATACTCACAAGAACATGCCAGGCATGGTTGTGTGCACCTATCCCGGCACTGAGGCAATGCAGACATAGGGATTCTGGGGGTTTGCTGGCCAGCCTGCCTCACCTAATTGGTGAGCTCCAGTCCAGCAAGACACCCTGTCTCAAAATAAGTGCAAAGCCGGGCATGGTGGTGCACGCCTTTAATCCCAGCGCTCGGGAGATAGAGGTAGGAAGATCACCGTGAGTTTGAGGCCACCCTGAGACTACAAAGTGAATTCCAGGTCAGCTTGGGCTAGAGGGAGACCCTACCTCAAAAAACAAAACAAAACAAAACAAACAAAAAGAAGTGCATGGGCCGGGCGTGATGGCACATGCCTTTAATCCCAGCTGCTAGGAGGCAGTGATAGGAGGATTTGCTGTGAGTTCGAGGCCAGCCTTTGTCTACGGAGTGAATTGCAGGTCAGCCTGGGCTAGAGTGAGACCCTACCTCTATAAACCAAAAAATGAAGAAGTATGTGCATGGCATTCCTGTGTGTGATGCCTGAGGTTGTGTGTGCACACACCCACCCACACACCCTAAAGGTATCAAATTAGGGGCTGAGGAGACAGCTCAGTGAATAAAATGCATGTTGCATAAGCATCCGGACCAGAGTTTAGATCCTCTGTACCCACATAAACCATGGGCTTGAGGGGTAACTATAATTCCAGCATCAAGAAGGAGGGGGCAGGGCTACCTAGTCTAGCCAAATCAGTGAGCTCTAGATTCAGTGAGAGGTTCTCTCAAAAAATAAGGTGGAGAGTGACTGAGGATGCCCGACATCAACCTCTGCCTTCCACACACATGTACCCACACATTGACATGTGTTGCTCCCCAAACATGCACACACAAATGTATGCACACCACATAAATACAGTCACCAAATAATCAAATCGGAACCATATGCTTCCATCCATTGTGAACTACATGCAAGTATGCATGGACTTTGTTTTCTTTAGCTTTTTTTAAACATCTCTATAATTTTTTAAAATTTTTAAATATTTTATTTTTATTTATTTATTTATTTAGAGAGAGATACAGAAATAGGCAGATAGAGAGTGAGAGAGAGAGCAAGAGAGAGAGAGAGAGAGAATAGGTGCGCCAAGGGCCTCCAGCCACTGCAAATGAACTCCAAGATGCATGTGCCCCCTCGTGCATCTGGCTAACGTGGGTCCTGGGGAATCGAGCCTGGGTCCTTTGCCTTTGCAGGCAAACGCCTTAACCACTAAGCATCCCTCCAGCCCTCCTTTAGCTTTTGATATATATACACATACATATATATATACACATATATATACATACATATATACACACACATATACATACATATATACACACACATATACATACATATATACACACACATATACATACATATATACACACACATATACATACATATATACACACACATACATATATACACACACACATATACATACATATATACACACACATATACATACATATATACACACACACATATACATACATATATACACACACACATACATACATATATACACACACATATATACATACATATATATATATATGTAAATACATATGGAGAACAAAAACACCCTAATAGCTAATCCCACTGCATGCTCAACTGATAAATTGCTTTAAAAAATCACTTCCAGGGTTTTACAATAATTTCTAAAGTCAACAAATGTCCTTACTTGAGCTGCGTGTCTCTGGGACAAAACTGAAGTCGATCAAAATCTTTAAAAGATAAAAAGGAATAACCATTCAGGACCTGAACAGAAACCAGTCGCTTTAAGCAAAGTCACTCCAGGTGGCCAGGCTGGCACTCACCAAGTCCGCACTCCCCCACGGCCACAACTTTCCCCTTGTTGTTCTCAGCAAGATTTCGCAGCTCCTTTAAGTAATGATCAGGGTTATCCTGTTCAAATTCATCACACCTTGTAGGATGACATCCAACTGTACTGAAAAACATGTCTAACACAAGATCATCTCTTAAGGTTATTTTGAAAATATTTTTCATGTTAACATTTAACAGGCAAAAATGAAAGCATGTCAAACAATTTCAGCTGGTTTTCAGTGGCCATCCACTCTTCAGACTTCCAGAACTGTTTGATACTGAGTGAATAAGAATTTTTGGGTATCTTAACAATGAGGGATATGAATATGAAATTACCTTCATATGCTAATAAAATAATCAGTTCATCTCTTTCCAGAGCTTATTATTTATTGAACATGGTAGAATGGGAAGTGAAACAATTTCCTAAAATGTCATCTAATTTTAGATTTTATATTCACTGGCCACATGACTCATTTATTCATGTGTGTAACATAACCACAATTTATTCCTCTTAAAAACGTTATAAAGCCGGGCGTGGTGGCCTTTAATCCCAGCACTCGGGAGGCAGAGGTAGAAGGATCGCCGAGAGTTCGAGGCCACCCTGAGACTACATAGTGAATTCCAGGTCAGCCTGGACCAGAGTGAGACCCTACCTCGCAAAAAAAAAAAAAAAAAAAACAAAAAAAAAAAACAAACGTTATAAAGAGGGGATTTCTTTTTCTAACAAACTTATTTGGAGGCCAGACTTTTGTTGTTGTTGTTGTTGTTTGAAGTAGGATATCACAGCCAAGTTGAGCTGGCACTCACTCTGTAGTCCCAGGTTGGCCTCGAACTCATGACAATCCTCCTACCTCTGCTTCTCCAGTACTGGGATTAAAGGCATGTGCCACCACGCCTGGCTTGGAGGCCAGACAGTTTTTTTCTTTTGTTTATTTTAATTTATTTATTTGAGAGCAACAGACAGAGAGAGAAAGAGGCAGAGAGAGAGGGAGAGAATGGGTGCGCCAGGGCCTCTAGCCACTGCAAACAAACTCCAGATGCATGTGCCACCTTGTGGGTACTGGGAATCAAGCCTCAAACCAGGGTCCTTAGGCTTCATAGGCAAGCGCTTAACTGCTAAGCCATCTCTTCAGCCCCATGGAGAGCAGACTTTTAAGAGCTTTAACTGTATGGCTTCAGGGCTGGGCGAATGGCGCAGCGCACTAGGTTGGGTCCCTGCACTGCACAGGAGTTTCACAGGTCCCTGCACGTGGCCCATGGAGGGCTGTGGGGCCTTCCTCAGGCTCTCATGCAGACATCTACAGATAAGAGGCAGAGAGAGGGAAGCCTTTTAAAGATATGAGGACACAGGTATGTGGAGAAGATTGAAAAGGAACTAATAATTTAGACGAAACACTTGTAAAGCCAGAGTTGTTTGGGAATGCAAAGTATGGGGGGAAATATTCTTACTTCAGAACCTCCTGGGAAGATGACTGTTTCATGTTCTTAACACTAAGAGAAAGTATTAGTATATCCAAGACAGACATCCATTTTAAAAATATTTCTGCTGGGCGTGGTGGTGCATGCCTTTAATCGCAGCACTTGGGAGGCAGAAGTAGGAAGATCACTGTGAGTTTGAGGCCACCCTGGGACTACAGAGTGAATTCCAGGTCAGCCTGGGCTAGGGTGAGACCCTACCTCGAAAACACATTATTTTCTATGAAGAGCTTTTAATAATATTTCATATGTACAAGAAACACATCTGTACTTTGAAAAACTACATGGAATAAATACCTAATTTCTGGATGTCTAGCAGAGTAGGCATGTAAAAAGTTGTATGAATATCAAATAAGTGAGGTATTTCTATAACTAAAATTCCCTTAAGAATCAATTCCAACTTTTGAGATTTTAAATGAATGTCAAATGCATAAAGGGAGCCTATGAAGGACAAACAGTGTGCTAAAATTTAATTTAGAGGCTTACAATGTCTGGTGCACAAGATAAATATCCCAAGAAATGATACTTTAGCATTTAAGTCAAAAAAGAGTAAATGAGAGCCAGGCGTGGTGGTGTATGCCTTTAATTCCAGTACTTGGGAGGCAGTGGTAGGAGGACTGCCAAGAGTTCGAGGCTGCCCTGAGACTACATAGTGAATTCTAGGTCAGCCTGAGCTAGAGTGAAACCCTATCTCAAAAAAAAAAAAAAAAAAAAAAAAAAAAAAAAAAAAGAGTAAATGAGGGCTGGAGAGATTGCTTAGTGGTTAAGGTGTTTGCCTGCAAAGCCAAAGGATCTTAGTTCAATTCCCCACATAAGCCAGATGCACAAGGTGGCAGATATATCTGGAGTTTGTTTGCAGTGGCTGGAGGCCCTGGCACCCTCATTCTCTCTCTCTGGGTCTGCCTCTTTCTCTTTCTTGCTCTCTCAAATAAATAAATAAAATCATATATAAAAAAGAGTAAATGAAAAGCATATCATATTTTAGACATATTACAATATCCACAAAAAAATTCTACATCAGGAGTAAGTACCCAAGGGCTGGGAAGTTGGCTTACCTGCAAAGCCTGCTGGCCCAGGTTTTGGCCCAGGTTCAATTTCCTAGTACCCACATAAAGCCAGATGCACAAAGAGGCATCTGGAGTTTGTTTGCAATGGCAAGAGGCCCTGGCATGCCTATTCATATCCATTCTTTCTCTCTCAAATAAAATGTTTTTTTTAAAAGAGCAAACACAAATTAAAAAAAAAAGAATAAGCACTTGAGACTAAAATATGTATTTGGATTAATCCCACTAGTGAAATTATAATCTTTGTTAAGTACTCTGGAAAGAGTTTATCAAATATCTGATATGCCAATGAGTAGTTATCATCATATTGGCCCATTAGAATCACTCCATTTTCCTGTTGTTTCTATAGTCAGGATTCACTATATTGTACCTGAAGCAGTTCTGAGAAAGACTTCTTCAAAATTACTTAATTCACATTTTGTTTTGGTAAAAGCAATATGAGGTACCATTTGTGTGTGCCAACTGCAGTGCATCTCTACTGTCTTGTAGATTTCCACCCGTAATCATGAACTGAAACAGAAAGAAATAAAATAAGCTGATTCTAGCAGGACATCAACTGTGCCCTCATACGCCTTCCCAGGGCTTCATTGCAGACTGCGTTTGCCTGACGGGCACATACCTAACCTTCTTTCCAAACGCAGTGGGAAGAAACATCTATGAGGAGCAGTACCTAGTCCCTGTACAACCCTCCCAACACACACACTTCTCGGGAGAATCCCTCACTCTTTCCTGGTAAAGTGCGTTCCCATGTCTGTCTTTGTTATTAGATCCCCAATGTCTCGAGGAAATGGTTCATATGCTTTGGAAGCTGAAGAGCTGAAGACCTGCAAATTTAGACTTCTGTTTGTCTCAGTCAGAGAGCATGTAACTCAACAGTGCTGAATTCAGTTCTCCAAGGCTGGTCTGGGAGTTCCCAAAGGGTCAACTTATTTTTGTAACAATACTAAGATGCTGTTTCTCTCTTTCATGTTCATTCAACCACAAACAAACAGGAAGGACCCCCAGAGGCTGCTTGATGTATGATGTCACAGATGACTGACCACAGGAACCTGAAAATTCAGCACTCTTCTGTTAACCAGTCAACAAGAGATTTGACAGTGTAAAACTGCTCCTGTGGCTAAGGTTTGTTTCATGAAATACTTATAAAACATGTTTGTGCCGGGCGTGGTAGCTCATGCCTTTAATCCCAGCACTTGGGAGGCAGAGAGAGGTAGGAGGACCACCGAGAGTTCGAGGCCACCAGGTCAGCCTGGAGGACCAGAGTGAGACCCTACCTCGCAAAACCAAAAAAAAAAAAAAAAAAAAAAAAAAAGAAAAGAAAAGAAAAACATGTTTGTGTTATATAGTAGCTTATATTATATTCTAAAATGAGTTAATTCAATTTAAAACATTTCTTCGGGCTGGAGAGATGGCTCAGTGGTTAAAGGTACTTGCATACAAAGCCTGATGGCATAGGTTTGATTCTCCAGTACCCATATAAAGCCAGATGCACAAAGTGATGCCTGTGTCTGGAGTTCATTTGCAATGGCAGGAGGCTCTGGTGCACCCATATGCACTCCTCCCTCTGTCTCCTTCTCTGTCTCTCTCAAATAAATAAATAAAAATATATAAAAAAAATTCTGTAGCTGGAGAGATGGCTTAGTGGTTAAGGTGCTTGCCTGAAAAGCCAAAGGGCCAAGGTTCAATTCCCCAGGACCCACATAAGCTAGATGTACAAGGTGGTGCATGCATCTGAAGTTTGTTTGCAGTGGCTGAAGGCCCTGGCATGCCTGTTCTCTCTCTATCTGCCTCTTTCTCTCTTCCTCTCTCTCTCTAATAAATTGAGTGATTAATTAAAAATATTAAAAAACATGAGCATACACCTTTAATCCCAGCACTTGGGAGGCAGAGGTAGAAGGATCGCCGTGAGTTCGAGGCCACCCTGAGACTACATAGTAAATTTCAGGTCAGCCTGGACTAGAGTGAAACCCTACCTTGAAAAACCAAAAGAATAAATAAATAAATAAAAATTAAACATTAAAATTTAAAAAGATTTCTTTTAATTTTTTTCAGATATAACCCACCTAAAAATTTTTTAGAGGGTCTTCTGAGACTAAAAAGTTTGAAACCTGCAGAGTTAATGTAGTGACAACTGCTGTCAGAATTCAAGAGTCACTTGAGGGTTAGAATGCCATCTTTGTTAGTCTGTTCAAGCGAGCGACTGCTGAGGCAGTGTTGTTTAAGGTGCCTGTTCTTGTAAAGAGCTCATTAAAGCCAAGGCACACACTTTGAATGCCAACACTCAGTAGGCCAAAGTAGGAGGATCTCTGCGTGTTCAAGGCCAACCTGGGACTACAGAGTGAGTTCCAGATCAGCCTCGTATAGAATGAGACCCTACCTCAAAAGTACTAAAAACCAAAAAACAAAACCAGTAAGTGATTGAAGGACACTGACTGTATTATTCAAGCATACTTCAAGAATCTTTCTAAACTCAAGTGAAGAATTCATCCAGTTAGGATGGTGGCATAGGAACCACGCCAAAGCAGCCTAGGGAAGAAAAGCAAAAACAAATAAACAAGCAAACAAAAAACTACACCAGCAAACTACACCCTTCTTCTAAAAAGTGAGGTGTATAGTAAGTTATCAACCGCAGCAGAGAGGTAGGAGAGATCAAGAGCATCTAGAGCCCACAGAAGCAGGCAGAAGGGCTCCAGCAGTGGTGGCACCAGTTTTTCGCGGCCACAGAAAAAGCCAGGCGAGGGAAGGGAAGACTGCAGAGACCAGCGGAGCGGCTCATGAGGAAGAGGATCTCAAGGACCAGTGGGAGAACTTCAGCCTCCATCCACAGCCTCCCCTCCCCTACCACCAGCACAAGCACCAACAAGCACCAGAGACCTTGGGAAGAGAACTCTCCTACACAGTACCCAGCACAGACAATCAGAGCAATGACCCACAGACCCAGCCAGCCTACCTGAGCCCAGAGCACAGCAAAGAGGGGCCCAAGCTGCCATGCAGCATAGCTGAGACCAAAGCCATCCCAAAAGGTAACTGGGATTACACCAGGTCAGTACCCGCCAAATAAGCCTGGTATATAGGCTTGCATCAGAAGGGCTAATTGCACCTTCCATGTCAGGGTAAATTATATGTTAAATCTGATGGACGGTCGGATTTGACATTCTTAAATAAGCTATATTTTGGGCTTGTCGTTTGTTGCTTCCTGATTTATAGTGCCTTTGTTTCCTCTTCTGTCATTCATTGGGGAAGGGTCTCATTGGTCACAGGCTGACCTTGGAACCCTCTACAGACCAGAAATCTCAGCCTCCCAGTTGACAGGATTAAGGGTGTGGGGCAACACACATCCTTAGGGACTGTGACTTTGTAGAGGATCTGTTTGTCACAATACCTACTCTTGCCTAAATACTCTGTGCTGTCTTCATTGAATGTATGCATTGTTTAGCTAAATTTTTAGAATTTGCCTGTATTTTGTTCCACCCAGCCTACTAGAATACTGTCATAGCAGGCAAACCCAACACCTAGGGTCACTTTTGTGGTTACTCTGAGAGTCTTAAGAGCCACACCTAGCACCTTAAGCTCCTACCCCGAAGATATATAACAAGATTGATTGATACATCTAATAATACTGCAGATAATTAGAAAACCCAAGCATTAAATTAATCCAAGATGCAAAAATCTCTACATTATAATACAAGAAATACAAAAAAAATCAAGACAACATAAATCCACCAAAAAGTATTAATGCATCGGAACTGACCTTCAGTGAGAATGATTTAGAGGAAATGCCTGAGAAAGATTTCAAAAGGATGATTATAAATATGTTCAAGGAAATCAAAGGAATTAAAGAAGATACAGGAACTCAATTTAATGAAATAAGGAGGTCAATACAAGACATAAATAAGGAAATAGAAATAAAGAAAAACCAGTCAGAAATACTAGCAATGTATTGTGAATAAGACTCATGTAAACCTACTTTCTTGAATAATGGCACATCTAGAAGCTGTAGACTGTTACTAGCAAATTTTCAGTACCTGGGATGGGATAGGTTCCAGTGAGTTGTTGGCCAAGGAGGTCCCGGTAGCCTCCAAAACATTAAAGGCTTTTGCCAAAGCCCTTGGTTTCCCTTGAGAAACAGATAGTAAGACCCTATTGCTGAAGACATCTCTTGTCTGAGAGGCAAGGTCACTGAGAAAGCAAGCAGAAAACCTTCTCCCAGTAGACCAGCCAACTGAAAGCTGGAAAAAGCTGCACTGCATGCAGCCGTATGGGAGACAGAAGTCATCAGCAGTGAAAACAGTGGACACTGAATATTCAAGTTTGGCCATACAGGCCCAATGACTGAACGGGTGCAATAGTGGCATGTGTACTCTTGGGGTAACCAACTGCTCCATAATTGGACTGAAGGCCCTCTCTTCAGGAGGGAATACATACCTGGTACTGAAAAACCTAAGCAAAAGTCTATGGCAGGTGAGGTCATGAGCCTTAGGGGTATAAAGCCTGCTCTTGTCTGGCTAAATGTAAATATTATTCCCACCAAGCTGCCCTGAAAATACTACACTCAATGTTCATATTCACATATTAACGCTACTCTCACTTCTGGTTAGAGAAGCTTCTCTTTTCAGATGACAATGACCACTGGGATGACCCAAAAGGCAACATAGTACTGAGAAGAAGGGATGGAGGAGTGCCCAGCACTGAAACACCTCTGTCACACCCTCCAAGGCTCAGGGACCATTGCAGAAGAGGGGCGGATAGAATGGAAGAGCCAAAGGAAGGGTATGACTTCTTACAATGTAACTGCCCAGACAGAAATTGGCTTCGATATCCATGACCTTGCAGTGCCTAGCAATACCTTCGCAAGACCCTCAAAATAGAAGAAAAAGATGATGACATCAAATTAAAAGAGAGACTAATGGAGAGAGGGAGGGGATATATATGATGGAGATTGGAGTTCTAAAGTGGAATGGGGGACAGGAGGGAAGTATCATGTGTTTTTTGTATGTAAGTATAGAAATTGTCAATAAAAAAATAATAATTAAAAAAAAAGAAATAATCAGCCGGGCATGGTGGCGCATGCCTTTAATCCCAGCACTTGGGAGGCAGAGGTAGGAGGATCGCCAAGAGTTCGAGGCCACCCTGACTACATAGTTAATTCCAGGTCAGCTTGGACCAGAGTGAGACCCTACCTTGCAAAACCAAAAAAAAAAAAAAAAAAAATCATACCTACCTTTCATTCTGACAATCCGTCTATAAACTTATACACTCATGGTATCCTACTCCATAAGATAAAAGTTGGATGAAACTATATAGTAAATAAAAATTCTGACTTTAACTATAAAAAAAAGAAATACTAGCAATGAAGAACACAGGCCGTGAAATAAAAAACTCTGTAGAAAATCTCACCAGTAGAGTGAATGAAGGAGAGAACAGAATATCTAAACTAGAAGACCAGGTGGCAGATCTAACACAGTCCAACAAAGAGAAAGACAAACGAACAGGAAGGTATGAATGGGAATTTCAAGATATTTGGGAAAGTCTGAAAAGATCAAACATAAGAATTCAGGGTATAGGGGCTGAAGGGATGGCTTAGTAGTTACGGTGTTTGCCTGCAAAGCCAAAGAACCCAGGTTTGATTCCCCAGGACCCAGGTTAGCCAGATGCACAAAAGGGCGTATGTCTGGAGTTCATTTGCAGTGGCTGGAGGCCCTGGTACACCCATTTTCTCTCTCTCTTCCTCTTTCTCTCTGTCAAATAAAACGAATTCAGGGTATAGTAGAAGGAGAAGAATTTCACTCTAAAGGCATAGTAGACATTTTCAACAAAATCATAGAAGAAAACTTCCCCCAAACTGGGAAAGAGGTTCCAATGCAGATACAGGAAGCCTTCAGAACACCACAATGCCAAACCCTGGAAAGAAGAATTCACTGTGGATATACTGAAAGAGTCTACACACCAAGCAAGGTGGGACTGCACGTGATAAACAAATATCATCTGTCATACAGCCACTTAAACCGCTAGTATGATTAGACACTGAACATCTATTCAGGAAATATATGATCATAATTAAATTCTCCATTGCGTCTAGAGCATAGAATGTATTCATATAATATTGCAAAGGCTTTCTTGTCTAGCATTAGCTAATGCTCCAGTCGTCCACATATTATATTCAATATGTAAAATAGTTTCTAGCTGACAGAAATTTGGGAAAGTTAGTCGTGAGGTGGTGCATGCCCTTAATCCCAGGAGGCAGAGGTGGGAGGAGCCCTATATGTTCAAAGCCACCCTGAGACTACATAGTGAATTCCAGGTCAGCCTGGACTAGAGTAAGACCCTACCTCGAAAAACCAAGTAAATAAATAAATAAACAAATAAATAAATTTGGGCCAGACATGGTTGCACACTCCTTTCATCCCAGCACTTGGGAGGCAGAGGTAGGAGGATTGCCATGAGTTCAAGGCCACCTGAGACTACACAGTGAATTCCAGGTCAGCCTGGGCTAGAGTGAGACCCTACCTCAAAGAAAGAAAGAAAGAAAGAAAGAAAGAAAGAAAGAAAGAAAGAAAGAAAGAAAGAAAGAAAGAAAGAGAGAGAGAGAGAGAGAGAGAGAGAGAGAGAGAGAGAGAGAAAGAGAGAAAGAGAGAAAGAGAGAAAGAAAAGAGAGAGAGGGAGGGAGGGAGGGAGGGAGGGAGGAAGGGAGGAAGGGAGGAAGGAAAAGAAATTTGGGGAGGTTGTGGGGCCTTTGAGAAGTGGAGCCTTACTCGAGTAGGTGTGTCTCTCGGAGGCAGCCTTTGGGGTAATATAGGCCAGCTCCAAGCCCACTACTTAGACTATTTCCACCCAGCTGAGGTGACAAGATGTGATGCCCTACTGTTTCATTCATGCCATGCATGCTTTTCCTGCTATGGCGAATCTTTCCCTCAAAACTGTCAGCTGAAATAAGTTCTTTCTTCCCCTAAGCTGCTTTTGTATGGGTGTTTTGTGCCAGCACTGAGAAGGTAATTGCTACACTAATCAAATCTAATTTTGAAGCTATTTATCATTTTTCCACATATCAGGAAAGAAAAGAGGAAGACTGGAAGCATGGCTCTTCTCCCAGTTTACGACGACGATGATGACAGGACAGTGGTACCATTACCACGCACACCATAAAGGCTGTTATACCAGGTCAAGCACCACGTACATCATGGAGGCTGTTGTAACTGTCAGTCTCATGTTGCTGGGATGAACTTCCAAACCAGGTTATGGGAGGAAGAGAACTTACTGAAGCTTACAGATAGAGGGGATGTTCCATCATGGCAGAAGAAGTTGGCCCTCTTTCACAGATCTAGTCCAAGAGAAAAGACACCGCCAAAATCAAGCAAGCACACTCCAGGCAGAGCTCAAGCACTTTGCATATCTTTAGACTGGAATTCCAAATCCACCCCCACACCTTAGAGCTGGACCCTAGGAACTGCCCACAGTGACTCCTCCTCCAGCCAGGTGGCTGCAGGTCTAACTTACATTCTTGAATAAAACTGCACAATCAGTTGGGGCACATCCACTCAAACCACCACAGCTGTCATACTAGGTCCAGCACCACACGCTTTGGACTTAATATTTTCCTTAACCCTTAAAGACAACACTATTAGTTAACTAAGCGCTATTATCATTCCTTTTTTGTAAAAGTCAGAATTATTTTTAGTTTTATTTGAGAGAGACGAGAGAGAGAGAGAGAGAGAGAGAGAGAGAGAGGAAGAGGAAGAGGTAGAGAGAGAATGAGTGCGCCAGAGCCTTTGAGCAGCTGTGAACGAACTTCAGATGTGTTCACTCCCTTGTGCGCATGTGCAATATTGTGTCACTTTTGCGTCTGGCTATATGTGAGACCTAGAGATTTGAACAAGCATTCTTAGGTTCACAGGTAGACGCCTTAACCGCTAAGCCATCTCTCCAGCCCTATTATCTTTCCTTTTTACTGAGGAGAAAACTGAGACCTAGAGAGGAAATATCCTACGAAGGAGGAAGCTTGGGCTGGAAGCTGGTTTATAATGCCAGAACTGGGTTTCCAGTCATCACAATGCAACTGCAGGTACTGAATTGAATGTCCATTTGGAAGCAGACCCAAGTAAAATTCACCTCCGTTCTGTTGTTCCTATGTCTGTAGTTTACATGTATGCATATGATTAGAAATATTCAGATAAAACAATTCCTGGCTGACCGGGTGAAATGTGAAAGTTTGTTATTTCAGGGTTAGCAGGGAAGCATTATATGCAATAATTTATCACACTGGGAATAATCACATAATGAGTAATTCACCGAACTTTGAATCTTTCTCACTAGTTATGAAAAACTAGTACAATTTTAGAGTTGGCAATTGCAGAATTTATTTAGCTAGTGGTGTTACGTTTTAGAATTGAAGCTATTTGACTTAGAAGTAATAGCTACTGAGTGACCTGATACTAAACTATGGAATTCAACCTTATTTCTGATGAAATCTGGTGTGTTCACGATGGTATGGCTGTAGATGGAATTTAACCTAATTTTTTGTATATGTGTGCAGGCTAGCCTGCCATTGGTACAACTAATTTAAAGAAATATCAACTTAAAGAATTTAACACTTAAGCTAGTATATATTCATTTGCTTATTAGGACTCTCTAAAAACTTGTAGGAATTTTATTACTGTAAAAATTAAAATGTCTTCTCAGTTTTCTGAAATGGTATATCTATCAGCTAACATTATAACAGATACATGTGTTTTTGCTGATTAAGTCTAACAAATACTAAATTGTATTATAAAATTAATTGAAAGTTACTTTCTAAGAAGCATAACGCTTGCTGTATGTTTAAAAATTTTTCAAAAGGATTTTTGCCACTTACCACATTTCTGATTACATGGAAGAACTATATTTAAGTTTTGTAAACTATATTTAAGGTTGAATAGCTATGAAAAGAACATTTAATTGCATGAACTTTGCTTATAACCCTAAGTATGTAATATCAACTCTTCCTCCTTTACTCTGCAAAATTTTAATTAAGAAACCCAAGAAAAACAAAATCCATGTGTTACCTTTTTAACACCAATCTGGACAGCTCTCTGTATTACATCTTGTAAGTCATCTGTGTAAGACAAACCATGCATTAAAAACCTGGTACATAAAAATTCACGTATCTACAATTCAGCATTTTTCCTTGAAGTAAAAATACGTAGAAATATTCACAAGTACTAAACCAAACTAGAGCTAGCAAAATCTTAGTTAAAAAGAAAACAGTCAGCTGGGCATGGTAGTGCCCGCCTTTAATCCCAGCATTTGGGAGGCAGAGGTAGGAGGGTCACTGTGAGTTCAAGGCCATCCTGAGACTACACAGTGAGCTCCAGGTCAGCCTGGGATAGAGCGAGACCCTACCTTGAAAAACCAAAAACAAACAACAAAAAGAAAACAACATAAGGCAAGCTAGATGAATAGTTAACAATTACTTTAATATTATTTTTATTTTATTGACTAAAAAACTGGAGTGACAGAAATCAGAAGGCTCAAACTAAAGATGAATTCACACACTACAATTTAAGTGACTTGCTTTGAGTTTGAAACTTGTATTTTTAAAAAAGATTTTATTTTGGGCTGGAGAGATGACTTAGCAGTTAAGGCGTTTGCCTGCAAAGCCAAAGGATCCTGGTTCGACTCTCCAAGACCACATAAGCCAGATGCACAAGGGGGCGCATGCATCTGGAGTTTGTTTGCAGTGGCTGAAGGCCCTGGCGTGCCCATTCTCTCTCTCTCTCTCTGCCTCTTTCTCTCTCTTAAATAAATAAATAAAATATTTAAAAAATATTTTATTTATTTATTTATTTATTTATTTATTATGGACAGAGAGAGGGAGAGTGAGAATGGGTACGCCAGGGTCTCTAGCCACTGCAAGCAAACTCTAGACAAATGTGCTACCATGTGTATCTAGCTTACATGGGGCTTGGAGAATCAAACCAGGGTCCTTAGGCTTCGCAGGCATGCACCTTAACTGCTAAGCCATCTCTCCAGCCCGAAACTTATATTTATTTATTTATTTGAGGGCATCAGACAAAGAGAGAAAGAGAATGAGTGCATTACAGTCTCCAGCCACTGCAAACAAACCCCAGATGCATGCGCCACCTTGTGCATCTGGCTTACATGGGTACTGGGGAATCAAGCCTCCAACCGGAGTCCTTAGGCTTAACAAGCAAGCGCTTAACCACTAAGCCATCTCTCCAGCCCCGAAACTTATATTTTTTAAAAAGTAAACTATCATTAAGACTTTAATAGGAGTGTTGGAGAAATGGCTCAGCTCTAAAGCCATGTAAATCCAGATGCACAAAGTAGCGCATTTGTCTGGAGTTCATTTGCAGAAGCATGCAATCCTGTTACATCCATATTCATTCTCTCTCTCTGCTTGTAAATAAATAAAAACACTGAACAAAAGGTTTTACTAGGGCTTTTCTGAGTACACTTGCAATGCCTCCCAAACATGACACAACATTTCTTTATATGCTTCAGTTAATGTATTTCTGTAATTACTATTCCCATTAAAGATAATTTTTAGTTTTCCTGACAGTTGTATTTTACTTTTGGAAAGGTTAATATTAACATTGAGAGGCCAGAAATAAATGGGGCAAAATACAATAATAATAGTAATATAGATAATTAAAAACCCACAACAAAACTTATTTTTAAGCACATATGTACATCCATAAATATATACATGTAATGACAAAAGCATGAAATCTAAGTGCTACAAAGGTAAGAGATACAAATTTACTTTATGTAAGTGACATATTAAAACATTATCCAAAATTCTAAATTGGTAGAAGTAAGTTTTGAGGTCAGGCCTGAGAAAACTAACATTTACTTCCTTCTTCCAAGAGCCATGAAACTGCCTATATTTCAAAGATTTCTCCTAGTGCCCTGTGGAGGCGAAGATGAGCTGACTTCCTCGAATGTTTACCTCTATTTCATTCACAACCACAAAACAGAAATGTACTGTTCAGTTACATGAAGAGTAGAGTCAATTCTCTTTGGCAGTATTCACAGATATTCTGCTTCTAAAATGTTGTTGCCATGTAAGATTAAAAGTCAATAAAAAAATAATAATTAAAAAAAAATAAAAAATAAAAATAAAAATAAAAAATAAAATGTTGTTGCCATCATTTTCTGCCTAGGCACCTCACAGATAGCAGAACAGGTCTTTTTAAAACGGACTTGTATGCTAAGGCTGTAGCTCTAGGATAGAGTGTCTGCCTAGAATGCATAAGGCATGGGCTGGATCCTTAGGACTGTGGGGGAAAATGAACATATTTGATAAATACAAGCCATTTGTTTTAGGCCAAATAAATAAAGAAAACTGCCTTAATCTATCGAGTCCCAGCCATCCAGCAGGTCTCAGAGTGGAACGCAGGAAGGCGAGACAGGGAGGTGGACGGCAGTATACCATTATACTGCTTTCTTACTTTTTTGTTTGTCTGCTTGTTTCTCTTTTGAGGCAGTCTTGCTCTAGACCAGGTTGACCTGGAACTCACTCTGTACTCCCAGGCTGGCCTCGAACTTATGGAGATCCTCCTACCTCAATCTACCAATGAAAATGTTTATGGAAACCTTGATGAAGCTCTACAGGAAGTGATGATGAATTATGGTTTCCCAATGTGGCTTTTTCACTTTGGTTATTTTATCCAAAATGTGTAACGATGAGGGCCTTTTTGGTGTCATTTTTTTAAAGTTTTTCCTCAAGATGAAGCCTAGGCTGGCCTCAAACTCACTCTGCCGGACTCTGCCTCCTAAGAACTGAGCTTATAGAGTTATACCACTGCACTCACCTATATAAAGGCTTTTTCTTCTTTTTTTTTTTTTTTTTTTTTTTTTTTTGGTTTTTCGAGGTAGGGTCTCACTGTGGCCCAGGCTGACCTGGAATTAACTTATAGAGTTATACCACTGCACTCACCTATATAAAGGCTTTTTCTTCCTTTTTTTTTTTTTTTTTTGGTTTTTCGAGGTAGGGTCTCACTCTGGCCCAGGCTGACCTGGAATTAACTATGTAGTCTCAGGGTGGCCGTGATCCTCCTACCTCTGCCTCCTGAGTGCTGGGATTAAAGGCGTGCTGGCGCCACCACACCCAGTTTATAAAGGCTTTTTCTGAGTTGGGTGTGGTAGTGCACGCCTTTAATCCCAGCACTTGAGAAGCAGAGGCAGGAGGATTGCCGTGAGTTCCAGGCTAACCTAAGACTACATAGTGGATTCCAGGTCAGCATGGGCTAGAATGAGACCCTACCTTGAAGAAGAAAAAAAAAAAGACTTCTTTTGGGCCAGAAAGATGGCTTAGCGGTTAAGGCGCTTACCTGCAAAGACAAAGGATCCAGATTCAATTCCCCAGGACCCATGTAAGCCAGATGCACAAGGTGGTGCATGCATATGAAGTTCATTTGCAGTGGCTAGAAGTCCTGGCACACCCATTTTTTTGCCCTCTCTCTCTCAAATAATAAGTAAATAAAATATTTTTTAAAAAAGACTTATTTTTTTTTTTCACTTTTCAAGGTACGGACTCGCTCTAGCACGGGCTGATATAGAATTCACTATGTAGTCTCAGACTGGCCCCAAACTCAGTGATCCTCCTACCTCTGCCTCCAAATGCTGGGATTAAAGGTGTGTGTTAATATGCCCGGCAAGAATTATTTAACATTTCAATTTTAAGAGTAAAATGTGCTTTTCAACACTGCTGGAAACAGAATACTTATCACGGATAAACTACCTTAGTACAAGAAACATTTACCTTGATGCTTTCGTGCCCCCCTATAAATTCCTCTGAACACAGGATCTGTCAGGTTGATGCCAATATCTGTGGAAAGCAAAACCAAATAGAAATTAGTCATTACAAGTTTTTATTTGAAACATTCCTAGACTTTTCATTTACACACTCATTCATTCAAATAATATCCAAGAGTGGACGCTTGTCTGTAGCTACTGGGCTAAACCCACGGGATATAAGCGGCAATTCCTGTGTTCCAGAAACTCATCAGAAATGATCAGAAAGATCCACTGGCGGGCAATTGTGAGGCATTAAGAATAAACACCAGAAAGCCGGGTGTGGTGGCGCATGCCTTTAATACCAGCACTCGGGAGGCAGAGGTAGGAGGATTGCCGTGAGTTCAAGGCCACCCTGAGACTACATAGGTAATTCCAGGTCAGCCTGGGCCAGAGTGAGACCCTACCTCGAAAAAAAAAAAAAAAAAAAAAAAAAAGAATAAACACCAGGGCTGGAGAGATGGCTCAGTGGTTAAGGCTCTTGCCTGGGTTTGGCTCCCCAATGCCCGTGGGGGGCCAGAAGCTCACGGGGCACATGCATATGGGTTCGTTTG
The DNA here is from genome assembly GCA_036365145.1 of Orientallactaga sibirica. Classification (NCBI taxonomy): domain Eukaryota; kingdom Metazoa; phylum Chordata; class Mammalia; order Rodentia; family Dipodidae; genus Orientallactaga; species Orientallactaga sibirica. Next base: position 551,638 of record JAEOAD010000746.1, read on the forward strand.
CAGTGGTGGCAGGGGCCCTGGTGCTCATGTTCTCTCTCTCCCTCTCCTTGCAAATAAATAAATAAAAATATTTAAAAATAAATAAATAAACCCTGTTTGGTGGCTGGGTTCAGAAAAAGCTTTTGGAAAGAAGCAATCCCTTGCCAGGAGTGGTGGCGCTCACCTTTAATCCCAGCACTAGGGAGGCAGAGGTAGGAGGAGAGCAGTGAGTTCAAAGCCAGCCTGAGACTACATAGTGAATTCCAGGTCAGCCTGGGGCTAGAGAGAGCCCCTATATTGAAAATCCAAAAAAAGAAAAGAAAACAAGGGGAGGGGATATGATGGAGAGTGAAGTTTCAAAGGGGAAAGTGGGGGGAGGGAGGGAAATAACATGGGATATTGTCTACAATTAAAGAAGTTGTCAATAAAAATAAAAATTATAAATAAATAAATAAAAGAAAAAAGAAAAGAGAGAACCCTTAACTGGATTTGAAAGTTACCCAGTGTGGTAATTTGAATAGATGGCCCCCAACCCCCAATACATTCAGTGTTTTATTAGTTTATAGTTTGCATCTGTAGCCACCTGGCTACAGGCAGTGTCTCTGGGCCGATCTTAAGGTGTGGTGGTGGGTTTGAGATTTCAATCTAAAGATATGCAAAGTGTGCCTAGCTGGAGTTCCTGAAGTGTGCTGTGCTGTGTGGCTTTTGGCTTGTGGCTTTGTTCTCTGTGTTTGGTCCAGTAAAGGCAGGCAAGCTTCTGCCATTATGGAGCTGCCCCTGGATCTGTAAGTTCAATAAATCCCTTCCTCCGTAACTGTGTCTGGTCTGGAAGTTCATCTCAGGGAACCTGAAGCTGTCTGCTACACCCAGACAGCACAAAAGAAGCCAAGAACTCACGTCCATCTTCTTCACTGATGTATGCCCCGAACTAGCATTAACTGCTGGCACACAGAAGGAGCTCTGTTTACATTTATTTAGTCTACAGTAATGACTACCTGTATGTGAGCACAAGGGAGTTTGGGCAGGGAGTTGAGAAAAGCTTCACAAAGGGCTGAGTCTTGAAGACAGAACTCAGGGCTAGCAGCCGACGACAAAGGACTCTGTACAAAGATGCATTGCAGGACACTGTGCTCAGGCTCCCTGAAGATGCCACGAAGCCTTCATGGCAGGGAGTCTCAAGCAAAAGCAATTTCGCAGCAACTCCACCACCCTCTCTCTGCAATCCTCCTTCCACACGCTCGACATTTGGCTATGCCTGTTTACATTTTGGGTCGTCACATCTGAGGAGTGCAGCAGGCATCAAGGGTTAAGGCCACAGATGCTGCCAAATATCTTATAATGTAGGGGCAACCTCCCCAACAAGACTGTCCACCTCCCTTCCCCCATACCACCAATCAGTGCTGCTCTGGGTAAATCCTGTTGGAGGAATAAGAGGACAGGGGAATAAGCTATGAAGTCAGACTGTGACAGTCATACCCCCTCCGAAGCCTCTCATGTTAAAATAAACATCCAGCTTTTGAAGAACATGAACAGGACCCGCTGAGCAGCTCTGGTACAACTCCAGGCATCCTGCACAGCCTCCCATCCCCCAGTGCCACCAGAGAACTCATCCGCTCCCCGTCCACACGCCTCCAGCACAGCCCGTCAGAACACCAGCTCCAGCGACCCAAGCAGCCTCACTGAGTCCACAGGACAAGGGAGGGATTGAGGGGGGCACTCATAGGTGAGACTGGAAGCCATCCCGAAGGGTAACAGAGCCTACGCACACAAAGCCAGATACATAGTGGTTAAGGCACTTGCCTGCAAAGCATAAGGACCCAGGCTCGACTCCCCAGAACCCACGTAAGCCAGATGCACATGGTAGTGCATTGTGTCTTGAGTTTGTAGTGGCTGGAGACCCTGGCACTCCTAGTCTCTCTCTCTCCCCCCTTCTCTCTCATGCACATTAATAAATAAACTTAAAAAATGTTAAAAAAAAGAAAAAAGAAAAGCTATAGAGCACACACAAAATCACTGACACTAAACAGTACTAAATGATGAATGGGTCAATGAAGAAATCAAGAAGGAAATAAAAAATTCAAAGAATCAAATGATACTGAAAACACAACATAAATGCAATGAAGGCAGTCCTTAGAGGGAAATGTATAGCTTTGAGTGCCTATATTAAGAAATTAGAGAGTTGGAGAGATGGCTTCGCAGTTAAGGCGCTGGCCTGCAAAGCCAAAGGACCCAGGTTTGATTCCCCAGGACCCACGTAAGACAGATGCACAAGGGGGCACAAGCACTGGAGTTCGTTTGCAGTGGCTGAAGGCCCTGGCATGCCCATCTTCTCTCTCTCTCTCTCTACCTGCCTATTTCTATATCTCTCTCTCTCAAATAAATAAAGAAATTAGAAAGATCACAAGTAAACAACTTAATGCTTCACCTTGGAAAAAGAAGTACAAGTCAAACCCAAAAACGCTACATGGAGTCAGGCGTGGTGACACATGCCTTTAATCCCAGCACTTGAGAGGCATAGTAGGAGGACTGCCTTGAGCTCAAGGCCACACTGAGAATACATAGTGAATTTCAGGCCAGCCTGGGCCAGAGTGAGACCCTACCTCGAAAAACAAAAACCAAAAACAAACAAACAAACAAACAAACAAAAACACTAGAGCCAGCCGGGCATGGTGGTGCACGCCTTTAATCCCAGCACTCGGGAGGCAGAGGTAGGAGGATCGTTGTGAGTTCAAGGCCACCCTGAGACTACATAGTGAATTCCAGGTCAGCCTGAGCTAAAGTGAGAAGAAAAAAAAAAAAGAAAGAAAACACTAGATGGGAAGAAATAATAAAAATGATCACAGAAATTAATGAAATAGAAACAAAAAAATTCAGAAAGAAACAATGAGATGAAGAGTTGGTTCTTTGAAAGGATAAACAAGATTGATAAATCCTTAACAAATCTGACCAAAGGAAAGAAGAGATACAAATCAATAAAATTAGAGATGAAAAAGGCACCATCACATCAGATACCAATGAAATTCAGAAAATCATGAGGACATACTTTAAGAACATATAATCCACTAAGTTTGAAAATCTGAAAGAAATGGATGACTTTGTTGATTTATATGACCTACCAAAATTAAATCAAGATGAGATTAACCCCCTCCTTTTTTTTTTGGTTTTTTGAGGTAGGGCTTCACTGTAGCTCAGGCTGACTTGGAATTTACTAGGTAGTCTCAGAGTGGCCTTGAACTCTTGGCAATCCCCTTACCTTTGCCTCCCGAGTGCTGGGATTAAAGGCATGCGCCACCACACCCAGGTTATATAAACCATTTATTTAAACAAGCCTATAGAAAGCCCAGTGTGGTGGTGCACACCTTTAGTCCCAGCACTTGGGAGGCAGAGGTAGGAGGACTGCCATGAGTTCAAGGCCACCCTGAGAATACCTAGTGAATTCCAGGTGAGCCTGAGCTAGAGTGAGACCCTACCTCGGAAAATCGAAAAAAAATATATATATATATATTTTTTTTAAAAAAGAAACACAGAGAACAAAACAGTTATAAAAAATCTCCCAACTAAAAAATGTCTAGGCTCAGATAGATTCATAGGTGAATTTTACCAGACCTTCACAGGAGAGTTAATCTCAATGTTTCTCAAACTTTTCTATAAAATAGAAAAGGATGGAATACTACCAAAATCCTTCTATGAAGCCAGCATTACCTTGATACCAAAACCAGAGAAAGACAGAACACAAAAAGAAAATTACAGGCTGTGATGGTTAAGTTTATGTCAACTTGATTTGTTTAAAAATCCACAGACATTCCTCATAAGTGTGTTTCTGAGGCTGCCTCTAGGAAGGATTAACTAAAGGAAGAATCCTTCCCTCAGGGGTAAGCCTTCCCCCAGAGTGGGCGGCCCCTCTTGGAGGAGGGGGCTGGTTGATAAAAAGGAGCTCTGGGAAGAAAGGCTCTCTCTCTCCCACCTGGCTGCCGGTTCTACTAGCTGCTTGGTGTTTTCTGCTTGGTACCTGCTGCTTGGCGTTGCTGCTCTCCAGTGTGGACTGAAGACCAGGGTGGACTGAAGAGCAGCGTCTCTCCAGGAAGCCTCCAGGCCTTCAGTGCCGGATTGGGACTGCTGAGGCCTCCAGCCTCGTGCACTGAGCAGCTACCGGGTTTCTTCACTCTCGGACCTGCAACCTGCTATTGCTGGACTGTGTAAGCTAATCCAATAAATCCCCTTTTAATACAATTCACTCTGTCCATTCTGTTCCTCTAGAGAACCCTGACTAATACACAGGCCAATCTCCCTCATGAACATAGATGCAAAAATTCTCAAAAAAAAAAAAAAAAACTGGCAAACAGAATATAAGAATATATCAAAAAGATTAATCACCCAACTAAGTAGGTTTTATCCCAGAGATGCAGGGATGGTTCAACATGTGCAAATTGATAAATGTAATACACCATATAAATGGTATGCATGACAAAAATCACAAGATCATCCAATATATGCAGAAAAGTTATTTGACAAAATTCAACATCCCTTCATGGTAAAAGTCCTACAGAAACTGGGAATAGAAGGAACATATCTCAACATAATAATGGCTATTATGACAAACCTACAGCCAACATAATACTAAATGGGGAAAAAGTTGAAGCTTTTCCACTAAAATCAGGAGCAAGACAAGGGTGTCCACTGTCCCCACTTTTATAAATATAGTACTGGAAGTCTTAGCTACAGCAATAAAGCAAGAGACACACATAAAATGGATACAAATTACAAAAGAAGGATCAAATTATCGTTATTTGCAGATGATATGATCCTATACATAAGTGACCCTAAATACACTACCAGCAAACTGTTAAGAGCTGATAAACACTTTTAGCAATGTAGCAGGATACAAAATAAACACACAGAAATCAGTAGCTTTTCTATACACTAACAACAAACATGCTGAGGATGAAGTCAGGGAATCTCCCATTCACAATTGCCTCAAAGAAAATAATAAAGTACGTTAGAATAACCCTAACCAAGGAAGTAGAAAATCTCTATAATGAAATCTGAAAACACTCAAGACAAAAATTGCAGAAGGGGCTGGGGAAATGGCTTAGTGGTTAAGGCATTTGCCTGTGAAGCTTAAGGACCCTGGTTCAATTCCCCAGGATCCACGTGAGCCAGATGCATAAGGGGGGGCATGCATCTGGAGTTTGTTTGCAGTGGCTGGAGGCCCTGGCGTACCCATTCTCTTTTTCTCTTTGCCTCTTTCTCTCTCTCTCTCTCTCAAATTAATAAATTAATTAAATATATTTTTTAAATTGGGGATGGAGAGATGGCTTAGCAGTTAAGGCACATGCCTGCAAAGCCTAAGGACCCTGGTTTGATTCTCCAGGTCCTATGTAAGCCAGATGCACATGGTGGTGCATGCATCTGGAGTTCCTTTGCAGTGGCTAGAAGCCCTGGTGCTCCCATTCTCACTCTTTCTCTCTATCCTCTCTCACTCCCCCTCTCTGTTTCTAATGAATAATTTTTTTATTTCTTTATTATTATTATTATATTGACAATTTCTATACTTACATACAAAAATGCATGATATTTCCCTCCCCTGCCCCCATAAATAAAATTTTTAAAAAATTGCAGAAGACACTAGGAAATGGAAAGACTTCCCATGTTCTTGGATTGGAAGAATCAATATTGTGAAAATGTCAATCTTACCAAAAGCAATCTACACATTTAATGCAATCCCCATCAAAATTTCAATGGCATTCTTCATAGAAATAGAAAAAAAAATCCTAAAATTCATTTGAAAGTACAAAAAAATCTCAAATAGTCAAAACAATTTTGAGCAACAAAAATAAGACTGGCAGTATTGCCATACCTGATTCTAAGCTATATTACAGAGCCATAGTAACAAAAACAGCATGGTACTGGCACAAAAACAGATACATAGATCAATAGAACACAATAGAGTATCCAGATGTAAGTCTGGGAAGCTACAGCCATCTGATTTTTGACAAAAATGCCAAAAATTGGGGCTGGAGAGATGGCTTAGCAGTTAAGGAGTTTGCCTGCAAAGCCAAAGGATCCCAGTTTGATTCTCCAGGAGCCATGTAAGCCAGATGCACAAGGGGGCACATGCATCTGGAATTCATTTGCAGTGGCTGGAGGCCCTGGTGCGCCCATTCTCTCCACCCCTCATTTCTCTGTCTCAAATAAATAAATAAATAAATAAATAATGCCAAAAATACTCATTGGAGAAAAGATAGCATCTTTAACAAATAGTGCTGGGAAAACTGGATATCTATATGTAGAAGGATGAAAATAGAGCCTTATATATCTCCATGCACAAGAATCAACTCCAAATGGATCACACCTTAATAGCAGACCTGAAACTCTGAAAGTGCTAGAGAAAAAGGTAGGGGAAATCCTTCAACATATTGGTGTAGGAAATGACTTACTTTCTTTCTTTCTTTCTTTCTTTCTTTCTTTCTTTCTTTCTTTCTTTCTTTCTTTCTTTCTTTTCCTCCTCCCTCTCCTCCTCCTCCTCTTCTTCTTCTTCTTTTATTTTTCTTGGTTTTTCAAGGTAGGGTCTCATTCTAGTTCAGGCTGACCTGGAATTCACTATGTAGTCTCAGGGTGGCCTCAAACTCACTGTGATCCTTCTACCTCTGCCTCCCGAGTGCTGGGATTAAAGGTGCGTGCCACCACGCCTGGCTGGAAAGGACTTTCTTTTTTTTTTTTTAATATTTTTAAAAATTTTTATTTATTTATTTTTGGAGAGAGACAGAGAGAGGACAGAGAGGGAGGAGACAGATAGAGAATGGGCGCACCAGCAGTCTCTCTGCCGCTGTGAAAAAAAATCCAGATGTGTGTGCCCCCTTGTGGTCAAGTGCGGCATTGCGCTCTTGCGTCACTGCATCTGGCTAAACGTGGGACCTGGAGATTGGAACCGGGTTCTTAGGCTTAGCAGGCAGGCGCCTTAACCGCTAAGCCATCTCTCCAGCCCAGGACTTTCTTAATAAAACCCCAGATACTCAGGAAATAAAACCACTAATCAGCTGGGTGTGGTGGCGCATGCCTTTAATCCCAGCACTCGGGAGGCAGAGGTTGGAGGATCGCTGTGAGTTCAAGGCCACCTGAGACTACATAGTTGATTCCAGGTCAGCCTGGGCCAGAGTGAGACCCTACCTCGAAAAACCAAAAAAATAAATAAATAAAAAAATAACCCACTAATCAACCACTAGGACCTCAAAAAGCTTTTTTAAAAAAAATATTTTTTAAATATTTAATTAAATTTAATTTAATTTAAAAATTAAAAAAAAATTTTTATCCTTATTTATTTGAGAGAGAGAGAGAGAATGGATGTACCAGGGCCTTCAGCCTCTGGGAATGAACTCCAGACACATGCACCTCTTTGTGTATCTGGCTTACTTGGGTCCTGGGGAATCAAACCTGGGTCCTTTGGTTTTGCAGGAAAGTGCCTTAATTGCTAAGCCATCTCTCCAGCCCAAAAGCTTTTATTTTATTTTTATTTTTTATTTTTTTTCCTTCACAGTCTTTATTACTTTTTTCTTTCCTCTTTTTTAAAAATTTTACAATATATTTTTTATTGACAAATTCTATACTTACATACAAAAAACACATGATATTTCCCTCCCCTCCCCAAAAGCTTTTATATAGCAAAGGACACTGCCAGCTATACATCTGATAGAGGATTTATATACAGGATATACAAGGAACTCAAAAAAACTAAGTAATAAGAAATCAAACAACCTAATTTAAAAAAATGGGCTATGGAACTAAACAGAGAGTTCTCAAAGGAAGAAATATAGATGGCCTATCAACATCTAGAATGGTCTACATCCTTAGCCATCAGGGAAATACAACTTAAAATTACCTTGAGATTCCATCTCACTCTTATGAGAATGGCTATCATCAATAAAACAAATGGCAATAAACGCTGGCAAGGATGCGGAAAAAGAGGAATCCTTCTACACTGTTGGTGGGAATGTAATGTGGTACAGCCATTGTGGAAATCAGTGTGGAGGCTCCCGAGACAGCTAAAAATAGATTTACCATGTGACTCAGCTACACCATTCCTAGGCATATACCCTAAGGACTTGTCTCACTATCTTAGAGATACTTGCACACCCATATTTATTGCCGCTCTATTCACAATATCTAAGAAATGGAACCAGCCTAGATGTCTCTCAACTGATGAGTGGATAATGAAGATGTGGTACATTTTTACAATGGAGTTCTATTCACTAGTAAAGAAAAAATGAAATTTGCAGGGAAATGGATGGATCTGGAAAGGACTATACTAAGTTAGGTAACCCAGGCCCAGAAAGTCAAACACCACATATTCTCTCTCATATGTGGATCCTAGCTACAAATGTTTATACTTGCATGTGAGTTGAAGTTAAAACCAGTAGCAGCAGTCAGTATGCTAGAAAGTGTCTATAAGGGGAGAGGAGAGGGGAAGACTTAAGAGGATAGAATGATATATATATCATATATATATATATATATATATATATATATATATATATATACAGATTATGGGCAATGGAATGGTCTAAGTGAGGTCAGGGAAGAGATTGAGTAAAGGAAGAGGGGGGAGGGTTAATCAAAATTTAAGAGGGTATGAATAAGACATATGGAAACCTACTTTTTAAGACAATGGGGTACCCAGAAGCCATAAATTGTTACTAGAAAAATTTCAGTGCCAGAGATGGGATACCTTCCAGTGAGTTGTTGGCCAGGGAGGTCCCTGGTGCATCCCAAAACATTACAGGCCATTGCCATTGCTCTTGGTTTCCCACCAGGAATAGATGGTGAGACCCTATTACTCAAGATTCCACATGCTTGGTCAGCAAGGTCACTGAGAAATCAGGCTGGAGCTGAGCTGAGCTGAGCTGAACTCCATACCAGCTGACAGAAAGCTGGAGAAAGCTATGCTGGGTGCAGACCTATGGCAGTGAGAGGTCAGTGGTAAGATAAATAACAGAGGACACTGAAAGCCTTGTTTGGCCAGCCAGGCCAAATGAGCCAACGGGTGCAATAGTGGCATGTCTGTTATGGGGAAGCAAACTTCTCACTAACCTATGACAGGGAGGTCATGAGCCCTAGGGGTGTCACACCTGCTGGTGTCTGGCTCAGGGTCCATTGCAGAAGAGGTGGCAGAAAGAATGTAAGAGCCAGGTCCCTAAAAGTCTCTCCTACAGTACCATTATTGGCCTCCAAAATATACAGTTAATTCTGGCAGCCTACATGGTTTTAATCACCCAGTAAGAGAAATATAACTACAAAATATAACTAATATAAACAATGATTCAGACTAATAGGCTCCCCTGTCTGATGCTGACTTACAATACTAAACTCTAACATTAACTCATGCCTTCTGCTTCTGCCTCTGCCTCTGCCTGTCCCTGATTACTTCTGAACTTCACCTACCCTGGCCCCAGTTCCTCCCACTTGCCTTAGCCAGAATCAGAGCTATTCCTAGGGCCCCTCCTTCTTTAGCCCTTGCCCTACCTCATCCAGGGATAAGTACACCGCCACCCTAAGGGGCATTCTCAAACTTAAACTCTCTCATGTTCCTACTCTTCCCCTGATCCCAAATGCTCCTCTTGAATACACTGATGCCCCTCTGCCTCCTCTCTCATGCCCCAAGCCCTCACCTCTGAGTGCTCATCTTCCCCTTACCCCTTTTTAACAAATGACTTATGAAAAAAAAAAATTTTTTTTTGTTTGTTTTTCAAGGTAGGGTCTCACTCTAGCTCAGGCTGACCTGGAATTCACTATGTAGTCTCAGGGTGGCCTCTAACTCACAGCGATCCTTCTACCTCTGCCTCCTGAGTGCTGGGATTAAAGGCGTGTGCCACCACGCCCAGCTTTATGAAATATTTTAATGAAAAATTTTAATATTGCAGAAAAGGGAATGAATTAAGTGGTGGGGGCTAGACAAGTTACCAGCCATTTCTGTTTCCTAATGATGAATGGTGGTGATGGGTGACTGGTAACCATAGTCCAAAGTCTCTGAAGGATCATTTCAGGCTGAAAGTCCTCCCTTCTCTTTCCTGGCTTCCCTCTCTCAGTTGGTCCTTGTTATGTAATTTTCTTTCTGTACTTAAAGAGAAACTAAATGGTCATTTAGGCCATTACACTGAACCCCTGTGTAGTATTAAGTGATGTTTGTGTGCTGATAGTCCTTCTGAAAGGAACAAGTGATTGGGGCTGGCTAACCCACTGGCCTGAGAAGCCTAAGAACCCAGGTGCATTTCTCCAGGTCCCACATAAGCCAGATGCACAAGGTGGTGCATGCATCTGGAGTTCATTTCTAGTGGCTAGTGGCCCTGGCACTAGGGAGGCAGAGGTAAGAGAATCACTGTGAGTTCCAGGCCACCCTGAGACTACATAGTGAATTCCTGGTCAGCCTGAGCTAAAGTGAGACCCTACCTCAAACCTGCCCCCCCCCAAAAAAATTAATGAAAGGAACAAATTATGAATTCCTCATCACCCTGTCCCTTTCTGTTGACATGCTGTTGCTCAAATGTGAGTGTTCTGTACTTCGCCTTCCTCTTTCTGGTTCAACTGCCTGGCCCAGTCTAATTTTTGCTGAAACTGGACTCATTGTGCCAAGGACAGAGGGCTGTGTCAGGACCTAATCAAGGGGCCAGTTAAGATCAGTGTCACTCGGGTTCCTCAAGCAGGACGTTGTCAGTAGCAGAGAAGTTGGAACCTTTCCAAAGGGTAACATATGGAACCAAATGTAAACAACTTCACCAAATGAACATTTAAAAGCAAACTGGGGGGAGAGGGGCTGGACAGACCCCTCAGAAGTTAAGGTGCTTGCTATATAACCCAAGTTTGATTCCCCAGTACCCACATAAAGCCAGATGCACAAGGTGGTGCGTGAGTCTGGAGTTCACTGGCAGTGGTTAGAGGCCCTTAGTGTACCCATTTTCTATCTCTTTCTCTCAAATAAATAAAAAGCAAACTGAAGACTGGCTTGGAGGCTCAGCTTATGAAGCCATTCCTCATGCCATCCCATCCCTAGACAGAAGAGATATTCAGTTATTTTGCACTGCCTACGCTGCGGCAGTTGGCAGTGGAACTAACCTCACAGCACTGACTTCCTCCTCGTGCTGTCTCTGAAGAATCAGTCCTCAGGCTCTGACCCAGTGTAGTTCAACTTCTACACTCATCTGTGAGCTCCGCTACGCCTCGGGCGGCAGGGTCCCCTGCATTGGCTCACGCACCCATTTTTTCTTTCTCTGTGAGAATTATCGTGACGTACAGACCTTATTCCTTCTCTTTGTGACACACGGCTTGTCTATAGCATATCCTTTGGCCAGTGAACTGTTCCATTGTGTGCTAGAAAGACTTAAGGACAGCCTCCTAACCCCTCACCTACACAAAGAGGTTTGTGGCAAAGGCCTTCTGTTTCTCCACTCCATGTGAGTCACATCAGTTTCCTCTAAGACATTCTCCAGTTTCCCATACTGAATGGTCAGAAATATGAAGCCCCTACCATCTACTCACCAAAATCATGGCTAGGAAGACGGAGTCATTAAACAAGCCAATACAGAGAGGCCAGATAAAAGCTCATATTGATTGACTAAAAAGTTTCAGAGCATGAACAAGTCTCAAGAAGCATAATAAAATGAAAGGTCGGTAATTATGCAGTTATGTAAAGAAAATGGGCTTTGGGGTCACTGCCAATTATTAGCTAAATGACCCTGGACAAGTGAGTGGCCCTGGCTGAGCCTCCATTATCTCACTATCTCTAGGATGGGCACTGGATTTTCCTTCTGGCAACAGAACGTAGCTCAGATCCAAAGCTGAAGATGATGGGCTGGAGAGATGGCTTAGTGGTTGAGGTGCATGCCTACAAAGCCAAAGGCCCTAAGTTCGATTCTCCAGGACCCATGCAAGCCAGATGTACAAAGTGGTGCATGCATCTGGAGTTCACCTGCACTAGCTGGAAGCCCTGATGCACCCATTCTCTCTCTCTCTGCCTCTTTCTCTCTCAAATAAATAAATAAATAATAAATTGCTGAGCGTGGTGGCGCACGCCTGTAATCCCAGCACTCGGGAGGCAGAGGTAGGAGCATCACTGTGAGTTGAGGCCACCCTGTGACTACATAGTGACTTCCAGGTCAGCCTGGACTAGAGTGAAACCCTACCTCGAAAAAACAATGACAACAACAACAATTTTTCCTCAATAAATCAAAATTATCTCTTAAAAAAATGAAGGTGAAAGCATTTTGCAAATCAAAAGCCCTATAACATGTAATTATTCTCATTACTGAACACGGTACAAGGACTCGACGGTATCAGCATCAAATGGAATCTGAGTCAGCATTAGCTGTGCTGTCATACCATCTTACGTGGTTAATGCTCTCAACTCCAAGCTGTATTTTCAAACAGCCAAAGGTGAGTCAACCTGTTTGGACTATATATGATGGAACCTCGAAAATAAAGAGCCGAAACAATTAATTTAACTTGTCCATAATGTGGTGATCTATGACAGGGGATAGTATCTTAAAACGAGACCCCACCTTGAAAAAAAACATAAATAAATAACTAAATAACTAACTAAATAAATAAATATTTTACCTATCAGGCTGGAGAGAAGGCTTAGTGGTTAAATCGTATACCTGCAAAACCTAAGGCTCCAAGTTCGATTCTCCAGGTCCCATGTAAGCCAGATGCACATGGTGGCACATGCGTCTGGAGTTCCTTTGCAGTGGCTAGAGGCCCTGGTGCACCCATTCTCACACTTTCTCTATTTCTAATAAATAAATAAAAATAAATCTTAAAAACAAATTTTACTTATCTATGTGTGTATGTGTGTGTGTATGTGTGTGGCAGGGAGGGGGGTCTTGCTGTTGCAGTCAAACTCCAGATTCTTCTGCTACTGTTGGCATCTAGCTCGCGTGGCTGGCTAGTGAACTGAACCTGGGCTGGCAGGCTTTTAGCTGCTGAGCCACCTTCCCAGCCCCCAGGGTAGTATCTTGGTAAGTTAAAGCTATTCCTACCAGTAGTATGCTTATTGGCAAATAAATTCAAAAGCAAAAAAACAATTTGTAGGCCGGGCATGGTGGAGCACACCTTTAATCCCAGCACTTGGGAGGCAGAGGTAGGAGGATCGCTGTGAGTTCAAGGCCACCCTGAGTCTACATAGTGAATTCCAGGTCAGCCTAGGCTAGAGTACGACTCTACCTCAAAAAAAAAAAAAAAAATTGTAGCCAATTCCAGCAGAAAAGTACAAATAGCTTAAAACACTAAGAAAGTAAGAGATAGGGTGGGAGGAAATGAAAGGCAGAAAAACAGCAAAATGGGAATTACTACTGTACTTCTAAAGGAAGAAACGGAAGCAGCTAGCCCAGGTTCAAATCCCCATTACCCATGTAAAGTCAGATGCATGAAGTGGGTCAAGTGTCTGGAGTTCACTTGCAGTGTGAGAGGCCCTGGCATGCCCATACTTCTTCTACCTCTCACTCTCCCTCTGCTTACAAATAAATAAGTTAAAGGATTCATATTCTCAGTGGCACGTCTTGCTTTGTACATCAGTAATATTTCTTTTCATTAATTTTTAAAAATAGGTATCTTTGTTAAATACTACAAGGGTGTGTGTGTGTGTGTGTGTGTGTGTGTGTGTGTGTGTTTGTTTTTTCAAGGTAGGGTCTCACTCTAACCCAGGCTGACCTGGAACTCATTCTGTAGTCCCAGACTGGCCTCAAACTCACAGAGATCCTCCTACTTCTGCCTCTCGAGTGCTGGGATTAAAGGTGTGCACCAACACGTTGGTTACTTCAAGTTTTAATGAGTTTATTTTTCAAAACCAAACATAGTGGAAAGTGCTTTCACTGTTGGTCTCCAACGGAAGTACAGACTATACCTTTGAACTGAATGAAGCCTCAGTTTGGGCTTAGTGAATTATGTCAAACGTTGGACAAGTTTTAATGAGTTTATTTTCAAAACCAAACATAGTGGAAAGTGCTTTCACTGTTGGTCTCCAACGGGAGTACAGACTATACCTTTGAACTGAATGAAGCCTCAGTTTGGGCTTAGTGAATTATGTCAAGTGACTGTGAACTATGACTTAGGGTTATATAATGAGACAGCAAATAGGAGATTTAAAATTGTTTGGGGGGGGTCTGGACAGATGGCCTAGCAATTAAGGCATTTGCCTGTAAGCCCAAAGGACCGAGGTTCAATTCCCCAGGACCCACGTAAGCCAGATGCACAAGGTGGCACATTTTTCTGCATTTTGTTTGCAGTGACTGGAAAGCCCTGGTGTGCCCATTCATTCCTTCTCTCTCTTTGCCTATTTTTCTCTCAAATAAATAAATAAATAAAAATAAAATATTAACAATATTGTTTTGAAGCTGGGCATGGTGGTGCATGCCTTTAATCCCAGCACTCGGGAGGCAGAGGTAGGAGGATTGCCATGAGTTTGAGGTCACCCTGAGACTATGGAGTGAATTCCAGGTCAGCCTGAGCTAGAGTAAGACCCTACCTTGAAAAACAAAACAAAACAAAAAAAACCTGTTTTGCATTTCGTTAGCCATTAAATGTAATTTCCAAGACATACTGGAGATTAGAGAACACGCGAACTACAATTTTAACAAACAGACCAATCCAATAGGTGAGACATTCCATCCAGCCCAGCTCCTCTGAGCAAGTCATTGTCATAGGAGAAATGTGCAGAATGACTGGAGACCTGCAGCCTACTGTCCCTCTGCTATCTTGTCACTGTTGAGACAGGGTATCAATGTGTAATCCAGGCTTGCTTGGAACTCAAGTGCCTCCTGTCTCCACCTCTCTCCTCAAGCACTGGAATTCCAGCTGTTGCCTATGTATATTTGTTTTTTCGAGGCAGGGTCTCACTCTAGTCCAGGCTGACCTGGAATTCGCTATCTAGTCTCAGGGTGGCCTCAAACTCAAGGAGATCCTTCTACCTCTGCCTCCCAAGTGCTGGGATAAAGGCATGCACCACACCTGGCGCTTGTTGCCTTTTTTTTGTTTGTCCCTAGGTAAAGAATGTTTTCACACTTCCAATAGTTGAAAAAAGTCAAAAGAGGGGCTGGAGAGATGGCTTGGTGTTTAAGGTACTTGCCTGCAAAGCCAAAGGACCCAGGTTCAACTCCCCAGGACCCACATAAGCCAGATGCACAAGGGGGCACACGCATCTGGAGTTTGTTTGCAGTGACTGGAGGTCCTGGTGCAGCCATTCTCTTTCTCTACCTGCCTATCTCTGTATCTATTTCTCAAATAAATAAATAAAAATAAAAATCTTTTAAAATATATATTATTTATTTATTTGTTTATTTATTCATTTGAGAGAGAGAGAATGGGCATGCCAGGGCCTCTAGCCACTGCAAACAAACTCCAGGTGCATGCGCCCCCTTGTGCATCTGGCTTACGTGGGTCCTGGAGAATCGAACCAGGATCCTTTGGCTTTGCAGGCAAATGCCTTAACCACCAAGCCATCTCTCCAGCCCAAAATATTTTTTAATATGTGTTTTTATTTATTTGAGAGAGAGATACAGAAATAGGCAGGGAGAGAGAGAGAATGAGCGTGCCAGGGCCTCCAACCACTGCAAACAAACTCCAGATGTGTGTGCCCCCTTGTGCATCTGGCTTATGTGGGTACTGGGGAATTGAGCCTTGAACCAGGGTCCTTAGGCTTAACAGGCAAGCGCTTAACCGCTAAGCCATCTCTCCAGCCCCCAAAATATTTTTGAAAAAAAGAAAAACATCAAAAGAATATTGTGCTACATGTGAAAATCCTAAAAAGTTCAAGTATCAGTGTTCGTAAAGTTATGTGGGAGTATGACCATAACCACTTGTTTACAGACTAAGGCAGTCTTTGAGCAACACAGTAGGAGATGAAAAGCGCAAAGTGTTTCTCCCACTTTTCTCCCCACTAAGTACTTTACTATCACAAGTTCACTACAAAACCCTGGGACTTAGCCCTGCTAGGTAGCAGAGAAGCCTATGGCCACTATGAAAAGTACACAGCGCCCTCTCCAGGACACTGCAATATCTAGCACCTCCTGTTACACAACCTGGACACTCCAAATTGTATGCTTTTGAGGTTTTATAAAGACCTCGTTATGAAGGTATGGAGACTCAAATTTCACCCCAGGCTTTCTTACAACATTTTCTAAACCTATAGAGGCTTCGTTATGAAGGTATGGAGACACAACCTTCACCCCAGGCTTTCTCACAACATTTTCTAACCTAGACACTAGCATTGTCCACCATATTTACTTTGACTTGTCAGAGGTCTTTCTTTCTAGTATAAAAACTAACTGTGGGGAGCCGGGCGTGGTGGCGCACGCCTTTAATCCCAGCACTTGGGAGGCAGAGGTAGGAGGCTCACTGTGAGTTCGAGGCCATCCTGAGACTACAGAGTGAATTCCAGGTCAGCCTGGACCAGAGTGAAACCCTACTTCAAAAAACCAAAAAAAAAAAACCAAAAACTAACTGTGGGGCTGGAGAGATGGCTTACTGGTTAAGAGCTTGCCTGTGAAGCCTAAGGACCCCGGTTTGAGGCTCGATTCCCCAGGACCCACATAAGCCAGATGCACAATGTGGTGCATGCATCTGGAGTTCATTTGCAGTGGCTGGAGGCCCTTGTGCGCCCATTCTCTATCTATCTGCCTCGTTCTCTGTCACTCTCAAATAAATAAACAAAAAAAAAATTTAAACGCTAACTGCATTATTGGATTTTTTTTACACTTCAATAGTATTTAATACAGTGTCCTTGGAAAAATGCATTACTTAAATATCTCTCGAACCCAAATATATAACATTAACTACTCACTCTCCTGAGTGCCAGATTACATGTCTAAGTACCCGCATGAGGTCCTTTAAGACCCAAATTGAGCTCATGCAAGTGGCCCTGGGTGGCTCTTCCAGTTACTGTCAAACCAGTCAGGCATCCATTTCATATTTAGGGGAATCTTGACTATTCACTCTTCACAACCAGCCCTTAACAGTCCATGGCTAAACTGTACTATTTCTCTTTTCTTTTTCACTGCCCTAGTTCAAGATCTGAAATACTTCCCTGTGCCTCCCTATTCCCCAAATAAATCTACATAATGGCTACCAGGATTACCGTTTCACTGTCATTTCCCACCTTCAAGTAACTGGAAACTCGATAAAGATAATGACCATACCCGGGGTTACCCACTGTTGCATCCCAGAGGATAAGACACTTGGCATATAATGTTCCTTGTTTAAAGCTTTCGGTGAAACTCCATTCTAGAGTGAATTCCAGGTCAGCCTGGACCAGAGTGAAACCCTACTTCAAAAAACCAAAAAAAAAAAAAAAAAAAAAAAAAAAAACCAAAAACTGTACCTCAGGTCCAGTCCTATCCCTTACAACGTCCTTCAGATTTTCCTGTTCTTGGCTAATAGACTCACATCCATTTGAAGCCCTGTGCCATTCTCTCTTTGGCTCTACTTGACAAGTTGCAGAATTTTAGCTTTTGTGGGGAAGGGAGTTGTTTTCTTATTTATGTACTTGGGGTTCTATAGGGGGATGCTGGAGACCACACTCGGGGACTAATCCATCCTGGGCAAGCAGTCTACCACTGGCCTACAGCCCCACACATCTTTCTCTCCCTCCTTCCCCTCCCTGCAAGTGTATGGTGAGTGAGTGAGTGTGTGTGTGTGTGTGTGTGCACACGCACGCGCACGAAGGCCAATTTAATAAGACAGGGTCTCTAGCCTGTAAGCCCCGAGGATTCGTCTCTGCCTCCCTAGTGCTGACATTACAGGTGCATGCCCCCGCGCCAGGGTGCTGGGGATCCGAACCCAGATCCTCACTGCTTTAGCGGCAAGCTCTTTATCCACGGAGGCATCTCCCCAGGCCCCTCCGCAGCGGAAGCCATCCCTTGCTTGCACCAGGAACCCGAGGCCTCCCCGCGCTTCCCACCTCCGGAGGGCCGGAGAGCGTCAGCCCTGGAGCCCCTGGCGGCGGGGAGCGTCGCCCGGGCCCCCGCCACACGGCTCCGGAGACCCGAGAAGCCTCCGCTTACCGATGAACTGAAAGCGACTCATGACAGCTTCGCTGACTCCTCCCCGGGGCAGGCGGGCTGGCGAGCGGAAGCGGAAGTGGCGGCGCTCGGCCCCGCCCCCGGGCTCGGCCCCGCCCCCGGCTCCCGGCAGCCTCCGCGGCGGCTGAAGGTGAGCGGGGCGTCATGGCGTTCTGCCCCCCGCCCGCCTACCTGAGCCACCAGCAGAAGGTGCTGCGGCTGTATAAGCGGGCGCTGCGCCATCTCGAGTCGTGGTGTGTCCACAGGTGGGAAGAGGGGCCCGGGGAGGTCACCCTCGGGGCGCAGGCTGCGGGGCGTCAAGGACGGGAGGAGGAGGGCGCGGCGGCCCTGGCTGGCGTCGAGGTGCTCGTGGGCCGGGCCGGACGGAGCCAGGGCGAAGGGCGAGCACCGAGTTATGTCTGCGTGCTGGCCGGGCCGTAGACCCAGCGCCGACTGCAGGGTTAGCTCTAACGACATGGCGTGACCTTGTTCAGAGCCCAGAGCAGACGACTCCAGGGCTGGGATTGTTTGAGCCATGTTGTCCCGGTGGGCGCACACTCGGGGAGACCTACTCAGCGCTGGGGAGCGGGGCTGGAGAGGTGGCTTAGCGGTTAAGCGCTTGCCTGTGAAGCCTAAGGACCCCGGTTCGAGGCTCGATTCTCCAGGACCCACGTAAGCCAGATGCACAAGGGGGCGAGTGCATCTGGAGTTCATTTGCAGTGGCTGGAGGCCCTGGTGCACCCATATTCTCCCCACCCCCCGTTGCTCTCAAATAAATAAAATAAATGAATAGACAAAAAAATTAAAAAGTAAAGATGTGGAGCGATTTTGCGTGAGGGACGTAGCCAGAGTTAACATGTATGTGTCTGGCCCCAAAGCACCATGATCATCAGTCGCGGACTCTTCCCATCTTCTTTTCTCTACTTAGCTTCATCGGATCCTTACTACCTTCACATCTTTTTCACTTCTTCCTTAACTCTATGTTCTCTTCCTCTAACCATCCAGGACTGGTCTTAGACTATGTTGTAAAGAGCAGGATGTGGCAGGGTGAGCCTGTGATCCTAGCAATGGGGAGATAGAAAGGCATTCTTGGATACAATGGTAGCTTGAGGTCAGCTTGCAACTACATGAGATCTGTCTCAAAACAAAACAACAACTATATATATAGTTAAAATATGTAGACATCATAATCTAAATGCAATGAAAGGGGGTGGGGGTGACAACCCAAGATTTGTAAATGTCATACCTCCATAATCTTATCCTAAAACCTAGACTCAGGTGATGGACACCTTGGAAAATCCTCCAAACAATGAAAAACTGAACAGGTAGAAAGTTTCTGAAACCCAGAATGCACATTTGTGATTCAGCCTGTCAGTGAGGCAGGAGGGTGGCCAGTTAGTGTGTGATTGATAGTTTCCCACATTTTTTGTATTCATTTGACAAAATTTGCAATGTGCTTCTAGTCTACACGTAAAGAAATAAAACAAATCCTACTCGCAGCTCAGGGATTATTTGGGGGGAAAGGCAGGTAACCTAATAGGTGGCCAAGTGACCAGTCTCAAGAAATTAAGCCATCACCGTGATCTTGAGATGACTCAGAAGGCACCGTAGTGGTGAGAAGTGACAGAGGAGTGCTCAGCACTGAAACACCTTCCAAGGCTCAGGGTCTGTTGTGGAAGAGGTGACAGAAAGAATGTTAGAAAAAAGGAAGGGTAGGACTCGGTTCAATGCAATCTTCCAGACACAAAATGACTTCTCAGTGCCTGACACTGAGACGACATCAAAATAAAAGACTGATTGAGAAGGGGAGAGGATATGATGGAGAGTGGAGTTGCAAAGAGGAAAGTGGGAGGGGGAAGGAATTACCATGGTTTGTTGTCTATGATTATGGAAGTTGTCAATAAAAGAAGTACAAATAACCTTTTTTTTTTTTCTTTTTCTTTTTGGTTTTTCCAGGTAGGGTCTCACCCTGGCCCAGGATGACCTGGAATTAACTATATAATCTCAGGGTGGCTTCGAACTCACTGCGATCCTCCTACCTCTGCCTCCCGAGTGCTGGGATTAAAGGCGTGTACCACCACGCCCAACTAATTCTTTTTTTTTTTTGAGCAAAAACTTCACCAGTCACACCTCCTTCTCATTTACCAATATCTAGAATTTAGCATAGGACCTAGTTTAAGGTCAGTGGATAAGGAAGAGTTGTCGGGGCTGGAGAGATGGCTTAGTGGTTAAACGCTTGCTTGTGAAGCCTAAGGACCCTGGTTCGAGGCTCAATTCTCCAGGACCCACATAAGCCAGATGCACAAGGTGGCACATGCGTCTGGAGTTTGTTTGCAGTGGCTGGAGGCCCTGGTGCGCCCATATTCTCTCTCTCTCTCTCTTTCTCTGTCTCTAATAAGTAAATAAATAAAAATTTTTTAAAAAAAGTTGTCATTAAATGAATGTGGAATGAGCCTCCAGGAACTATTGTTTTCTGTTTTACTAATTTTTCCTTTTTTGTTGTTGTTGAAACTAGCATGCTTTTTTTTTCCCAGTATTTTATTTTTATTTATTTATTTGAAATGATGAGAGAGAGAGAGAATGGGCATGCCAAGACTTCCAGCCACTGCAGTAGAACTCCAGATGCATGTACCACCTTGTACATCTGGCTTATGTGGGTCCTGGGGAATCAAACCAATGTCCCTTGGTTTTGCAGGCAAGTGCCTTAACCGCTAAGCCATCTCCAGCCCAAGCATGCCTTTTAATACAGTAATTTTTACTGCTAATGCTTGGAGGGCTGCTTAGTGATACAGTTGCTCCATTAGCCAGTCAGGGAAGGTGCCAGGAAGTGACACTGCTCATCCAGGTGGATCTCCTGTCAGGCTGCACTGTGTACGTGATTAGGTAACATATCTGATTTTCCAAATCATTTTGGCTTCAGGGACAAATACCGTTACTTTGCCTGTTTGATGAGAGCCCGGTTTGAAGAGCATAAACATGAAAAGGATATGATGAAGGCCAGCCAGCTGCTGAAGGAGGCGGAAGAAGAATTCTGGCACAATCAGCATCCACAGCCGTATATCTTCCCCGACTCTCCTGGGGGCACTTCCTATGAGAGATACGAGTGCTACAAGGTAGGGGAGGTGCACTTCCTGTGAGAGCTATGAGTGCTACAAGGTAAGGGAGGGTTCCAATGGCAGCTGCCTCCCAAGAGACAGCCTTTGTTCCCCAGTCCCAGGCCTCTTCCTCGCACACCACTTCGCTTTGAGCAGTGGCTAGATTTCTGACAGTTGACAGACACAGGTGTCATTTTTCTGTCATCCAAGTGTCATTAATACTTCATAAATTTAGCTCCAAGGCCTTATGGTATACTTTAAAAAAATATTTTATTATTTATTTATTTGAGAAAGAGAGAGAGAGAGATCAGAAATAGGCAGGTAGAGAGAGAGAGAATGGGCCCATCAGGGCTCCAGCCACTGCAAACGAACTCCAGATACATGCGCCTTGTGGCTTACATGGGTCCTGGAGAATCACGCCTCGAACCAGGATCCTTAGGTTTCACAGACAAGCGTTTAACCGCTAAGCCATCTCTCCAGCCCAAGACTTTTTAATATTTTCTTTATTTGGAAGCAGAGAGAGATACAAGGAAGAAAGAGCCAGAATGGGCGCATCAGGGCCCTTAGCCAGGGCAAATAAGCTCCAGATGCATGTGCCATTGTGCATCTGATTTTATGTGGGTACTGGGGAATTGAACCTGAGTTGGTAGGCTTTTCAGGCAAGTGCCTTAAACTCTGAGCCATCTGTCCAGCCCCCTTACACTATTACTTGGTACATAACTCATTTGGGAACCTTCAAGTTAACCAGTTTGGATTGGGGTTGAGTATTCCTAAGTACTCTTAAATAAATGCTTCCAAATAACATTAAACCACTTTGGGGGCTCAGGCAAGACAAGTTAGGGAGGAGTGGGCCTACATTGTTTTTGGCAAGGTGTACTTTAAAGATAGTATCTTTGTTTGTGATTGTATACGTGTTTGCATACGGAGGCAAGAGGACAACCCCATGTGTCATCCTCAAGAGTGCCATCTGCCTCTTTGAGACAGGGTCTGTCACTGGCCTGGAGCTGACCACTTAGGTCAGAAGGCTGGCCAGTGTGCTCCACCTGTCTGTCTCCCTAGCACTGGGATTAAAGATGCTGGCAAGATCTTTTCTTGTCTTCCAGCTCTGAGGCATTCTCTTTTTCTCTGAGCCCTGCTGGTCACTGTTTGCAGTAACTGATAATAAAAGTGCACCTTGATTTTTATTTTCTGTCAAGGACACTTGGAAGTGTATCCTGTGCAGTGACACGATTTCCTCTCCTGGCAGGTTCCGGAATGGTGCTTAGATCACTGGCATCCTTCTGAGAAGGCAATGTATCCTGACTACTTTTCTAAGAGAGAGCAGTGGAAGAAACTGCAAATGGAAAGCTGGCAGCGGGAGGTAACCCCTCACTGGTCGGCATGTGGGTGGGGTTTACTCTTGTGTGCGGAGTAGCCGTTCCAGCTACTCCGGCCTCTCAGATACACTTTAGGTTCTCACTGTGTTCAGTGTACCAGTGAGCATCGTGCAGATGTAGTAAGTTCATTGTGTTCGCTAGTCGGCTGGGCCTCCTGCTCTCTAGATTTGCTTCTCCCCTTCTCCTCAGTCCTGTGACTGATCTTCCCACTCTGCCCTTCCCATGACCTTTCTCCACCCGAGAGCAATGCTCAGAGTCAAAACGTTTTACAAGCCTCTTGGTATGGTATGGATGTGACATTCGTGGGAGAAGGCAGAGGAGATACAGGGAGTCCAATCTGAGATCAGTGTAAGTTAGTGAAAGATGACATGGCTCGTAGTAGGGTGATAGGGAATGTGGAAGTGGTGATGGATCCAATGGCTATAGGAGGACATGGAGTTTCAGGGTCATCTGCAGGGACAGGCAGATGGGTTGATGTTGGGAATGGGGGCGGGGCGAGGAATCGGTAATTTTCAGGTTTTTAGCTTTGCTCTCTGGAGTTTGGTGGTGGAGGTTGAGTTAGGGCAGATGGGGGGAGCGTAGAGGGAACTCCCAGGTGTCAGGGATGACAAGCATTCACAATGTGAAGTTTGAGAACCCTGTTATACATCAAGGGTGGGTGTCAGTCAACTTTGGATGTAGGAATCTGGTGTAGAAATAGAAGGCTGTAAGTTTTCAGTTAAAGTTTCAAGCTACAGCAATGACTGCCATCTTTAGGAGAGTGAAGAAAGAAAAGAAGAGAATCTTCCATTATTATTAGATGGAAGTTGTATGGAAGAATCTTTGGGTTAGAAATTTTGAAGATGAAACTTCTGTGAAATAACTTTTTTTTTCCTTCGAAGTAGGGTTTCATTCTAGTTCATCCTGACCTGGAATTCATTATGTCATCTCAGGGTGGCCTTGAACTCACGGTGATCCTCCTGCCTCTGCCTCCTGAGTGCTGGCATTAAAGGCGTGCACCACCGCGCCTGGCTAACTTGGGTTTTGTGTACTAAGAGCATCACTCAAGAGGAGTGGGTATAGCACGGGAGGATGTGGAAGGAATGTGGTAGACAAGGAAATGGGAGCTTGCTGGGGAAAAATAGTGTTGAAAAGGCCCTTTTGAGGAGTTTGTTTCCATATTTTGTTTCATTGATAGCAATACTGAGCTATCTGGATTGCAGTTTTCCCATTGTCTAGAGTTTCAGGGGTTGATCCAAAGGAATGATTGTAATGATAGGATCTAAGCTGGATTTCACAGAAGACTTAAGCTGGTTTCCTTGACATTTCAAGGGGTGTTTAAGCAAAGGAGCTGGCAGGCAGGACTTGGCTGAGAACCTGAGTTCATGACTTCTGAGCTTGTGCTTGTTCTGGAGATCATGCCCAGGACTGGTGCTGGAAGCCCTTGGTCCAGGAGTGGAAGAAAAGTCACTGACCAAGAGGCGCCAAGTTTTGTAAGAAGTGGCACAACATGTAGAAGTGTGTGTATTTCTGGTGAGCAGCAACTGATTTGCGGGTGACCTAACTTCTTGCACATGTCTCCTTCACTATGGTAACCAGCACACACATGGAGGGAGCTTTGGCTTCTAGGACTCCTCTCTCACTGGGACCTTGACCTTGAGATTGCTTGAACTGTGGGTAGTTGGTCCGAGCCCATTTTCACATGCAGTCTCATGTTACTTCATATCCGGGGTGCTAACTTTACAGTTAGCATCCTTAACATCTTGAGGATTAGCGATTTTTTCTTTTAAATCAGTTAATTAATGAGAAGGCTTAGCTGGTGTGGTGGCATGCACCCATAATCCCAGCACTTGGAAGGCTGAGGCAGAGGGTTGTGAATTCCAGGTCGGCTTCAGCTACATAGCAAAACACTGACTCAGAAGACTTCAGAAAGAAAGGCTTTTCTGAGTAAAATGGAGGGCGTGGGAGTAATGCAGGTTATGACACTTCTTGACAGTGAGTACGTGTGTAACGAAACACATCGCAGGAAGAAGGCTGTCTCTTGACTGTGCACACGGGACTTGCAGTCAGATTCCTGAGGTAGCTGTTCCTTCCTTGCCCTCTTCTAGGTTAAGCAGCTGCAGGAGGAAACCCCAGCTGATGGGCCGAATACTGAAGCTTTGCCTCCTGCCAGAAAGCAAGGTGATTTGCCCCCTCTGTGGTGGCATATCGTGACCAGACCTCGGGAGCGGCCAGTGTAGAGACATGGGCATCTCACCATTCTGCTTGCAAGTGAAATAAATTACAGAATGCACACTTGCCATAATAAAAACAGTTAAAGCATCTGCCATGACTGCTGTGTTCTTCGCCCGAGGGTTACCATGGCACCATGCGCCTGGCCCGGTCAGTGTTCTTACTGTTCCTCTTAAGGTGAAGGCCTACCACTAGAGGAGGGAGGGAGTGTACAGAGAAGAGAAATACTGAGGAGTGACCTATCGTTTTGATTTTTAGGGGTGGGGAAGAGGGCCTGTGTACCCCGGGCTGGCCTGAAACTCTCCATCCTCATCTCAGCCAGCCTCCCAAGTACTGGGATTATAGGGCCTGGACTAACCTGTCCTGCTACCTTTTTGGTTTTCTAGATTCCACGAATAGGGTTTCAGTTGTTGTGAAAGTACAACTCTCCCTGAGAAGAACTGTCCACAACAGGATTGGCATTAATGGCATTGTGGAATAGAGATGTGGAGGTTTGATGGCTGGTGCTAAAGGCTGACTTGGGACACACATTTTATGACATTTGGGGTGCAGGATTTCTTTTTTTTTGTTTGTTTTTCGAGGTAGGGTCTCACTCTAGCCCAGGCTGACCTCAGGGTAGCCTTGAACTCATAGTGATTCTCCTACCTTTGCCTCCCAAGTGCTGGGATTAAAGACATGCGCCACCACTGTGTCCTTCACCGTAGCAGGGATTGTTGGCAGTTTCAAGGGGAAAGGAGTAGCAGACCTCTAAATGTTTGAAGAAGTTACTCTAAAATGACCAGCACCAACTGGCTACTCTGAATTATTGGTAACTCCTTGGAACTTTTTTCAAATTAGTTGGCAACTTGCTTTTAGCACTTATCATCACAGAAATGCACATTTTTTTTCTGTTTTCTAAGCTTAATTTGGGTTTCAATCTATCATCTAACATTTGACTAAGACCCCAAACTGAAGTTGAGTAAGATTTGAAATAACAGGGTTTCTTTTTCTAGTGGCTCTTTATTTATAATGTAGGTGGAAGCAATTGTTACAATGTAGAAGGGAGACACATTACACAACTGTTATTTATACAAGTTTAGAACAAAAACTGCACAGGAGAGGTCAACTCTCAGTACAAACTAGCAACTAAACAGTCATTTTCCTTTAGAAAGCATATCTTTATTTTCAGCTGTTACACTGCTTTTACAATATGCAAAAACACAAACTACCCAAGGTGTTTGTCACATTCTCTCTACATTGAATTTGGCAACATTTTATATTAAATTTATTCAGATTATACTAACGTTTAAAAACTAAACAAGTGAAAAGCTGTACCAAGGTACAGTTACATCCATTTATTTCAAAGGTCTAAAATACCACTTGTATCTGTTGTAATGACCTTGCAGCGATGTCTGCGTTTGCAAAACCATCTCAAGCGTCATATGCGCAATGCATCAGCTCCTTTAGTCATCAAGATTGGTGGGCTAGACCCCAGGCACTACTGTTGCTTATAGTCAGTAAAAGGAGCTTGTTTTTCAAAGAAAAAAAAGCTTAAGTCGTTTCTAATAATCATGCCTTCGCTTTAAAGCCATAACGTAAAATGTCCTTGAGCAGTCACAGCAGTGGTAAATGTTAATATATAGAACAATGACTGTACAGGAACGCTACTCACATCCAGTGTAGTTATGTGTTAAAGCATAAGATAATGTCATCAAAGGTTGGAGCCAGCAGAGATCTGCAGGGCGCATGGGACCCAAGCTCCTCTTCCTGAGGAGGCACAGCCCCGGATGTGCATGTCAGCCCCTGCTAAAGGACGGCCTTTGTAACACAGGTGTCTTTTCCAAATGGGATCTCCCTAAATCTACAAATCTCTGTTGGCTTTAGGGGATGGTGGTTATAACAAATTTAACTTCCACTTAAAAAGACAAATCCATTCCAAAATAACATCTGAAAAAAAAAGAAACAACACTATGGTGGTCAGATTCTCAATGACAATAAATAAATCCTCTCTTCAATGTTTAGTATGAAGCCAATTAACTGCCCTTCATTTAAAGAAGCTAAGAAAAACAAGCCCCAGATTGGGTAAGTACTGGCAAATTACTAGACTCCAAGCTGGTTACCCTTGTTAAATCTGCTTGAGTTTTTTCAAAATATCTGGGCTTTTCAATGCACCCAGCCTGCTGGGCACAGTTAAGTAAAAGGCATTTTCTATACTAAGAATTCCCTGCTTTCATTTTTAAATGTTTTTAAATTTTCTAAACTGCCTTACCCTTTGGATGTATTTGGATTCAGTGGAAGTGAGCTAGAAGAAAAAAACAGAAGACAAAATAAAGTGGGACTCTGTCTACCCAGTGGCAGCAGCATGCATGGGATTGAAGGTGGGTGCTGTGTGTGGGCAAGAGAATCGTGGGAGAAAGGAAGTCCTTAAACACCCTACAGAAACAAACACTGCAATCTAGTATGGCTTATTCGGATGCATTTACCATGAAGCTACTAGAAATTCAACCTACAAGGCTACTCTTAAATGTAACAGATCAGTACACTGACAGTGTGCCCCTCCCACAGCCCTCCCCCCAATCCCAACACAGTCCACCGTTTCCAGGGTTACTTCTGAATATTGCTCAACTGTTACTCCTGTATTGATCCAGAACACAGTATTTTTGAGGATTTCACTCCTATGTTTTGTTTGTCCATTAAAATAACTTGAATTTGCTTCTAAACTAGACGACTACGATGCATCTACAAAAGCTTGCAGGAAGAAAAAGAAAAAGAGAACTTAGTATATAATCCTTTCTGAAATTACTTTGTGATTCCCCTGCCCCAACCCCCACCCCTTATGCATTTAAAATTTTACAAAGACTTGTAAAAAAGTTAAATGGAATTTGGCACCTTCAGAAAAATCAAAAGGGAAACTAAGATTAAAATGTGCAGAAAGAAAATTGTCAATATTTACAAATTAAAAGATCAAGATTATGTCAGGTACATATGTTGCTTTTAATTCTTATGTAAAGATGTTGAGTACTTTCAAAAGAGCTGAATTCTAACTGCCTACAAAATCTTTCGTTTGATTATAGATTGGAATGAATCAAGACAAATTAGGTTGTATTAATTAGAGTTCACTCCCCACTGGCCACATTTAGTGGGAGCTACGAGAGCCTAGGAAAAGCGAGGGGCTGAGCGGTCGTTCGTCGTGGTCTTCTTCAGTTTCACACCCCTTCGGATGGCATTCAGCATGTCTTCTCCTTGAGGACTTTCTCTGGGGCTCAGGTCTGCAGGATCACTCTCTGGAATCTGGCCTGGGGAGACGGTGGCACTTGGGGGATCCCTTTCCTGGTCTTCGGCCTCACTCTCTGGAATCGCCTGTCTGTGCTCCTCGGGGATACTGGGCTTCGGGCCTGGAAGGGGAGGGTTGACAGATGCTTGGCCACTCCACATGGAAGATGAGATGTTGGTGACACCCTGGGGCCCCTCACCCAAAGATGGAGATCCGGGGCTGTGCTCACCCCGCTCCTCCGGCCCGTCTGGAGGGGATGGCAAGACCCCAGGGAGGTCTGGGACAGTTGGGGTCTGGACTGGGATGACTGGGGTCTTGATGGGGATGGGACCGGCTCCAATGGTCCCTCGGCGGACAGAAGGCTTGGTGGAAGGGGTCCTTCGGATGGTTGCAACCCCTGGGGTGACCATGGCAGGTCCAAGGGTGGTGGGGAGGCCAGCGGTGGAGGCTGGGCGCTTGGCCTGGAACATCCTCCGGTAGGACTGGCTGATGTCACTGTTTCTCGGGATGGTGGAGGACTTATCGAACTCCTGCTGCTCCGCCTCCGGGTCACCACTCACGGAGAAGTAATCATAATCTGAAACTGAGGGGGGCACTGGATTAGTCACGCCCGAGGAGTGGCTCTGTAGCACTGGGAGGACAGAAGGCACAAGAGGGGGTGCACAGCCTCATCCTCATCCTCCCCCAGACTGCTGAAGCATGCCCGCTTAGTCATGTACCCGGGACACCCTGGACAACGGCTGTGAGGTGGGGAGGAACCTAAACTGCCAGGCACTGCTGGCAGGAACACGGGATAAAAGGGAAGTCAGATCTGTCAAATCCTTCGCTCCATATTTAGATGTGAGAAATCTCATATAGACTAGCACACTTCTTACCCTAACTAACCAGGTGAAAAGAGAAGAGGGGGGCTACTGGTGGTCAGGTCCTGAAACAGGGTACAAAAGGCTCCCTCAGTGACTTGTGCTCATTTCCACTCAAAATGGCACAGTGCTCAGCTCATGGGGAAGGGAGGACAGCGTGGGGGGGGGACTTACACATTTAGCTTGGCAAGATGGAGTTTCTGAATTGACATTTGGGGCCAGATAACTATTTATTGGGAAAAGGTGTGGCAGGCTGGGCTGTACTCCCTAGGGTGTTGAGCAGCAGCCCTGCCCTACCCACTAGATTCCAGCAGCACCCCTGCAAGTTGTGACTATCAACAGCATCTCCAGATATTGTCACATGTTCTCTGAGGAACAAAATTATTTCTCACTGGCTCACAGACTCACTGGCTTGCAACGGGAGCTTGTAAGTGACTTTTTGTCAAACTGTCACACATCCAGCCTTAAGGTTTTTCATCTTGCCTGACGTGTGTATATGGTGGGATAAGGGAGAGGCAGGGTGGACAGAGGACTTGGCGGGAACAAGTTAAGAGCTCGGGTGTTAGGACTCTGGCTCTCACTCATGAGGTGAAATCATGTGGATTTCAACATTGCTGAGCCTCGGTTTCCACATCTGTCAAAAGGGCACAAAATATCCCATGTGTGGTTGTGAAGATTAAGTGGGACAAATATGAGGCACTTAGTGCCCAGTGCCCAACCAACAATCCAGCTGCTGTTATTAGTGGCTGGGGGCCGCCAAAGACCCTGGTGCTTAGGTCACTTCTCATTCAGCAGCTGTCAACTACAGATGGCTCGGAAGAATTCCCCCAACGTAATGAACAATACCAAAGCCCTCATCTGGTAGCTGGGGGATGTACGGTGGGTAGGACAACCGCCAGCTCTCCACCTCCTCACCTGGTGCCGCCCGGAAAGCCTGGCGGCAAGCTGGGCGCCTCGTACCTTGGGAGGGGATGGTGTCCTCGGAGCAGCACGGGGTGGTGGTCTGGGTGCTGTAGCCGCTGGAGCACTGCAGTGAGTCCCGGCTGCTCCTCTGTGTGTCCAGCTGGAGGCCCCGTGACAGGGCAAGTGCCAGCTCCTCGCAAGCTTCCATCTCCTCACCAGGCTGCAGAGTGGAAGGCAAGCCAGAGGGTTATTAGAGCTCAGAGCCCCAAGTCATCATGCCACTCTGCACAGAGCCCCAACACTACTCCCGTTACACTCCTGCTGGCAACACGTCTGCAGATCTGGATAGCTACTAACTTGCTTGGGTTTTATCTGGAAAATACAAAGTTCTGAATCTGGGCATGGTGGAGCACACCTTCAATCCCAGCACTTTGGGAGGCAGAGGTGGGAAGATCACTGTGAGTTCAAGGCCAGCTTGAGATTAATTCCAGGTCAGCCTGGGCTAGAGCAAGACCCAACCTTGGAAAACAAACAAAAATGAAAGAAAGAAAGAAAAGAAAAGAAAAAAGGAAGAAAAAAGGAAGAAAAGTTCTGACTGATCCTCCCAGGATCTGCTGCCTGTCCTCCCCACCCCCACCGACCTGACTGTGTACTCAACCACATACAGAGAGCAAGTGCCTCACCCTGGTGGCAGCCGACACAGTCATGCTCCGTGGTCTCTGCGCCTCGTCGGCAGCTGCTGGCAGACCTCCTGTGGCCGTGGGTCCTCCCCCATTGGGGTCCGACTCACGCTTGTCTTTGCGGCGCTGGAGGGTATTTACCAGTGGCTGGTCGTAGGGTCCTGGCTTAGCCCAGTCCTAAGTAAAAGGGTGTAGTCAGGTGCCAGGCCCCCTGGCTCATGCGGGGGTCTGCATCCCCGGCCCACAGGAGGCAGTTCTGGTGGGGACCAGCCTACAGCCCCTCTGCAAGCCACTCCCCATCCCCCACCCCCAGGGCCTCCTGGGGACTTCCCCTTTTATATCTGCCCAAACATTAAAGGCCCTCAACCAGGCCAGGCCGGCAGCAGGTGACATTTAGTCAACAGCCACCTGACAGGCAGTCATTATTGTAAAGCACCAGCCAGGAGAGCCTTCCCCAGGGGCCAGGCCTGCCTGCCTGCCTGGCAGAAGCAGTGACCAGAGTGTGCTGAGATGGAGTGGCCACCAGGGGGCACTACAGCATCACCAGCACCCTCCACCTCTGGGGCCCTGAGCCTTAAAGGCCCCTCTGGAGGTCTCTGCCAGGAAGGAAGGGCTCCCGGGGGCCAGAAGCAGGGTTGGAGGAGTCTGTGCAAAATGAAGCCAGGCCTGCTCAAAATTCTGGCAGCCTAGGAGCTGGCTGTAAACAAAACAGAATTATATCCTGGGAGCCTCATTTCAAAACTTTGAAAGCAAACAGGCTTCAATATAAAAACAATCAAAACTAAACACGAACTCTTCAGGTACTGCATATTTTGGGCTGTGTGTGGTTATGTTATCAAAGGAGACTCATTAGGGGACAAGTGGCCAGGGGGACAGAACAGGCAGATCTCTGCAAGTGGCCCAGGAAGGAGTCCACAGCCTGGCCTTGATACTCCCTGCAATGCCTGTTGGCCTCGCACCTGCCAGGGGCTAACTCCAGGCCCTTCAAGGACCACCCGGTTCACTGTTCCACATGGAAACTATCTTTGGAGTGGCCAGGTGGAGGTTTCCTCAGAGAGAGGCATTATGGGGAAGAAGGCAGAGTGTGAAAGAAGGGGTTAGGACGGTGACCAGAAGAGGGATGAGCACAGAGGCGGGGGGGGGGGAGGAAGAGGAGGGAGAGAGACACAAACCTTCCAGCTAGGGATCTGAGATGACGGGAACATGCCGGGCCCAATGGTGTAATAATGAGCGTAGTCTGGAAGGTGGACAGAGGTGACCCGAGGGAGCAGGCGGGAGGCAGGCAGGCAATGAGGAAAGGGGCCTGCACACACGGGCCCCGTATGGGACTCACTTGATAAACTATAGTGAGAAAACCCATTAGACAACTGGAAACAAACAAAACAAAAAATGGAGAAGAAAAGGAAAAAATTAATATAACAGGATGAGTACAGAGGTACACTGGGCAAAGGGGACCTGAACGTTTACTACTGAAACACACACTGGGGCTCGGCTGCTCGCAGACGGCCCGTGAGGCAGGAGAAGAGAGTCCGGGTATGAAAACTGCACGTGACTTTGACACCAAGCAAGTATACAGTTGAGGAAACATTTGACCTGCATTTCTGAACAGTGTGGACATTGACCAGCATCTTCAATTTGCAGTGTTTTGATTTGTTTTGAATTAACTGGTAAGGCCTAATTTCATGGTGATGTGGGGTTTGTTCATCTCATTATTCATATTAACATAATCAGAAGTGACTTCAAATGAGTGTGTCGTTTCAGGTTTCCAAAATCATCACACTGTTCCAGAGCAGATTACAAATCCAGGGCTGGGATGGAGGGTTTGCAAATTAAAAGGCGGAAAAAGCATACAGCCTGTGACACAGTGAGACATCACATCCAATAGTCATGTGGGGTGCTTGGGAAGGAAAGGGGTGAGGGAATGGGTGAGCACACAACACCTGTTTTGGGAAGAAGCTTTCACACCTCCAAATTCCCCATATCCCTTCCTCTCCCTTGAACGGCACCACACAGTCCTCGTTCAGCAGCCAGGTTACCTGGTCCAGAAAAAGCTCGTGGCCTGCTCCCACCCTGTCCCAAGAGGGGCCCCACTCTTGGTGTCCATCCCATTTCCAGGTCCCTGCAGCTGTGATGGCTATGCGAGCACCAGGCAGGGTAGGGGCAAGGAGAACACCCGCTGTGGTGCCACCCCAGCTGGTCACCTTCTCTGTGGACACCCAGGCGCCCATGGTGGAACCCGAGCTGACTGAGGTGGGGGAGCTGCACTCGCTCACTGACTGGCAGGTTTCCGAGGCTTCCGAGGAGGCCGAGCTGGACGAGTTCTGCAGTGGGCAGGGGCCACACGAGGGGAGCCAGCAAACCGAACCACAGCCACCAAAAATCGTGACAAATTAAAAGAAAAGGTTCAGGGACAGGGCAGGGAGGGCACGCACAGAGAGAAAGACATAGACACAGGAGAGGGAAAGATGAGAGAAGCAGAGGGTTAAGGTTATTTTTCACCCACACAGATGTCTGAAGAAAGCCCTTGAAAATCAATCAGCATGTGACCCAACAAGCCCTAACCCGGCTGGCACTGTGGGCATGAATTAGCATATGTGGCCGGCATGGGGGTGAAAGCTCACTGCAGTGCTGTGTGCCTTTAGGCATCTGCTCAGGTCCCCAGGGAGGCCGGTGCATGTGCACAGACATTGTACTGTCCTGAAGTGACCCTGGCTAAGGCAGTGGCTACATGTGGACCCAAATGGCTCTAATTGGTCCACACGGCCCCCGCGGCTATCGGGTATGGTCTCCAGCCTTAAAGACATAGTCGAAGTATTCTGCCTGTGGTGTGACATGGAGGTTGGGAACAAGGAAGTCCTGTGGTCAGTGCAATGCTTCCAATGCCAAAGTAAGATGGGATGAAGTTACTACTGAGGTTGGAGTGACGGAAACACCTCTTGACGCTAATTTTACACTGAGCACTAATGCCGTGGGCCTGCCAGTTTCCTGGTGTTAGCTGGGACATGTGCTCACAGCTTGGCTTCTGACACAGTTGAGTTAGGTCTGCTTGCTGTCTAGTTCTCAACCTGGCAGGTAGAGCGCTCAGAAAAACACCGAGTGGGTGAGCAACAAGGCCCATCCTTTGCACATGCGCCTGGGGTTCCTGCCTTGACACCCAGGTTGTTGCTCTGAGTTTTGCAGCCACTGGCTAAGCCCAAGTTGGCTAAATGGCCAGCTGGGCCCCTCTGTGCTTTGATTTCACCTGGTGTGACTGGTGACCAGTTCTGTCCCTTTTACCCGTCTCAGAAGTGTTCCTGCAAAGGGACAGAGGCCTTGTTTCCGACCCTGCAAAGGCTAAGAACCAGGGAGACAGCAGGCAGTGCTGCCCTCAGCACAGCGTCTGCTCGGCAGCCTGTGAGCCCAAGTTCCAGGGCTGGAATTAAAGTCTCATCTCTGCTACTTCCCAGCTGTCGGACTGTGGACTTCAGGCTCTCTCCACCTCAATCTTGTGCAGCACAAGAACGAGGCTGAACAAAACTTAACTCGACTATGGGTGACTGTGCTGCTCCCTTTGGTGGGCCCCTCTTGCTGATGTGACTTGTCACAGTTAATTTTTTCCCCTCTACCTCAGGAGTGAAAGTAGCTTTACTGTCTTTTTTTAAATTTACAGGTGGTTTTGTTTGTGCATTCTAGGATCTCTTGCTGCTGCAAATGGTACCCACCCAGCTTTACCTGAGTGGCTTAGGAGTTCAACCCAGGCTGTCAGGTTTTGCAAGCAAGCGTCTTCAACTATTGGGCCATCCTCAGCCTCTCTAACATCTTTGTGTGTGTGTGTGTGTGTTTTGGTGTTTTTAGTTTTTTTTTTTTTTTTTTTTTTTTTTTTTTGAGTTAGGTTCTTGATGTAGCCCAGCCTGACCTGGAATTCACTATTCAGTCTCAGGCTGGCCTTGAATTCACAGTGATCCTCCTATCTCAGACTCCTGAATGCTGGAATTCAAAGCGTACACCATTACACCAGGCTTCTAATGTCTTTTTTATTAATTAACTTATTGGGGGGAGGGTATATGCACATATCATAGTGTGCCTGTAGGGGTCAAAGGACACTTTCAGGTTGGTCCTCAACTTCTACCTAGTTTGAGGCAAGGTCTTTTACTGCTCCATTCATAAGCTTCCAGAAAATTCTGTCCATCTCCCTCCTTGTTTTAGGTGTATTGGGACTACAGAAGCTTGCCATAGCTTCCAGCTTTTACATGGGGTCTTGGGGTCTGAACTCAGGTACTCAGAGTTGCATGGCAAGTGGTTTATCCACTGAGCCATCTCCCCAGCCCCTCTAACGTCTTTAAAAAAACAGAATTTTTCATTAAGTTCTATAGCATCCCTCAACTTATTAAACCGACCCTAGGGCTGGACGTATAATTCAATGGCAGAACAATTACCTAGTATGTGAGAAGCCCTGGGTTCAATACTCAGCACTGACAAAAAAAACAAACAAACAAAAAACCTGTGCCATTCTTATTCTCAAGGTACTGCACAACAGGTCTTGGATGCAAGCTTTCAAATTTCAGAAAACCCCAACTTGCCATGCTGTGCTTCCCCCAACACTAAAAGGGCAGAAACCCTCTTGAGTCCAGCCACACAGAAGGGGACAGAAGGACTGATGGGCTTTGCTTGCTCAGAACGGCTATGAGTGCACAGTACTTCGGGCCACCACCCACGCCATCATGCTGCACTGCAGATCTGCGAGCCTCGCTCTCCTCTTGACTGTCTGACTGAGAGGAGAGGCATGGTTTAGTGAAGCACAAGTGGGGATGGGGTGACACCCTGGAAGCTAAGCCAAAGCACCCTGCAGGAATGAGCATACTAGAAGAGACACAGTGCTTGGCTCTGAGCCTTTCTATGGGAAACCAGGCCTCTAAAAGGTAGAAGAAAGAAAAGCCCCAGTTCCTGGGGCTGGCTGTACAATGCCAAGAGCTCTGAGCTGTGGGGTCTTTGTGCTCGCCAGCGTCTGGAGAGCAACAAGCTGCTCCAGCCTCCCCTGCAGGCGGCACTGTGGGGCCGCCATCCTAGCAGGGCCTACTAGTGTTAAAGCCTCAGAGACAGGAAGGCAGCCAGAGGGACACAGAAGCCGACAGTGCACACGAAAGAAGGCGTCTGAAGCCCAGCCCAGCTCCTGCCTTCTGTGGTGGCAGCACCGGTGTCACCTGACCCCATGGTGGATGCAGAGAGCCCACACCTGCCTCCTCCCAGGATCAGAGTGCCAACAGCATTATCTGCAGGGGCTCTGAGCCATTCCCACTGATGGAGAATGCCCGGGAAGGGTGTCTGAATCACTGTTCAGTGAGGAGGTCGCAGCCATTCATGAAGAAATCTGAGATGGGCTGGAGAAGGTTCCCCTGTGCCAGTTAAAGTGTAACACCAGGCTGGGCAGACAGGTATGGGAGAGTGATTCCACCTCTTTGAGGATGTCTCCTTATGTGAGACAGCTCACCAAGTCAGCCTGGTTCCTCAACCACTGACCACTGAGGCAGGCTTCCAGCCCAACTTATGACACCCCTCCCCGCAGGGGATGGATTAAACAGGTGAGGTCCCCAGCCTTTGGCTCCACCTGGTGACAGTGGTCAGGGCTCTGCGTGTGCCTGCTATGCTTTGGGTCAAGGGCCCCCTTACCTGGTTGGCAGTCTCTGGTGGCATAGGTGAGGGTGACTTGGACTGGAAGGCGTCCTGGGATATGAATCCTGAGTCGTGGGAGGACACGCTGGACAGCCTCACGGGCGCCTGCTGGGCCAGGTTTGAGCTGCGGTAGCGGTAATGCGAGCTGGGCGAGTGGGAGTGGGAGCCGCTGGACCGGGAGTCGCTGCTGTTGACGCTGTTCAGGCTGCTGTAAGGGGCAAGGAGGGGGCAGCGGGGAGAGAAGGAGGGAAACAGCAAGGTGCAAAGTGGAAAAAACAACATAAGGACTTTAGCTTCCTACCCTGGAGCAGCACAAACCTGAAGACATGTTTGCAAAGGGTCAAAACATTCGGCTGGCAAACAAAAGGCTTTTTCAGGTGAGCGGTGGAATACCAGGTCTTGGTCTCAGATAGGACAATGTGACATTCTTGGGATGGGAGCTTGCGTGTGATTCAAAAGCCGGTGGTGGCCAGCTCTGTCATGTTATCCATCACCAAAGCTAGGGGACTGAGACTATGACATTGAAAAAAAAAAAGTGGTGCTAATTTCATCTACTCATCGGCCTACAGTAGCCGTGACCCCGGAGCGAAACCCACTAAGACTTCAACATGGGATCGGTCCAATGCCCTTAGATGGTCTGTCTGGGTCTAGAGGACCAGGGTCCACAAAGCCAATAGTGCTGACAGACATCCTGAAACGAGTCCATCCTAGATGAGCCTGGGCCAGCACATGCAAGTCTCGGCCTTTCCTTGACAGAGCCCTTGGGGGAAGGCATGCTTGAGTCTACATTACACCATCCCAGGGCAGTGTACAGCGCACCTGGCAAGAGGCAGGCAGCTCTGGGCAAGGAAAGGCAGCCAGTCCTAAGCAGCTTACTTCTGAGATGAAATGTCAAGCAGGAAGGAGAACAATGACACCCCAGGTGTGATGGCTAAGTCTGTTGTCAACTTGATCACATTAGGAATCCACAGGCATTCCAATTGGGTGGGTCTCTGAAGGATTAACTAAAGGAGGAAGCCCTTCCCCCAGAGAGGGCAGCCTGGGGGGGGGGGTTGTTTAAGGAAGCTCTGAGAGAAAAGAATCCCTCCTTCCCACCTGGCCACTTGCTAGTGAGGGCTTCACTTGCATGCGTACCTATCCTGTTCTGGCTGGCCTTGGTTGGCATTAGAACCAAGTTTACTCCAGTGTCAACTGAAAAGCAGCAGCTCTCCAGGACGCCTCCAGGCCTTCAGTGCTGGGTTGGGACTGCTGAGGCATCCAACCAGGTCGACTGAGCAGCTACCAGGTTCCTGCTCTAAACTAATCCAATAAATCCCCCTTTTAATACAATTCATTCTATCAGTTCTGTTCCCCTAACTAATACACCAGGTGTCGTGCCTGCATTTCACTTCATCTTAAGAACCATGCTGGATACTCTTAGGGAAAAAAAAAAAAAAAAAGGCTGAGTGGAGTCCCACGGTCCAAACGAGCAGAACTGAAACAAAGGGTGGCTACAGAAGCACCCGAGGGATGACTGGGATCTGCAAGCTCATGGCTCTGCACCTGTCCCTACATGAGATGTTGCTTTAAATGAGGAGGCAACGGAGCACACTGTGGCTGACTTGAGCTAGGATGACTTCATGTGAGTGCACAGGGGACGGGGCTGGAGGGAATGGCTGTTGAGGCAACAGGCTTTATGATTTCTTTCCTTTCCCACCATCAGTCAGAAGATGGCACTTGGGTATAAAGAGCAAAGCTCCCAGCAATTGCATTCCAGCTAGCTCCTGTCCAAGAGCCTGATTTGCATTCTAACTAGCTCCTGTTCATACTCTGATTTCCATTCTAGCTAGCTCCTGTCTGCACAGCCCGATTTCCATTCTAGCTAGCTCTTGTCCACACAGCCTGATTTCTATTCTAGCTAAGCTCCTATCCACACAGCCCAATTTCCACTCCAGGTAGCTCTTGCCTATACAGCCTGGTTTCCATTCCAGCTAGCTCCTGTCCATACAGCCTGATTTCCATCCAGCTAGCTCCTGTCCATACAGCCTGATTTCCATCCAGCTAGCTCCTGTCCATACAGCCTGACTTCCATCCAGCACTATAAAAAAGGATGGCATGCAACTGGCTCTACACTAATGAGACTTTTCTCAGCTACTAATATATAGATTTGTCTCTGTCTCTCATACAAACACAGAACCTGTGAAAGATGACAAAGAAACCAGCTCACATCCTGAGGCAGGTATCAGGATACAGCCTCTTGGCCTGAACTGCCTGCCACATGTGCACCGGACAAGCTGCACAGTGAAATGAAACACACACCAGGATGTACGGAGACATTTCCATATACAGACCCAGGGAAACCACCTTGCTCCTTCCTTTCCATGTAATTTTACAGGATGGGGACATTCATTTGGCTTTGCAAAGTCAAATAAAATGAACAGCAGCAGGTAGAGAAAAGCACCAAGAAGGGAAACGGTATCTGGTGAAGTTTCCATCTTTCAAGACAAGAACAAAGTTTCCCAGCCAGCAGGCCGAGAACAGCTTGAAGCAGTCCTGCAGGTGACAGGATGCCTGCAGATGATTGTTTCCATAAGTAACAGCACATCGGCTGGGGGGGAGGGAGGGGCAGTGGTGGTAGAGGTGGTGGTGGTGCCAGTGGCGGCGGAGGTGGTGGAGGTTGACATGTACTTTATGAGTACAGAAATGTTGGATAAAGGGAGGCCATCCACCATCATGGCTTCCTTCATTTGTACTGACAACACTGAGATCAGCTTATGGAAGATAATCCTTGGGGTGGAGGTATGGCTCAGTGTCTTGAGAGCCTGCACGAATGTACGAGGCCCTGCATATCCCCAGCATAACCAAGTAAATAAAACATACAAATATGTAAAATCAACTTTGGTTCACCTTCTTGGCCGTCATGGTTTTTGTGCAGTTGAAGAGGAACAGCATCATGCAATGAAAAGAAGTCTCCACAAGCCCTAACAAAGTGATCGAGCTACATCCTCTGGTCTAAGGGACAACAGCACATTCTTCCTAATCCAAAATTAATCCAGAGACTAAAAAGTGAGACCGAAAATCAGACTATTCTTTCACCTTATGACTTCCTGTTTACAATGAACCATTTTGGAGATAAAGCCTGGCTGTATTGTGAGCATTAGCATAAAGAAAGATGACTTGTTCCAGAAAGCAAGAGGAAACCCAGGCTTCACTCACCTGCACACACTGGACTTTCTGGACATGGTGGTGCTGGGCGAAGAGGGTGGTGTCTGATATGACCAACTGTAATCGGAACCTTTCAAGTCCAAAATCACCTGAAGGGACAGAGCAGCAGGGTCAGTAAGGGAAGTCTTAGCCACTCTCACTGTGGCATCAAAATGCTGCCCTCCCAAGGGTGGACATTAAAAAAGATACATGTTAAATGTAGAAACTGAGGAGCCACACTACCAATCCACCAATTTCACAATCCTTCTCCCAAGACAAGCAAATCCATAATCAATGGGCCGGCAGGTGGAGACAGTAAAGGAAAACCAGGAAATATTGTTGGTGGTGGGGGGAGATAATTACAGTGACCAATTAACAACTTTTAAGAGCTACGTGTGCCCACGGCTGGAATTTGCAGATTTCTATTCTGTGGCTGTAAAGGTGGCAATGAGTTCTGCGTTTGTTGGCCGCACTTTAACCACTTGATGACAAGGGCTCACTTGTGGCCTATTTGGCTGAGCTAGAAATGTGAAAAGCTCACAGAATCAAGAGCAAGTCACTTCTGCCGTTTGTGTACCGAACAGCCACTCAAGGATAGGCCCATCTCCTGTTCACATCAAGAGTGCTCCACAAGGGTCTACTGATGGAGTGGCTGTGTGCTCTAGTCTGCTACAAGACATTTTACAGAACAGAACTCCCTTGTGAGAAGACGCCTTAAGGAGGCGAGGAGAACTGTATGCAAAGGGCTAATACCAGTGGGCCATTCATGACTGCTCTTCCAAGCAAGTCTTTCCCCACATAATATAGTATTAATGTCATATGCACCAAATGAATAAAGCATAGAACATGCCATCTTTTCCCAAGAGGACAAAGGTCCCATGCATTACTTAATGAGCATAGGAAATGTGGTAGTTTGAATGTATGTCCCCCAATATATTCAGTGTTTTATTAGTTTATAGTTTGCATCTGCACCACCTTGCTGGAGGCAATGTCACTGGGTGGATCTTAAGGAGTGGTGGTGGGTTTGATATTCCATTGTAAAGATATGCAAAGTGTGCCTAGTAGGAGTTCCCGAAGTGTGCTGTGCTGTGTGGCTGGTGGCTTTTCTCTCTCTTGCTTGGATCTGTAAAGGCAGACCAGCTTCTCTTGCCATTATGGAACTTCCCCTGGATCGGTAAGCTTCAATAAATAATCTCCCTTCCTCCATAACTGTGCCTGGTCTGGAAGTTCATCTCAGCGAACTTGAAGCTGTCTGCTACACATGCCATCTTTTCCCAAGATGACAAAGGTCCCATGCATTACTTAATGAGCATAGGAGAAGGGGAGGATGGTGGACCATGACGGTGAAGCCACATGCTGTCACTTTCCTATGAGGAGGAGATGGACATAATGGTGAGGTACATGGACCCTGGCAGGGACCACCTGGCTCACAGTCTCTCCACTACTTAGCTAGGATGCCACAGTTTCGTTCTCCACAAACTGGCAGAAGACTGAGGATGAAGTGAGGGACTTTCCTGGACCAGAGAAATACAACACGTGCTACAGTGGTGGCTGAGATGGCTCCATGTTCATAATATGAGGAACACAGTGGAAGATGGCTCCGATTTCAGATGTCATGACTGTTGTAAGAACAAGCAGAGCCTTAAGCTTCTGCCTCTGCTGCTGTCATGTTTGGCTCACAACCTGTACCTGTTCACTGGAGGAGGGAAGCTTGTGGGGGTCCATGGTCAGGCTCTTCAGATCTTCTGATATGGTTTGAAGATGGGTAATTTCCCCCAGCATCGAGATCTCTTCTTCCTAAAGCAAGCAATTTCACACACATTATCACGAGAGTCATCTCACTATCTACTTCCAGTGCTTTTGTTAGGGTCACTGAAGGAACCTTTCAACCTTTTAGGAAAGGCACTGTGGGGTGGGACTCTCTGTTAATGGCAGAGCAAGCCCTATCTTTTTGGGAAGAGAAAGAAAAAAAACTCCCCTCATGGAACAATCTGTGTGCCAGGGATATTAGGGAGAGACCACAGGGGCCTCCTCACAGTGCCTGGAGGACTTCCAGACCTACTTCAGTAGGGTCCTTCCTTTGGCTTATGTAGCTTTCAGTGAGTGAAGTGATGCGGTGGCCGGAATGTGCAATGTCCCCCATAGCCTCATGTGCCTGTGATAAGGCCTCATACAGGACCCCCAGCTGGTGGAGCCTCTGGGAGGTGGGGCTGTGCTGGGTAGGGCTGGGGCTGGATATGGGGTTTGTTAGTCCAGCCCTACTGGGTGCCCATTACGAGCTCTCTTAGCTGCTTCCTCTCAGCTGATGGATGTGATAAGATGTGACACTCTGGCTGTCTACTGTCATGATTTCTCTACCATGAAACCTCTCCTCAAAACTGTCCTTTTTTTCTCCTATGATCTGTTTCCGGGTGAGTGTTCTGTTCCAGCAATGACAAGGTGACTGCTACTTATGATCTGGGGATATTAGGGTCTAGATTTGTGACAGTTCATGTGGGTTCATGAGACATTAACGGACCCCCTTTTCTCTCTCCTCCCCCCCCCATCTTAACATATGAAATGCAAGCAAGATGGAAGCAGAGGAATGCAAGCATTTGTTACTTTTTCCAAATGTGCAGCTTGGACCGTGGGCCCATGCAAGAATGATGGGAGGGAGCAGCATGCCCAAGCGCTGCGCTAGGCCGAGGCAGGTGAATGGGCTTTCTACCATGCCAAGAAGGGTGGCTACAAACATTCTCAATAAAGCATGCAAACAATTGACCTAAAAAGTCAGTCTGAAATGACTCATTGACTCTTCCTGGATTAATCTCACAGTCCAGGTATTTGACTTGACCTTCAGGTCTAAAAATGACCTGGAGGGCTTGTTTAAAGCACAGATAGATGGGCCCAAGCTCCACGGTTTTACATTCAATGAGTCTGGGTGTGGTCTGAGAATTTTCATCTTTAGTTTCCAGATGACAGTGTCCTGCGCACGTGGGGACTCCAGCTTGAGAACCACAGTACAGGGCTACATAGTCCTAGCTAGCTTGACACTCACTATATAGCCCAGGCAGGCCTTGAATTCATGGAAATCCTCTAAGAGTTGGGGTTCCAGGCATGTGCCACCAAACCCACCTATGCTAGGCTTGATGACTCCAGGAGAGAAAGGAAAACCATGAATAAGGATTGGGTCACGAGGACATCAGCACCTTGCAGAGAATCACTGCTCTGCGGACATGATCCCACCATTATGATTCCTGACAGCAGTAGATGCTCAGGGAGTCAACGCTGGATGCAGACATGAAGAAAGAAGCTTTCTCCATCCCACCAAGTTCAAGCCTTCCAGAGCTTTCTATCAACTTACGATCACTGGACGCAGCATGGAGATAAAGGTGCAGAATCGGCCGCGTTCTTCAATCAAAGCCTTGCGGACAGCCTGCTTTTCGGTTTCTTCCAACAGGAGATATTTATCGTTGACATCTTGGAGAGCGCTGTCCAGCTGAGGCTGGATGTCACCTCTTCCTGTGGACAAAACAGAGCCACAAGGGCAGATTGCTGAAACCATCAGCTTCTAGAACAAATGCTCCTCCTTACTGTACTCCTTCCTGGAGTTGAACCCACCATTTCCCAGGACTTACAAACATAGCATTCATTTATGGCCCCCAAAAGCTTTAAAGCGGCTGTTTTTCCAGGATCAGCCATTTGTAATTTCTAACGTCTGAAGGGCACATTTATCTGGTTTATTTGTGATCAGGGTGACTTCCTGGCTTGTGCAATCCCAACAGAGACTTCTGCCAGCAAAAGCCTGGGACACACAGGTGTGGTATTCTTTTGTTAGACTATCCGGAAGAGACTGGGGATGGAAGAACAAGGTGAGGGCTTGTGAACATTTCCAAAAATGGGCACAAGGTGGCTTTGTTGAGTCCACCACAATCAAAGAGTCTCTGTTTGGGCAGAAGTTTCTGTCCTGGAAAACAAAGGTGGAAGTGTCACTCCCTGGCTCTGGCATCCAGGAATCCGTTGCAGATCATCTAACTCCCTAGTGGAGGGTCCTGATGTGCTCCTGTAGAATCAACCCGGTAACAAAAGAACTAAGGCCAGGTCTTTGTTAATGATACACTGAAGGGGGCTGTATTGCAGCACAGCCCACCTAGCCACGTCCACAGCAGCTAGTTATCCAGAGACAAGCATGTAACAATTTCAGATGGGAAGTTAACCACTTCCACCACTCTAGCACATGAACACCAAGCTAATTTGTGTAAGTAAAGTTTTATTAGAATACAGTCAGGGAGGAAGGGAGGGAGAGAATGGGCACACCAGGGCCTGCAGCCACTGCAAACAAACTCCAGACGCATGTTCTACCTTGTGCATCTAGCTCTACGTGGGTACCTTAACCACTGAACCATCTCTCCAGCCCGGTGTCCAATCTTTTGATAATGAGACATGGCAAGTTTATGCTCAAGAACTGTACAACTGAATTACCAAAAACAAATAAATAAGATGAAGAAAGAAAGAAAGAAACTTGTGTCACATTTTAAGTAAGGTTGCAATTTTGTGTTGGGAGGCATGCACAGCTCTTTTCTGTTGCATGCTGCACACAGCAGCGGGCTGGACACGCCATTGCAAAGGAGGCTGTTGGTGGCACAGCTCTGAAAGGCTGTGAGCCTGCTCTTTCTTGGGGACCTGCAAAACAACATGGCCGATGCCAGGCCCCACTGGCTGAGGCCACACGAAGTAGGGCTGGTGTAGGCCTTCCTTGGGCTTCTTTACACTGTCAAATATCGTAACACGAAGGACTGAAAGCTAAACCAGAAATAATGTCATTGACTTTTGCGGAGAAGTGTGAAGGGAGCTGGGGGAGACAGCAGGTTCAAATCCGTAATGTTTGGCCAACCCTGCTTAGGTATGTCTTGATTACAGAAGCCAATTTCTTTAATAGACTGTAATTATACAAGATTGGAAAAATTTATGCCATCAGTTAGTAAGGTGTGTGCTTAGCTATTATTCAGACTTCTATGCCAGTAATGTGTTGCATGCCTGTAAGTCTAGTATTCAGGAGGCTGAGGCAGGAGGATTTCAAGTTTGATGCCAACTTGAACTATATACTGACACCCTATCTCTAAAAAACTAATAATAATAGGTTTTAGGGCTGGAGAGATGGCTTAGTGGTTAAGGTGCTTGCCTGTGAAGCCTAAAGACCCAGGTTTGATTC
The DNA here is from genome assembly GCA_036365145.1 of Orientallactaga sibirica. Taxonomy (NCBI): domain Eukaryota; kingdom Metazoa; phylum Chordata; class Mammalia; order Rodentia; family Dipodidae; genus Orientallactaga; species Orientallactaga sibirica. Next base: position 596,056 of record JAEOAD010000746.1, read on the forward strand.
CCCAGGACCCACATGAGCCAGATGCACAAGGTAGCACATGCATCTGGAGTTTGCTTGCAGGGACTGGAAGCCCTAGTGTGCCCATATTCATATTCTCTCTCTCTGTAATAGATAAAAAAATAAAAATTAATAAAGAAAATAACAAGCTTTAACAAGTATATCTAATTAGGAAAGTAAAGTGAGTGTGTGGCCTAATTTGGTAAGTATACACTTAACAAAGTTATTTTAAATACATATTGTGTTATAATTAGAGGGCTTTCAAATAGTAGTATTTTAAAATAAGTATAAACTATAAAGATTGCTCTAATTATGGTTACAGTAAGAACATTTCTATTAGGATATATCATACTAAAGACACAATAATTATTTTTAAATTCACTAATATACAATTATATTTCTATATTTGTATTTATAGCTGCTGAAGCTATAATATATACTTACACTCTTTCATACACTTTAAATCATCTATAAATCACTTAACATACCAAATACAATGAAAATGTTGTGTCAGTAGTTGTTATATTGCTTAGGGAATCATGACAAGAATACAAATGCAATTTTTTGTTTGGTTTTATTTCTTATTTATTTGAGAGAAAGAAGCAAAGAGAGAGAGAATGGGTGTGCCAGGGCCTCTAGCCACTGCAAACTAACTCCAGATGCATGTGCCATCTATGCATCTGGCTTTACATGGGTACTGGGGAATCAAACCTGGGTTCTTTGGCTTTGCAGGCAAGCGCCTTAACTGCTAAGCCATCTCTCCAGCCCTCCCCCTTTTTTAAGGTAGGGTCTCATTCTAGCTCAGGCTGACCTGGACCAAACTCTGTAGTCCCAGGCTGGCCTTAAACTCACAGAGATCTTTCTATTTCTTCTTCTTTTGTTTCTGTTTTTCGAGGTAGGGTTTCACTCTAGCCCAGGGTGAGCTGGAATTCACCATGTAGTCTCAGGGTGGCCTTGAACTCACTGCGATCCTCCTACCTCTGCCTCCTAGAGTGCTGGGATTAAAGGCATGCGTCACCATGACTGACTCCTGGCAATTTGTTTAATTTAATTTGCGTGTGCCACCAAACCTGGCTAATTTTAAAAAAAAATTTTTAAAATATTTTATTTATTTATTTATTTGAGAGAGAGAGAGAGAGAGAGAGAGAGGGAGGGAGGAGAAGCAGATGAAGAGAAAGAGAGAATGGGTGCACCAGGGCCTCCAGCCACTGCAAACAAACTCCAGACATATGTGCCCACTGGTGCATCTGGCTTATGTGGGTCCTGGGGAATCGAACCAGGGGTCCTTAGGCTTCGCAGGCAAACGCCTTAACCGCTAAGCCATTTCCCCAGCCCTAATTTTTAAATTTTTTAAAACATTTATTTGATAGAGAGAGTATGGGTGCACCAGGGCCGCCTTCCACCACAAACAAACTCCAAACACATGCACCATTTTGAACATCTGGCTTTATGTGGGTATGGAGGAGTCAAGCCTGGGTTGTCAAGCTTTACAAGCAGAGCATTTAACCACTGAGCCATTTTCCACCCCACAGATGCAATTTTAAAAATATTCTCCATCTGTGTTTGGTTGGACCTGCCTAGAATGTGCAGGAATGGAGAGCTAATTCATTTCTCAACCAGAGGTAGCGTGTGGAGTCCACGCTGCCTCCTCAGGCACAGGCCGCAGGCACGCTCGCTCTCACCTGGTCTCGCTTCACTTGGACAGCTGCAGCAGCTTCCTGTGTCCTTTCAGGGTCTGAGCAACGGCCGTGCTCCCTCTTCCCCACCTGCTTAACACCTGCTCCTCCAGGGAATTCAGTGTCCAGGGAACTCCCTCCCAGGGCCGGGATCCTCTTCCTTGATCTGAGTTCCTTCTCCTCCATGGTGCTCCCCAGTTCCAGTGTCATGTGTTATTTTTCCTAGTTATTTGATCTAGGTCAGTCTGCCCTGCTCTCTCTCATAAACCATGCCTATTTTTGCCAGTACTGTATCTTCTCACTCAGCACATTTGTCTGGAAGACAGCAAATGAATGAGGCACTGACACAGTAGCTTCACTGAAATTATTCAGTCTCTCAGCCATCATGCCCTTAAATGGCCTAACCCTTCAGAGCCAGCAAATCCCAGCACTGCCAAGCAGTCAGAAGGGAGGTCTTAGCGCTTTAGCTGGGTTTGTACTTATTCTTAGGCCAAGAATTGCATTTGGCCTTTGCTGTAAAATCTAAGTCATCCTCAGTCTCAAAACCTTTGGTCCTGCCCACTGCCGGCTTCTGGATCTCAAATGTATTCACAATGACCACTGGACAGGAGCCCTCATCAAGCCCCTGAATCATGTGTTACAGGAAAATGCTGGGCAGTCCACTATGAATGGATAGCATCCTGTGGACCACCCTGGAGGAAGAAGGCAAAAGGAATGTCGAAAGTAGGGAGAATTTTTAAAGCTTTCTGGAATGAAGTGAAGATCCCGTATCAGCTTCCCAACTTCACCTTTGTATACATGTTCAAGGCAGGAATGGGGAAACTGAGGCAGACAAGGCGGCTCACGCATTACTAGCACTGAGCTACTACTACTGGGTGTGGCTAGCATCCAACCCTAGACCCTCTCTGTCAGAAGCCCACAGGCTTTGTGCTTCCTGAATGCAACAGCTTCCGATGGCGGGAGTTCATATTCCCTCACAACAGCCCAGTCACAGAGCCAGGGGATCCTGGCTCACAGCGCCTGGACCTGCCTACTCCCCCCTGGCCCACGCGGCACATGGCCAGTTTCATGGCAGCAAAGGGTCTTCATTTCTCCAGGGAAGAACATCCCCAGGCCATTCTGGACCAGGGCTCCTGCAGGAATTAGCAAAACTCCCAAAGGCATTTCTTTCTTTGAGACAGATGGGGAAAGCCATCAGAATCTTGGAAAACAACTTCTACCCAAGTGACACATAAAAATACTGCATTTCCTAATGCCCACTTGTCCGTGTTTTTCACCCCTCATAAATCAGAATGCGTCTGGCAACCTACGGTGGGTCTCAGTTGAGTCGGCAGTCATCTCCTCCCAGTCTGTGATCCAGAAAGTACCTATGCATCTAATGGTCAATGCAGTATCTGTTATAAATACTGACACGCGGAATATAAATGCTGAAATAGGGGACATAAGTATTGAAGTGGGCATCCAATAAGAATCTTTGCCCTCTTCCTAAGGACAGGTCTCACCCTCCTATACAAGTCATCTTCTACGTTTTTTTTTTTTTTGAGAGACTGAGACAGAGAGAGACAGACAGAGAGGAAAAGGCAGAGAGAGAGAATGGGCGCACCAGTGGCCTCTCAGCCACTGCAAACGAACTCCAGACGCATTTGCCCCCTTGTGTCACTTTTTGCATCTGGCTGAACACGGGACCTGGAGATTGAACGGGCATTCTTAGGCTTAGCAGGCAGGCGCCTTCACCACTAAGCCATCTCTCCAACCCTATTACAGGTCTGACTGATACCCCAAGGGAAAAATGTCTACATCAAAATAAAGACAGATTTGGTCACGTAAGCTTTAAATCTCAGTAATTTTCAGGCAAACTCACGTTCTGTGATTTTCCAACTTATTGTGTCCTGTTTCCCCAACCATGAGATGTGATACTAACACCTGACTCATTTGATTGACACGCAAGTGAGTCCATTCACATGAAACACTGAGAACAATGTCCGGGACAGGGTAAGGATGAACTGACCACTGCTCACCTCTGAGTCCATACTGACACTGTGCACTGACCACTCCTCACCCCTGGAGTCCATGCTAATACTGTGTGCTTACCAAGGGAGGGTAGCCAGAGGAGGATGTAAATAATTATTTTTAAAAATGTTTTATTTTTTTATGGGAGGGGGTGGAGAGAATGGGCACACCAGGGCCTGTAGCCACTGCAAATAAGCTCCAGAGGCATGTGCCACCTTGTGCCTCTGGTTTTACATGGGTCCTGGGGAATCAAACATGGGTCCATTGCCTTCGCAGGCACCTTAACTGCTAAACCATCTCTCCAGCCCTTATTTTTTTTTTTTTTTTTTGAGATAGAGTTCTAGGCTGGCCTGTAATTCTTAACTCTATGGCCTCAGTTGGCTTCAAACTTGCGGCAATCCTCCTGCCTCAGTTTCCTGAGCACTAGGGTTACAGGTATCAGCTTCCTTTCATTTGAAATTCTCCCTTATATGATTAAGTGCAAAAGTCTGCAGAATTCTTTCACTATGTCTCATCATAGGTATTCTCTCCTAGCTGATGGGTGTGACTGCTTGACTTCTGTCCCCAAATTCCATGTGTTAGAAACTTAATCCACAAATTCTTTTTTAATGGCCGTTGGGAGGCGATTAATATCAGACGTGGCCCCATGGGCAAGGATGGTGGGTGATGATTAGTTACTTAAAGAGACCAAGTTCCCACGCTGCCCCTCTACCCGGGTTTATGCGCTCCATGAAAACTCTAGGCCGGCAGTTTGGGGAGCGTTCTGGTGACTACTGTATCATGAGCTGGAAGAGTGGGGTGTGCAGGAGGCTGCAAAAACTCTGTGCACTCTCCATCCCACCTTGCCACCCCGTGGGGAATTGTTTTCCATAGTCCACCAGCGTCTGTGATGACCTGTCCTCGCCGTGCACCCCCCTGTGTTCTGGGAGCTGTCCTACAGAACCAAGCACTGGCTAGGCAGAAGCGGATGCTATCTTAGGAGAACCTACTTATGGCTGGTGGCTAAAGTGAGGGCAGTTTTATGGAACTGGGTCTTTCTTTGTGGCCTATGTGCCACCTCTGGTTAGCTTACATCAGAGAATTTACGTCACTGAGGAGGTGAGACACGTATGTTAGAGCATAAATGCCGTCGCCATCCTGGAGACACTGTGGGTGCGCTGGAGCGGCTGAGGGAGTCCGACAGAGGTGGCACCTCGTGCCTAGTTTCTTCCTTCCTTTCTTTCTTTCTTTTTTTTTCTTTTTTTTTTTTTTTTTTTTTTTTTTGGTTTTTTGAGGTAGGGTCTCACTCTGGCCCAGGCTGACCTAGAATTAACTATGTAGTCTCAGGGTGGCCTCGAACTCTCGGCGATCCTCCTACCTCTGCCTCCCGAGTGCCGGGATTAAAGGTGTGCACCACCACACGCCCGGCTCATGCCTAGTTTCTGAATGGATGCTTCACCACCCTCAGCTGCAGTCAAGGAGAATGTCTACAAATGCAAGCATGGCACCAGATGTGAGTCACTTAACCCCGGGAACAACATGAATGAATGGCTTAAGGGTAGCGATTCAAGAGAGGCAGGGTACCCTCCCCACCACTCAGTCATGCTCAGCACTTCGGGTTCTGTTCTCCAGGAAGATAAAAGCCACATTATGTGAGTAATCTGTAATTGAAACAAGCAGACGAGCTCTCAGCAACCACTGTGGCCCCATGTGGCAGATGTCTCGCTCCTGGCCTGAGTGCAGCCACTTCCACAGCAGCGTCCGTGCACAGGGACATCTAGGGCCCAGTATCACGGGAAACAACACTTAAGGGGCCATGTCTGTGTGAGACTCAGCAAGGCCAGGGACAGCACAGCTCTGGGCTTCCAGTGGTTCGGTTCGGCTTGTGTTTGCTGAGACACTCAGCTGTGCAACGCATCCCATCCAGGTTGAGTTCACACCACTCCACAGAGTTCACATGGGGCAGCTTCCTTCATATGTACACACCCAACTTCCAGCACCAAGTGGTGTGTGTTCATATGTGCGTGTGCACGAGAAGGCCACGGGGTAACCTTTGGTGTCCTCCTCAGAAACACCCTCTCTTAAACAGGGTCTCTCACTGGATGGAGCTCACCACCTCATCAGCTGGCTAGTGACACGCGGGTATCCCTCTGTCTCTGCCTCCCCATATATGGAAACATGAGGGCATACACATTCTCTTTTTAAACCAGACCTTTTTCTTTTTTTTGGCGGGGGAGAGGTGGTGGGGTTGGGGTGGACAGTGTTCAGATCAGACCCAGGGCTTGGTGCCTCCTAAGCAAATGCTTTGTCAGTGAGCAACACCCTCTCACCGTAAGAGCATTTAATTATCAAACTGCTAGGTTCAAAACCTGGCTTGGCTTTAAAAACAAATGAGGTTTTCAACCCACCGGGCTTTTCTTACAACTCCACACCACAGTCACGGTTCTTGATGCACTCGGTGCTGTGGCTTTCTCTAGGCACCCGTTCCTGCAAAACGGGGATCTAAAGGGGTTGAAGAGATGTCTCTGACTAAAAGAGCCCAGTCTTCCGAAGTTCCAAAGCCAACGGGGTGTGGTGATGCACACCCTGAATCCCAGCACTTGGGCAGGAGGATTACCATGAGTTTGAGGCCACCCTCAGACTACATTGTGAATTCCAGGTCAGCCTGGGAGAGAGGGAAAGAAACACTGTCTCAAAAAGCCCTCCCCCACGTCCCCCAAAAAGTTTCAGAAGGCTGTGTGGTTGGCACCTTCATCAGTTCACAAACAAAATGGTACATGGATTGACTCATGGCTGGCTCTTGGTAAAGGGTCTCATAAAACCTGACAGTCAGGAGAAGACCTCAGAAGGCCCCAGAGATATGATTCCTTTTACATGAAATGTCCACAAAAGATGAACACCCAGAGGCAGAAAGCAGGCAAAGGGTCATCAGGGACTGGCTGGGAGGAGCTGGGGAGTGAGGAGGGCCTGCCGAACAGGAAAGAGGTGTCTTTTTCAGGTGATAAAATGTCTGAAATTAGAAAGTGGTGATGGCTGTGAATGTATAAAGCCACTGAAACATATAATCTAAAATGGTGAAAATGATAAATTACATGTTAATTTTATTGCCATGAGCAAAAATGTGCCTGCATCTTACCTTCCTTCTAGAAGTTTACTCAAATGTACTCAGATTGTTTCCTACTCACAATATAGAGATCAGAGAGAGGTCACCCTATTTGAAGCTGACGAGTGATTACAGCAGCATCACCATGAGAGGACAGAGGCAGAACTGTGTCCCAGCAACAGCAGACCAGCCTGGCCCCACAGGCCTGGGAGATCCACGTGGGCGGGGTTTGCTGCAGATGACAGAACCCAATCCAAGACACCTGCTCGGAGCTGTGAGTAAATGCTCAAGGGACAGTAGGGCACACTAGGGCGAGACAGCCACATGGACACCTCGCAGACAGACCTCCCAAGACAGAAGGACAGCAACAAACTCCAGGGCAGAAAGGGAGCGTGATCACCCACAGCAAGGCTTACATTCAACCGAGAGAATCATCCTGGCTGCTGAATTGGAAGACCTGATGCTTGGAAATGAAGCATTTTACCAACTCTGCCGAAATAAGAAATACTTCAGATTTTGAAAAAAGTGAATGGGTTTGGAAAGAAATATATGGTCCTGATTGAGCAAGGTAGATATTTTTTAAAGCTTAACATAACCAAATCTGGTGTGGGAATTATTTTGAGGTGATATTTAGTGTGGCACTTTCTGCATTGTCAGTGGAACACATATCTACATTCATGTATGCTTGGGTACACAGGCATTGACATGTAAACATACTACGTTCGTGTATGCTCGGGTACGCAGACATTGACATGTAAACATACTGACTTTCCTTTTTTTTTCTGGTTTTTCAAGGTAGGGTCTCACTCTAGCCCTGGTTGACCTGGAATTCACAATGTACTCTCAGGGTAGCCTTGAACTCATGGTAATCCTCCTACTTCTGCCTCCCAAGTGCTGGGATTACAGGCGTGCCCCACCACGCCCGGCTAACATACTGACTTCCTGTGAAAGGGAGGGTGTCAATTGCTTGCTATTTCTTTTTTCCACAAGTCTAATACTGAATTATGAAGATGCAACAGCTTGTAGAACATGGTGCTAACAACTGCATGGCCAGACAGCCGAGAAAAGAAACAATTAAACCACACACACACACGAGCAATTTTCTTAGGAAGTTATGGGAAATGACATAGGCACAATTGATTGTTCGGAGCCGGCAGAAAAATCTGGGCAGCAAGCATCAATGTGAACAATCATGGAAAGCCCACAGCAAGGACCACACCATGACCAGCCACCAGGATTGGAATTACACTTACCCAGAGCGTCCACTGGTGGGGGTGCACGGTGACAAAGTACAGGATACACAATTGACACAGAAAAGAAAACAGAGTCAAACTGGGCTTCGAGCAGTACCTGCCTTACCACTGCCCACCTGTTAGGCAGCTATAGTCTGGGAAACAAACCTACGTCCCCCATGGACTAAAGCTCCCCTTCCTGCTGAGCCAACACCCCTTCCTGCACTCCTTCTTCGTATTTCCACCCTGGGGCATGAGGACTTGGTCAAAAGAGAGAGGGGCTGGACAGACGGCTTAGTGGTTAAGGCACTTGCCTGCAAAGCCAAAGGTCCCAGGTTCAATTCCCCAGGATCCACATAAGCCAGATACTCAAGGTGGCACATGTGTCTGGAATTCATTTGCAGTGGCTAGAGGACCTGGTGTGCCCATTCTTTCTCTTTCCCCCTTCCCTCTCTGTCTCAAATAAATAAACAATAATAATAACAATAATAATGATCAAAGAGATGAGAACAACTCAGAAGAGGCCAATTCAGATGCTTCAGCAAGAAAACTTTCAGGTATGATTTACTGTAACTTGAGAAAAATTTACAGAATCCTAGTTTACAGTGGGATGAAAATGGAAAAACAATTAAAGAATCGAAATTTCTAAGATAATAGTAAATATTCTGCTGGTATGGAACTCTGTGAGTCACTTACATTACATTACATTACATTACATTACATTACATTACATTACATTACACTGACTTTGTTCTGTTTGATAAATGGTTAAACAGCCTCAGTTCTACCAGGACACAGTCACATGTAGCTACAGCCTCTATCCATCCTAATACAGTCACATTTTACAAGCCAATAGCCCCAATAGGTTTCTTAGCGGATTGAAAACTTGAGCTAACCAAAACCCCCAAAACCCAAAGCCTTCAGATTTCTCATTACCCTTTATGGTGCTGCCAAGTCATTTTGAGTTCGGATGGCTGCAAGGAGAGCACTCCACCACAGCGGTCTGGTCAGAGGACTCTAGTACCTTCTTCTAGAAGACTGTGCCTACTGTCCAGATATACTACGAAAGCACATAGTCTAAGGCTGGAGAGATGGCTTAGCAGCTAAGGTGCTTGCCTGTGAAGACTAAGGACCCATCTTCAGCTCTCCAGATCCCACATAAGCCAGATGCACAAAGGTGAGGCAAGCACAAGGTTGCACATGCCCGCTAAGTGGTGCAAGTGTCTGGAATTTGATTTTAGTGGCTGAGGCCCTGGCACTCCAATTCTCTCTTTCTCTCTCACACACACACACAAACACACACACACACACACACACACACACACACTCACTCTAAAAAAGTACATAGTCTAAAATTGTATTTCTGTATTTCAGAAAAAAAGTATAAAGAAATCAAACTTGCTTTCTGCTTGCCTTTGAAGTAAAATCACCAAGAACACTGCAAACTACTGACTGACTGGCCCTGCAGGCATTAATACAGGACCCAGAAAGGACATGGTTGGGGCTAAAGAGACAGTTGCTTCAGACATCCAAGATCAGAGCCTCCAGTCTCTTCACCTCAGGCCCAGATGCCCTGAGAAACCCCACAACTCCAGGCCAATTACTGCCAAGTCCCACAGGTAGACGCATTTCATGTTCCAGGCCCAGCACCCCGAATCCCAAATCTTTCCATCCGGCCTAGATGGGCAGCTTATTAGTGTCCACACAGCCAGAGCCAGTGCTGGGAAGGTCTAATTGCCACAAACTTCTTTCTGTGTCACAGTGTGATTAAGCCACCGGGCTTCACCCAGAGGTCCAAATTCTGCTAATTGGACAAAACTGGTGACTTTGAGTGGCAGGCGAGGGCCTCTGTGCACAGTTGAGATAAAAGGATTATCTCTGCAGCCAAGCAGCCCAGGCTGCTGAAAAGAGAACTCTGCGAGAGCTGAGAGAATAGCTACTTCTTACCTCATCCTTTTTACCAAGCTCCCCAGCCCCTCCTAGGCTTCAGTGCCCCGCCTGCGCCACTTCTCCAAGCCCACTACCTCTCCTTCCTTGAGGCTGCCACGCTGACTACCGGGAGGGACCAGCCTGCTCTTTCCAGATCCTGATCTCATGGACTATGCTGGCAACTTTATTTACGAGGTTTACCTTTAGACTGAAAAATGAAAAAGGCCACAAACACCTTTAACTTGTCAAACACTAGCTCCCAAGGGTCCTCCTTTGATAGGATATAAAGCTGAAATGCACCAGACCAGAGCAATAGATCCAAAGAAACACTTGTAGCCAAGAGTGGCAGAGATTCTGACTGAGGGAGAAAATTCCACCGCCTGCACCTTAACGTGGAGTACACAGAGCTTCAGAAGTCATGAGAATTGAGAAGGGCCCCTTTTAGAATGTCAAGGCTTAGAAAATTTTGTCCTGCCATCTCATCTCTTCAAATGTATTTTCTCTACATTCTAAATGTGAACCTCTTGTTCACAGTGATGGTTTAAATTGATTGTGAACTTGACAGGACCTAGAATCACCTAGGGAAGGCACCTCTGGGCATTCCTGTGGGATTATCAATGTTCGGTTAAGTGAGGTGCCAAGGCCCATGTTAATAACTGTGGGTGGCACCATTCCCCACACTGGGGTCCTGGACTGGATTAAAAACAACAATGTTAGCTGGGCACGGTGGGGCACGCCTTAAATCCCAGCACTCAGGAGGCAGAGATAGGAGGATCACCCTGAGTTCAAGGCCACCCTGAGACTACAGAGTGAATTCCAGGTCAGCCTGGGCTAGAGTGAAACCCTACCTCGAAAAACCAAAATCAAAACAACAACAAAAAAATACTAATTGAGCACTAACATTCCTGGCTCTTGGCTTCCTGACTGTCAACACAATGTGACCAGCTGCCTCTAGCTCCTGCCACCATGCCTTCTCCGAGATGATGGGCCGTAACCTCAAACTGTGAGCCAAAATGAATCCTTCCTCCTCCCTCCCTCCCTCCCTCCCTCCCTTCCTTCCTTGACTTCTTATCAGGCGTTTGACACAGCAATGAGGAAAGTAGCTAATACACTGAGGAAATAGGTAACTGGGATTTGGGTTAGCGTGAACGACCTTTAACACTATCAGCCACAAAACAGCCTGACACAACAACCCCATCTAATCAACTGGTATGCAGCAGATTAAAAAAAAAAAACACTGTATCAAGAAAGAATAGTCTGGAAGGATTATCACTGTCTCTGGCTCAAGACAAAGTTCCTACATTTTAGATGTTGGCAAACTGTTATAAAAGACTGAAAAGCAGAAGTAGCTAGCGAGATTTTTGTTTTTTTTCTCTTCAAACCTCCATCCATTTTGGAGGAACAAAGATAAATCATGGGTTCGACAGTTCGCTGACTTGTCATGATGAACTGGGGAAGGAGAAAGGAAAAGGGCACCTGGTACCTGCCCAACTTCCCTTGATGGTAAATGACCATGAGTCCATGCTCATGAACAGAAGCAAACATTAAGACTCCAGGCTCCCTATAGCCATTTCTTAATATATTTTATTTATTTGAGAGAAAGAAGAGAGAGAGAGAGAGAGAATGAACGAATGGGCATGCCAGGGCCACCAGCCACTGCAAACAAACTCCAAATGCATGCATCCCCTTGTGCACCTGGCTTACGTGGGTCCTGAAGAATCGAACTGGGACCCTTTGGCTTTGCAGGTAAACGTCTTAAGTGCTAAGCCCTCTCTCCAGCCCCCTGTAGCCATTTCTAATGCACTCACTAGACTTAACAAAGGGTTTCAGAGATTACAGGCTGTGGAAGATAGAGGAGAAAAATGACATCATTTCTATAGTAGATATTATAGAATATTTACATAAAGCCTTCTTTGGAATACCACAGGGCTTCCAAAAAACAAATAGGGTTTCATTATGCAGCACAGTGGGTATAGAAACTCAAAGTCTGCAGACAGAGACCAGGGAAAGAGAAGCAAGCTCTACTTGATGAGGGCTTCAAACTACTAATATATACATAGATATAGATATATCACTTTATTCCATATGTATGTATGTATGTATATATGTATGTATGTATGTGTATACGGATAGATTCTGCTTGCTCCACTCCCTTTTCCAGAGCAGCACAGCTAAGGAATTCTACAAATTAAACAGCATCTGCTTCAGAGACATTAGCATGCATTCTCTTCTCCAAGTCACAGCGTCAGTGGTAGAAACTTTAGTTACCTTTTTTTGCTTTCTTCTGCAGCTTCAGTGTATCCGAGGACTTCTTTTTTATCTCTTGGCGAGCTTTCTTATACTCTACGAGAAAGCAGAATAGCCAATCGTTTTACCACTTAGCTCAGCCTTCATCCCAGAAAGCAACCCCTCACACATACAGTTAACAGCCATGCCCAAACACACTATGATAAAAATCTCACATGGTGATGGACACCTTTAACCCCAGCACTTGGGGAGACTGAGGTAGAGAGAGAGAGACTGCTGGGAGTTCCAGGCCCCCCTGAAGCTACAAGGTGAGTTCCACGTCAGCTTGGGCTAGAGTAAGACCCTATCTCAAAGGAAGGGGCAGGGGAACTAACTCTCCATGACATCTCACAGTTAAAGGCGCTATTAACACAAAAAACAGCAAACGGCATTATGGTCTTTCCCATCACTCCCACCTTGAGGAAAAAATGTCACTTGGGAATATTTGCTGTTGGCTTGTGTATGTGGTACATGTGGCATGATATGTGTAGGGTGTGCACATGCGAATAGAGATGCATGTGCCCTCACACACACATGTGGAGACCAGAGGAGAATGTCAGGGGCCTCTTCTGCTCATCCACATGTAGACATGGGGTCTCTCACTGAACCCAGAGCTGCCACTTTTAGCTGACAAGCAAGCCCCAGATTTTCTAGTATTTATTCCCCACAGGACAGGGATTACAGACGTGTGGCTGTGCCCAGCTGCTTGCGTGGGAGCTGGGGAATTGAACTAAGAGTGAATCAGGTGCTCTCAGGCCCCATGCTTGTGTGGTAAGGGCTCTTGCCCACTAAGCCATCTCTCCAGTCTTGGGGACACTTCAATTAAAAACAAGCAAACAAACAAGTTTCTCAGCTAGAGCATCAGGAAAGCTCTTCGGCCTCATCCACTTTCCCAAGGCTCGCAGGGCACCGAGGCGCTCCTTCTGATAGCGCAGACCACAGCCACCAGCAAGCGCCCTACAGCCCAACTCGCCCACGCTCAAAACACGGCCCCACTCCTCGTGGCGGTGTGGGAAGCCTGTGTAGAGTGGAGGGAGGGAGGCAGGGCAACTACTGGTGGCTTTCTGTTCTGTTCTGACATCCTTCCATCCACCCTGCCCGCTTTCTCTCTGGCTAGTTCATCTTTGCACGGTCCTATATGACCTCCCAGTAGGATGCCCCTCAAATGACATTTTGCTTTCAACCAAGTGTATACTTGCCTATCTCCCATGGCCTTTTGGTTGGACTCCCTTGTGCCCCAGCCCGCTCCCTTGCCTGGGGCTCTCTCAGCCTTCCTGAGGGGTGTGGTGTTAACCCATCTCCTCTCTGCAGCTTGAGGTGCCGGGGAGGTGGGGCAGGGTGAGCCAAGCTGTGGGGTAGTTGCTGAGCACACGCATCTTGAGTAAGGGCTGAACTGAAAAGAAGTCAGAGCTTTCTCCCAGCTCCGATAGCCCACGGCCTGTCTACACAGAGGACACTGCGCAGGTGTGCAGAGCCTGACAAAGGCTCTAAATCTGGACCCAGGCCCAGGCTGGCGCAGTCTCTGATTGTGAACACTGAAGAGGGAACTGAGAAGCATCTGTGCACTTGGGATGGGAGGGAGGGAGGATATTCAGTGACAAGTGAGAATCTTTGTCTGGCCAGATGAGCTGAGATCGAGCAGGCCCTCTGCCAGACCTGTCACCTTCTCCCCACACACTCAGTAAGATTTCTCTTAGATAAGCTTGGCACATCCGGTCTCAATGTTTCTTTAATAAAACTAGCTTGCGGGTATTATCAGGTGGGTATATTTAATGAACAAATCAAAAGAAAACTATCAACTCCCCAAATGAAAAAATGTTCAAATGTTCTTATTTTCTCTCCCCTAACAGAACCACCAATAGGCACATGTGCTGAACTCAGAGATGACAGCCCAGGACCCCGAGTTACACGCGGTGGAACAACAGTGCTGCGACTTCCCCTGCATGCCCAGCTTCATAAAAACAAGGCACTTGACTGTATCAAACTCAAGAGCCAGAACCCACATGAGAAATATCACCAGAGGTGACTCTTAAAGAAGAAAAATTTAAAAACAACTTTTAAATGAACACAAGATTCAGGATGCCACTTTCCCCTGTTAATCCCACCCTTGAGAGGTTGAGGTCAGAGGGTCACCATGAGTTCAAGGCCAGCCTTGGCTAGAGTGAGACCTCGTATATATATACACGAAAGCTGGAGAGATGGCTTAGCGGTTAAGGCATATGCTTGCAAGGCAAAGTTGCATTGGCTGGAGGCCCTGGCGCACCCATTCTTTCTCTCTGCCCCCCCCCATTCTCTCAAATAAATAAGTAAAATTTAAAAAGAAAAAAGGAAAGAACATTTAAAAAATATATGAATGAATACAATAAAAAATATATGTATGAATGAAGGCTGGAGAGATGGTTTAGAGGTTAACATGCCTGACTGTAAAGCCTAAGGAGCCAGGACCCATGTAAACCAGACGCACAAGGTGGCACATGCATCTGGAGTTCGTTTGCCATGGCTGGAGGCCCTGGTGTGGCCATTCTCTCTTTCTCTCTCTGTCTCCCAAATAAATAAATAAATAAATAAATAAATAAATAAATGTAATTCATATCTTTATTTATTTATTTATTTATTTATTTATTTATTTATTTATTTATTTATTGGAATCAGAAAGAGGCGGAGAGAGAATGACAATGGACGCCAGGGCCTCCAGCCACTGCAAACAAACTCCAGACACACGCGCCACCATGTGCATCCGGCTTACGTGGGACCTGGAGAATTGAGCCTGGGTCCTTTTACTTTCCAGGCAAGTGTCTTAACCAGTCACATTTTTTTTTTTACTTTTTAAAATATTTTATTTATTTATTTACATGAGAGAAGGGGTGGGGGCAGATAAGCCAAGGCTTCTAGCCATTGCAAAGGAACTCCAGATGCATGTGCCACCTTGTGCATCTGGCTTGCGTGGGTCCTGGGGAATTGAACCTGGGTCTTTAGGCTTCACAAGCAAGCACCTTAACCACTAAGCCATCCCTCCAGCCTTAGTTACAACTTTTTAAATTGAGGCTAGGAGGAATATATGCTACTTTTTAAAGCAATGGCTATGTCTTTGGCTATTGTACCCATATTTCTAAAATCTCACCACACACAAGCCACCACTATTGCACATTTTGTTGTCAAGCGGTTTGCTTCTTAAGACTGATTTCCAGTATAATGGACACAAGACCACAGGAGCTTACAGCTGTGACTAACGAACTTTATAGGACATGCACCAAAAATCAAGATCAAGTTATGTATTCTATGGTCTCAGTGAGTGCACAGCCACAGAACAATCTGGATTCGATTGCTCCTATGTATGAATGAGAGGAGGGGAGAATGATCTGGATGAACACACATCTTTCCAGGGGTTACTGACAGCTGCTGGGGATGGGGAACCATCTTCACTGAACAGCCTGAGAAGCAGGCAGAATAACCATTTCCATGAACACAGAGAAGCCTAGCTGAGCAGCTGCCAAAAGGGGTTCACTGCAGCCTTTCCTCCACCCTGCCCGTCATGGTGTTCCTTTGCTCCTGTATTAGTGGATGCCAGGTTTAACTTTCTTCAGACCCCACAGCACCCAGATGTAGAGAACTTCAGAATTAGCGGGGCACAGGGTCACATGCTTGTCATCTCAGCATTTAGATGTAGGAGGTTCATTTAAACTCAGGGGTGCAAGACCATTTCAAATAAAATAAAGCACCTCAAGCCAGGTGTGGTGGCTCACGCCTTTAATTCCAGCACTCAGGAGGCAGAGGTAGGAGGATTACCACGAGTTCGAGGCCACCCTGAGACTACATAGTGAATTCCAGGTCAGCCTGGGCTAGAGACCCTACCTCAGAAAAAACAAAAAAAAGAAGAAAAAAAAAAAACCTCAGAATGAACTAATGAAGGGATGGAAGCTAATTATGAAACAGTCCCTCTGGTTGCTGTGAGGGAAATACAATCAATACACTGTCACTTGCACAAGTACTGGTGCTATTTCCTCTGCAGTCTACACCTACTTCCCCAAGAGCGAACTGGTCTTCCTGGAGACGATACACCAAGAGCACAGTGAGCCAAGGTCAGCTGATATCATTAGAGGCCTGGCTTTCTAAATGTTCCAGAACGAATTAAGAGTGCATGTTTGACAGCGACACTACTGTTCCGACTCACGTCTAATGCATGTGATTTCAATGCCACCAAGTAATGAGACAGGCTATCAGCTGAGTGATGTGTCATGAGGAACAAACAACACTCGGACTTGCAATGGGAGCATTTTGGACCCATCATCTTCTGACACTGAAAAATCTATGGGAGGGGCTGGAGGGATGGCTTAGTGGTTAAGGCACTTGCCTGCAAAGCCAAAAGGACCCTGGTTCGACTCCCCAGGACCCACATAAGTCAGATGCACAAGGTGGTGCATGTGTCTGAAGTTCATTTGCAGTGGCTGGAGTCCCTGGTACGCCCATTCTCTCTTTCTCTCTGATTCTCTCAAATTTTTAAAAATTTAAAAAATAAAATAAAAATAAGTCTATGGGAGAAGCAAGGACAGGAGGGCCATGAGCTGCTTTGGTGACAACAGCCAGCAGAGGTGCCAGCCAGCAGCTAGTAGTGCACAACTCTTCCTCAGACTGCAGGAGTGCCGCTGTGCCCAGCCCTCTTACCATACCTTTTGCATGGTCCTTGTCCAGCTGGTTAGCCACTTTCTTCCACTCCTCCATCTGCTCTTGAAGTGGGTTGATCAGACAGTCAATTAAAGCACTTGCGCCAAAAGAGAAAGAAAGAAGAAGTTGCATGGATATATTAGTTATCGAGATTTGCATTTGGGGGGTTGCTAGGGCACGCTGATAATCCCAGCGCTCGGGAGGTGGAGCCTGAAAGATCAGGTGCTCGAGGCTAACCTAAGCTACACAAGCCTGTCTCAAACAAACAACAATGACAACAAAAAGAGCAAGATTTGCTCGTCCCGAAGGGGACAAAGACAGCATAGTCAGACACTGTCCCACGAAACCCCCCACTTCAGACCAGCCTCCATTTTGGGATGTCTTTGAAGACTATTCAGAAGTTGTAGCTGAATGTATAGACCTGTGTGTGAACTGGAACCAAAAATGGGTGCCAGAAACCAGTAAGCTGGTAAAGGCTATAAGGGAGGGAAGAAAGGGAAGGACTTAAGTGTATGGTAATGCACATATTAAGTAGAAGAACTGATTACAGGGAGGGGAATGGCCTAAGCGAGGCCATGGGAAGAGAATGCGTAAAAGAAGGGCAGGGGGAGGGTCAATCCAAATTCAAGATAGTGTGAATAAGACTTATGTAAACCTACTTTTTTGAATAATGGCACATCCAGAAGCTGTAGACTGTTACTAGAAAATTTTCAGTGCCTGGGATGGGATACCTTCCAGTGAGTTGTTGGCCAAGGAGGTCACGGTAGCCTCCAAAACATTAAAGGCTTTTGCCAAAGCCCTTGGTTTCCCTTGAGAAACAGATAGTAAGACCCTATTGCTGAAGACATCTCTTGCCTGAGAGGCTAGGTCACTGAGAAAGCAAGGTGGTGCTGAGCAGAAAACCTTCTCCCTGCAGACCAGCCAAAGGAAAGCCGGAAAAAGCTGCACTGCATGCAGCCATATGGGAGACAGAAGTCATCAGCAGTGAAAACAGTGGACATTGAATATTCAAGTTTGGCCATACAGGCCCAATGACTGAACGGGTGCAATAGTGGCATGTCTACTCTTGGGGTAACCAACTGATCCATAATTGGACTGAAGGCCCTCTCTACGGAGGGAATACATACCTGGTACTGAAAAACCTAAGCAAAAGTCTATGGCAAGTGAGGTCATGAGCCGAGGGGTATAAAGCCTGCTCTTGTCTGACTAAATGTATATATTATTCCCACCAAGCTGCCCTGAAAGCACTACACTTAATGTTCATATTCATATATTAACGCTACTCTCACTTCTGGTTACAGAAGCTTCTCTTTTCAGATGGCGATGGCCACTGGGATGACCCAAAAGGCAACATAGTGCTGAGAAGAAGGGATGGAGGAGTGCCCAGCACTGAAACACCTCTGTCACACCCTCCAAGGCTCAGGGCCCATTGCGGAAGAGGGGGCGGATAGAATGGAAGAGCCAAAGGAAGGGTATGACTTCTTACAATGCAACTGCCCAGACAGAAATTGGCCTCGATATCCATGACCTTGCAGTGCCTAGCAATACCTCTGCGAGACCCTCAAAATAGAAGAAAAAGATGATGTCATCAAATTAAAAGAGAGACTAGTGGAGAGAGGGAGGGGATATTATGGAGATTGGAGTTCTAAAGTGGAATGGGGGGAGGAGAGGGAAATATCATGTGTTTTGTATGTAAGTCTAGAAGTTGTCAATAAAAAAATGAACAGAGGAAAAAAAAAGAAGTTGTAGCTGGATGCACACCTTTAATCCCAGCACTTAGGAGGCAAGGGTAGGAGGACTGCTGTGAGTTCGAGGCCAGCCTGAGACTATATAGTGAATTCCAGGTCAGCCTGGGCTAGAGAGAGTAGAGAAAGACCCTACCTTGAAAAACCAAAACCAAAAAAAAGTTGTAAACAGAGCAGGGGAGATGGTTCAGCAGTTAAAGGTGCTTGCTCCGTAAGCCTGTCAACCAGAGTTCAATACCCAGCACCCATGGTAATGGGAGGCAGAGCCAGAAGAATACAGGCGCTTGTGGGCCACCTAGGCTGGCCTTCCTAGTGGCAAAAAGAACAAGACAGGGCCTGGAGAGATGTGCATGAGGTGGTGTTCGTGTCTGCAGTTTGTTTGCAGTGGCTAAGCCCTGTGCGTGCGTGCGCACACATACTCTCTCATTAAAATAATTTTAAAAAGGAGCTGAGTGTGGTGAAACAAAGAAGAAAAAAAAAAAACCTCAGAATGAACTAATGAAGGGATGGAAGCTAATTATGAAACAGTCCCTCTGGTTGCTGTGAGGGAAATACAATCAATACACTGTCACTTGCACAAGTACTGGTGCTATTTCCTCTGCAGTCTACACCTACTTCCCCAAGAGCGAACTGGTCTTCCTGGAGACGATACACCAAGAGCACAGTGAGCCAAGGTCAGCTGATATCATTAGAGGCCTGGCTTTCTAAATGTTCAGAACGAATTAAGAGTGCATGTTTGACAGCGACACTACTGTTCCGACTCACGTCTAATGCATGTGATTTCAATGCCACCAAGTAATGAGACAGGCTATCAGCTGAGTGATGTGTCATGAGGAACAAACAACACTCGGACTTGCAATGGGAGCATTTTGGACCCATCATCTTCTGACACTGAAAAATCTATGGGAGGGGCTGGAGGGATGGCTTAGTGGTTAAGGCACTTGCCTGCAAAGCCAAAAGGACCCTGGTTCGACTCCCCAGGACCCACATAAGTCAGATGCACAAGGTGGTGCATGTGTCTGAAGTTCATTTGCAGTGGCTGGAGTCCCTGGTACGCCCATTCTCTCTTTCTCTCTGATTCTCTCAAATTTTTAAAAAATTTAAAAAATAAAATAAAAATAAGTCTATGGGAGAAGCAAGGACAGGAGGGCCATGAGCTGCTTTGGTGACAACAGCCAGCAGAGGTGCCAGCCAGCAGCTAGTAGTGCACAACTCTTCCTCAGACTGCAGGAGTGCCGCTGTGCCCAGCCCTCTTACCATACCTTTTGCATGGTCCTTGTCCAGCTGGTTAGCCACTTTCTTCCACTCCTCCATCTGCTCTTGAAGTGGGTTGATCAGACAGTCAATTAAAGCACTTGCGCCAAAAGAGAAAGAAAGAAGAAGTTGCATGGATATATTAGTTATCGAGATTTGCATTTGGGGGGTTGCTAGGGCACGCTGATAATCCCAGCGCTCGGGAGGTGGAGCCTGAAAGATCAGGTGCTCGAGGCTAACCTAAGCTACACAAGCCTGTCTCAAACAAACAACAATGACAACAAAAAGAGCCGCATTTGCTCGTCCCGAAGGGGACAAAGACAGCATAGTCAGACACTGTCCCACGAAACCCCCCACTTCAGACCAGCCTCCATTTTGGGATGTCTTTGAAGACTATTCAGAAGTTGTAGCTGAATGTATAGACCTGTGTGTGAACTGGAACCAAAAATGGGTGCCAGAAACCAGTAAGCTGGTAAAGGCTATAAGGGAGGGAAGAAAGGGAAGGACTTAAGTGTATGGTAATGCACATATTAAGTAGAAGAACTGATTACAGGGAGGGGAATGGCCTAAGCGAGGCCATGGGAAGAGAATGCGTAAAAGAAGGGCAGGGGGAGGGTCAATCCAAATTCAAGATAGTGTGAATAAGACTTATGTAAACCTACTTTTTTGAATAATGGCACATCCAGAAGCTGTAGACTGTTACTAGAAAATTTTCAGTGCCTGGGATGGGATACCTTCCAGTGAGTTGTTGGCCAAGGAGGTCACGGTAGCCTCCAAAACATTAAAGGCTTTTGCCAAAGCCCTTGGTTTCCCTTGAGAAACAGATAGTAAGACCCTATTGCTGAAGACATCTCTTGCCTGAGAGGCTAGGTCACTGAGAAAGCAAGGTGGTGCTGAGCAGAAAACCTTCTCCCTGCAGACCAGCCAAAGGAAAGCCGGAAAAAGCTGCACTGCATGCAGCCATATGGGAGACAGAAGTCATCAGCAGTGAAAACAGTGGACATTGAATATTCAAGTTTGGCCATACAGGCCCAATGACTGAACGGGTGCAATAGTGGCATGTCTACTCTTGGGGTAACCAACTGATCCATAATTGGACTGAAGGCCCTCTCTACGGGAGGGAATACATACCTGGTACTGAAAAACCTAAGCAAAAGTCTATGGCAAGTGAGGTCATGAGCCGTAGGGGTATAAAGCCTGCTCTTGTCTGACTAAATGTATATATTATTCCCACCAAGCTGCCCTGAAAGCACTACACTTAATGTTCATATTCATATATTAACGCTACTCTCACTTCTGGTTACAGAAGCTTCTCTTTTCAGATGGCGATGGCCACTGGGATGACCCAAAAGGCAACATAGTGCTGAGAAGAAGGGATGGAGGAGTGCCCAGCACTGAAACACCTCTGTCACACCCTCCAAGGCTCAGGGCCCATTGCGGAAGAGGGGGCGGATAGAATGGAAGAGCCAAAGGAAGGGTATGACTTCTTACAATGCAACTGCCCAGACAGAAATTGGCCTCGATATCCATGACCTTCCAGTGCCTAGCAATACCTTTGCAAGACCCTCAAAATGGAAGAAAAAGATGATGACATCAAATTAAAAGAGAGACTAATGGAGAGAGGGAGGGGATATTATGGAGATTGGAGTTCTAAAGTGGAATGGGGGGAGGAGAGGGAAATATCATGTGTTTTGTATGTAAGTCTAGAAGTTGTCAATAAAAAAATGAACAGAGGAAAAAAAAAGAAGTTGTAGCTGGATGTGGTGGTGCACACCTTTAATCCCAGCACTTAGGAGGCAAGGGTAGGAGGACTGCTGTGAGTTCGAGGCCAGCCTGAGACTACATAGTGAATTCCAGGTCAGCCTGGGCTAGAGAGAGTAGAGAAAGACCCTACCTTGAAAAACCAAAACCAAAAAAAAGTTGTAAACAGAGCAGGGGAGATGGTTCAGCAGTTAAAGGTGCTTGCTCCGTAAGCCTGTCAACCAGAGTTCAATACCCAGCACCCATGGTAATGGGAGGCAGAGCCAGAAGAATACAGGCGCTTGTGGGCCACCTAGGCTGGCCTTCCTAGTGGCAAAAAGAACAAGACAGGGCCTGGAGAGATGTGCATGAGGTGGTGTTCGTGTCTGCAGTTTGTTTGCAGTGGCTAAGCCCTGTGCGTGCGTGCGCACACATACTCTCTCATTAAAATAATTTTAAAAAGGAGCTGAGTGTGGTGGCGCATGCCTTTAATCCCAGCACTTGGGAAGCAGAGGTAGGAGGATTGACATGAGTTCGAGGCTACCCTGAGACTACATAGTGAATTCCAGGTCAGCCTGAGCTAGAGTGAGACCCTACCTCGAAAAAAACCAAAACAAACAACAAAAGAATAACAACAGAGACCCTGGCTTGAAAAAGATGAAGAGGTCCAACACCCAGAGGTTGTCCTTGGACCTCTGGTGCTTTGAATCAGGCGACCCCCATAAACTTGGACGTTCTGAATCCTAGTTCTCCCAGCTGTTGGCAATTGATTGCAAACTATGGGGACTTTTAAAGTTGGATGAATTCACTGCATTTTCCATCATGTATGGTTATCAGTTTATGGGGACCAGGGGCAGAATGTAGTGCTTTGATTCAGGTGTCCCCATAAACTTAGGTGCTCTGAATGCTAGGTCCCCAGCTGATGGTGATTTGGGGATTAACACCTCCTGGAGGCAGTGTATTGTTGGGGGTGGGCTCATGGGTATTACAGCCAGCTTCCTCTTGCCAGTGTTTGGCACACTCTTGCTGTTGTTCCGGGTCGTGAGGGGCAAGGGGATGTCCAGGGGTGCCCTTACTCGTGCAGCCCCCTCAAACTCGGCTGCAGGACAGCACCCAGCGTGCAGATCGCTAAGAGAAAAATGGCCATTTTCATTTGAATACTGTGCCAGCCACTGCCATTTTGCCCTATTCTGGAAGCTGGCAGCTTCCTCTCTGAGCTGCCATTCCCTCTCAGTAGCTTGGAAAGAGGCACACAGGCCAGTGTGGCATGCCTCACTACTCAAATCCCTAACCCTTCTTCCAAAAGGCTATTACAGAGCAAGGAGGTGCCAGGGCCTCAGCAGGATGCACCGGCTCCTCGCTGGGGGGAGATGAGAAGGACCCTCACAGGAGCACAGAAGTGACCCGAAGGGAAGTGCAGGCTCCTTAAGGCAGAGCTGGTACCAGCAAATGCTGGTTCAGCGACTGAAGAGTCGGGGAAAGGGCAGATGCGAGGACTTAACCGCAGTGGGGAGACCCTGCTGCAAGGCAAAGGGTGCTACGTGTCACCACCAGGGCTCTGGGGTCGGGACAGAACACTCCTCACCTGGAAAACTGCCTCAGTTTGGCTTCGATGCTTCTGTGCCGCATGCACATCCTGGTGAGCGCTGAGCCAATCTCCCGGGTGCCACCTGGAAGAAAGAGAGGTAGGTACAGGTGAGGGATGGGGGCACACAGGAATGCTTGAGAGCTTTGGAGGATTTCCAAAACAGGACACATGTGAGCACATCATACAACTTAAACCACTACCTTCAAACTTCCCGCCATGCGCATGCTAAAGACATGTACATCGGTACATGATAGCATCTGCCTATCTCCAAACCTAAGGTTACTCTTAGCACAACTGATATTTGCTTTGTTTGTATGTGTATATGTGTGTGTGTGTCCCCACACGGTGTGGGTGCACATGTATATGGAGGCCAGAGCACAAACTTGGGTGTCTCATGGGCTCAGAGCTCACCAATTAGGCCAGACTGGCTGGCAGGGAACCCAGGAATCCTGCCTCTGCTTCTGGGGCACTGGGAATACAAACATGCACCACCAAGCCTGGTGTTTTTAATGTAAGGTCTATGGATCAAACTCGGATCCTCACGCTTGCAAGACAAGTATCTTCCTGACGGGGCTATGTCTCTGGCTCTGCTCTCATATTTTCTATCACCTCTGACTTTCTTGTAATGTTCACCAGAAATCAACTTATGATCCATTTGAAAAAATGCTTCTTGGGCTGGGGAGATGCTCAGCAGTTACAGGTCTTGCTTGCTTGCAAGGCTGCTGAGTAAAGTCTGATTCTTCTCAGAGCCCACATAAAGCAGGAAGTGAAGTGGTGCATGGGTCTGTAATCCCTACAATTGCAGGTGGAGCTGACTCGACCCAGAAGCTCAAAAGCAGCAGTGGCCAGAGACATTTCTTGTCTCAACAGAAGCTGGAAGGAGAGGAGAAATACCCCCAAGGCTGTTCTCTGCCGTTCACACACATGCCATGGCACATATGCAGGCATATATACACAAATATATACAAACAAATATAATTTTAAAAATTTTAGGAATTCTGACCCAAATAGTCTCTGGGAGGGAAATGCTATATAGAGTTTCCTCATTTCTGGCAAAAGAAACCTCAAGATTATTTTAGAACAGTTAATTGCTGCAAAGACATGTTCTAAAATGCAACTGCTTCAGAGACTAGCAAAGCTCAGGCAAGATGGAAGTACAGAGGCTGGGAGATGGGTCAGTGGTTAAGGCACCTGCCTGCAAAGCCTAAGGGCTCAGGTTCGATTGCCCAGTAGCCATGTAACCCAGATGCACAAGATGGTGCATGTGTCTGGAGTCTGTTTGTAGTGGCTAGAGACCCTGGTACACCCATCCTCTCTCTCACATACATACAAATAAGTAACAATATTTTTTAAAAAAATTAAATGGAAACACAGCGTGGTTTTAAGCTGGCACTAATGGCCGAGGTCTTCAAATTCAGCAAAAAACGGAAGTTCAAATGGTTTGATTTTCCCAAAATTCTTGTCATTCTTTCCTTTCAGGCACACCCTTCTCTAAGATTATTTTTGAAGTTTTTCTACTCCTCCCTTTTTTGAAAACAATTCTTGACTCAGCATTTAATGGGACATGGAGTGGGGGAGCAAACTGTAACCTCAGATAGTTACCACATACCACACCCTGGAAGGCACGGTTAGAAAAGTTAGAAAAACACCATACTTATAAAACTGGGAGAACTGTCAAATAAAGCACTATTTTTAACAAACAAGGCCTTCAAGGGAAAGCCACAGGAATTTGTGGCAGGCTTAACCAAGTAGACAGAAAAACAAAACCCCTCTTTTTAAAACACATGCCATTATATGGGCTGTAGTTCTCTGCCCTCTCTTCTAGAAACGATCACTTGTTGACTCTGTTCTGCTTATTTTCCATTTGTTCTGCAAAACTAATAATAGCTTTCTCCACCCAAAGCAGTAATTTAACATGTATCCAATGCTAATATTTCTATATCTGACTTTGGCCCCATAAGGAAGCTTTCTTAGGGAAATCCCTCCAGTTCTCAGCACAGCTCCTCGGTCTTGACATGTTAGGCCGTTGTGGGCACGTCAACGATGGTCAGCGGAGCCCTTGGCCTTGCATTACGAGTTAGGAGCAGACTCCCCTACTGTACCCACCTAAAAATGTCTCCAAATAGTACCAGGTGTCCCCTCCTGAAAACCACTGCTGTAAAAGAGCTTGAACAAGCAGTAACTTATCCCAAGGCTGACTTTCTAAGTGGCCTGAAGTCGTCATTTTCTTTTTTAAATGCCATCCTTCACTTCCTGACACCTGCTCCCAAAAGCCATCTTTGAGGCGCTCTACCACGGACGGACAGTAGAGGGAGCTTTTCTCCCATGCTCCACCTGCCTCCGGGCCCTTCTCCAGGTTCTTACAATCTGTATTGCTTATGAAGAAGGCTGGGGAAATGCTTTATCCCCAGGGAAATAGCTCCTCTTTTTCTTTTCTTTTTCCTTCCTGGGCCTTCATTTGATTACAAGTTAATAACCTGGCCACACAAGGATATTCGCCTACTCATTCATTGCTGGTAGGAAGGCTGAATAATACTTTCCAGGAGGGAACAAGAAAATGCCTTCAGAATACGATCTCTTTGACCCAGCCATTCTAAAATTTAACCTGAGGAGATAATTAAGGATGAGAACAAACCCTTACCTACCAGAGTAGTAGTCACTGAAATGCTGTTTATAACATTAAAAAATGAACACCCTGTTATAGGAATCTGGTTAAAAAAGCCACAGGACACAGGCACGCAAGGGCGTGACGCGATGGAGAACACAGTTCACAGCTGCGGAAATCTGTGCTGTTTGGTGCTGGGAGTGTCTGCACACCGGTCAGTGCCCTGCACAGGTCAGCCTGTTCAACCCTAACAATGTTCTCAGGTATACTGGAATAATGACCGTGCCTGTGTATATTATAGACAGGCAGAGTGCTTTTCAGCAACGTGTCCAAGGTCACAGGACTAGTGATGCCCCACCAAGTGGGATCTTCAGGGCGGGCGTGTGTCCACTCTGCCCGGTACACTTCACACACACAAGACGACAGGAAGGCGCAGAGCTGAGGGGTCCTGCGCCTGCCTGACTCATCTACACACAAGTATGTGCCATGAGGCTTTTGATAGCCAACTCTTCAACTCTGGTCCCTGAGCCCAGACTGTCTAGTTGCTTGAGGACGGGGCTCCCTCCTAGCTGCGCCAATAATACAGCGAGCAAGGTGATTGATGGGAGCGTCCATTTCCTTGAGGTAGAAGTAGGAAGTTGGAAAAGATCACTGGGGAGGCAGATCTCCCCACCCTGCACTCCGTTACTTCAGCTACTTTCCCAGATAGTTCCCGTACATTTACTTCTGCTGAACCATGGGGCAGATAACAAGCAGCTTCAGAGCCTGCCTGGGCCCCACCACAGCCCTCTGTAGAAGGGGAAGCCCAGAGAGGAAAGGAGAGGAGAGGAAATGAAGACCCACAGCCTTGGTCCAGGAGGCAGATGACATCCTCTGGGGGCCGCAGGACCCAGGACCAGACTTGCTGATCTCGGCATGGGGAACGCTAAAAATAGATTTAAATGCTTAGACACAGCTGACGCTCCCCTGACCCTTGCCAGGAGCTGTGAATAAAAATCAGCAGGTTTGGAGGCCTGGAGAGATGGCTTAGTGGTTAAGCGCTTGCCTGTGAAGCCTAAGGACCCTGGTTCGAGGCTCAATTCCCCAGGACCCATGTAAGCCAGATGCACAAGGTGGCACATGCATCTTGAGTTTGTTTGCAGTGGCTGGAGGCCCTGGCGTGCCCATTCTCTCTTTCTCTGTCACTCTCAAATAAATAAATCAATTTAAAAAATTTAAAAAATCAGCAGGTTTGAATCAGAGGAAACTGCCTGGAGCTGCAAAGACAGAGAAGACACCTGGGAGAGGTCCAACTTGACAGTGGGTTAGTAATAGAATCCCAAGGCTGAGACACCTGTGCATGAGGACAAGGTCTTTCTTATTTATTATACCCAAAACTGATGTTGAGCGAGGAAACAGTTATTTTGAGAGCAAATGCCAGGCTGGTCCTACCCGGAAGCTAGACCATGGACTGGTTGGTCTTTTGTTGATTGCTTAAATATCATCTTTTTTTTTAATGGATATACTTATAAAGGGTTTGAAATAAACATGAGATGCTCAATCGTAGTAGAGGCCCGTATGAGTTCGGGGTCCATCTAGACAAATGATGGTATAGTCCTTTTATACTGCCGCTGTAACAACCATCCCAAACTCAGTGGTTCCAAACAACACAGGTGTATTATCCTACAGTCGGGAGGCTGGTAGTGCACAAGGGATCTCACTGGGGCCGTTTTCCTTCTGGAGACTGTGGGGACAATCTTTTACCTGCCCTTTCCAGCCTCTAGGTGCTGCCTGCCTTGTCTGGCCTCATCATGACCTCTTCATCTGCAGAGCCAGGCGTGCCACAGCTCTTCTCTGACCTCCGTGGGCCTAGCATCTTCTCTCTCTGGTTCCCCTCCCTCCTAACAGAAGCCTCATCATTATATTGGGCCCACCAAGGTTGTCCAAGATAAACTTCTGTCTCAAGATCCTGAACAGAATTACATTTGCAGAGAGCTGTTTGCCCATGTGACCTGTAACACATTCATTCGCAGGTCGGGGGAGAAAGACATCATTGGGATGCACTGCTGATTATACCAAAGACAGGTCGGAGTTGTGAAACTGCAGCCCGCAGAGGGCCCTGTGGTGGACTCTCCAGTATCTGCTCATAGATGACAGTGGTTCCACCCCAGGCCCCTGGCCGTGTCTGGCTCAGGAATGGGAAAGAGATGCAGAGAGAAGGCTGCTGGGAAGATGACTCAGTGGTGTTAAAGGTGCTTGCCTGCAAAGCCTGATGGCCCAGGTTCAATTCCAGCCACCCATGTGTAGCCAGACAGGCTTTCCTTTGCACTGGCAAGACACTCTGGCACATGTGTGTGCAGGTGCTCGCTCTCGCTCGCTCGCTCTCTCATATGCAAATGAATAATAAGTTAAGCAAAATAGGAAGAAGATACCAAAGAGACTCATAGGACACGAGCAAGGAAGCAGGATGCCTCGCTGCTGCAGTGTGCCATCGTCAACACAGTCCCTGGCAACCCTCGTGGCCACGGGCTGGGCCTGACCTCACTCTGGGCTCAGGTTCCTATTTCACAAGGGCACACATGTCTTACTGGTAAAGCCATCATGACTGGTTCTGAATCTCACCAGCAGAAAGGAAGATAGAGATAATTACCTTCCTATCCTCCCTCCCACGACCAGGAACTCGGTCACCATACGAAATGCAAGCTGGTCATTTGATGCTGTGGCCCAGCAACACACAAATAACTTCGTGGCTCAAATTTTCACTCTTTTCAATGTGATACACACCAGAACCATTTCCCATAGCAAGCAAAGATTTCTGCAATAAAGCAGCATAAACCCAGCCACTGATCTGAGAGGTGACACTTGGCAGAAATCAAGAACCAAAGGGCTAGACTATGAGGGAGCAAATGTGGGTCCCACACTGCTTTGCACATGAAGGCTTTCACCAACTCCACAAACCCTGAGTACTGCATTAGCTTCCTGGGGTTGCATGGAGTGTACCATGCTGGCTGGCTTCAACCAACCAAAATGCATTCCTCACCATCCCAGAGGCTCAAAGCCTGCTCCTTCTGAAACACCTAAGAGAGGCTCTTTCCTGCCTCTGCCTCACTTGTGGTGGCTCTGGCCGCCCCGGACGGCAGTGGCATCGCTCCAATCTCTGCCTCTGGGACATGCTGTTCCCCTTCTGTGTCCTGTGCGCCTATGTCTGAATTTCCCTACCCTTCAAAATGCCAGGCATGGTGGCTCACACCCACCCAGCACTGGAGCCCAAGATAGTGTGGTGGTTTGATTCAGGTGTCCCCTATAAACTCATGGGCTCTGAATACTTGATCCCCAGCTGGTGGCAATTTGGGAACTGTACCCTTACTGAAAAAGGTGTGCAGCTGGGGGCAGGCTTATGGTGTTAAAGCCAGCTTCCCTTTGCTAGTGTTTGTCATGTTGTCCTGCTGCTGTTGTACAGGGGTGATGTCCACCCTCTGCTCATGCCATCATGGAGTTTCCCCTTGAGTCTGTAAGCCAAATTAATCCCTTTCCTCTCATCAGCTGCTTTTGTAGCAGCATTAAGAAGTTAAACTGTAACAGGTAGGAAGATCACCATGCAGTCAAGGCCAGGCTGAACGGCAGAATGAGTCCCAGGTCAATCTGGGCTACGGCAAGACCCTGCCCCGAAGTGTTATTGAATGAGCATGTATCTCAATGACCTTTTCTTCCCTCGAGTACACCTGCAAAAACCAGATGTCCAAATAGTTGTATTGGTGAGAATAATAATGAGGACTGGGGACGTCAAAATACCATTGGGGGAGACAGTGCAAGCCCTGACGAGGCCCTATCCTGATACAAGGAGTGACGCAATGCCTAAGTCTCACGGGCTCTCACTCGTGGGGGGATACGTATGCGTAAGACGTCACGAGAAAAGTGAAGGTAAGGTGGAGATTATTAGGAACGTGGAAAGGAAAGTGGAGGCGCTAGAGGGATAAGAACAGGTAACAGAAGGAGTGTGGTCACAGCACATCACAGACATGTATGCAGATGTCACAATCAACCCCGTGTGCGATTAATATAGGCAAATGAACTCCATGGAACAAGGGGCTTGAGACAGCTCAGCGGGTAAGGGCTTGCCTTGCCTTGCAAGCAGGAGGAGCTGAGTTCAATCCCCAGAACCCACATAACATGCTAGCTATAGAGGCATGAGCCAAACTGAGGAGGTCCCTGGAGTGAACTGGCTAGCTAGTACAGCCTGAGACCCTGTCTCAAAAAGAAAATGTGGCCAGGGGCTGGAGAAATGGCTTAGTGGTTAAGGCCAGTACCCAAGTAAGCCAGATGCACAAGGTGGCACAGTGGCTGGAAGCCTTGGCACACCCATTCTCTCTCTCTCTCTCTCTCTCTCTCTCTCTCCTCTCTGCCTCTTTCCCTCTCTTAAATAAATAAAAATAAATAAATAAATAAATAAATAAATAAATAAATAATAAATGTGGCCAGCCTTCCTAAGGATAACATCTGAGGTTGTCTTCTGGACAAGACACAGGCGCATGCATACACACACACACGCACGCGCAGAAACTAAGGAAGTAAAAACAGGCACCTCTCTTCACAGCAGCCCTAGCTCAAGCTCAGCGGGGCTCACTAGCTTGCTAAAGCCACACAGCAGCTAAGTGGTTCAGCCAAGATCCAGACCCGCTTTGACTGACATGAGAAGATTCCTTCCCACTCTGCCAAGCTGGAGACGTTCCCAAGCAAGGACAAAGAGGTGTATGGACGGCACAAACCGAATACAAATTGTTTCATGCATATTTTATGGAGGGTGGGGAGGAAATTGGGAGGGCAGAGGCCACCAAGCCATGGTTCCTTCCTAATTCTCCCACTGTGACTAAACCCTTCTAAATGCAACTAGAAAGGCGGGACAGTGGTGTCCATCAAGTAACACTGTCACAGCCCTCAAAGCAGCCTCATTTGCAGGTGTTTCCATCCCCGGGCACAGCAGGAATGTAAGGATGAAAGCCAATGGCTGGAAAAGCCATGCTTAGGAGCCGCCCTGGCTAAGGTATGGGCACAGAAAGTCACTGCAGGCCTTGGCCACCTCGCCAGGCTCATGCTGTCGGCAGGCTAATCCGTACTTGGAGAGAACTGGACAGGAGAGCTGGAAAGGGACCCCACCGAGTGGGTTCTCTCCACCTCAGCTCTGCTGGCTGGGATCATTCGTGGGCATAAAGAGCATCCTGGGGGGCGTGGTGGCACACACCTTTCATCCCAGCACTCAGGAGGCAGAGGTAGGAAGATCACTGTGAGTTCCAGGCCACCCTGAGACTATATAGGGAATTCCAGGTCAGCCTGGGCCACAGCAAGATCCTAAGACCCTACCTCAAAAAACAAACAAACAAACAAAAAGCATGTGCGGTTCTGTGCACTAGGCCCATCAATACTCATCCATCCCCCATCCTGACAACCAGAAATGTCTCCTGGGTGCAAACCCGCCCTTCGCAGCAAGGACAGACGTAAGGGAACGTGTGTCCTCTCCCCACTGACTCTGGGGCTGTGGATGTCAGGAGCACACTCAGCGATGGCAGCAGCCTCCCAATCTCTCATCCCCAGACAGGAAAACAATTAAGGCCGAGCTGCCTCAGTCTCCTAGGCACCTTCTGTAATGAAGAAACCTCCCACTCACCAGTAAAAAGACATTCACTTAAAACACACGACAGACATGCCCCCACCAGGTCAACAGGCCCTTGCTCTCTCCCTACAGCTTTCTTTCAACTAGATGCAGCTTAAGAACAAGCAAAGGCATCAGAAAAGGCCAAAAAGTGACAGGACAGGCAAGTGAGTCAGAGAGAGTGGCTTCTGGTCACTCGATGGTTTGGGGCTTCTCTCTTTGATACCTGGCCAGCAGGGAACAGTCATGTCTAGTGTCTCTGAGGATCTGTGACACCAGACCCAAAACTGTGGCCACACAAGCCCAACCCCAGATGACGACGCCTTCCTTCCTCCAAGAGTGCAACAACAGCGCACTTCACGGGAGCTCACCTAGCAAGGTCAGCTTACTTCCCTGGTAGCAAGTAGCAGAGATGCCAGAGAGGAATATGTTAGATAGCTGCCACGTTCTCGGAACACCCCAAATCAGAATGTGGGGTTCTCTGTGGTGTCCTTTTCAAAGTCTGCTTCACCCAGACCAAAACTGACCTGCTGAGGTAAGTAATGCCCTCCCTCCCTCGTGAAAGGGGAAGCTCTCTCTCCTCTTCCTCCCCTCTCCTTACACGCACACACTTGGGTGATCTACAGACCCTCAGCAGCACGCAAGCCGCCCACTTTGCACAGCGCTTTCGCACTGGTGAATCCGAGTTTTGGTTCTAATTCACCACCCTCTCCTGAGGTAACGAGAGAGCAAACACTGAGCCAATGAGGGAAAACACAGCTCTGACGTCAGTCCACCGCGTGGCTTTGCAAGTTCTCAGTTCTGACTCGCTTAGACTCAACTGTTCATGGTTATATTCTTTAAAAGGGGGTATGCTGATTACTACTGTTTCAATTAACTTTAAGTTTTGTTTATTTTTATTTATTAGCAACAGAGAGAGAATGGGCACACTAGGGCCTCCAGCCACTGCAAACGAACTCCAGATGCATACGCCACCTTGTACATCTGGCTTACGTGGGTCCTGGGAATTGAGCCTCAAACCAGGGTCCTTAGGCTTCACAGGCAAGTGCTTAACTGCTAAGCCATCTCTCCATCCCTCAAGTAATTTTAAGTCTGTCACACCTGAAATGCCAGCTTGGGCCACTTGTAAAATAGTGTGTGTATCCTAGATTTTTATAATTTCCCTCCACAATCGTGTGTGTGTGTGTGTGTGTGTACGCGCACTGAGGCTTGAACCCAGGGCCTCACACATGCTTTTCAAGCCCCCTACCACTAAGCTACACCCCAGCCTACCTCTCCCCTTCTTTAACCACTACCTCACCCATAGTTTGATGACAATTTTTTAAAGCAGCTTGCTTTTATCTTCCTTTCTAAGCATTCTGTTTGTTTTGTACAAAGAACAAATCCTGATTTTCACATTCACACTCCCAAGACTTCTCAGGTGTTGGAATGGCAGTCACACATCTGACCCATGAACACTGGTTTGACTCTTGGTTAAGCTTGCCACTCAGATGGGGGAAGTGTGCACAATCACGGGTGTATTTCACACTCAACACAGAAGCACTAGCTACATCTATGGGCCAATTAGGCAGGGCCTGATGTAACGATAATTGTCAAGTTCTTCAAGAGGCAGACGCCAGGTCTTTTGCTTTGGCCACACTGCCCATCATCCATTACGGTGCACTAAGCCAACTTATAACGACCCTCTCTCCTCCCGCATCTAACACCTCTCTTCAGGGAGGAGCAGGCACAGAAAGCAAATGCACTGCGCAAGGTAGTTTCCATGAAAGCTGGGACAGTTCCTTCTTCCCACAATCGCAGTAACGGTGTGTCCAGTATCCTCACCCGGAAAGGCGCCCTGTGCCCTTACTGCCAAGTGTCCACGCATAAAAGGACTGTTGCCAGCACTCAAAGCTATAGCACGTACAGGGTCAAGGCCAACTTACTCCAGATTGTCTCCATTCTTCTGCCATACCCTCCCAACAGGCAGACAGCTGCTCTCTGCTACAGGTGGCCCTGGCCCTGGGTGTTTTGCTTGCTTGCTTGCTTTTTTTGGAGAGAGTCAGACAGAGAATGGGGCGGCAGCAGTCTCTCAGCTGCTGTGAATGAACTCCAGATGCGTGTGCCCCCTTGTGGGCAAGTGTGGCGTTGCAACCCTAGTGTCACTTTGAGTCTGGCTAAATGTGGGACCTAGAGAATCGAACGGGCGTTCTTAGGCTTAGCAGACAGGCGCCTTAACTGCTAAACCATCTCTCCAGGCCCCTGGATGTTTCTTGACTGTTAATGTTCCTACTGCCAACCTACGAACCACTGTATGACCAGCTTCCTTCCAGCCAAGAGTGAAGAGGAAGGCTCCTACTGAAATGAGGGCTTAAACCTGTCATGGACGCTCAAGGCCATTCCAGGTCATCTTGCCAGGTTGTTCCATTTTGGTCTCTCCCCACCCCACAAGTCAATTCTCAGAGCCCCAAAGTCTCCAAGTGTCAGATGTCTTTTCACCTTGACAGCGGCTGGGGGCCTGCCTGGCACTGCATCACAGAAGTTCCCTCAGCATGAATCAGCTGCC
Organism: Orientallactaga sibirica; assembly: GCA_036365145.1. Classification (NCBI taxonomy): domain Eukaryota; kingdom Metazoa; phylum Chordata; class Mammalia; order Rodentia; family Dipodidae; genus Orientallactaga; species Orientallactaga sibirica. The sequence goes on from JAEOAD010000746.1 coordinate 630,033, forward strand.
ACTCTGGCTGGGTGGGCAGGGCACGGCTGGGTACACCATCTGCCGCCCGGGGGGATGCCTGGAAGGCCAGCACTCACCCTGGCCACAACAGCTCTGCACGTGCACGCACGCATGCACGCACACACATACGGAGTGTCAGACGTGACCATGAATCCAGACGCCCTCCTCCCACCATCCCCTGACCTGGCTGGACCGACTTTCACTTGACAACATTAAGTACAGTGCACAGCCTCTGAACGAGCGAGTGAAGGGTGCTGCAGCACGGCATCCCAGGGTGAGCCTGAATCCTATCAGAAAAAGGAGGACACCTCCGTTCTTGTGCCTGGACAAGTTCAGTCGCGAGCGCCAGCTAAGACGAGGTTTTACACAGAAACCGGGTGTGAGGAACGAAGGGCAGGTAGGTACAGATTAGAGCCAGACCAGCACAGCAACGGCTCTATAAGGAGCCCTTGGTGCCCCAGCAAGGAGCCCAGCCAGACCTCCGCTAAAGGCAGGCGTACCTGCCAGAGGAGCTAAGGTAAACTCCCCTCAGGTTACCTCCAAGCCAGGCCAGATGGCCGCTTTTCCTGGCAGGTACTGGAGTGGCCACGAAGCAGCATTCCTATAGTCAACCAATATTTAGGAAATGTGCTTGGGTCTAACTGCTGCAACATGAGACAGCCCCTGCCCTCAAGAGTGAATATGTCATCCCCTCAAATTGAAAATGTGGATTTTCACGGTGACTTTAAAGCTGGAAAGTGCCATGAAATGACAGGCCAGTAGCTCTGGGTGAACTCATAGGACTTCCTCCCTAATGTGGTTTCTCGTAGGCAGGAAACTCGTCCTCCAGCCACACTCAGCTGGCTCCTATGGTGGGGGGGGGGACTATGGGTGGGCTGGCATTTTTTACAGGTCCTTTTGTGCATGCACAATATTAAGAAAGAACATCGGATTAACAGCTGGACCCATGAGCACTGGGTTTTCGTCCTTGCGCATGGACGTGAGTAACAGGGAAAGGCAAGATCCTTTGTGTGACTCCAGGGAGGGGAAGGGGAGGAGCAAGAGGCAGCCTGTGCTCTTCTGAGTTATCCCACAGACTGGGACCCTCCACCTTACTCTAGACTCCTCTCTCCTCTCAGCAGCCATCACCACACCGTACCTGATGCTTATGTCAGCCCAGACAACAGTGTCAAGATTACACAAACTCTTCTGTATGTGCCACTTAGAGCCCAAGGGTTCCTGCGACACACACATTCTGATGGCAAGGAAATGAGCATGTGCCACTTAGATTCCCTCAATGTTCTTACAACATACACAGTCTGATGGCAAAGAAACAAACGTGTGTGAAACATGAGAAGTACTTTAACCCACACAGAGAGGTTCCTTAGGCCAAAAGGGGGGGGGGCTTAAAACAGATTTTAAAAATAAACCGTTAAGAGCCCTTCACAAAGGAAGCGCCACTTCCCGTGGGCCACAATAGTAATCCTAACAGCTTCAGCCTTCAAGAAGAGAAAACCACGTGGAATTTCCTGTTCAGAAAACTGTTATTCAGCAACTGTATATAGCTGAGGACGGAAGGGCAGGCCAGCTGGTGTTTACAGGACAACTAATACTGTGAGCTCAGCAAATGCTAGGGAGGGTCAGCGGCCTGCTCTGTTCTGGAAGACAGCATGGTGCCCCCCCATGGGCTGGAAGATCCTGCAAGCTATTGTCACATGACAATCTTACAGCCCATCTTCTTGGCCTCTCCTACTTCACGACTTTTCAAAAAGCGGAGGAAACAAAACCACATACCACCCCACCACCATCTGGCGGCTTCAGCCCAGCAAGACGAGACTTTGGCATGCATGGTACCGGCAGCCACAAAGCCCAATATTCCTTTCTTTGTCGCGGTTTAAAAGCAAAGCAAGAATGGTAATGCAGAAACACAAAAACACAGACATGCACTCACTACGGAAAACTAGAATTGGAGTGAACACATGGGGGGGGGGGGCTGCCTCCTGGCCTTCATTTCAGATGCAATGGTTCCTGGCAGCAAAGCTCTGAGGGGTGTCACTTGGGTAATGCTGCTGGCTCCCCCACATCTGCCACTGTGAAACCCCACTGCTGTGGTTGGCCTGTGCTGCGCAGGTGCAGAAAGAGGCTCCCAGTGGAGCCAGGCTCAAGACACTCCATGCCAGCAAAGCAGATACGGCCGTTTTCTTAGTGCCCCAAAACTAACTGACAGGTAGCTGCTCCCAGTGGCCAGCTCTGGGTGCTCCTGTCTTCCAGGCTGCCTTCTGACACCAGATCATTTAGAAAGTGAATGTGGGATCAGAGCAGATGAGTTCGTTTTAGGGACCAGAGCAAGGCTTATCCATCCACCCTCCAGCTGAGCTCCTGCTGTCTCTGCTGACCAGACCTCCTTGTGACAAACAAGGGTCCTTGACACTTCTAACCTCAGGTGTTCTGGCTAAGGGGATGTGTGTACATCCATGAACTTGGCCAGAGCATGTGAACTTTGTCATCTTTCTTCTAAGTCGTTAGAAATAGCTATCTTCTTCCAAGTGCCAGCAATGTGACAGGCCATGGCAGGAATGCTGCATTCATTTGTTTAAAATCTGGCAGCACTCTGCCCAGCATGCACAGAACCCTGGGCTCATCCCAAGCGCGACAAAGCCCGTAATCCCAGAAGTTGGGAGATGGAGGTGGAGGTGGAGGTGGGAAGAAGATTACAAGTTCAAGGTCATCATAGGCCAGCCTGGACTGCACGAGACTGTCTCAACAAACAAATAATCATTTTAAACTTTTAAAAAGATTTTATTTTTATTTATTTATTTATTAGAGACAGAGAAAGGGGAGGGGGAGAGTGAGAATGGGCGCATCAGGGCCTCTAGCCACATAAACGAACTCCAGCATGTGCCACCATGTGCAGCTGGCTTACGTGGGACCTGGACAATCAAACCAGAGTCCTTAGGCTTCACAGGCATGTGCCTTAACCGCTAAGCCACCTCTCCAGCCCCAGATATTTATTCTAAAACCTCACTGTGGTCCTCCTGTGTGACCACTACCTGCTGAGGAGAGAGAAGCAGGGTCAAAGGTAGGTATCATCTTCTTTTGTAGATCCGAGCAAAGGAGCTGCACAAGCCAAATGTGACTTAACCTCTAACCTCTCACCAGGAGCACAGGAAGCAGGCATTACACCACGTGGGTGTGCACACAGCACCTGATACAACCAGTGTCCTTTTATGTACCCACAGGCTTGGCAAGTCGCACCTTTCCCTCTGCTTAATGCAAGGGGAAAGCCAGTTAGCTTCCATTTCCCCAGCTGAGTTTCAAGGTCAAGGAATAAATTCAAAACCTCAGCTGGGAATTTCGATAAGCAGGCTAACTTTGCACTTACAGCCCTACACATTGAGTTGGAATGATATTGAACCTGATTAATTAAAAATAAATCAAAACACCTCAACAGTTGCTGTTATGTCTCTAAAGAAAGAGACTTCATAATTACTTACTATGTAATTTGTTTAGTAAATAAGATCTTACAAAATCTGAAGTGGGTCCATAGAGGTCAGAAAAATGAGAGTCCTCAAGGGTTACAAGCCTCATCCCTAAAATATTCTCCCAATCCTGATTTCCATGTAAATGGGCCACAATGAGAGCCCTGAGGGTGAACTCAGTCAGAGGACAGAACTCTACAGGTAATGGCACAGCTCTTCCTCCCCCTGCTGTCTTTCCCTCCACACCCACTTAGCAGCTGTGTTCCAACAGGATGCAAATGCGGAAACAACTATCAATGAATGGTCAGATCACTCAGTGATTAATTATATCTTACAGGAAGCTGCCACAGGCATTGGGATTAGGTGCAGAGGTTGGCCTGGTGTGCACCGGGTGAGCACAGGGGCCCGGGTTACATAATGGCCTCTGCTGCTCCATCAAGGTCAGGGTCATCCCAGAGAACCAGTTGAGTCTGATCTATGGCCACTGATCCATGGAGAGACTGCCAACAGCTGTCCGGGGGGGGTGAGGAGAGCATAGTGTCTCCTCCCTCTGCCCTGGGGAATGATCAAGGGCACAATTTTCAACTTGGAAGGCCTGGGCTATAAGTTATTTTGCTGGCTTGTTTATTTTAATTATACACAAAGGCAAATGGGTTTCATGTCCTGGGCTAATTATGATCAGGTGGTGGCAGATGCCTGAAGCTTTGTGCTGAGGTTCTGTGGTGGTTCTAGGCTTGATGGGAAATAGAAGCTTTGCACAGCTGACAGAAGGCAGGAGCAGAGCAAACTGTTTCTGGGCTTGCTACCCAAGGATCTAACTCCTCAAACTTCGGTGTGCACAAGGGTTGCCAGAGGTCTTGCTAAAATAAAGTTCTTCAGGACTCAGGTCTGGGGAAAGCCTGGGATTCAGTATTTATTTATTTACTTATTTATTTATTTATTTGTTTATGGGTGGGGGGGAGAATGGGTGTGCCAGGGCCTATAGCCACTGCAAAGGAACTCCATACGCGTGTGCTACCTTGTGCATCTGGCTTACGTGGGTCCTGGGAAATTGAAGCTGGGCCTTTGACTTTGCAGGCAAGTGCCTTAACCACTAAGCCATCTCTTCAGCCTGGATTCAGCATTTCTAACAAGCTCCCCAATGATAGCATTTTGCCGCTATTTACCATGCTTTGAGGTGAAGGGGTTAGAGTATTTTCTTTCATTAGTCAATACACGTTTCCAACCCTAAGAACCCAGGACAAAGATTCCCGCCCCCCATGAGTCAAAGTGGACCAGATGTCCTAGACTTAGAGGAGAGACGTGCAAGATGAGGCTGCCGCAGACAGCACTCCCACAGGCCCACCATCCATCGTGCTGGCTGCGGAGACAGGCTCTTCCTGAAGCTCCCTACTGGCTTGGGATGGACACCCCTGAGTGCCAAGGCAACTCCGATCTAGAGAGAAAAGCAGACTTGGGAGAATCATACGCCGGCAGAGTAACATAGCTCAGCAGAAGATGAGACAGGCAGACCCTAGGTCCCCACTGGCCTCTCCCCACACCTGGGACATCTCAGCGACCTTCAGACTGCGATGCTTTTCTGCCTGGCAGTGGATGAGCAGCACAGAGCACTTGCAGATAAGGTGGGAAGAAGGAGGACAGAGGAGAAAATGGGGGAGGGGGGCTAAGGGGGCCAAGCTGGTTCCTGGCTCACTTCCTCTCCCCTTCACATGTGTGCGCTGTCACACTGACTCTGTTGTCCTGAGCTTCCTGCTTCACGGGCCTATGTCCTCTATCAGATGGTGACCTCCTTATGGATAACAACTACATTCAAGCCATCCTTGAATCACCAGTGTCTAGTGAAATTATGAGCTGGGATATAGGCTTAATAGGTATTTGCCAACTAAGGAGAAACATGTATAAAGGAAAATTGGATACAAGCCGGTATGGGAAAGCAGATGCTCCCAACATTTTGACAGCTGAGCTAAGCGTCGGTTCCCTGGAGAGAGCAATGAAAGGCTCTTTATACAAGTTAGACTTACCCAAGGGTCCCTTCAAGGGGACAAGACTTTGAAGACTCCATCTATGAGCTCAGCAGGCCAGCCATGTTTGAGATTAAGGTCATAAGAAAAAGGCTGCATCTAACCACTAAAATAATTACAGGTATTTAGAGTGATGCTTGAATATTCTGCCTGCCTTTCAAATTAAATAGCTGTACTCCTACTAAGTGCAAGGTTGTTATTAACAACACTGCAATAGTTCTTCCCCGTAGGAACATGTGTAAAAGAAAACAAATGAGAGAAACAAAGAATCGGGTCTTTTTAAAATAAGGCTGACAAGGGCTGGAGAGATGGCTTAGCAGTTAAGGTGCTTGCCTGCAAAGCCTAAGGATGGACCCAGGTTCAATTCTCCAGTACCCACATATGCCAGATGCACACAGTGGCACATGCAATCAGAGTTCGTTTGCAGTGGCTAGAGGCCCTGGCATGCCCATTCTCTCCCTCCCTCTCTCTCAAATAAAAACATAATAATAAAATATTTTTAAAATAAGGCTAACTGGGCGTGGTGGCGCACGCCTTTAATCCCAGCACTCGGGAGGAGGCAGAGGTAGGAGGATCACCATGAGTTTGAGGCCACCCTGAGACTAAAGAGTGAATTCCAGGTCAGCCTGGGCTAGAGCAAGACCCTACCTTGAAAAACAAAAACAAAAAACAAACAAACAAACAAAAAAAGCTGACAAAGTCTTCAAAAATTCACCCCAAAGGATAGCAACTGGGCCCATTAAAACATTCCCAATATTCAGACACATAAGCTGACAAGGCCGTATATGAGCACAAGGTGGTGCACACATCTGGAGTTCAACTGCAGTGGCTGGAGGCCCTGGTGCACCAATTCTTTCTCTCTCTCTTTCACATTAAAAAAAAAAAGGCCAAGGTTAGCTTGAGCTAGAGTGAGACCGTACCCCAAAAAAACAAAAACAAACAAACAAACAAAAGGAACCAGTCGTGCCAGCACACGCCTTTAATCCCAGCACTGAAGAGGCAGAGGTAGGAGGACTGCCATGAGTTTGAGGCCACCCTGAGAGTACATAGTCACCCTGGGCTAGAGTGAGACCCTACCTCAAAAAAAAAAAACAAACAAACAAACAAAAAACGATTCCCAATATTCAGAACATTTTTTGTTTTGAGAACATAATTAGCAACCGTCTCAGGAAGAAGCATCAGGCCCCTGCATGTTATTAGGAAAGTATGTCCTGACATCCTGCCCGTGGCTGGATGATGTGACTGCTTCCCCATGTTGGTGCTGGGCACTGGTGATACGGAAGCTGACATGCCCACCCCTGCAGCAGAGTCCGCCCAGTCTCCAGTGTGTGCAAAAGGGCACTCTATGGTGCTGTGGGTATGACGACAGAGAAGGGGAACCAAAGGGAAGAACAGGGTCCTCTAGGGTTCCCAACATCCATTTACAATGTTCCTTTCTGAGTCTGAAGGGATTTGTGCTGCTCCATCTTACAGCCTGCACAGAGAGGTTCGGAGCAGAATTAAACCCTTCTGAATTCAATCCTTGAGCAAGGAAGCACTTCTCTGTTGAAAGGAGAATCTGACTGCTTTGTCGTTTTAGATTCCAAAATCCCTTATAAGAACAGGCATCGATTAGTAAACAAGCAGATTAACCAGCAGAAATCCGTGCCCGAGGACTGCCATTTTAGCTGACCTCCGGCCTGCCACAAATCCTAATGTTTTCCCCAAAGCAGGATTTTCCCAATCAGGATTATGCAAGCAGCAAAAGCAACAAACAGCTAGAAATGCTGTCTGCTTAAGAGCCCTGGACAGAGCGGCTGTGGGCAGTTGCTTTTGCCACACATGAGCCGGTCAGACTCCAAGAGCAGAGCTAAGGCTCTCCCAGAATCATTCCCAGAATACCAGAGGCAACAAAATCATCCTCAGGCAGGCTGGCGGCCAGGGAAGGAAGCCGGGAGGGGCGGCCTGGGGTGGCTTAGAGGTGGTGCTATTGCTGCTCCTCAGCCCATTAATAGATAAAAGTAAGACACCAACAAGGAGACGGCTGGGTCCTTGGGATGTCAATGATCATTAATTCTTTAAACCCATTTACCTCAACTACCCTGGACAACCAATTATGAAAGACCGGAAATCCAACTCTTTCACTTCTTACCCAAGGCAGCTAGAGAAGGTTCTGGAAAAATCATCTGGTACCCACCTAAACCAGAGATCGTCAAAAGAGTAATGCTCTCTTTAGATGTGAAATGCTTCACCACAGAGTCAAGGGGAGAGGGCAGGGCTTCTGCGTAACACTGATTCCCCAAGTCCTCCACAGCCTCTTGCCGCACCTTCCCGTGGCTCTAACAATCAGAGCTGCCCAGAGACTTAGAGAACCCAGAGAGCCACGTGGCAAAAGTTACTACCAGGTTCTGCCCATTCCACTTGCAGCAACCTGTGCCTGGTAATCGGGGTGGGTGAGACACTGGGGGGATGATTGTGTGTGTGGAGCCCGTGTGTTCTGTAAAAGTACCCCTTCTACACAGACTCCTAAAGACAACACTGCCAACAGTCTGAAAGTGCCCCAGGGCACACCGCCTTGACAGGGCCCAGCATATGCAAAGCCCATGTGCCAGATGCCCCTGCTTTTCTAGCCTATGTCACTAAAGCTGCTGCCTAACCTTTGCCAGGACTGAAGAGAACTGGCCGCCACCTCCATGTATCCATTATTCACAAGCGAATAGAAAAGTACCACAAACACACTCCCTTTTCAAGTAATTCTGGCCTTCACACCAAGAATGAACACTGGCCATATCTCTCCCCAGTATACCAAGACCAATTTCCAGTGATGATGTCCTCAGGGCAGGGTCTCTGTACAGGTATTTTTATAATCTGCACTTGACAAAGCTAAGGTTTAGGCATGGCGAGATGTGGTGAGACTAGTGTGGAAAAGCCAAGGGGGCCAGGAATCCAAGGCCCTTCCTTTCTGTCTAAAATGACTTTAAGGGCTGGGGAGATGGTTTAGCAGTTAAGGCACTTGCCTGCGAAGCCTAAGAACCTAGGTTCGATTCCCCAGTACCCATGTAAACCAGATGCACAAGGTGGCACATGCATATGGAATTCGTTTACAGTGGCTAGAGGCCCTGACACTCCCATATACATCCCCCCCAAATAAATAAGATATTAAAATGACTTCAAGTGTGGGTTTCCTGCGTGTGCCTTCTCCACAGTGGCAGTGTTAACAAAGCTGCCTGCACAGTGGGACAGACACAGGCAAGAGGAGTCTTCCAGAGCCCAGGAGAAAGGAGAAGGCAAACGAGAAGCACATCTGCTAACAAGCGTGCTGCTAGATGGTTCTAAGAACAAAGGGAAGCAGATGCCACGCCAGTCAGCCTCGATGACGCTTGCATTTCCTCAGTGTCACCGTGCCATTAAGGGAACGGCCGCATTTCAGGGCTGGGTGGCAGCAAGATCTGAAGATGAAGTGCTTTGCTCCAAATGATTTGGACAGATGTTTACTAAGTTTCTTTTCTCATTTTCTTGTTCATGCTTAATGGGGGTAATTAATATTCATGCTGGGTGGATTTCACCCCCATTTATTTCATGGTACTGCCACATCTAGTAAAGTTAACAGACAGTGAGGCAGAGCTGCAAAATGTTCTTTTTAAACTGCCACCTGAGCATCTTCACGGGAAACAAAATAGTGACAAAAACGCTCACACATGCTCCAGGTGACAGGGCCGTGTCGTCTCCCTTAATGCGCGCCGGGTCTCCATCTTGTTTGGCCTTGCACAATGCAGATGCTGCCCTTCTCACTGGTTTCCATGCCCTTCGAGGGCTTGTGGGGGTTATCACCCCGATTGAGCAATGCCTGCGGGGGGGGGCCATACTGTTGTAGCCGAGCCTGAGCCCTGCACCCCAGCATCCCTGGCATGCTGTTCTGCCCCTGCCCCTTCTGTGCGACTGCGTTTCATGCAGCCAGAGTGCCCCTCCGATGCACAGCGCCTGGCAAGGCACAGCGCTCGGAAAAAAACTGCTGAGGGAAGGGAAAAGAGGAGGAACGAAGCATGGAAAGGAGGCTCCCTAAAGCCAATGGGAATGTCACAAATGGAGCCGAAATAGAAGTCGGTTTATTTTTTCAGACCTGTTTTTGTTTAATAGCTTTTATAATCGCTAGCTGGCTAGATGTTAAGACCATGGATCCTGACTCAGGAGACAAAGCCTCACCCCCAACTCCCTCCCCCGCCAAGATCTCGTGGCCTCACGTCCACAGCATGCCAAAAACATGGGTCAGCTCCAGGCTGAGTCACACCCACGCTGATGCTCTGTCATCCTGGAAGATGCTTCCCCCTGAAGGACACGAGCTGAAGGCCTGGTTTCCAGCTGGAAAATAGCAGCACACATGTTACAGCAGCATTTTCTGTTCTTTCCACAGCTCCAGCGTTCTCTGACTTCAACAGACACAAAGGCATTGAGGGATTAGGGCCTCCTACTGGAGCGTGAGTCTTTCCTCCTTGAGAGGCGGAAGGTGGCAGTTCCTTTAGCGTCAATCTCAAGCACTCACAGAGGGCACCAGACTGGCTGTGGTTCCTGAGAAAAGTCACGGCACTCAGCGGACATTCCAAGTATTTTGTGTCTGATCTCCGACAGGCACAAACCCCATCGCGATTTATGCCACAAACCCCAGCAGCCAAGGCCCTCAATGTGGCTCTAGTAAAATGAAGGTCCAATAGCACAGGGGACAGTGCAGGCTACAGTCAGCTGAGAAGCTAAGGGTCGCAGCCCACTTATCCTAGGGACTCTGAGCAAAGGCCCCTGTATCTGAGGATGGTGGTGAGAATGACTATGCTGTTAACACACTGGTAACAGATGGGGGGGGGACCCAGAATTTTAGAACACCTTGATTCTTCCTGCATGAAAAATTCAACTCAACAGCAGAATACTGGAATTTCAATGCCTCCCCCGCTCAACAGAGCAAAGGAAACTATATCCGGAAGGGTGGTGTTGGGAGTATAGTTTCTCCTTGCGCGGTGGTTCAGAAGTCGTCCACACCCACATTCCAGCCTTTCCCAGAACCCTCTGGGGAATCAAGACCAAGGCTGGTCAGGCAGAAGAAAGGCCAGCTCCCCATCACCTGGCTCCCCCTCCAGCAGCAGGCTTCTTTCCCACACACTCCTTTCTCCCCACCCAAACTCACAAAGGAAGGGAAGTAATGAGGCTACTAACATCCCTGGACTCTGACCTTTAAATGTTTAACCAGGGGATCTACTTCTGTAGGGCTGGATAAAAAAGATAGGTTTTCACCATGAGTCACAATATCCTCTCGGTGAAATGATTCAATTAAATATTCAGTGCCTTGGGTCCTGTTGGAGGCACTGTGAATGACAGCCTTGTTAGCCCTGCCACGGTCCCAGGTGAAGGTAAAGAGGTCCTCCTCTTCCTCCTCCCTCCCCCAAGCACAGAGAGCAGGCCTGTGGACCAGAAGGCCAGGCCTGGCTAGAATGGCACTGTTTGTCCAGTCACCTGAAGCTAGGACCTCGAGACTGTTCTGGTGGCTTTTCCCAGTGAAACTGGGACCAACCCTGGGGGAGGAGGGAGATTTGAAAGGTTCTCAAGTGGCTATGGCACTTCAACAGCAGACTTCAGGTCTCCCCAGGGGCGCCCTCACAGGAGCTGGTTCCCCTCTCATCCGGACCTCCCCCCTTATTGCGCTCTGAGGGGCAAAAAGGAAATTGAGTGCACAAACGTACAGATGGACACATTCTTTTGCTTAACTAGAGCAAAGCTTTCTGCCACACACCTTAGATATATGTGTCTCCGTGAGTTGCTTTGCTTATCTTTTAGAGAGAAGGTCCCACACTATAGCCCAAACTAGCCTCCAACTCACTGCAATCCTCCTGCCTCAGCCTCCTGAATGCTAAAATTATAGGGATGAGGCACTCTGCCCAAATCTGAAAACAGAAGAAGGAGTCCAAGGCAAGGTCAGGACAGAGGACCCCGCCCCCCCCGCAGAGTCAGAACAATTCAACCTACTTGCCTCGGTGAGTCCTTCCAGGCAGCTCGAACAAAGCATTTGCGTGATATCTAATCCCAAGATCTAGACAATTCTGAATCCATGGAAGGACTGATACATCATAAAGACTCCCCACACTCACTCCTCCATGCGGCGGTTTCAGAATACGGCCACCCTGCTGAAAATGCCTAACTCCAACTTTATTTGTTGTCATGGGAACTCCCACGAATGTTTATCTTCTTACAAAGATCCCATGCAAGGAAACCACATGTGTTCACATTCATGCACACACATTAAACCTGCCCTACTTCCCCAGCCGCTTCTCATTACCGTATTGATCAATCACCATGTGGAATAAAGGATTGGAAAACACGGTCAGGCTCAATTTCGCCAACACCACATTTTCTGTTTAGCAAACAGAAATAAATCTGATACTAAAATTGTTTTGCGCCCTAGCCCTTCCTCCTAAACTCCTTATCTGCATATTGGACATTTGCTGAACTCAAAAATGGGCTTAAAAAAAAAAGAAAAAAACGAAATTTGGAGAACCAGCCCCTTTAAGCATTTGGCTTTAAAAACCAAATATCCATGCAACCTCAAAGCAGCCCCTAAAATGCACGGCTGCCTTGCATTTCTGGGAGAAGACAGAGAAACCGCCGCTTCTGCTCTGCTCAGCTCATCAAAGACACCACTCACGGGGTCCTGAGGGGGGACTGCAGTGAGCTAAGGGTGAGGCCAGCTAAAAAGCCAAGGTTTATTTGCAAGCGTCACTGATGCACACAGGCCCATCACTGTCATCCTACAGCAACCTGTAGGGACAAGAGACAGACAACCCCTTCTCTCAATTCCTGGACCACAGAGTGGCTAATGAGAGCACAGACACACACTTTGTGCTACAAGAGATCTAAACTAAAGGGAGGACAAACGAGTATCAGGGTCCTCAACAAGGCCTGGTGTGACAGGAGAGATGGGGGAGCAGGGGCCGGAAAACGAACAGGTGACAAGAAGGGGTCTGGCCTCAGGTGAGGTGATGGAGACAAAGGAAACGAAGGGGTGGCGCAGGAGAAGCCCTGGGAGCAACGTCTTTGGCAGTACGTTAGCTGGACAGTGATGAGGGGACAGGCCTGCCACGGGAAGCTCACCTAATGCCCCCCAGGGCGCCCCTCAAACAGACTTGGAAATGAGGAAGAGGTGGTTTGGTTTGGCTACATCTCAGATGCCATGGGGGCAGCCAACTATCTCTGAACCATACCAGCCACAAGGATGGCACTGGCACCCGAGCCTGTTCAGATGAATGGAAACCACAGAGCACTGCCGACAGGAGCCCGAAGCTGACTAGAGATCCGGATTATCCCAGGGCGGGAGGTGTGGGCTGGGAATGCATGCAGCCTCCCCAACAAGCTGTGCACTACCTCTGCATTAAACGGACAGAGGTCTGGCAAATGCCTAGGTATTTCCTAACACACACTGTACTTGCTTTCCAGATAAATGCCTGCATTTTCCCAGCAACAGACTTTGGCATCAATAACACTCACGGTCCCTCGTTAGTCAGTGCCTAGATGGATACCTGAATTTCTGATCGAGAAATGCCAATCTTGGGCTGGAGAGATGGCTTAGCAGTTAAGGCACTTGCCTGCAAAGCCAAAGGACCCAGGTTCAAGTCCCCAGGACCCATGTAAACGAAATGCACAAGGTGGAGCACGCATCTGGAGTTTGTAGGGGCTACAGGCCCTGCATACCCATTCTCTCTCTCTCAAATAAATACATAAATAAAATTTTTTAAAAAGAATAAAAATGGCTGGAAAGATGGATTAGCGATTAAGGTGAAGCCTAAGGGCACAGGTTCAATTCCCCAGTACCCATGTAAGCCAGATGCACATGGCAGCATATCTGGAGGAGAGTGAGAAGACACTGTATGAAGGGCCAGCTTCCTTGTCCGTCTGCATCACACTCTTGTCCTAGACTGCTATCTCACTGGTTCAGAAACAGTGGGAAAGGATATCAGCTCTTGGGGAGCCTCAGGGGCTCATCTGCGGAATGGAACTCAGCCTACTTTGTGTGATTCAAGTGAAGTGCATCTGAGCTATTTCCGGGCAGGCAGCTGGATCCCCTCACCTACATGCACTCTCGAAAACAGAACCACAGTCCAGAGACGATTTAGGGATCACAAAAACAAGATCTGGACAGACTTCCAGTTCTCGACCACAGGCGGCTTTTACGGCAAGTCGCACTGGTCTAGACCCTAGACGGTCACGGCAGCTCACTGCCCAGCAGCAACAGTCCCACTGACACTGACGGGAAAGGCCAGCGAAGGTGCCACCTGCATAAAAGCCTGTAGCTCTGACACCCGCTAAGCAAGGGGCCTCCTGTTCTAGCTGTGGGCGTGACTGCACGGCTTTCTTTCCACACAAGTTCCTTTGACTTCTTGACAGGCAATTCCCAGGCCAGCTGCAAAGCAAGAAGGCTACAGGACACCCCTACCTTCAGAAATACACCCTCACACATAGCCAAGTTTCACCAGAAGACTGCAGCCATCTCTGTGCAACAGCTCCCGTGTCCTGCCTCACCTCCCAGTTGGCTCTAGGGTCAATCTTGTTTCCATAGTCTATGACTTTAGCTTTCACATGCTGAGCACCTACTACGTGTGGCAGGACACTTGAACATCAGAAATAGAGCCAGGGCTGGGTAGCTTAGCAGCAGTCTCATGTTGGAGGGAAAAACCACAACAAAAGTGAGACCACAGCGAAGGCAAGGGGCAGGAAATCACTGTGTGTGTGTGTGTGTGTGTGTGTGTGTGTGTGTGTGTGTGTGTGTGTGTGTTGGGGGGGTCTTCCAAGAGAAGAACTACTTACCCCTACACTGAGTCATTCTAATGTTTCACAAGTTCTCTTGGGAATATTTTATATCACAATACTACAGAACTCTTCTACCAAGATATTGTAGCTAATGGGCAAACCCACAGTGAAGGTGGTCCCAATCAAAAGCACTTTGAGAAGCAAGAAGTTCAGAAATGAGTGGTCTTGGGCTGGAGAGATGGCCCAGTAGTTAAGGTGCTTGCCTACAAAGCCTACTGACCCAGGTTCAATTCCCCAGTACTCATGTTGGTGTGGTTTGAATGGATGGCCCCCAATAGATACAGGAGGTTTTTTTGTTTGTTTGGTTTGGTTTGGTTTGGTTTTTCAAAGTAGGGTCTCACTCTAGCCCAGGCTGACCTGGAATTCACTCTGTATTCTCAGGGTAGCCTTGAACTCATGGCAATCCTCCTACCTCTTCTGCCTCCTCAGTGCTGGGATTAAAGGCGTGCGTCACCATGTCCAGCTCAGATCCTGTCTGGAGGAAATGTCACTGTGGGTGGATCCTGGGGTCCAGCCCCCAGGTGTGTTTGGAGGCAGATCTGTTCCCAGCAGGGTGCTTGAGCTCTGCCATTACGGGTTCCTGGAGAGTGCTTGCTTGTCCTGGTGGTTGCTTTTCTCTCTGCATGGATCTGTGAAAGGGGGCCAGCTTCTTCTGCCATTCTGGAACTTCCCTTGATCTGTAAGCTTCAACAAATTCCCTTCCTCCCATAACTTGTGCCTGGTCTGGAAGTTTATCCCAGCAACTGAAGCTGACTGCAACTCACGTAAAGTCAGATACACAAAGTGGTACGGGCATCTGGAGTTTGTAGGCAGAGGCTGGAGGCCCTGCCATGCCCAGATTCTTTCTCTTTGCCCCCTCTCTGCTTGCAAATACATTATAAAAAATGAAATGAACATCTCACACCAGAGCTGGAGGTGGGAATGGAGTGGGGATATCACAAGGCTCCCTCAACAGTTTGCCTGTGGAAGAAGATTAGGGATCTCAGGTCACGGGGATGGCAGCCCCCTGAGAAGGACCAGTTAGAGGGCCTTGCAGGTTCTGTCGAGACTCAGGAGTGCAGACTTCATCATCTGCCTGTTGCAACAACAGACAAGAGGGCAAGGTGGGAGGATCACACCTCCATGGTGAGGTTCAGAATGAGAGGCATACTGACCCAGCACAGTACAAGGTGTCTCAAGGCAGTCTAGGTCACAGTGACTCCTCAGTCAGCAGTTTGTTCCTGAGCCCTTCACATATGGGTCAGAGGTATAATGACACAATATTGTTTCAGTCCTGAAGTCCTTCACACTCTACCATTTACAGCGAATCAGTCATGTGGTCCACACCAAGTACATGCAGAAAAACCCTCCCAGGGCCTCCAGTGCTCAAAAAAGCAACTAAGGCTGCCTCATTTCCCTCTGTGGCCTAGCATGTCTGGCCCTGCCCTGGGTGTCTCTCCATGGCCCCAAGCTGTCTGAAGATCTGGAATCACTGTTTAAAATGGTCCAATTTAAAAAAAAAAAAAAAGAAAGAAAAGAAAAATTAAATTAAATTAAATTAAATTAAATTAAATGGTCCACTTAGGTCATTTAGGATGAGGGTCGGCTATCAGAGAGCGTTCAGGCTATGATCCTTGCATTGGCCAACACAGTACCTGCCTGAGGCATGCTTTTCCCACAACCTGATGGCTGGTCTCTACTGTCTAAGGCAGGAAATAAGGAGGGCGAGTCACACAAGTAGTCAGAGAGAGAGGATTTAAACCAGGGCCTCTGCTCTCAATCCTTTCTCCACAATGCAGAGCCCCAGCCAAGGAGGAAGAGGGCATGGCAGCCCAGGGAAGTGGAGCCACCTGGAAGAAGAGGAGAGGATGGGGTCAGACCAGCAGCTCTGTGGGGCTGGGGATCCTCAAGAGTTGGGTGACTCGAAGGACAAAAGTGAAAGGTCTTGGGAGTCAGGGTGGGGAGTCTGAACTCTCACAGACCACAGGATCCCAGGAAGAAGCATAGGGAGCCAGGCGGACTGCACACTAGAAAGAAAACCGTGACACTGTTGGTGAAAATATCCAACAGAAACAAAGCAGGCGTGGTGGGAAATGTAAAACAGGACTCAGAAGACAACAGAAGCTGGAAACCAGCAGGGACAATGCTTCCCATCCAAGGCTGTGAGACTGGGCTCCTGACTGGCTACCACCGCTGGGCTTCCCACTTCCGGATCACAGTCCCCAGGACACAGCTCTAATTATCTGTTCCAATTAACTCACCACCACAGGATGCTAAATCCAATGGTGTCAACCAGCAGCAGGAGGTTCCCTCCCCCGCCCCCGCCCCCGCCCCCGCAGGCATTTATGACCTTATTAACAGGAAAGATCCTCTCCTGCTGCCCACGGTCACCTGTGGAACCTGTAGGCCCTGTGTCTCCCCCATAAAGCCCCAAGGCAGGTGCGCGGGCAAAGGGCACAACGCCCAGGAGAACCAGGGCTTGCTCACATGCAGTCAACTGTCCCAAATGAGGCGGCTTTGGAGACACCAAAGGCAACAGCGCCATAGGCAACAGCAGTTGACCTAACCTCTGCACACAGTCCTTGTATCGGGTAAGTAACAGCAGCTTCTAACCCAGCGACACCTTGTAAGAAAAACCTTCTGACGCCTTTCCTCCATGACACGTTCCTCAGCTGAAGATGGGAGACAAGGCTAAGAGAAATCTGCTGTGCATAGGTAGCCCTAAAAGTCAAACCCACAAAGAAGCAGCACTTTCCAATGTCACCACAACCAGCTCTGAAAGTAACAGGCACTTGCTTCAAACAATCCTCAACCATCTACCAAGTGTAGCTGTCTCTCCCTCCTGTCCGTGGCTTCAGTTCCCAATGCCAACTGAGCTCCCCAAGCATTTCTACAGTAGATCAGGGATGGAGGGGAGGAGAAAGAAGAAGGGCCAGGAGAGGCCATGTAAATTTTATCAAGGTACACTGTGGTAAGTATCCTATTTGATTACTAGTTGCTCAGCTCTTATCGTATCTAATGTGTAACTGACGCATCATCACAAGTACGTATAGATAGGTAAGAACACAGCATATGTGTGCATGTACATACATCTATGTAAATGCATCTATATGACTCTTATCATACCTAATGTGTAACTGACTCATTATCACAAGTACGTATAGATAGGTAAGAACATGGCATATGTGTGCATGTACATACATCTATGTAAATGCATCTATATGACTCTTATCGTATCTAATGTGTAACTGACGCATTATCACAAGTACGTATAGATAGGTAAGAACACGGCATATGTGTGCATGTACATACATCTATGTAAATGCGTCTATATGGCTCTTATCATACCTAATGTGTAACTGACGCATTATCACAAGTACGTATAGATAGGTAAGAACATGGCATATGTGTGCATGTACATACATCTATGTAAATGCGTCTATATGGCTCTTATCATACCTAATGTGTAACTGACGCATTATCACAAGTACATATAGACAGGTAAGAACATGGCATATGCATGCATGTACATACATCTATGTAAATGCATCTATATGACTCTTATCATACCTAATGTGTAACTGACGCATTATCACAAGTACGTATAGACAGGTAAGAACATGGCATATGCGTGCATGTACATACATCTATGTAAATGCGTCTATATGACTCTTATCATACCTAATGTGTAACTGACACATTATCACAAGTACGTATAGATAGGTAAGAACATGGCATATGTGTGCATGTACATACATCTATGTAAATGCATCTATATGACTCTTATCGTATCTAATGTGTAACTGACGCATTATCACAAGTACGTATAGATAGGTAAGAACATGGCATATGTGTGCATGTACATACATCTATGTAAATGCATCTATATGACTCTTATCGTATCTAATGTGTAACTGACGCATTATCACAAGTACGTATAGATAGGTAAGAACATGGCATATGTGTGCATGTACATACATCTATGTAAATGTGTCTATATGACTCTTATCATATCTAATGTGTAACTGACGCATTATCACAAGTACGTATAGATAGGTAAGAACATGGCATATGTGTGCATGTACACACATCTATATAAATGTGTCTATATGACTCTTATCATATCTCATGTGTAACTGACGCATTATCACAAGTACGTATAGATAGGTAAGAACATGGCATATGTGTGCATGTACACACATCTATATAAATGTGTCTATATGACTCTTATCATATCTCATGTGTAACTGACGCATTATCACAAGTACGTATAGATAGGTAAGAACATGGCATATGTGTGCATGTATATACATCTATGTAAATGCGTCTATATGACTCTTATCGTACCTAATGTGTAACTGACGCATTATCACAAGTACGTATAGATAGGTAAGAACATGGCATATGCGTGCATGTACATACATCTATGTAAATGCGTCTATATGACTCTTATCGTATCTAATGTGTAACTGACTCATTATCACAAGTACGTATAGATAGGTAAGAACATGGCATATGCGTGCATGTACATACATCTATGTAAATGCGTCTATATGACTCTTATCATATCTAATGTGTAACTGACTCATTATCACAAGTACGTATAGATAGGTAAGAACATGGCATATGTGTGCATGTACATACATCTATGTAAATGCGTCTATATGACTCTTATCGTATCTAATGTGTAACTGACGCATTATCACAAGTACGTATAGATAGGTAAGAACATGGCATATGTGTGCATGTACATACATCTATGTAAATGTATCTATATGGATCTTATCATACCTAATGTGTAACTGACGCATTATCACAAGTACGTATAGACAGGTAAGAACATGGCATATGTGTACATACATCTATGTAAATGCGTCTATATGGCTCTTATCGTATCTAATGTGTAACTGACGCATTATCACAAGTACGTATAGATAGGTAAGAACACGGCATATGTGTGCATGTACATACATCTATGTAAATGCATCTATATGACTCTTATCATACCTAATGTGTAACTGACGCATTATCACAAGTACGTATAGATAGGTAAGAAAATGGCATATGTGTGCATGTATATCTATGTAAATGCGTCTATATGACTCTTATGTATCTAATGTGTCCTTCTGATTATGGCGTATAGATAGGTCAGCATATGTGTGCATGTACATTCCTCATATGACATCGGGGGAATGGTAACTGATATTTACAAGTACGCATAAGTAAGAACATGGCATGGGGCATGTATAGGATGAAAATGAGCTCTTAATAACATGAATACATTACACACACACACACTCCTGTGCATATGTGGCATGACACTTCAATGCATCTATATGACTCTTATCGTGCCATTCAGATGACAGTGGTGTATAGATAGGTAGAACATGGCATATGTGGCATGTACATATCTATGTAAAGTTAACAGCCATGCATCTAAGTAAAAGCATTATCCCAGCACAAAACTAAGAGGATGAGCGTGCATGTACATACATCTATGTAAATGCATCTATATGCTCTTATGTATCTAATGTGTAACTGACATTATCAGGTAAGCCAAATAAATCCCATTTCATCTATCATTCTATATGGAAACTTGTAGAGGTGGTATTCTGGAGTCTAGCTGGTATGTTTAATGCTTCTCATACATCCAGTACATTCCTAAATACTTACATTTTAATATATCTGTGATCATCACTATAACATAGCCAGGTAAGAACATGGCATAGTGGCCAAAGATACATCTTGTGTAATGACTCTTATCAAAAGGTAAAAATCATGATACTAATGACGTATAATGGTGCAATGTTGATTTCTGCATGTACAGCATCTATGTAAATCTCATCTATATGGCTCTTATCATCCTAATGTGTAACTGACTCATTATCACACCCACGTATAGATAGGTAAGAACATGGCATATGTGTGCATGTACACATCATGTAAATGCATCTATATGACTCTTATCATACCTAATGTGTAACTGACTCATTATCACAAGTACGTATAGATAGGTAAGAACATGGCATAGCCAATCCAGGTCTTGTGACTCTTATCATATCAATGTGTAACTGATGCATTATCAGGCCACTATAGATAGGTAAGAACATGGCATATGGTGCATGTACAGACATCTATGTAAATGCATCTATATGACCCTTATCGTATCTAATGTGTAACTGACGTATTATCACAAATGTATAGATAGGTAAGAACATGGCATATGCATGCATGTACATACAAGTGATCCAATGTGTAACTGACTCATTATCACAAGTATGTATAGATAGGTAAGGTCTCACAAGCCTATATGGGGCTTATCGTATCTAATGTGTAACTGACTCATTATCACAAGTACGTATAGATAGGTAAGAACATGGCCCAGCATGTACATACATCTGGTAAATGTATCTATATGACTCTTATCCACACTGCCTACTTGACTCCTTATCACACCTAATTATAGGTTCTTGTCAGAACAGCGGTATAGCCTGCCAGAACATGGCCCTGACGTCCCAGTACATACATCTATGTAAATGGCTGGCTATATGGATGGGCCATGCAGGTATTATCAGACAAGAGGTAAGAACACGGCATATGCGCATGTACATACATCTGGTCCAAACTCTATATGTTTATTATCGTATCTAATGTGTAACTGACTCATTATCACAATACGTAAATAGGTAAGAACATGGCATATGTGTGCATGTATATCAGGGCTATATGAGAGATGGTAACTGACTCATTATCACAAGTGCACGTATAGATAGGTAAGAACATGGATATGTGTGCATGTACATACATCATGTAAAACTATGGCTCTTATCATATCTAATGTGTAACTGACGCATTATCACAAGTACATATAGATAGGTAAGAACATGGCATATGCGTGCATGTATATCATATGTAAATGCGTCTATATGGCTCTTATGACATTATCACAAGTACATATAGATAGGTAAGAACATGGCATATGCCTGCATGTATATCTATGTAAATGCGTCTATATGGCTCTTATAGCATCTAATGTGTAACTGAATTATCACAAGTAATATAGATAGGTAAGAACACGGCATATGCGTGCTTGTACATGTAAATGTAAATGCCTATATGACTCTTATCATACTAATGTGTAAATTATCACAAGTATGTATAGATAGGTAAGAACATGGCATATGAGTGCATGTATATCATGTAAATGAATCTATATGTCTCTTATGGGCTAATGTGTAACTGACGCACTATCACAAGTACGTATAGATAGGTAAGAAAATGGCATATGTGTGCATGTATATCTATGTAAATGCGTCTATATGGCTCGGTCCTTCTGTGGCTTCAGTGGTATGGGCACGCATTCCTCACTGACAAAGGGGGACTGGTACTATTTTACTCACTAAGAGGGACATGGGGCAAGGAGGAAAATGAGCTAATAACATGAATACACACACACACACACACACACTCCTGTGCTACATGGTGACACTTCAGTCCACGGCGTGCCATTCAGATGACAATGGTCTCATTAGATGTATCACAAGGTGTATCAAGTTAACAGCCATGCACAGAAAGCCCCCAGCACAAAACTGAGAGGATGAGAGAGTGCAACCGATGCTGCTGGTGACACTCAAAGCCAAATAAATCCCATTTCTTCTATCATTCTGGAAACTTCTAGAGGTGGTATTCTGGAGTCTAGCTGGTATGTTTAATGCTTCTCTACCTTCCAGTACATTCCTAAATACACATTTTAATATATCAGTGTCACAATAACAAAGCCACTAACCACACTCAGGGCCAAAGATACTCTTGTGTAAGAAAAGGAAAATCATGACTAATGGTGCAATGTTGATTTCCTAAGCCAGCACTCCAAGGTCTCACTCTTGCTCCTCATACACAGGAGCACACACACCCACTGCAGGTGTGCATGTGCACACAGCATGGAGGTCACAGGTAGCGTTCACAAGCTGCTCGGCAGAGCCAATCCAGGTCTTGTGCACTCGGGTTCTAGGCAGGCCACTACAGCCCAGTGTCCCCAAGGACAACTCAGACCAGAGGGTAGCCCTTCACTCAGGAGTACCCGGCGACATAAAATGTCCTTTACTTCCTGAGCCAGCAGACACAAGTGATCTGCTTTCGTAACAAGTGTGCTCTGCCAGACCCGAAAGAACATCTCTGTGCCCATGTCAAAGAGCATGGGCCATGTGCGCAGGGCAGGCCCAGCCCTGATTGGCATGCCAGCTCTCTCCACACTGCCTACTTTACTCCAAAGCCACGCCATTCAGGTTCTTGTCATGACAGCCCTCAGCCTGCCAGAACTTGGCCCTGACGTCCCAGTGGCTGCAACCACGATTCTGGCTGTGTGGATGGGCCATGCAGGTAGACAAGACTTCCTGGACAGCCAGGGCTTTCATTCTGTGAGCACGGTGGGACAGGATACCAAGTAGAGGTTGGTAGAGGAGCCATGTGGAAAATGGCTCTAGTTGTGGTTACACAGGAGATGACAATTTGTACGATATTCTGGCCAAGAAACTGGCTGCATTCTGCCTATGTCCTGAGACCTTGAATGAGGCTGAATAGCAGAATAGCCATTATGTGCTGGGACTATGTAACCTGTGTTTGGTTTTCCAGGGCTCACACTTAAGACTGCTTCGACTCTCAGATGAGACATTGGACATCTAAATGGTGCTGGGGCTGGTAAAGACTATGGGGACTTCTAAAGTTGGGCTGGATGTGTTTTGCATCACGAGACAGCCATGGAGCAGTGGTGGTCAGAGAAGAACGAGGTGGTGTGAAGGCAGTGTTCCTCACACTCAAGGGTTTGAATACTTAATCCTCAGTGAGTGGTACTGCTCTGGAAGTGGCAAACCTTTGCGGGACGAAGAATGTCAGTTGGGGTTTATGTAGCCAGGCACCCCTGTGCTGTTCTCGCTCTGGTTCCTGTCCACTATTAGTTACCAGGATGTGACGTCAGCTCCCCACTCATCCCATGCTTTCTCTACCATGATGGACCGTGCGCTGTGGAACCGTAAGCTGAAATAAACTCTTTCTTTCCCTGTGTTGTTTCTAGTCGGGTATTTTGTCCCAACAGTGAGAGAATAACTGATGCACCCACTCTGGTGGTCCTGGACTTGACTCTGACTCATATTTCTAAAAGGGAAAATTAGGTTTGTTCTCATTTGCCACAATAAATATTATTCTTAAACAATGCTTGCTGAGTCTAATTCAATGCTGTCTCAATTTCTGGTGATGGTTTGAGAAGAGGCTCCCTAAAAGTTACAGCAATGTCCATGTTGATGGTGCACATGCAATTAGCTTCCTACTTTTCACACTTCAAGCTGTGGTCCATACCTAAGTTTATGGAGGAAAGTAAAACTTGATCAAAATGTCCAGTCAGGGCTGGAGAGATGGCTTGGTTAAGGCACTTGCCTGCAAACTCATGTTCAACTCTCCAGGTCCCACATAAGCCAGACGCACTGTGATGCAAGCATGCAAGTTTGCACATGCACACAAGAGGGTGTATGCGTCTGGAGCTCAATTACAGTGGCTGAGGCCCTGGCATGCCAATTCTTTCTCTTTCACTCTGGCTCTCTTGCATTAAAAAAAAAAAAAAAAAAAAAAAAAAAAAGGAGCCAGGTGTGGTGGCGCACACCTTTCATCCCAGCACAAAGGTAGGAGAATCACAGTGAGTTCGAGGCCAGCCTGAGATGACATAGTGAATTCCAGGTCAGCCTGGGCTAGAGTGAGACCTTACCTTGGAAAAACAAACAAACAAACAAAAAAGCCAGTCTGTTGGGCTCAAAAAAAATTTTTTTTGGAAGGTGTCCGATCAGCAGTGCCCCTCTCCAGAAAGCTGCTTTGAGACCAGTAAGAAAGACGGTGTCAAGAGCACACCAGAAAGAGCATAAAAAGTACCAGTTACCTTGTGCCTCCTCAGGCCTCCCTTCCTTGTCCTCTTGAACCACACTGGATCAAGATTTATAAAAATAATGAGACCCTGATGTGTCAACCAAGACCCACAAGGGGCCAGGACCAAAAAGCCTGACTTTACAAGTAGGTGATTAGAGCAACAAAACTTCAAATTGCCTTCATCTGAATCCTTTCCTTCCATTGCTTTTCTTTCTTTCCTTTTTTTTTTTTTTTTGGTTTATGGAGGTAGGGTCTCACTGTGGCCCAGGCTGACCTGGAATTCACTCTGTAGTCTCAGGGTGGCCTCACAGTCATCCTCCTACCTCTGCCTCCTGAGTGCTGGGATTAAAGGCGGGCGCCACCACGCCCTGCTTTTTTTTTCTTTTAAAGAAAACTTGAGACAAAAGCAGACAGCAACAAAAACATACAAACAAACAGTTCATTCCTTGCATTTCATGTGGTCCCTTCATCCACTCCTCAACCTCACCTGGGAGCTGGACAGAATCACAACCTCTGGGCCCCACCTAGATTTACTGACCTTGAATTGACAAAACCCCATGCAATTACCATGCACCTTAAGAGTATAAGGAGCGCTGTTCAATAAACTTAAAACAAAAGGAAATAATATTTAATTCTGGTGAACTTTTTGCATTGTGCAAAATAATGAACTGTTTCCCAACAACTCTCCTTTGCCTACAGAAGAAAGAAGTGTTGGGCTAAGGAGATGGCTCAGCGATTAAGGCGCTTGCCTGTGAAGCCCAAGGACCCAGGTTTGAGTCCCCAATACCCACCTAAGCCAGGCGCACAAGGTGGTGCATGTGTCTAGAGTTCATTTGCAGTAGCTGGAGGCCCTGGCACACACACCCCCCCATTTCTCAAATTTTTTTTTATAGGAAAAGAAAGAAGCGCACACTCTCTCTACGTTTGTGTAAGAGCTACTGCTGAATGCCTAGTCAAGCCAAGCTGCAGCAAAGGTGTGCAAACTGATTTATTACCCTCCAAACACCACCTCCTTCCCCTTTCTTTCTCTCCACAAGTAAACCTCACTTTGTGGTTAAAAAGACAAAAGGAAAGCGGGGTGTGGTGGCGCACGCCTTTAATCCCAGCACTCGGGAGGCAGAGGTAGGAGGATCACCATGAGTTCGAGGTCACCCTGAGACTACATAGTGAATTCCAGGTCAGCCTGGACCAGAGTGAGACCCTACCTCGAAAAACCAAAACAACAACAAAACGATAAAAGGAGACTAAGAAACAATATGCGAGAGAAACGGAGGAAAGAGAACAGTGAAGTAACAGAAGAAATTTGCAATCACCTTGGAAACTGAGCTTTGATGTGAACAGCATGTGTGCAGAGCCTACCAGTGTGACCCACCTTTGGATGGAAGCGTCAGCATTTGGGCTTGGGACAGTGCGGATAGTCGTGTACATTTTATAAGAGTTGGGACTTCTATGCTACCAAGCTTGGCCAGCGATTTACATGTACAAGGGGGAAAATTGTACTGCTTGAGACATCCCAACCACATGTTCAAATACCTCTGGTTCCTGTAAGCCACTCCCGCCCCTCACTCGGTTTACCCCAGGTCTATTCTCCATTCTAGTGAGAGCTTTTCAAGTTATCTCCCACCTGTTGGGCCAGGATGCTGGAGGCTAAGCAGAACGGCCTGCCTTCACCTCTTCCACAGCACTGGGAGGTCCTCGGGTAGAAGGTGCTCGGTCTCTGGCGCTGTCCCTGTCTCCCATGCCACCACTCCGTTTCTGGGTGGCACTGGCTGATTTCACGAATCCCTGACTTCTCATTTCATCAGGTTGCTAGCATGCTTTCTACCTAGTTGCTAAAGAAAGCAAGGAGAAAGTCCTTTTCTCTGTAGCCTCACCCGAGCCAAATAAAATCCCTGTGACATATACCAAGAAGTCTGAGGAGGGCCACGAACACGTAGCTGGCTCATGTTAAAAGATACTAAGTTGGGAGGATAGAAGGATTCCTGAGAATAGAGCTCAGATTCCTGGCAAAAGCCCAAAGGGCACTGTGGCCTTCCATTCCCACACAGGTTCCTGTGGGTTCACCTCATCACTGCCAGAGGTCTCAAAAATCTATACATATTTTATTGTACTTTTATTTATTTGACAGAGAAAGAGGGGGGAGGAGAGACAAAGGGCATGCCAGGGCCTCTAGCCACTGCAAACAAACTCCAGAGGCGTGTGCCCCCTTGTGCAGCTAGCTAATGTGGGTGCTGGGGAATTAAACCTGGGTCCTTTGGCTTTGCAGGCAAATGCCTTAACTGCTAAGCCATCCCTCCAGCCCTGTTTTTTTTTTTTTTTTTTAAAGAATGCGTGGTGGTGCACGCCTTTAATTTCAGCACTTGGGATGCAGAAGTACAAGAATCGCCATGAATTTGAGGGCACCCTGAGACTACATAGTGAATTCCAGGTAGCCTAGACCAGAGTGAGACCCTACCTCGAAAAACAAAAGAAAGAAAGAAAGAAAGAAAGAAAGAAAGAAAGAAAGAAAGAAAGAAAGAAAGAAAGAAAGAAAGGAAGGAAGGAAGGAAGGAAGGAAGGAAGGAGAGAGAGGGGGGAGAAGAAAGAAAAGAAAGAAAGAAAGAAAGAAAGAAAGAAAGAAAGAAAGAAAGAAAGAAGGAAGGAAAGAGAGAGGGGGGAGAAGAAAGAAAAGAAAAGAAAAGAAAAGAAAAGAAAAGAAAAGAAAAGAAAAGAAAAGAAAAGAAAGAAAGAAAGAAAGAAAGAAAGAAAGAAAGAAAGAAAGGAAGGAAGGAAGGAAGAAAGAAAGAACATGTCCATCTGGAGTGAGGCGTGACAGGTGAGAAATCTGACTAGGCTGGGGGAGGGCAAGATGCTCCATGAGGGGAAGGCAGGGCAACATGGGCATGTGGACGTGACTGTGGTGGCCTGGCCTGGCATCTGACATCAGGCAGACATACAGGACGGAGGGCTTAGATCCCTTGCAAATCCTTGGGGTTGGCCCAGCTGCTGTTTCACGTCGCGGCCTTTGGGAAACGGGTGGTCAGTCACCTCCATTCCCTCCCTGGAAGCGGATGGGGTTGGTGTGTCACATTTGGGTCTGGATTTTGGGTCCAAGGCAGCATGCTTCTGTGGGGTCTCTAAGTGTGGAGAAGTGATCTGTTCTGCTAAAGGACTGCTTTTCAAACTGACATGTGACATGGGCACATTTCTCATTCTTTCACTCTAGGCAGACTACAATCCCAGGAGTGAAAGCTGCTCTGGGAACCTGAAAAGCAGAGGCTGACCTTGCCCTCAGAGAGCATGCCTTCTTCTAGGAAGACTGCCATATCCTTCCAGGCAGTGAGGTGGGCAAGCCAGGCCTGGCAAGCTGGGGAGGCAGATACACCCCCGCTGGGACTTGGGGACTTGGAGAGAAAGTGCTTCCCAAACTCCAATGTACCCACTACCTGTGAATGGTCCCAATGGGGGCTTCCCCCATAAACTCTGTAATCCCTGTGTCTTTTCAGGGCTGAAGACTGGACCTGGCTGAAGCTGTGGTCCCTTAGTTCAGAGCATGTGGCCTATGGCAAGATGCGAATCAACATTGTTTCATCTTACAGAGATCCAAGGAGAGGTCACATTTCACTGAGTACAGAAGTTTCAAGTGTGGGACCTTGCTGCTTAGGTGTCAAGGGTCCCTCTTGTCAAGACCCACAAAGTGCTTGGTTGTGATCACATCCAGTACTCCCTCCTTGGAATTTAGTAATGCCGCTTAGCAGAGCGTCAAAGGAAGTTCAAGTCATCCGAAAATAAGCTTGGAATGAGAAGAGTCACAACTGCCACAGGAAGGATCTCATGGCCGGGCATTCCACCTCCAGAGCTCCCTCCCAAGAGGAGATGGGTGCCCTCGGATCCCCCGGTCAGGGTGCCTGGGATGGGATAAGCAGACACCTGGCTCTCCCCACAGCTCAGCACCCTTCTGTTCCCCAGAGCTCCAAAAGAACAGGAAAGGGCCACAGAGCTCATTACCACCATCGGAGCGTGAAGCTAACATCTCTCCACTATGCTTCCCAGTTAATAACCTGCAAGTCCTTTGAGGACTACCCACCGCAGTCAATGGCGGGGTCACCAGACAGGAGACAAGGACCCAGAGGCCAGCGCTAAAGAAAAGAGAACGGAGGCGGCAGCTTGTTAAAACACCAGAAATTTTCTCTATAATGATACAAAATAAACAAATGACAAATACCAATTTGGAAAGGCAGAAAATAGCTCCCAGGAGGTAATGAAATGTAATTACACAGGAAGGCCAACTTGAATTCACCAGAGGCCTGAACGTGCAGGTACTTACCATACATTCTAACCCCACAAGAGGACCTCTATTAGATGCATGCGCAGTGTGGAGCTAGGTTAGGACGGGCTTAGAGCACCTGCTTTAATGAAGATGCAAAATTCTCACAGGAGCGTGGAGGCATTCTCTATTAACTGCCCTCACAGCACGACTGGCTTAGATTTCTTTTCTATGCTGTGTTAGGGCTGTTATGCATATCTTCGTACACTCAGCTCTTGGGGACCTAAACTAGTAAGACTTCTGCTGTGCTTCCTGTCCCCCAGACTAAAACTCATAAGGACAACTGAGATGAGCAGAATCAAGGCGGACCAATGTGACGAGCTGGTGACATATGGCTGACATTCAACAAGCAGCCAGTCCATGCATAGGTACTTTTGTGTGGGCTGATGTACTCACTGGAGACACGCTGGCCACGATGCTGGGTAGGACTTCTTTCTCCCACTGCACCTTTGGTCTCACGCTGGGAGGTGGGCCAGGCCAGGCCAGGCCAGGGACCTGACAATCTGAACTGTAAATTCGCTGTTCTCCCACTGGTCTTCCAACCTCCCACTGACCAGCTGAGTAGAAAACTACCCTGTCTAATGTGATAGTTGTGTGATTATTCTAACAAATCAGAGATAAAAATGATGCGTGTGCAGCTTAAACAATTTAACATCTTTAAGAGAGTTGGGGAACGAGCTCGGTTGTTGAGTGCTTGCCTAACATATATACACAACACCCTAGGTTCAATACCCAGCTAAGAGTGGGACTGGCAAGATGGCCCAGTCAGGAAAGTGCATGCTACACCAATATGGGGACATGACTTCAGATCCCCAGCACCCATATAAAAGCAAGGCATGGAGGCACATGCCTATAATCCCAGCACTAGAGAGGTGGAGACTCAGGACCCCCAGGGCTCACTGACTAGTTAGTCTAGCCAAATGGGTAATCTCTAGGTTCAGTGAGACCCTGTCTCAAAAAAGTTGGAAGACATCTGATATTGACCCCTGTCCTCCACATTCACAAGCACTAACATGAACACACATACCTTCATGTACAACACACACATGCACACATACACACATACACACATGAACCCACATACACGAGGGAGGGAAGGAGAAGTTTGTAGACTGCAGATGAAATGAAGAGGGAGAAGAGACACAGAAATGTCCACAAGCTCACTTCCATGAAAACCAATAGGAAGCCTCACCCTCCCATCAGCTGACTAGAATGTGCTCTTTGGCCGCTGGAGCACTGAATTAAACCATGGGCAGTGGTCCTTTTCATGTACCAACAAAAAGCCTGCCCAAACCTCCAACCCCATGGAATTGCACACAAGCAGAGGATGACCCCGTGGCATTTTGGTTTCCCTGGCAATGTTATCTGTCGTCTTCCATGTCAGCTGCAGATGAAAAGGTCTAGGTGCCCCAAAGTCCCTGAGATCAACAGGCAGCTAGAGTGGCAGGCCCTGGCAGACCTTCACACTAAACTCATCCCATGGTGGAACTGAAAGAGCAGAGTCCTAAATAAATGAACAAACAAATAAACAAACAAACAAAGAGCAGAGTCCCAGTCTATTCACCACTGATGTTCTGAACATCCAATTTTGATAGTGCCAGCATTCAATTCTAGTGTCATATAAACATAATTAATCTTTATTTTCACTAAGTGAAAATGAAATTATCTTAATACTCCAATCTTTCTAGCCAGCGCCAGCGTCTAAATACTTACCTGCCCTTTCCACCTGAGTCCCTTGAGAAGCAAGTGGGAGGGAGGGGGAAGTTCTAACCCTAATTCTAATGGATGAATGGCAAACTAGAAAACAACCCTACATCCAGGTGCAATGTTCTGACATCTAAAATACACCATGGACCACATATTACCAAGAAGCCAGTAGACAACCTCAGAGGGGAGGGAGGGGAAAACTCAAGCCATCCATTTGTGACTTAAAACATTCTGTGGAGCTGTGTCAAGCCCTGTGTCATTTTCCTAAGACAATGTCCAGTCACTTTAACAGGATGGAGTTAGGCATGTCATGCACCACAATGTCCAACCATAAACATTGATTGGGGGCCTATTACAGACATGACACTGATGGGTCTCAGGACCCTAAGGTGGAAAAAGCACACCTAGTCCAGAAACCTCTTAGGTCAAAACCATAGTTCTAGCTGGGCATGGTGGCACACACCTTTAATCCCAGCACTCACTCAGGAGGCAGAGGTAGAAGGATCACCGAGAGTTCAAGGCCACCCTGAGACTACATGGTAAATTCCAGGTCAGCCTGGACTAGAGTGAGACCCTACCTCGGGGAAAAACAAAACAAAACAAAACAAACCACAGTTCTCTGGGCACAGAACAAACAAGAAGGTCAGTGGCTAGTCCTGTTCTCCTGACTGCCACCAACAGCATGAGTCTGAACATGAACTAAAACTGCTCTTCTCAGTAAAAAAAGGCAGCAGTAGTGAGGGCTGGGAGGATGGCTCAATGTAAGAGTGCTTGCCATGCAAGCATGAGGACCTGGGCTCAATCCCCAGCACGCATGTAAAAGCTGAACATGACCATGGCCATGCACATCTGTAACCCTGGCATGGAGGGGGCTGCTATGGGAGGGCACCAAAGCTCCTTAGTCAGGTGGCAGAGACTTCATCTCAAGGACATAAAGTGGAAGAGGGGACTCCCAGCCTCTGCATGTAACATGCATCTGTACACACACATGCATATGCCAGACAGGTATCACATGCTACAGAGAGAGCGAGCAATAGAGACAGAGAGAGAAAGCAACAGTGATCAGAGGACAGCTATGATGTGCTTCCGCTCTGGTAACAAAGCTTAAAACACATCAGTTTATTACAGTTTTGCTTTATTTATGTTTAGCTTTTCCCAAATTTCATTTTCTCAGTTGAGGTTCAACAAGATTTTTCATTTTAACTTCAAATTTTTCATCTTAATTTATAATGATTTCTCTGAAAGTAACAATTAGCCACAGCACTTGACTACTTAATATTTTAGACATTTTAATATCTCAATAAAAATAGCTGTTCATGTTCCCAAACAGACAAAACTCTCAACCCAAGTGGCGATGGCAAAGGGGAGGGGATGGCTCAGCTGGTGGAAGGTCACTGCCACCCTATCCCAAGACGACAATGGTGTCTTCAGGAACCGTCACTTCTGCGGGGTCGCTCCCCTCTCCCCTCTGTAAATATGTGTATTTAGAAAAATGCATTTAAGGGCTGGAGAGATGGCCTAGCAGTTAAGGTGTTTGCCTGCAAAGCCAAAGGATCCTGGTTTGATTCTCTAGGACCCCTAGGACTCACGTAAGCCAGATGCACAAGGGGGCGCATGTGTCTGGAGTTTGTCTGCAGTGGCTGGAGGCCCTGGCGTGCCCTCTCTCTCCCTCTCAAATAAATTAATTTTTGTGTGTGTGTGTGTGTGTGTGTGTGTGTGTGAAGAAAAGTGAATTTAAGGAAAGCCATCTAATGGACATGGGAATTGTTCAAAAATTATATATAAAGAATGAAGATAGAGCTGGGCCTGTGGAAACCTCAAGTTACCTAGGCTCCTTCAAGAAGCTAGGTATCCCTGGGCGTGGTGGCACACGCCTTTAATCCCAGCACTCAGGAGGCAAAGGTAGGAGGATTGCCATGAGTTCAAGGCCACCCTGAGACTACATTGTGAATTCCAGGTCATCCTGGGCTACAGTGAGACTCTACCTTGGAGAAACAACCACCACCACCAAAAAACAAGTTTCCCTAAATGTTGCAAGAATGGATACATGTCATTATCAGCCAGAAGGGCCCCGTCCAAAAAGAACCACTTACTTGTATGTGACAGTGAACCAGGAAGTCAGGGCCTCTTAGGCAGGAGCTACGCTTCCAAACCAGATTTCATAACCACCACATGACTATGGCCAGCTTGGCTGTCCTTCCCTAGACAATTGTGAGTGCCCACATCCTCGCAAGGCCAGCATAAGATCAGATAAGAGCCCCAAGCACCAGGTACACTATCCCCCTGAGCGTCCACTGGTGCAAATGGCCCTGCGAGCCACACCTGCTGCAGTCAGACTGCACTGAGATATGTACGTCACGGACAGACAGGCACCCTCAATCATTAGGGCCCTCGCACCATAACCTTGGAGGGTTCACACCTCATGGTACCACAGGCATGCCATGTTCCCTCCCTGTTGAGTCATGGAAGGGGAAGGATCAGAACTGGGAAACACAATGGACTGAGGGTGGACTCGCCCAGAGCCTGAAGAGCCTGGGCCCGTCTCCAAACACTGGGAACCCACCCGAGAGGAAAGAGGGTCACCCCAGACAGAAGCCCAGCCACACACAGACCAGCCCACGCTTGAAGAGCTTGTTTGAAGGGGGCGTGAAATCACGCTCCTGTTGCTTCACGTTATACAACACCCACCCACGCTGGGTGTAACTCCAAGCTCAACACACCACAATGACAAGAACCAGAGTATCAGAATGTGGTGCAGGGAGGGGCCCTGGCACTACAAATACTAAACTGTGTTAGTCCCAGGCACCCAAGGCCCCTCATGCCTATCTCCTGTCTCTCACCCCATTCTATCTTGCTGGGCATTTGCAAACCAAAGTCTTGCAGAGGCTCCCATCACCCCAGCCTTCCTCCATATCCAACACTGCATTTCCCTGTGTCAAGGCAACTGATCCTGCAAAACAAATCTCTTAGGAAGCAAGGCCGGGTTTGGGTATCGGTTCCACCGATGGGGAAACTTGGGCTCAAAAGGGGCCAGTGCTATCTGACTTATCTATAGCTCATGTCCATCCCCAGAGCCTAGGAACTCCATAGTGAATCCAGGAACACAGGTGCGTGACTATGGTCAGCATAGCTGGCCTTGCCTAGATAGCCATGAGCGTCAATGCTCCTTAACAAGGCTGCCAGGAGATCAGCTAAGAGCCCCAGCACCAGAACAGCCACGATTATTGCAGTGTGAATGCAGTGTGTAAACCTAGCTTCAAATTCAAGCAAGCCCCTTTAACTGCGAAGCCATCGCCCTAGCCTCTAGATTCAAATTTGAGCTCCTCTGCCTAAGAGCTGTTGACCAAGACATCACTTCCTCTCTCCGTGCCTAACTCCTTCACTGATGAGATGGAACCATAAGGACCTACCTCACAGGGCTTGTAAGCAAGTCTAAGTGAGCTGATGTGCTTCAAGTCTTAGAACAGTGCTTGGCACAAAGCACCTCTTCATTAAATGCCGCTTCTGTTGTCTGCCGAATCAAATCTACCTGGCTTGCACTCAGTCTCGGGACTACGTTTTGCCTTCTCAGTCACATAGTCATTTCACACACAGAGACTACAGCATTTTTCACAATTACGACCTCCTGGGATGTCAGTGTAAAGGCCGCAGCTAACAACAAACAGGCTTTTTCGAAAGGACATCTGGCTTCAGCTGATAATATGCCAAAGTAAACTGATGATCAGATGACTAAAAGGAGAACTTGAACATGACAGGCCCACTGAGTACATTTCTCTCTCTCTCTCTCTCTCTCTCTCTCTCTCACACACACACACACACACACACACACACACACAGAGTCACAGAAACTGCACCAAACTACTCTTCCTACCTCAAGCTACCACATACAGATCGTGCGGCCATTTTTGTTCCCATAGATTACTTTAGCTGGGAATGCATTACATTCAGTACATTCCCCTAGAGTCTTCAGCTCTAAACAGAGGCTGTAGACTATTTCAGACTGTAGAGGGCCCTGCCCGAAAGCCACGGCGCACATAGGAACCACGTGAAAGGCTCTGCGGGAAAAGCAGTTACCTCAGCAATTTTGAGACACAAGTTTCCACTGGCCACACAGTCTCAGCTGACACTCAGCAGGAGTAACCCTCCCTTCTGGAAAAGAACAGTAAGACAGGAAAGTGGACATGCCATAGGCCCTCTGATCCCAAAGTGAGGGGACTAGGCTGGGGAGATGGCTTAGCGGTTCAGGAGCTTGAATGCAAAGCCAAAGGACCCAGGTTTGATTCCCCAGGAGCCATGTAAGCCAGATGCACAAAGGGGCGCATGCATCTGGAGTTCATTTTCAGTGGCTGAAGGCCCTTGGTGCACCCATTCTTTCTCCTCCCTCCCCTCTCAAATAAAAATAAATATTTAAAAAAAAAACCCAAAGTGAGGAGATCTGGTGGACGCTTGCTTTAGTCCAAACTGCCGTTTGTTCCCTGCTACAGGAGACCTTTCATCCCCCCGCCCCCACAATTCCCTAGGCTTCTTCAGAAATAGGGGAGCCTGCTAGAGACCCCAGCTTCAAAACTCATTTCACGGGCCACGCCCCTCGGGGTTCTCTTTTCTGTCTAGTCACCTACTGCAACCACCTCAGGGACTCCCTTCTCCTAGCCTTCCTTCTCACACACGGGATGGAGTGGGACCCCAACTTCACTGCTGGTGAGGAATTCCTTCTACATACTTAGCAATGACCCCGAAAGGAATATCACA
This sequence comes from Orientallactaga sibirica, assembly GCA_036365145.1. Taxonomy (NCBI): domain Eukaryota; kingdom Metazoa; phylum Chordata; class Mammalia; order Rodentia; family Dipodidae; genus Orientallactaga; species Orientallactaga sibirica. The sequence continues at coordinate 664,985 of JAEOAD010000746.1, forward strand.
CGTGCCACAATCTAAGCCACATAAGTCATGTAAACATTCCAGCAGTCACATGCATGTAAAAAGAAACAGGTGAAGGTACCTTTAATAATTCGCCTAATCCAATATATACACAGAACTGTCACGTTAATACAAAGCCAACATATGAATTATTGAGACACTTAATTTCTTTTTTTCAGGGTAGGGTTTCACTCTAGTCCAGGCTGATCTGGAATTCACTGTGTAGTCTCAGGGTGGCCTCAAACTCACAGCGATCCTCCTACCTCTGCCTCCCCTGTGCTGGGATTAAAGGTGTGCACCACCACGCCCTGCGAGACACTTAATTTCTTTGACTCTTTGACTCATGTAAATCTCAGAAATCCACTGTGTCTTCTCCACTGGAAAAAAAATACATCTCATTTTAGACCAATTATATAAGTAGCCATGGCTACAGAACAGGACAAGGGATGCTCTGTATTGCTGTTGGAATTGCTGTACAACCCTCGAACAAGACCCAAGGAACACAGAGTTCCTCCACAGTCAGCACGTCAGGTCAGCAACGGCCCCCACGACTCCGAGCCACAGAAGCAAGCAGGGAGTTGCAACATTTCCCACCAACTCACTAGACCAGGAAGAGACTCGGGAAGATTTCCAGGATGGGACACTGGGACCCAGAAAAGGAGTGTTATTTGAAGTCACACAAATCAGCAGTAGCAGAAGGAGGCCTGCAATCTAGGTGCCTAACTGATGGTTCTGCAAGTGAGTATCACAGGCATTCTCTCCCTCTCCCCCACTCATCTCACGCACACGCAAGCACGCACGCACGCCTGCGTGCCACATGCACATATGCAGTGAGGTACCGACTAGCAACAGGTCACTATTACTGCTGGAGTGTAAGATCAGGACTATCACAGAAAGCAGCGGGGCTCGGATTCTTCCAAGTAACCCAAATTCCTGAGATCAGCGCAATTCGGTAGTTTTTTCAACCCAGTCCCAAGACTCTTCCCCATTCCTACCTGACAGAAGGGGAACAGCAAGAGAAAACCAAAAGAGGGGTGCTCCCAGCATCGGTGTGGGGAGTAGAGTACCACCTCAGCAGAAGTTCTCTACGCCTGAAGCCTTGAGGACATGTCAGCTTCCTTCTGCCCTGGTGGACACACTTTTAAGACCAAGAAACCTGTGACTCTCAGAAGCAGACAGCAGGCTACGCTCTCAGAGACAGGGAATGCTTTGGAAGAGTGGGCCCTCCAAGTCAGCCTCAACAAATGCCCACTCGAAGCATCCCACACCAGCCCGCACCCCCCTGGAATAGGTTAGCTCTCACCTCTGCAGCCTCACCCACCTGGGACTTAATGGTGGCCGACCTGTTTTTAAATGTCTTGCCCTCTTCTCCACCTGGTTGGCTGGTTTGTTGTTTTGGAGACAGGTCTCATATAGCCCTGGGCTGGCTTGCAACGCCTATGAAGCTGAAGATGAACTTGAACTTCTGATCCTACCCTCCCCATCTCCAATATGCTAAAATTACATGCATGTGTCACCACATTTGGGTGTTTTATATATGTAATATATATATTTTGTGTATTTGCATACAGAGAAAGAGAGAGAGGGAGACAGAGAGAATGAATGAGGATGGGTACACCAGGGCCCAATGAGGCATCCTACAGTTCAATGCAGTATCACCCATCCTCAGGCCTGCCACAGAGTGTGAATGGACAATGAAGTCATGGTGGCTGTGGTCACCTTACAGCTATGATGGCTGACAGAGCTCAGCCCTGGGCTTGGAGACCTGCTGGACAGGCCAATGGACCCACGCTAGGTACACAACTCAGCAGTGCTGACCTGTCACGGGAAGCTTCTGTTCCCAATGTCCCTGTAAATGGGCTTAAAAGTCAACACTTCAGATGCCGCCTGCTATGGTCTGAATGTGATTTGTTCCCCAAGCGTTCACGTGCAGGTGGCTTGGTCCCTAGTGTGGCACTGTGAGAAGTGGAAGGACCTTTAAGAAATGGAGTCAGTGGGAAGTCCTTAAGAAGGTGGAGGTGCTGCCCTCGGGGAGAACTGAGAACTAAGGTAGCACCTAGTTGGGTCCTGAGTAGTTCTCTTGAGAGCAAACTGTTGAGCCCACCCACGAGTCGCTCTCAGGCTTCCTTCCAGCATACGTGCTCCCACTCTCGGGCATGCTCCTGTCATGGTGTACCATCCACCATGATCTCCTCACCTGAGCTGAGCTGAGTTGAGCTTGACCTTCAAAAGCTTCGAGTGAAATTAAAAAAAAAAAGTTAGGGCTGGAGAAATACTTTAGTAGTTAAGGGGCTTGCCTGTGAAGCCCGAGGACCTAGTACTGATTCCCCAGTAGCCACATAAGCCAGATGAACAGGTAGTGCATGCATCTGGAATTCATCTGCAGTGGCTGGAGGCCGTGGTGCATTCTCTCTTTATATCTTCTTTTTTTCTCTCTCCAATAAATAAGTAAAATTTAAAAAATAATAAAGTTACTGAGGGGCTGAAGAGATGGCTCAGTGGTTAAGGCACTTGCCTGTGAAGCCCAAGGACCTAGGTTCAATTCCCCAGTAGCCACGTAAACCAGATGCACAGGTGGTGCAAGAGTCTGAAATTCATTTGCAGTGGCTAGAGACCCTGGTGCACCTATTCTTTCTTTTTATCTTCTCTTTCTATCTCTCCAATAGATAAATAAAATTTAAAAAATAATAAAGTTACTGAGGGGCTGAAGAGATGGCTCAGTGGTTAAGACATTTGCCTGCAGAGCCTAAGGATCTGGGTTCACTTCCCCAGGACCCATGTAAACCAGATGCACAAGGTGGCGCGTGTGTCTGGAGTTTGTTTGCAGTAGCTAGAGGCCCTGGTGTGGCCATTCTCCTGCTCTCTCTCAAATAAATGTGACAGTATTTCAACTGTATTGGTCCCACCAGTTAAATTCAACAGCAATTCTTGGGAGGGAAGTCTAGGTCAGATTACTGTAGCATCTACAACCCCGCCTTCATCCTGGATCCCCTTCCTCACTCTCCTGACGGGCTGCACCACTCCCGCCGGGGGAACACAAAGACATTAATGAAAGGAATGGATACTTCTATGAAGAACAACAAAATCAACTCCAGGAAGTCCAAACACAACAACAAATAGTCAGGAATAAATGCACACATAAGCTACTGTAAGGAAAATTTCTCTTCTTGTTGAAACCAGACCTTGTGATTCATTTCCCTTGGAACCCAAACAACAAAAGCCACAGAATATTATAAGTGTCTGTAGTTGCACATATTCTGAGGTACCACCCTTAGGTGGCACAGTCATTCTAACTCAGTGAATATTGAGCCCACACAGCTGTTTGGGCAACATCCCTGGGCTTCAAGACAGTTCACACAAACACACAAGGCCCTCGCTGGCTGTGGGCTCAGCTGTAGAAGACTGAAAAGCACCACCCCTCAGGCCAGGGTTGGGTTTCAGAACTTCACGTCTGAGTGACTTGGCATAGACTGGACCACAGAAATAAGAGCCTAGAAAGGGTGGCATTTTAACCCGAAAAATGTAAACGAGGGAGGGGACCAGGAACCTCTGATTATACAGGGTATAATCAGAATGTATATTTCGGTGTTGAGAAAGATGTGCTTATGAGCACACACACCCTCAAGGGGTAAAGACAAGATCAAAGCAATAAATCAGCAAGGCCTTACCCCACAACAGCACAGATCACTCACCCATGCCTCCAACGGAACAGGAAGTTTCTGGGTTGCAGCTAAGCCCTTCCTCCCACTGGCCTCCTGTCCTGAGCTAAATATGAGTCTCTAGCTTGTGAAGGAATCAACGCAGCCACAACTCCTCAATGGCCAAACGTTGTGAATGTGGTTCTGTTCTGTGCTAGCTCAGCAGGGCGCCCTGTGATAGCACGCTCTTCTGTATGCTAACAGGCTTCCTGCTGACTTCCCACCAGAGTAAGACAGGGCCAGCCTCAAAAACACAGCACGCATGTGCCCACGCACGTGCGCACGCACACGACCACCCTCTGTCCTGAACAGTTGCCTCTGGGCTTGGAGTGTCTTCAATCTACAGAGGCAAACAGAATATTCAGTAGAGTGAAATCCAGACCAGCTAGCTGGCAGCAAGATGCCAAAGAGCAGGGAGGAGAGGCGGGTCATTAAAGAGTTTATCTTCTTCCTTGGGGAAAAGGGCTTCACGGAAAGAAACTCCCCAACCTACTTCCATTTCAAAGACTAAATTGGTTATGTTTTTCCAGAATGCAAGGGGAATACTGCAAAAGCAGCAGCCTGGAAAGGAAATGCCCATAAAACCCACTGTCCAGAAAAAAAAAAAAAATACATATGTCAGTTTATTTCCTTCCAGGATTTTTTTTTTCTTTCTACAAACAGATGGATTTTTGCAAACGGTCCATGCCTGCACAACCCAGTGATTCTAGTCTAGTATCTTGAGACAAAGAACAAGTTTGGGGATCCATGTTTCCTGCCAAGATGCTGGCTCTTCGGAAGCAGAAGTGACGGCCACCGTCTCAGACGGACTCGAAAGGAAACCGCACCTGGAAATAATTGCGAGACCATCGCACCTGAAAGCCAAGTGCATGAGCAGGTCAGGGAGGCGGGGCCTAGTGAAGCCAGGTGCAGGCAGTGATGGCAGAGACACAGGGCAGAGCTCCCCAGCCCTGGTGAGTGGGGGCGGGGGGTGTAGGGCAGCACTCCTGGACCAGCTGCTTCAGATACACGCCCTTTCAAGGGTGGGGCTGGGGAGAAAGCAGAGAAGAATGCCCTGTGTACCAAAACCCACCAAAGCTGTTCGTGCTTTGCTCAACAGGCACTGTGGACCAACACACTATCACACGTAGCTGTTTGCAGCCGACTCCACCCATCCGCAAAGGTGGGGGCCCTGCGTCATTCATCTATCCATCTTCGTGCCCTCTGCGTCCTGCGTACAGTAGGTGCTCAAGAAATGTTGGGGGGAATGGAGAGATGGCTTAGCAGTTAAGGCATTTGCCTGCAAAGACAAAGCACCCAGGTTCAATTGCCCAGGACCTACATAAGCCAGATGCACAAGGTGACACGTGTATCTGGAGTTATTTGCAATGGCCGGAAGCCCTGGTGCACCCACTCTCATTTTCTCTCTCTCTCTCAAATAAATTTTTAAAAATATTTTTAAAATATTTTTTAAATTACACCAAAAATAAAAAAAGAAATGTTGACAGAATGGATGGACTATATTTTCCCAGCCATCTTCTCTCAGACAGAATGGGGAAGGGTGCCTGCCTCCAGTCTACATGCAGGCTCCGCTCCTGGGCAGGATTCAGAGAGAAACGTGGGGTGTGGGTAGGGGGTTCTGGATCTAATGTAGCCCTTGTGCTCAGGCTGTCACAGTGCTCTAAGGGCCCAAATTTGGCCATGTTCAATCTGGGTCGGTGTAAGGTCGCTGCCATAATACTGAGTCTGTCCAGCAGCACTCTGGGAAGACCAGAGCCCAATAACAACTGGGAACGAACAGCAGCCCGTGCCTACAATTTCTTGGCAGGACCCTCTATCAGGGCTCTAAAACACCACAAACAGTATTGCTTGCTACTACATTCCAGGGCCTGGCACATAGTAGGTGTTCAATAAACACAAATGATCAAAGGAACCCCGTGTCAGCCGTAGCAGGGGACACTCGGGAGATAAGCTTCAGTCTGCTGCCAGGAAGCTTTTGGACTACTCCCATGCTTCCCAATCTAAGGTACCCATCACAGTTACCTTGAGTAGCAACACCTAAAATACACAGAAGCCAGCCTCTACACCAGACCTCCCGAATCACCCCTGACTCAGCCACACTCGGGATTCGAACACACGACATTGGAGAGCCTCAGCTAGGAGGGAGTCAATGCTGTTATTAGTCATACTATGAGGGGTTTGGCCGGTGTTGCTTTTCATCAGTAAACATCAATGCTTCCCTTCCCACCAGCTTTCCTAACCTCACAGTGATGCAGAACCCACAGGCAACTGACTAGTGGTCATGAGCCATTTCTTTCAAGTAGCCAAGGAGTAGCTGCTCTGCGGTAGCTAGATAGAACGCTGGGACACCTACCCAGGGGTGGGCTACCTCTGGCACGTAACTGGTAGCTAAACGTGACCTGAATTTAAGCCTGGACAAGTATCTCTTCAGAAAAGGAGAGATGTGTGCATATAGCCAGTGACTCGCCCTTAGGGATGAGTGCCTGGTGAGGTTAAGTTTCCCCTTCAACGACCCGATAAACCTTACTTACTGGTGGAGCAAGTCCCTGGAGCTCAGGAACCCATGTTCTAGAAGGCAAAAATCTCCAAATGAAGTCAAGGCCACCTGTCCTCTGGAGGGGAGGACAAGCCCCTGAAGTCCTGTCCTGCGTCTGCCAGGCCCTTCCCAGTGTCCTTCTGGGGCCAGATAGGAAAACCAGCCTCACCCATACCTTCGGCCAGACTCGGCCACCTGCCTGGGCCACACTTCCTCCAGGTCAAGGCAATGGCCTCTCCCTTCTCCCTGTGCACCTTCTGGTGGTGGCTGAGACCTGGCTCGGTACTCTGTAGGCCAGGCTTGTCTCAAACTTGCAGCAAACCTCTTGCTTTAGCCTCTGGAGTGTTGGGACTACAGGCATGTGCCCCCACCCTCTACCTCCCGGCACCCCTCAACCCAGAAAATGCTGAGAATTCTTTCCCATTTTTGGCTCCCCTGTACGTGTGGCTTCTGATCTAGCCACACACAGAGGCTGCGTCTCCTCTTCCTCAAAGGGCCTGAGACTTTCCTTTTGGGTTCTGTGGCCCTTTGTCCATCCCACTGCATTCTTAAATGGCCAAGTACGTGCGCAGCACAGCAGATGATGTGATGGCTAGACAGTCTCCCATTGCTCATGACAGTAAAGCACCCACAAAAAAAGTATTTCAGGGCTGGAGAGACGGCTCAGTGGTTAAGCCGCTTGCCTGCGAAGCCTAAGGACCGAGGTTCCATTCTCCAGTACCCATATAAGCCAGAGGCACACAAGGTGGTGCATGTGTCTAGAGTTCATTTGCAGTGGCTGGGGGCCCTGGCGTGCCCATTCTCTATCTGCCTCTCTCTTAAATAAATAAATAAAATATGTAATAAATTTTTTTAAATTTATTTCAGAAAACAGAGACAAGCCCAGAGTGTCACAGAAGTATGATAATGAGTGGGGATCATGGGAGGCCTTCTCAGGAGCTGGAACCCAGATCCACTGAGCCCAAAGCAAAGGAAGAGACAGTGTTAGCTCCCAGACCAAAAGCAGGCCACCAAGGGGTCTACAGACAATGGAGAGTAAAGCCAAGCAGGGCCAGGATGTTGGGAGGCAACTGCATACACTTGAATATGGCAAACAGGTGCAGTGCAGGTCATGCCCTCGGGAGAAAATGGCTGGACAGGCAGGCAGAGGGTCCAGTGCCTACTGGGCTACCCCCTCTGAGTGCCGAAGGGAGCTGCCCACAGCCATGGTAGGCTTTTCCCAAGAATGATTTTACAGCTTACAACCACAGGCGCAGGCTTAACCTATCATCACGGGGCAATCCAGTCACTGGCCCTAATTAAAGTGGCCTGAGACACAGGCGTGGCCACCTCCTTCCAGCTAGGCCTGTGTCTAGATAAAGCTCCTTCACCACACGGGCCACAGACTGGGTCTCCAAGAAGCTTTCCACTGGCCTTTAATTTGGTGGCACCCGGACATTCTCATCTGAACCCAACCATTTAAGGTTGCAAAACCTCTCTCTAATGGTTGGGAGTGTATAGAGCGGGGTTGAGGGACACACAGGATTAGAGGCCACGCTTGACAACTGAGCCCTACATTTGCCCTCAGGTTTGGGAAAGGCGTACGAGAACTGCGTTGTGCGATGACTTAAAATCACACATACAAGTTCCTGGTCCCACGGAATTACTGGCAACCAGGGCCTTGGCTCATCAGGAGACCCATCTTGTCTGAAATCTCCCCAATCTGCAGTGAGTGCACTTTAGAGCCATTAGTCACTGTAGCCCCGGGCCGGCTCCCTTCCCTGTGTAAACACTACCACACCGTCTCACGCTGAGTGACAGACATGTGCCCACATGCCTGGCATTGCTCACTATCACCTGGTGAAGCGGTCATTCACAAGAACCCTATTTCTGACCCCAGAAACGGTCCCACAATCTACCCTTTTCCTTCCACTTTTTTTTATATTTTATTTTTATTTATTTATTTGAGAGAGATACAGAAATAGGCAGGTAAAGAGAGAGCGAGCAAATGGGTGCGCCAGGGCCTCCAGCCACTACAAACAAACTCCAGATGTATGCACCCCTTGTGCATCTGGCTAACGTGAGTCCTGGGGAATCGAACCTGGGTCCTTTGACTTTGCAGGCAAATACCTTAACCGCTAAGCCATCCTTCCAGCCCTCCTTCCACATATTAATATCTCTGAAAGGCATGTCACGCTTTACTTGGCTTATCTGTTGTTTTCTTAGTACCACGTAAAATGATTGTACATCTATCTCCATGGCAGTTCTTGGATGGAAGAAGTATTTGTGTGCCCATCTCAAGGTCACAGGCATGGACCCCCACTGTTGGCGAGTCGGCTCTCACATGACTTGAACACGTACACATCTACCAACTGAGCTGCCTTCCAACCTCACACACAAAAACTAGACCTGGACTGTCTAAGACATGTCTGACTCTGGCAGCCTTCAAAGATTTCTTTCTCAATAACCTGGGCAGGGGGCTGGTTCCACCCTCACCCGCACCCCCACCCCACATTTGTTCACTGAACCTTGCCTCATTCCCTTTTCCCATCTCTATAGACCTCAGTTTATAAAACTTCAAACAAAGTTCACTCACTCCATGGCACTTCTGTACTTCTGCTTCCTTCATCTGCAGCCTCATTCTTCGCCCTCCACCAGGAAGCCCTCAGGGATTTCTTGCTGGCTACTGCCTTTCCCTCTTTTCTCCCTTGGTGTCCTGTGGGGTCCTCATTCTGCCAGGCTGATCTTAGAAAGTCTAGCATGAAAACCGTAGATCCTCTGTCAAAGTGAAGCCTCCCTGGTACAGTGACTGGAGCAGTTACTTATCTAGTGTTCTTTCATTTCTGCATTGATAAAATATGACAACCCATTTTGTAAAGCTGCTGTGAAAATTCAGAGACGACACACGCACTTAGGGCGCAGTACATGTGCCACACAGTTGCTCCATTCTAACCACATGCTGACTTGTATGCACCCTCCACTCAGCGTGGACACTGGATCGCATTCCCTCACATATACTCAGGGCATCCACTTACCCACAATTAATAGTAGTAATGTTAGTGCTGTGGGATGAATGAATAAATATGCATAGCAGTGTATATCACGCATGCACACCACGATGACCTAGCATACAAGGGGCAAGACCGCCATGCAAACCAACTCTAACAAAGGGCAAACGGAGGGTGTGCTGCATAGTACAACAGAAGAAAAAGGAAAGGGCGCTGAAGAAAAACACTAACAGAAGTAAAGAGAAACAACAGAACAAAGATACAGAGAAATGGCAAAAAAAAAAAAAAATTGCAAGCAAACGGAATAATCCATCACTGGGAGAATGGTTTGGTACAAAAGGAATGGTCCAACATGGAAGTAACAGTCTCTCATGGAGAGGGTTCTGGCAAGACAGGGACAGTCTAGAATGCGGAGGAATAATTTAGCATGGGATGAATGGTCCTACCATGGGGAAGGACAGCCTAGCACAAGCAATAACGGTCTAGCACAGGAGGAATCATTTAGCATGGGCAGAATGGCCCAGCGTGTGCGGGTATACTCTAGCATAGTCATCAGATGGAGCGACGAGGGCTCCTTGAAACTAAAAATGGATGAATACCTACCTTTGCAGAAGAGAGGTCCAGAGCACGCACTAACCCTTCAACAAAAGGGTCTAAAACTCAGAGATGAAGGACCCCTGGTGACAGGATGTCTGGCTAGGGGTGGGGTGAGTAGGGCAAGAAGAGGCTTGTCAATGCAAAACAATGCAAAAAAAAAAAAAAAAAACCCACGTAAATATCATGGAGAAACAGGGGGTCATGAAGGGTTCCCCAACAGCAAAGTGGGGTGACCAAGTTTGACCACAAGAAAGAAACCAAAAAGACCATTCAGAAGGGCACCATAGGGTCCAAGAGGTTGAGATGAAGAAGGCAATGGGAGAAAGACCAGAAATCAAAGTTCTCAGTTCAGCTTCAAGGAAAAAGTTTAACTGGACCCAAGAGAGCCCCAGTCTAGCCTTGAAATTCCACAAAAAGAAAAGACAAATTTAAGGAGCAGGCTGGTGTTCAGAAGAGGGACTTGAAAAGGAAGGTATTGCTGTGTCTCCCCTCCTTTGGCTTCAGATTGGGGGTTGGGGTTGGAGTGAGGGCTTTCCTCAGAGAGAAGGGCTTATAGAGGGACAAAGCCATGGGTGTGAACAGCTTCTGGTGTCCCCTCAGGATAACTGTTGAGTGTCTCTGAAAGAATGCCAATCAGGAGAAGAGGAAAAGGGGAAATCCAGTGTGAGGGACCAAGAAGGAGCAGAGACCAAGAAGGGCCTGGAAGTAAAGGACACAACCCGTCAGGAGGGGAGTCAACAGCTGCAGAGCACAGCAAATCCTGCAGTGCTCCGTGGGCCAGCAGAAGGCTGGAGCACACCTCTCTACTCTCGTCTTCCTCACGCCTCAGTAGAAGAAGGCCTCAGCTTCTTTAGAAAAGACATTTGTTGTGTTGTGTTTTGCCCAGGCTAACCTGAAACTCACTCTGTTGCTCCAGGCTGGCCTCAAACTCATGAGCTACTCCTATCTCAACCTCCCCAGTGCTGGGATTAGAGATGTGCACCACCACACCCGGCTTGGAAAAGGCATCTTTTGTAGATCTGTACCTTTGTAGGAGGTATTCACAGTTAAGACACCAAGCTTTCTTCGTTAAGATATGGTAAGAAGAACCAGGCAACCATCCTGGGTTTAAATCTCAGCTTTTTGGGAGGTGGGAAGATAGGAGCAATTGTTTAATGGGAACAGTTTCAGTCTGAGGAGATGAGAGCGTTCTGTCGGTGGGAGATGATTATGGTTGCACATCAACGTGAATATGTACTTACCTACTAGAAATCATCCACCTAGAAATGGTTAAAATGGTAAAGTTCATATTATGTATGCTTTATCACAATAAAAATAAAACCAAGCCGAGTGTGGTGGCGCACGCCTTTAATCCCAGCACTCGGGAGGCAGAGGTAGGAGGATTGCCATGAGTTCAAGGCCATCCTGAGACTACATAGTTAATTCCACGTCAGCCTGGACTAGAGTAAGACCCTACCTTGGAAAACCAAAAAAAATTAAAATAAAAAAAATAAAACCAGTAGGAGCTGGAGAGATGGCTTAGTAGTTAAGGTGCTTACCTGTGAAGCCTAGGGACCCAGGTTTGATTCCCCAGGACCCACGTAAGCCAGATGCACAAGGAGTTTGTTTGCAGTGGCTGGAGGCCCTGGTGTGCCCATTTTCTCTCTCTCTCTCTCTTTCTCTCTCTCTCAAATAAATAAAATATTTTAAAGCAGTAAATAATAATAATAATTAATAAAAGCAGCAATAACCTTATGAGGTGTCATTATTGTTTCAGACAAATGAGTAAATGGACCATTCAAAATTTCCAAAGTTAGCAAGATCACACTGCAGTGACACTCTGAGCTAAGTAGGGATTAAAGTCTCCAAGATATTCTCTTCGACTGATAGGCCCTAAATCCAAGATGGCAGCAGGATGGAGAGTATCTGAGGTAACTGGCCACATGTTCCCCACCAAGCCACTGAGTGGGCAAGAGGAAGTGAGTGTTTCTGTGCATTTCTGTTTTCTTAGAGGAACAATGAGCCATCTTGTCAGGCATGTCTAATTCCATCCAGGAACCTCCAAGTGGCTTTAGGAAGGAGGAAGTCACAGGCCAGAGGTGCGGCCCTAGCTGCAGTGCTGGGCTGCCACACCTCCGGTGACAGCTGCGGCAGGAATCCGCTCAGCCTCAGCCTCCAGCTCGAAACCTTCTCTTTCACGTCTTGTCTTTCTCTTTCACGTCTTTCTCTTTTCACGTCTTTCTCTTTCATGTCCCTAGTGGCTCTGCAAATGGATTCCTCACTCTGTGTGAGCACAGCCAGCTAAGAAACATCCAAGCAGCCATTTTCAAAATGGTAAGGAGTCCTACGAGGGCAAAGTCACGTACATTCCACGCTCCTCAACAGCATGCCAGACATAGTGATAAGAGGGGAAAAAAAATCAATACTGCTGGATGTGACCAGAAAACATAATGAAACGGGGTAAGCAGTCAGGCCGAAATGGAGATCTCAGGGGACCTGGCAACCGGTCAGAACTGACTGTCGCTCCAAAAATAACCCAACTCCTCCACTCTTAGCTATTTCTGCAGGATCTCACCCAACTCAAGCAAATTCCACAATGCTCATCTATCAAGGTTTGACTCACTTCATTCCTGACAAGTTAAAGAAACACCCTTTGGTGCACCGGGCCCTTTCCCACACACCTGTGTACCGTCAGCCGTGAGTGCAAACACATCTCCTGATTTAGACAGACATTTTGATGGAGTCTGGCTCTGAAACCCTTGTTATCAAGTCCGTTTACTACAGCTGGATTTCCTTTTGTTCCCTTTGAAATGTTAAGACTCCCGGTAAACAGGAGCTGCAAAATAAGCCCCGCCCCCGGCCCCCACCCAGGAGAAGTGCAGTCAGGGCAGATCACCACGGGTGCACCATACAATTAGAGGAGGGTTTATCCCCTCAGCTTTCTCTATAAATACTTACTCATTTTCTAATTAAACAAACAATTAGTAGAAAGCACAGCCTGAGAAACTGCGTAGGTGTCACTACACTGTACTCTTGCTACAATGAGTGTTGTGACAAATGATGCTACAGAAGAGCGAACAGAGGGAATCAGGCTCCTAATGTCTACGCAAGCTCAAGTGACCCAGTCTGGCACGTACAGGACAGCTGCCTCCAAACCTGAACTGCACACTCTTTAAAAAAAGAGCTGGCTCAGGAATACAGTCACCGTGGTCTTGGTTTGTTTTCCAACAGTGCAGAAGGCCCCAGCTGGAAATGAATCAAAGACAACAGAGCTCCTTGTGGTAGGTGCTTTGTGCAGGTTTTCACTGAGGGTCACTGTCTTTGTCTAGACACTCAGAAACACAAAGCAAGTGATGACCTTCATAGTGTGGGCCTATCCTGCTTCTGTTTGAGCAAACGAAGTTAACGTTTACTGTTTGGGGCTTAGAACTAGTGAAAGAACACATCTCTACATCACCAGAGGTGCCCTGTTCTTCATCAAGGCCAGAGCCAGTGCTTTGCACCTGCTCTGCTAACAAAATCCAAGGACCTTTGCAGAAGGGTGTGTCTGTGAGCACCGGCTATTCTTGAGTTCACTGATTTAGAATTTGTGTTCACGCCTTCATTCACTTACTCATTATTTACTAAGTACCAATGATCGTGGAGATAGGGATAAAATACGAACCGGCCCCCCACCCAGGCTTCCAGGCTGTGGAGAGAGACAGGGACAAAAGAAGTCATACAAACAGAATGCCAAAGGCAGGGGGCAGGGGGCAGGGGGGGCAGGCAGCGTGCTCTGGCTGGATGGTTAGAGAAGGCTGTCCTGTGGTGACATGAGAGCTGAAACCGCTCACGGGTCTGGGGAGAGCCCCCCCACCAGTGCTCACAGGCCTGGTCACCAAAGAAAATGAGTAGCTGAGCCAGGCATGGTGGCACATGCCTTTAATCCTAGTACTTGGGAGGCAGAGGTAGGAGATCAAGGTTCAAGACCACCCTGAGACTACATGGTGAATTCCAGGTCAGCCTGGACCAGAGTGAGACTCTACCTCAAAGAAAATAATGAAAGAATGAAAGAAAGAATGAAAGGAAGGGAGGAAGGGAAGAAGGGAGGGAGGGAGGAGGGGAGGGAGGGAGGGAGGGAGAGCATAAAATGCATAGTTAAACATGAAATGGGCCTCCTTAATTTTCCACCAGGCTCAGTTCAAATGAAGCACCCAGACTGTGGCTGAGCCTTTCTAGCGTACTTGCCTGAGGTTTGCTTACGGAAGTACAGCTCAGCTCCATCCTGTGGCCAGTAAGTTCTTCAGGCCTGGAGGACTGCAGTTCTAAACTGGCCTCCCTTGGAGTCCACCATGCCAAGTGACACCTTCAAGACTGCTGCACTCAAGGCCCTCCACCAGACCCAAACCTTCACTTCCCCTGACCACCACCCTGATCTCCCTTCCCCTTCTCCCACTGCTTCCCCTCCACCAGTTCTCACTTTATCACCACCTCTACCTCAGCCAGCCATGCTCCTTTGGCTGGGCACGTCCCATCTCTTTAGTTTAAAAGAAAGATGTGTGGGAGTCGCAGATCAGTTTAAGATGTCCCATGTGGGGCAAACACAAGACTATCTCTCCTGTTTAGAAGTAACCCCTATCCTCAAGTCCATGTCCCTTAAAAACACAGGCGGCTGGAGAGATGGCTCAGCGGTTAAGGCGCTTGCCTGCAAAGCCAAAGGACCCTGGTTCAATTCCCGGGGACCCACATAAACCAGATGAACAAGGTGGCTCACACGCCTGGAGTTCGTGTGCCGTGGCTGGAAGCCCTGACATGCCCACACACTCTCTCTCTCTCTCTCTCTCTTTCAAATAAATAAATAAATAATTTTTAAAAAAAAAAAAACTAAGAAGAACAGTCTGAGATTTGCCCTTCAGAAATATCAGATTGAATTCTATTTACATGAGGCAGGACAAAACAAGTTGGGATTTTTCCTGCTTTGTGATAATTTAAGAAAAATCTTAACCAGTATGGCATATACTAATAGCACGTTTCCATGAGTCTCAGAGGAACATGAAGCCACATGTGGTGGTTTGAAAGTCAATGTCCCCCATAGCCTCAGATATTTTGGATCAAGCTTCCTACTTATCTGCAGCCCTTGTGGAGGAGGTGTGTCACTGGGGGTGGATCTTGAGTCCAGCCTAAGGTGTGCTCAGTCAGCTCGTGCTTGCTGGTGCCGGCTGTTGTCTCTCTGCTATGGAAGTGTGATGAAGTGAGCCAGCTTTTCCTGCCAGAATGAAGGGTGCCCTGCAATCTGTAACCCTGAATTAAACCCTTTACCCCCATAAGCTGCTTCTTGTTGGGCGTTTGTCCCAGCAACGAGAAAGTAACTACACACCATACCATATCTTTGGAAAGTCCACTAGAATACATTATCTCCAGGGACACTAATGAAGTAGGGACGTCCTTCTCTCAGCAAGTGTGAAGTAATTAAACAGGCTTAGTTTGTAAGGAACAGAAGGGGATATTAACACACTAATATAGGACTTTTGTCCACTTGAAAATATGAAACGAGAAGAAGGGCATCACAAAAGAATGTGGCCCTCCACTTATTGCCAGTGAAGAGGCCGAGTTGATTTCTACTTCCTTTCCTCTTTTTAAAGTCCAAGAACCAAATCTGAGCACTTGGCTCTGGGCCAGCCGGGCAAGGATTCCTTTAGGGTCACAGCTTGAAGAGCAAGTTTCCCTGTCTTCTCTGCACAGGTCTGGCATTGGTAAGGTGAGCTGTGTGTAAATGGTGCTGAAATGTGTAATGACAGCATGGGAGAGACAAGGAAGGAAAAGCCACACAAAATGAAGTTAGCAGACCCAGTAGGAGACCACACACATTTTCAGACCAAATGCTCTACGCAAAGGAAACCACTCCAAGCGCTACACGAGTCCAGCCCTGCTTCACGCACAACGCAGATGCGGGCCACCAAGGGAAGCTGACACCAGGCTGCTGAGATTCCAAAATACTGTGTGAACATTCCCAAGGGAATGGGGGGCGGGGGGAACCTGCTCCAGCCCCTGTTTTATTTTAAGCCCTATGACTTTATCTTGTTGGCTCTTAGGCACACGGATGGACCCCATCAATCCATGTCACTACAGTGGAGGAGAACCCGGACTAGAAGCTACACATTTCTCTTGCCTTATATTAAGGCATGCTGAAGCTGGGACTTCAAGACCTGGTTCCAAAGTGCTGGGACATGGAAGCACCATTTCTTTTTCTTCTTGTTTCTTTCTTAAGCCGAAACGTAGTTCAAAATGCATTTCACAAAAGCAAACCACTAGAACTTCCTGAAAAATGGCACCAAGAGAGCTTCTGACAAAACCATGAAGCCAATTTGGTTTGCTGAGTGCCCTAAACGGCGACCTCCCCTCCCTGCACATACAGAAGGCTTCTCCTCAGTGCAGGTCAGAAGAGAGGGAAAGGCTCGGATAGGAGCAGTGCTAGGTCTATAGACTCACTGAGAGAGTTCCTCCGCCGGCCTTTTCAAGAACTCAGAGAACCATAAGGCACAGCATTGACTCACTTACTAACCTCTCCCAAAGCGCATCTCAATCGGGTTTTTAAATATATTTTTATTTCTGAGAAGAGAGAGGTGGGGAGAGAGAATAGGCCTGCCAGGGCCCACGTAAATGAACTCCAGATACACAGGCCACTTTGTGCATCTGGCTTCACATGGGTACTGGGGAGTCAAACCCAGGCCGGCAGACTTTAATGGCTGAGCCGTCTCCCCTATCCCCCTATTATTATTAAAACGCCCACCCATCCTGTGAGGGAAGTCTTCAAATTATTTCCTTTTCAAACAGAGAAAACAAGTTCCAAGAGGCGGCTGAAACGACACAGATGGCAAGACTCACAATGAGTTGCATGCTGCCACTGCAAGGCAGTCCCCGTCAAGTGCTCAGCTCTCCCCTGAGGCGCACACATGAAGCTTCTGGAGGAGGCTGATTCTCTACTAATGTCCCCCTTCTTGTCATAGGACAACGCACATCCTATGAGAGGAAAGAACGAATTTGCACACGAGGGGACGCACCTACTACTATCACCTCTCAAAAGAACTTCACCTGCAGCCAAGTTCCATCACCCTGAGCCCTGCTTGGTTCCCTGGGTGTAAAGGTATGCTCGATTCTCCCTGCCCCAGGGTTGGAAATTAAGTGCATCAAAGCTGATAACTCCTGGAGTGCAGTCAGTGTACCACATACGAGGGCACTGAGACAGGCTACACATATGTATAATGTTTCAATTATAGTAAAATTTACCTAACATAAAATTAACCACTTTAGGGCTGGAGAGATGGCTTAGTAGTTACAGCACTTGCCTTAGAAGCTTAAGGACCCAGGTTCAATTCCCCAGCATCCACATAAGCCAGATAGCTGCACAAGGTGATGCATGCATCTGGAGTTCGTCTGCAGTGGCTAGCGGCCCTCACATGCCCATTCTGTCTATCTGCCCCTTCCCATAAATAAAATATTTAAGAAAAAAATCAAAAAGTTAACCAATGTAAAGTGAAGAATTCAATGACATTTAAGGAAATCCACAATGCTGTACAATGATCACCTCTAAATAGTTCCAAGACATTTTTGCTGCCCACCCCCAAATAAGCCCCCAGACTCCCTCTACAGGGAGTTCTCATGCTCCCTCCCCACTGGGTCCTAGCAACTTTGACGCTACTTTCCAGCTTTGTCTATCATAAAGCTTCATGTGAAGTGTACAGGAGTTTAAGATGTACAATGCTTCTGAGGTTGGTGTAAGTTGCAGCCTGTGTTAGCACTTCACTTTTATGATTGGATAATATTCTATTACCTGTATTCACCATTTGTTCATGCATTCATCCAATGATGGCAGGCTGGCTTGCTTAGCCTTCTGACTATTATGGAAAGTGTTGTTCTGAACATCTGTGCAGCAGGTAATCTCTTTTGCAGCACTTTTACACTTGATTCAAACATATACACAGACCCTGGTCCTATGAGCATTTTCATTAAACTATCATGCTCTGATTATCCCACCTCCATCACTCCCCTTTTGTAAGAAAAATGACAAAGAATTTCCAAGGCAGAGTCAGCTACAAAGAAGGGAAAAGTGATCTCCAATCTTTTGACTTTTTAAAAAATCACTCATAACTTAGCATGTGTAGCAGGGCTTTAAAAAAACTAGACATTATTCCTGATATGCAGGGGAAGTGTAAATGTCACATGAAAGATTAAATTCTTTTAAAAAAATAATAAAGACCCTGCAGGGATGTAGAGAGAGAGAAAGTTGCAGGAAAGGGAGAGCACAGCTTCTGGCACTTTCCTTCTGCTGCCTAATTCAGTGACCTCAGGACACAATGACAGCTCTTTGTACAGAGTCACTTTCATGAAGCTGGCATTTTACCACCATCATCGGACATTCAGCTGAAATCCTCATGTGAGCAGTGACCAAGCAGCCACCTGGAAGGCCCTCTACTGCAATCCTAAATGTCCAGTCAGATGGAAGAATGATGTGCCCATAGTCAAGCCCTGTCTGGAAATGCTGGTATCATTAATATCATCACTGCTTGACTTCCAAGATGATACCTCATTAAAACAAAGAGGAGGAGAACTTGGGCTGGAGAGATGGCTTAGCGGTTAAGGTGCTTGCCTACGAAGCCTAAGGACTCACGTTCAATTCCCCAGATCCCGCATAAGCCAGATGCACATTGTGGTGTGTGCATCTGGAGGCCCTGGAGCACCCATACCTTCCCTCCCTCCCTCTCTCTTTCAAATAAATAAAAATAAAATAAAATGTTAAAAAAAAAACAAAGAGGAGAACTCAGCTCCCTCTATGAAAAGAGTCTTGGTTGTCATAAAAAGCCTTGGTTTCCCAGGATTCTTTGGGTGTGTGTAGTATAATAGTGATATAAGGTTGAAGGGGCAAAAGGTGATCACTGGGAAGTGGACCCAGGTTGAAGATCAGGCAGCCCCACAAAAAACCTCGTGCTGGGAATCAAGCCCCGGGACCCGGCCACTGAGGATCAGGCAGCCCCAGCACCAAATGCAAGCTGATGAAAGAGCCAGGCCAGCGCAGCACGTCACATCACGTACTCTGCATGCCGCGCATGATCGAGTCAGGCATGTGAACATCCTCACACTGTGCTCTGCATGGGGCAAAGGCAAGAAACAGACTATTTGAAAACATGAAGGTGCTCAGGGGGGAATGGGGAGGGGTGATCAGCAGAGTTCCTCCTCCTTAGGGCCACCATAATCACCTGTAGTTAATTCTATTCTTTGGTCTTCTCCAACCAAAACTCTAATCCGAGAATATACAAACAGAGAAGAGAGGGAAAAGCTATTTAAAAGATGGGTTCCGTTGTACATTTACATTTTACCAAAAGCAGAAAAAGGGACAAGGAAAAAAACTTATTTTCTACCTCTGCTTCTACCCCCCGCCCTTCCTCCCAAGGCACTCCACTTAAGTGAAATCACAATTTTTCCAGAAGTTCCTTAGTCTCGGCTACAACTACTCCGCTCTGCCACTGTGGCACAGCTGTTATCTCAGACAGAACCCTGGCGAACGGGACGGCTTGTTCCCATAAGGCTTTATGGGAACATTCTCAAATTTGAATTTCACATCATTTTTACATGTCATGAAATATTATTGTTTTCATTTGTTACAACTATTTGAAACCCTTTCTCTGCTTGTGGGCAGCAGCAGGCTGGATTTGGCACATGGGCTGTAGTTTGCCTATCTCTGCTGTAAATTCCTGATACTGGCATTTTAGGGTATGGTTTATCAAGGGTTCTCTGTCATTTACAGGGGAAGGAAATTTAGAGGTCTACATGAACCAGAATAAAACCAAAAATGACAACATTACAGGATCCAAACTCTGTTAAACAACAAGAGAAGGAAGAGATTGGTTTACTCACCTCTTGGCAGAGGAGCACAAGTGTTAAAGCGTGCGGACTTACTGCTACATGTTAAAGGTCTCTCTGAGGAAGACAGAGCTAGTAGTTACCTAGATTCAATCCTAGGTGGTCTCCAGACGACTCCTGAGTATTCAGGACATCAAAATGCCTAAAGGTTTTGCTCCGGAGGGTTCTCAGTCTACCAGATTCCGTGTGGAGGGAGGAGGGTGGGACTATGAACTGTGACACCAAGATCTGAGCTCGTCCCTTTAGATGACCCACCTCTGGAGTGGATTTTAGCTGGGGGTTTGTATACATACTTTTGACAAGGAAGTTAGGATGGGCTCACAGCAACAATTTCAGATGAAAATCCTGGTACTGCCATTTATTTCTAAGACCCAGGGTAAACTAACCTCTCCAAGCCCCCCACTTTACAAGAACAACCCTAAGGACATCTTTCTCAATAACCCCGGGGCCTTCGCGCAGGGCTGCGTGAGCTCGAATTCATCTTCTCAACCAAGGCTTCCTGAGCCTCTGCACTGCACCAGCTTCAGCCACAGGGAGATGACGAAGGAACACCTGGGTCTCCGCCACTACAGAATGTACAGGCTGACTCAGTGACACTCTGCATTAAAAATGCATGAGAACCTGGGTTCAAGCCCAAGAAGCCAGGTAGGAAGGCATGCACTTGTAATGCCAACACTGGGGAGGCAGAGACAGGCATAGGCAGTCTAGCCTATTGGGTGGGTTCCAAGCCTATGAGAGAGACTGTCTAAAAAAGGTGGACTGGACTGGAGAAATGGCTTCGTGATTAAGGTGCTTGCCTACAAAGCCAAAGGACCCAGGTTTGATTCCTCAGGACCCACCTAAGCCAGATGCACAAGGGAACACATGCATGTGGAGTTCCTTTGCAGCAGGTGGAGGCCCTGGTGTGTCCATCCCCCCCCCCCCGATTTCTCTCTCTCAAATAAAGAAAAAAATTTAAAAAATTAAAATAAAAGGTAGACCATGTCTGAGGAATCTAAGTCACACACACACACACGCTTTACACACTCCTTAAACTATAAAACTCCTGACTTTACCCCTAATTCCATTTTGACTTGTACATAAATCTGAGGGAGTACTAAGCAGCCTTGGAACCTCACAGGCCCAGCCCCCGCCCCTCCGTCTGCCTTTGTAGTTTATGGTTTTGCCAAGGCAAGGCCTGACTCCCAGACGAGGCAAGACAGGCTTGTGAAAGCAGGTCCTTCAGCCAGCAGTTGAGCAATAGTGTCTGAATCTCAACTCGGGTTTGTTCTTTTCACTTAACGTAAGGTTTTGCTTTCTCCTCAAAGCTACTCTAATGGGAGGCATGAGCACACTCACTGAACACGTGTAGAATCTGAAAGAAATCACACTGCACACCAGCTTCTTGGAATGTGAAAGTCACAACAATGCTGCACTTAGACCCCGGAGGCCCAAGCAGTGGATCCTGATCCTGGCTACACTGAGACTCAGCTTAGAAGCTTTAGAAAAAACACCAGTGCCCCACGTTCCCCATGGAGGAGCTCAACACAGCCTCTGGGAATAGGCCCCAAGCACTATGGCCTCTGGCTGTGGAACATGCTCAACTTGTGCTGGCCGAACCAAGCAACTAGCTGTCATTCATCACAGTGAAAAATCTGGGTGTGGGTAAAGAAACTTGCCTTGTAAGCTCACTCACCTTATAAGTTTCCCTACCCCGGCTCAGAATGAACTTCAGACAAGATCAATGGTTTTGAGGCATCTTGAAATTTCTCACATATTAAGCTAGGCATGGTGGCACACGCCTTTAATCCCAGCACTCAGGAGGCAGAGGTAGGAGGATTGCCATGAGTTCAAGGCCACCCTGAGACAACATAGTGAATTCCAGGTCAGCCTGAGCTAGAGTGAGACTCTACCTTAAAAAACCAAAATACAAAAAAAAAAAAAAAAAAACCTCACATTTGAAACAAGGTCTAGGACAAACACAGAAAGCTGCCCAACGCTGCACATGAGGACTGCAGGACAGAAATTCACACTCAGGCTAGAGAAAGATGGCTCAGGGGTTAAGGTGCTTGCCTACCAAGGACCCAAGACCCACATAAGCCAGATGTACAAGGTGGCAAATGCATCTGGAGTGCGTCTGTACTGGCTAGAGGCCCTGGCACGCCCATTCTCTTTCTTTCTTTTCTATTTTTTTTTTAAACTTCAAGGTAGGGTTTCATTCTAGCCCAAGCTGACCTGGAACTCACTATGTATTTTCAGGGTGGCCTAGAACTCACAGGTCCTCCTACCTCGGCCTCCCAAGTGCTAGAATTAAAGGCATGTGCCACCACGCCCAGCCCATTCTCTTTCTCTATCTGCTTCTTTCTATCACTCTCAAATAAATAATTGATTTAAAAAAAAACTTTTAAATATAACAGTAACCTTCACAAAGAGAACTGTTCTCATAGGCCTAGCAGTTTGGGATTTAATTCTCCTCTCACATCTATCAAGACATGCTTTAAACATGATCTTCATAACCTTCTCCATGTATTTTAAAGCATTAAGGTGATCACAACAGTAGGTCAGGCTCATGAAGAATCACATTCAAGTTTGTTTTCAGTGTAGAAAATGTGAGAAGCAGAACGGTTCTCCAGGATGAGTCTGTTCGATGGCCACTTCATCTCTGGATCAGACCACCTAACCAACTCCCTCACAGGAACTGCATGGCCTGAGGGACCAGCAGGGGCAGAGTTAAGCAGCTTTAGCAGTGAGAAGGAGGCAGGGCTCATCCTCTTTGGATGTCAAACCTCTCGGGGCCACTGACAGCCAGTGTTCTGCTGCCTCCACTTAGCTAAAAACAGCTAAGGAAAGCCCTACACTTAATGTTCATGTTCACATATTAACGCTACTCTCACTTCTGGTTACAGAAGCTTCTCTTTTCAGATGGCGATGACCACTGGGATGACCCAAAAGGCAACATAGTGCTGAGAAGAAGGGATGGAGGAGTGCCCAGCACTGAAACACCTCTGTCACACCCTCCAAGGCTCAGGGACCATTGCGGAAGAGGGGGCGGGTAGAATGGAAGAGCCAAAGGAAGGGTATGACTTCTTACAATGCAACTGCCCAGACAGAAATTGGCCTCGATATCCATGACCTTGCAGTGCCTAGCAATACCTTTGCAAGATCCTCATAATAGAAGAAAAGGATGATGACATCAAATTAAAAGAGAGACTAATGGAGAGAGGGAGGGGATATGATGGAGACTGGTGTTCTAAAGTGGAATGGGGGAGGGGAGGGAAATATCAGGTGGGGTTTTTTTGTATGTAAGTATAAAAGTTGTCAATAAAAAACAATAATTAAAAAAAAAAAAACAGCTAAGGAAGCCCACAGCATCTGAGGGACAGTGAGTGGGTGGGTGGGTGGGTGGGGTATAGGAGGAAAACATCTATATGTCACAACCAACTCAACTTCCTGAATCCAAGAAAGGTTCCTACTGTACCCAACGGTGTGTACCTACTACAGTAATGGGATATTATTATAAAACTTGTGTGATATTCGTGACTTTGAAAGAACACTGGGGGTCCTAACCATTAAACTCTCTTAACAGGAAAATTTACATGTCAGAGAACATCCCAGGTGTCAGGTAATGTTCCTGAGGGTGTGAAGGAAGACATCTGCAGGCACACAGCTGAGGCTCTGAGGGATCCTCAGGCCCACACTACTCCCCATATATGAGTT
Organism: Orientallactaga sibirica; assembly: GCA_036365145.1. Taxonomy (NCBI): domain Eukaryota; kingdom Metazoa; phylum Chordata; class Mammalia; order Rodentia; family Dipodidae; genus Orientallactaga; species Orientallactaga sibirica. The sequence continues at coordinate 688,372 of JAEOAD010000746.1, forward strand.
GAGCCTCTATCCCCGTGTAAGAAGGCTAAGAAAGGTCACAGAGACCCTCCCGGCCAGAGACAGCTGGTTTTCTTTCAGCACAGGAAAAGACTCCTTCATCACATCTGGACAAGCTCCAGATTCACTCAAGGCCACCTAGTCATTAGATGGCCCAGCCCACAGCAGCACCGATTCCCTGACAAGGAGAAGACACACATGTCCTGGGGTTAGAATCCAAAATGAGACGGGGAAGCTATGACACACTTGAAAAACAGAAAAAGCAACTCATGTTCCGCTTGGCATGGTGACAGCAAAAAGAAGTGAGCCCATGACCCAGGCTATGCTGGAACGGAGACCCTTGATCATGGAGCCTAGGAAAGCTACTGCTTTCCCATCATACCCAGTTCTTCATTTCATTGCATTTTTAGGAAAGTTTTTTTCACACGTCCACATGAAAATGCACCCATCCTATTTCCAATTATTTCAATGACAGAGACAATATGACCTCTGTTATGTTTAAATCACTGTCTCGGCACTTCTGATGTGCATGTGGAGGTCAAGGTGACTTCCTGTACTTCTTCAGACAGGAAGGGGCTCTGGTTGTATGCATCACACTAGGTTTCCTGGGCACTTCCAGATTCTCCTGACTCCATTTTCCATTGTCGGAGGTTCTGCAGGCAAGCACCTTAACTCTGGGAGCCCTCTCTCCAGCCCTGTGTCCAGCTTTTTAAAATGTGGGTTCTGGGGACTGAAGTGCTTTCCTGGTTGAGCAACCTCTCCAGACTGTATAATACTTGAAATAATTTTGTTCGTGGTATGGAATTTTCTACTGTATCAGGTCAGTGCTCAGTTTCAGGCTCTGTTGCATTTGGACTGGGGATACTCAGTCTTCATGTGAACATGTACTTCAAGCTAGCATTTACAGGCGTCGTTTTGATCATGATTCCTTGAGTGAGGAGTTCAGGTTTACTCTCTTTTATTATTATTTCTATTACTTGATTATTAGTTTTTGTGGTGGGGGGTATCACAAAGCCCAGACATTTTTTAGGGGTCACTATGCAGTTCAGTCCAAAAGATCTTAGAAACAAGCCAGTCAACCCATACATGTACATACACACACACACACACACACACACACACACACACACACACACACACAGTGACCTCTAAACTCTGTAGGGAATTCCCAAGAGAGCTGTTTTCTGGCACTCTGAAGAGGAATGCAACGAGGCAGGTCCATCTCTTGCCTAGCAAACCACAGCTGGAGGCTGGAGCTGAGACAAGCCCTAGGACAAGTGCAGGCACACAGAGACGAACACAGCCTTGCCAACATGACAGAAGAGCATGCCATATCTGGGTCACCTTTCTCCGGCAGCAAAACCCACGGGAGACAGAACTATCTTACTGAAGCAGTCAGCTGATGGCTGAGTGGCACACCCAAGACACACTTCACATATAGTAAAGCAAAGTGCCAAAGCTCTGGTGCACCTACTCCTGGTGGCAGTACCAGAATTGGCTACCTGCCCTGCTGTGAGGACTGACTGTCATGTGAAACAGAACAAACGTGGGGAAGGCCAGCGTCCAGTGGTTGCTGACATGATTCCCACAACCCACTGCCAAACCAAACGTGAGCTTGGGTTTCCCAGGAGAGCATAAAGGTGACCCAGGCCTTGGGGTTCTCAAATACATCTGAACACATGGGATTGTGTATGGAACATGGCAGGGCACCCTAAGGCTTGCAGCCCAGCCAAAAGTTCGGGAAACCGCAAATGCACCTCCTGAGTGGAAACAGAAGAAAACAACATTTCATGATGTGTTCTTTGCTCCAGAAAAACCAACTAGAAGCTGCTTTGCATTCTCTTCGGCTTCTTGTTTCCCCAGTGTCTGAGGCCAGCACCATTAAAAACCATCTCTAAAAAGGCTTTGTGGAGCATCAGAATGAGACAGCTGGGGTACTGGCAGGAGGAAGTATTCAATCTTGTCCTTTTGCAAAGGAATTCATATTCATAATTAATGATGCTTTTGTCCATACCAGAAGGAAAGTCTAAAGGCTCAACTATGCTTAAGTCAATGTTCCCCAAGCCAACTGCAATACAATTTTATAAATTATAGAGAAAAAGAAAAGAATAAGATCTTGTGAGCTGTGAGGAGGAAAAAAAAGATTGGATTAGCAAGGCAGCCACATTTCAAGCAAGAAATTGGGTTAGAAACATTAATTTCTGATAAGATGCCATAGATCTATCTTCTTTCTCCTCATGAAAGAAACAGTCATCAAAAACTTTAACATCCTAAGAAAGGGCATACGTTTGACCACCATTCCCTGTTCTGCAAAGACTCAATAATTCCTTGTTCCTAACTGTGCCAGACAAAACCAATACGCCGCAATTGGACCAAAAATGTCAGCTAAGATAATGAAGAATGGGCAAAGAAACAACAAAACAAGCTTCAATTTAGAAGACATGTCCAATGGAGTTTTGGGTGAAGAAGCAGAAAACCCTTTAAGTAAACACTAGTGCAGTATTTCAAGACATTTTCTTAGTAATAACTTTCTCTATTACACAGCCATCAGGCAGACACGAAGCACAATGCTAAATCATTTCATTTACTCAACAATGTTTAAAACAAAGTATAAAAATACTAGAATGGGTGGCTGGAGAGATGGCTTAGCAGTTAAGGCACTTGCCTGAAAAGCTTAACAACCAGGGTTCAATTCCCCTGTACCCACATAAAGCCAGATGTACAAAGAAGCACACCCATCTGGAGTTTGTTTGCCACAGCTGGAAGCCCTGGCACACCCATTCTGTCTCTCTTCTCTCTCTGCTTGCAAATAAATATTTTTTAAATACTATAATGAAACCTATTACTTTGTATGCTAATTAACAAAAAAAAATTAGTTTCAACAACAACTATGTTAAGAACCAGAAGCAAAATAATGGATAAAATGCAAAACTGTGCCAGAAGCTAATAACGATGGACAAAGAACTGACATAGGTTTTTGTTTATGGTAAAATACACATAACAAAATCTACCATTTGAATCATTTTAAGAGTTTAGTCCACGGTGTGAAGGATATTCACAGAGTCATGTACCATCACCACTTCGCAGCCCCAGAACTTTCTTGGCATCTTGGGAATGGGGTTTTGCAGGTGATGATGAAAATGTTTAACTAAACATCACGCATGTACTAAATGCCACTATTTACCTTGAAATGGTTAATCTTATGTCATGTGAATTTCACCTTAATTTAATAAAGAAACACAGAGTTGTGTCACAGTTTGTTTACAGGAGTCCTTGTCTTGAGGCAGCTCCCAGGCTGGTGAGTGAACGGGCAATGTATCAGCAATGTATCAGCAATGTAACAGAGAAGCCCAGCTTCCGGCCTGGAGCCGCTGGAGTTGCAGAGCACGCTGGGGAGGAAAGAGCTCCTAAAGGAGGGACATCTAAGGAAGCCGTGGAGGAGTCAGAGCACGCAATGCAGACTGTGCAGAGCCGGGGAAGAGGACATGGCCAGAACACTGGACAGACAAACACAAATTCCAAGTTCATTCATGTCGCTGTGCAATATCACAGACCTGACCACAAACAGGATAACAAAGTAGTTAGAGTTAGGTATCACACTTGCAAATATGTAAATATGTAACTATAAACTATGTGATAAAAACTGGAACAATCATAAACAACAAAGTAATAATCAGAGGAAGATTTAAAACGTCAAAATTAAGTTCAGGCATCCCAGCACTTGGGAGGCAGAGGTAGGAGGATCGCTGTGAGTTTGAAGCCAACCTGAGACTACATAGTGAATTCCAGGTCAGCCTGGGCTACAGTGAGACCCAACCTCAAAAAAAAATTAAATCTTTAGAGGGGACAAAAGTACTAAACAGACATAGAAACAGGAGACAAACAGGAGGAGAAGACGGAGTCAGGCCAAGAAGGGGCAAAGTGGGGTCAGAAATAAGCAGAGGCAATTTGAAGTGACCAGAGTTTGTAGTCACAGTAGAAGTGACTTCCAAAGTCATGGGACCGGGGCACCAACCTCCAGGTACAGCATTCAGGCCTAACAAGTTATAAATTCCTTCATATTCAAGACCTCGTTTGAGCTCCGCAGTCACCTTGGCAAGCAGGTTCGGCCAACCTGACTTTCATTTTGTGGATAATGAAAGTGATGCGTGTCAGACTAGACTTCCCGAGGCTACCAAGCAAGGAAGGCAGTGTAGCCTAGAGCAGCCTCCCACCCAGACTCCATCTGGGAGGCAACTCCTTGGCTGTGAGGACTTCAAGCACTTTCTCCACGCTCTACCACTTCTATTTCACTTGATCTTTGAGGTAGGAGAATCACTGTGTATTAAAGAAACAGAGTTTTACACACAAAGCGAGGCAGAATGGTAACTGATCAGATGAAGCAATGTCTGGACTGCCATACTTGTGTGTGTCTGTGGGTGCCTGCATATGGTGGACAGCCTCGGGGTGTCTGTCAGCCCTCGCCACCTCTTGTCCAGACTAGCTGTCGGCAAGCTTCAGGAACCTGCGACAGACAGCCTGGGAGGACGACACTTGCACCACCACACGCCCAGGTACTGGGAATCCAAACTCCAGTTGATAGGTTTGCACAGCAAGCACGTTTAACCACTGAGCCACCTTCTCAACCCCTTGACTGCCATATTTCTAAAATTGTAATTTTAGATATGCATAATTAAAAACCTAGCTTAAATCAGCCCAGCTGCCTACATGTGCCTTGAAAAAGACAAGAGTCAACTCTCAGATAGAATGCCTGAAAGACCTAGCTTCCAGTTTTCCTCCCAGAAGACATCTGGCACGGTCAGGAGACGTTGTCTAACTGAAGGAGGGCAGAGTCAGAGAAATCTCACCCGAAGGTCACAGTGCTGAGGATGAGAACCCGAGTCTAAATTCTGGGTGGTGCTGTCCATCTGATCCCCAAAATGGCAAGAATGCGGGATTCAACTGCCTACACTCTAAGCTTTCAGCTTCACAACTGTGTGGACATGTTTGAACCCAGTCACCAAGCCAGTTTCCTTGTGTGCATACTTTCAGCCTTCTCAACTGGGATGGGTGCCTCCCAGACATGTTTGAACCCAGTTTCTCAAGCCATGGGATGGGTGCCTCCCAGTTTCCTTGTGTGCATACTGCTCCCTACAGCCTTTCTCAATGTTCTCAATGGGATGGGTGCCTCCCAGGCACAAGATTCTCAGTAAATATCAAAACCACGGTCTGTGGAGCTGGAGAGCTGGTTCAGTGGTTAAAGTGCTTGCTTGCAAAACCTGACCGCCTAGATTAAATTCTCAGATACACGAAGTGACACACGTATCTGAAGTTTGTTGCAGTAGAAGAAGGCGCTAGCATGCTCATTCTCTCCCCTCTCAAATAAATAAAAATTTAAAATACAATAAAAATTTTAAGCCAGGAGTAGTGGTGCTTTTAATTCCAGAACTTGGGAGGAACAGGTAGGAGGATCGCTGTGAGCTCAAGGCCATCCTAAGACTACACAGTGAATTCCAGGTCAGCCTCAGCTAGAGAGAGACCTTACCTCAGAAAAAAAAAAATTTTTTAAACACCAAGGTCAAGCTAGACCCTCAGGCCACCTGCAACAGGCAAAGGCTTGAGGCATCTCCCTGTCTCTAGAAGACAACAGCTCCCAACATCTGCTTTGGATAAACACCTTTGGGAAAACAAACAGGCATGCATCTAAACCAGGGTGGAGGCCATTGTACTCGCCTGGAGCAGCACCAGCAGGAGTCCCTGTGTGCAGGAGGCCTGGGGCTGGAAAGTCTGTCACCTTCCACACCCTCCTTAAGCAGCCTCCCCCATCACTCACTACCCCTGGGAGGTCAGAAGGTGCATCACAAGGCTCATTATCTCTCCATTTCCAGTACCAGGAGTGCATCTTGCTTGGGTTTAAATCGTATTATCAAATGAAGTGCCTCTCATAACCAGCATCCACCTCTCCAGGGAGCAGATGGCAATCACCGAAACGGCAAACCACGGACTGAGATCCAAGCACGAGAGCCTGGGCGCTCGATCTGGTTCTCTGGGTGGTTCTGAGTGCGTGTGGAAGCGGGGGCTGGCCGGCACGTGTGGAGAGCTTCAGGTCTTTCGTCTGCCACCAAGCCCTGCTGGCCCTCCAGTAAGATGCAGCCAGTCAGCAGGTCAATGCCAGGGCCAGCCTGCCTAGTGGGCAGCTCAAGGTTAGCACACAGGAGAGAGATTTTCACATTCCTTCCCCTATCCTTTTGTATTTGATCAGATACCTCTGGCCGACTTTGGGAAACGGTACTGCCCCACTTCTGAGGATCAGGAAAAGGGTTATATTAAAAGGTGTCTTTCTGCCTGGCCAGAATTGGTATTTTTTTCATCTTCTTTGTAATCTACCAGCTTTCCTCCTTTCCTTACTTTAAAGGGAGGAAGCAGCAGCATTGTACTGTACTGTGAAATGTACTCAAATGCATCTCTAAAGCGAAGTACCATCCGGTGGCTGGATATTGGTTTCCATGGTAACCTAGGTCCTTAGACACTAGCACACACAGCAGGAAGTGTTGCTGATTTCCACAGCAGTCTCTTACTAGAAAGAGTTCTATGGAGAGGGTAAACATTTGGGAATCAAAATAGGGTGTGTGTGTGTGTGTGTGTGTGTGTGTGTGTGTGCGCGTGCATGTGTGTGTTAAGGCAGTGCAAAGAAGGAAAAACCTAGCTATTTTGTTGTTGTTTTTATGGAATTCACTCTGGAGTCTCAGGGTGGTCTCGTCCCTTGTACTCACTGCAATCCTCCTGCCTCTGCCTCCTTAGTGCTGGGATTAAGGGCGTGTGCCACCACACCTAGCTATTTTTATAGTTAATAAATTTATGTCAACTAAAACAAATGATTATAACATAAGCAAAAATGTCCTCCTCTGAGTGAAGTTTCAAAAGGAGAAAGTGGGGGGAGGCAGGGAAGTACCATGAGATATTGTCTATAATTAATAATAATAATAATAATAAGTTGTCAATAAAATAAATAAATAAATAAAAAATAAATATATCCTCCTCTCCTCCCTTACAAAAGCTGAAAGAAAACAAAAATAGCTTCCATAAGAATGGATTAGAATGGCAGTAGAACATTGTTTTACAAAACCAGATGACCAAGGATTCCTTACAAACAATTAAGAAAGGGAGTGGGGAGGTTACAAGTAACGTTAGACCGAGAGCACAGGAGAGATTTTTTTCCACAGCCTTCCTCATCTCCTACTGGAATACCCTCCCAAGGAGACAAGCTGGACAGCAGAGCGAGGGAGACCCGGGGTGGGTGAAGCTGGGTGTGGGGGCCCAGCACTCAGGAGGCTCAGGTAGGAGTGTTTTGAGTTCAGACTTCAACCTGGGCAGGAGTGAGACCCTGCCTTAAAGCACCACCCACAGGGGAGGGCTGGGAAGAATTGATGGCTCATTGATTAGTGCATGCACCTGGTTCATCTGGGGTTCAGGTCAGTGCATGTGACTTCATCTGGGGTTCAGGTGCACACAGCAGTGCTAGTGCATGCACCTGGACTTCATCTGGGGTTCAGGTGCACACAGCAGTGCTAGTGCATGCACCTGGACTTCATCTGGGGTTCAGGTGCACACAGCAGTGCTAGTGCATGCACCTGGACTTCATCAGGTGCACACAGCAGTGGTGCATGAGGACTTCATCTGGGGTTCAGGTGCACACAGCAGTGCAGTCATGCACCATTCTGGGGTTCTTCACAGTAGTCTAGTGCATCATTCTTACAAATAAATTAGTAATATTTATCAAAACAACCACCATGTGATAGCTCAGAGCCAGAATCTCTACTTCTAGCTTACAAGCTACCCAAGACTTACTGCTGAAAATGCTATGCCATGAAAGCATGCTTTAGATAGCAGGTGAGCTATAACAAAGAACAAGTAATACCCTGCCCTTCTGAAAAGTGAAAGATCAGAGCTTTACGCTTAATTAAGAAAACCCTCCAGTTAATTCTCACATTAAGCTACCAAAAAGTAGTATATAAAAGTCAAATTTCAAGGGCTGGAGAGATGGCTCAGTGGTTAAAGTGTTTGCCCATAAACCATAACAACCTGGATTTGGTTCCCCAATACCCACGTAAACCCAGATGCACAAAGTGGCACACTCATCTGGAGTTCATTTGTAGCACCTGGAGGCCCTGGCACACCCAGAAATTCTGTCTCTCCTCTTTCTCTGCTTGCAAATAAATTTTATTTTTTTAAATAATAAGTAAATAAAACTTCTAGGGCTAGAGGGATGGCTCAGCAGTTAAAGTACTTGCCTGCAATGCCTAATGACCTGGGTTTGATTCCTCAGTATCCATGTAAAGCAAGATGCACAAAGTGGTACATGCATCTGAATTTGTCTACAGTGGCTAGAGGCCTTGTGTCCATATTCTCTCTCACGCGTCTGTCTCTCTCTGCTTGCAAATAAACAAATAAAAATTAAAAATAAAATTAAAAGGTTGAGGAATGGTGGGCAGGGGCCTGTCACAGGAGAGATAGTGGTGGATATATTGCCATTATTTCGACCAGGGCTAACTATAAAATGCTGTCTATGAAACTAAGCCACAACATGGAGAAGCAAACCAAGAAAACATCTGGCGAGACTTCTAAAAAGGCTGCTCTGGCAGCTAGTAAAGAAGAGAAGTTAGGTTTGGACAAAACATCAGACCTCCGAACTGTGAATCATAAGGAACAGGCGCTCAGAAACCACTCTGACTGTGGCTACTGTGGTATTCTGTTTGTACATCTGAACAAAATAAAGACTTTTCAGGATGGTAGTATTTTTATAGCCATAAGAAACTAGGTTTTCAGAATAAGTTATAACTTTTTTTATTGTATTCTTGAAGTTGTTTTTTGAAGCTAAAATCTTTTAAGGCTTCCAACATGTGCAAGAAGCTGGAAACTTTGGGTTTATGGATTTTGTTTAATAAACAAGTAGTACTGCCGGGTGTGGTGGTGCACGCCTTTAATCCTAGCACTCGGGAGGCAGAGGTAGGAGAATCACCCTGAGTTCAAGGCCACCCTGAGATTACAGACTTAATTCCAGGTCAGGCTGGGCTACCATGAGACCCTACCTCTAAAAAACGAAGGAAAACAAAAACACAAATAAAATAAAATTTCTAGGGCTGGAGAGATGACTTAGTGGCTAAGTGCTTTGCCTGTGAAGCCTAAGGACCCCAGTTCGAGGCTCAATTACCCAGGATCCATGTAAGCCAGATGCACAAGGTGGCACACGCATCTGGAGTTCATTTGCAGTGGCCAGAGGCCCTGGTGCACCCATTCTCTCTCTCCCTCTCTGTCTCTCTCTCTCTGCCTCCTTCTCTGTCTGTCTGTTGCTAATAAATAAATAAATTTTTTTAAATAAAATAAAATTTCTAATGGCAATGTAACTCAGCAGGAAACTTTTGCCTAGCATAGGTTCCTGGGTTCAATTTTTTAAAATTTATCTAAAGTGCATCAGAAGAATTCATCCCCAGATTCATGGTAACAATAATTTTTTGTATGTGTGTGTGTGTGGTTGCATGCATGTGTGCACAGGTATATGTGCACATGTGTGTGGAAGTCAGAGATCGATGTCAGGTGTCTTCCTCTCTAGATTCTCCACTTTATGTTTTTATGAATCAGGGTCTCTCGCTGAACCTGGAACGTGATTTGGCTGGACAAGCTGGCCGGGAAGCCCCAGGGACTCCTGTCTTGGCCTCCCATCAGTGCCGGAATTACAGGCATTTTCACAGGTGCTGGGGACCACATTCAGGTCCTCACGCTTATGCAGCAAGCACTTTCACCCACTGAGTGCTCTCTTCAGCCTCAGAATATGTGCTAAATATTCCTTCTTCCTTGCATTATCCCACTAACACATTTCCTATAGCAAGGAACCTGCATGTGTCAAGCAAGAATTATACTAAGTGGTTTTCACATTTTGCTCATGTCTTTGGACTGGAACTTTATCAGGAGATGCCAAGAGGAACCTATGCATTCTGTAGAACAGACATGTTCTGGAAGAGCCCTGGTGTGGCACCTTCGAGTGTCTTCCAGTTCACATTTACATCCCTACTGGTTATTTTTGTCTGGGATGGGCAGGAGAGGAAACCAAGTCCAGGCGTCTCTGGTCGAGGACTTTCCAGGAGGAAGCACTGCCCCACAGACGTGTGCTGCTCCCTCCGTTTTGCAAGTGGGAGTCAGGCCTGGACCTGAGGTGGCTGCAGTGGCGGGTGTGACTGTGGGGAAGGGAAGCAAAGGGAGAGAACAGGACTGGAAAGGGTGGGAGGGAGACGGAAGGGGAAGCAGTGGTCCCTATTCCTGAGCAAAATGCATGGCGCCAAAGTCCTGTGAGCTGGAAGGTGGAACTGCTGAGTGAACCAGTTCATTATGTAAACAGCCTAACAACACAAATATCCACGCTGCCTGCACACAGACCGACTCAGTCACCCGGAAAAACACACATCCGCTGCAAGCCCATACTTTTCTTCCTCTCCATGGCCAACGCCACCCGTGTCCATGATACACCTGCACTGGTGACGGCCACCGAGGCTGGAGAGAGCAGAGAGCAGCCAGTGCGGGCTTACCTGAATAAACACGCCCATGGAAAAGGGAACGAAGCCCGAACAACTGCTTGTCTAGGTTAGTGGTCAAACTGTCCTCAGGAGGACGGGCCCAGGGGCTTGGTCATTGCGCCTACTGCTGGATTTAGAATGCCAGTGCCATTCAGCTTAGGGCACCCAGGAAGGAAGGAAGCCAGGTGAGTACTCTTTCTCGTGTCATTTCAGGATGACATAGTTAAAAGCCAAGCACCTCAGGCAGGAACACTGGTGAGCCACAATAAACCTAGACTCTGGTCACCACTGCTGCCAACCAAGGATGAGTAAGAAAGACCCCGTGTGCAGTGAGACCAGGAGCCGCGCTCAGCCACCTGTTTCAGTGTCAGGGAAGAGCTGTGGGGGAGGGGACAAGGAATTACACTTGATTGCCAGAAATGCTTAGTTCACAATTTCAAAATTTCCAGAACTTACACATTGGCCCATGAAAGTAATCAAATACATATCCAGCCACCTCCTACTTCCATCAACCACAAAAAGGAAAAAAAAAAAAAAAAAAAAAAAAAAAAAAAAACCAAGAAATTAAGATTCATTTTTTTAAAATCTATAAAATAGGGACTGGAGAGATAGCGTAGTGGTTAAGGCGTTTGCCTGCAAAGGCAAAGGACCCTGGTTCAATTCTCCAGGACCCACGTAAGCCAGATGCACAAGGGGGCACATGCATCTGGAGTTCGTTTGCAGTAGCTGGATACTCTGGTGTACCCATTCATTCTCTCTCAAATAAATTATAAAATGAAAGCATCAATAAACAAATTCTTTTATTGTTTCTTTTTTTTTTTTTTGGTGGTTTTTTTTCGAGGTAGGGTCTCACTCTGGTCCAGGCTGACCTGGAATTAACTATGTAGTCTCAGGGTGGCCTCGAACTCACAACCCATGGTGATCCTCCTACCTCTGCCTCCCAAGTGCTGGGATTAAAGGCATGCACCACCACGCCCGGCTTTGTTTCTAATCTTGATTTATAGCATGACCATCAAAATTCACATGCCACACCCCTACTATCTGACTCAACACCAAGTCTGAATCTCACAGAAAAGCATACCCTCCCCCCAAAAAAGCTGTTAAAACTTTTACATTCACAGGTCATTTTTAAAAAATCATGTCTTAAACCAAAGTGCATGCCTGAATGTACTGGGTTGATAAGTTAAAATGATTCTGGAGGGGCTGGAGAGATGACTTAGTGGTTAGGGCATTTGCCTGCAAAGTCAAAGGACCGAGGTTTGATTCTCCAGGACCCACATAAGCCAGATGCACAAGGTGGCGTATATGTCTAGAGTTCATTTGAAGTGGATAGAGACCCTGGCATGCCCATTCCCCTATCATCCATCCATTCATCCATCTAGCTACCTAATCTATCTTTATCTATCTGCCTCTTTCTGTCTCTCCTCAAATAAATAAATAAATAAATAAATAAATAAATAAATAAATAAATAAAATATTTTAAAAAATGATTCTGGGGATGTTGGAAAAGCATGAAAACAATGAAACTCAAAGGCGGAAAGCCATTTATGAACCCATTTTAAATGTCATCAAGGGCTGGAGAGATGGCTTAGAGATTAAGCGCTTGCCTGTGAAGCCTAAGGACCCCAGTTCGAGGCTTGATTCTCCAGGACTCATGTAAGCCAGATGTACAAGGTGGCACACGCATCTGGAGTTCGTTTGCAGTGGCTGGAGGCCCTGGCATGCCTGTTCTCTCTCTCTTTCTACCTGCCTATTTCTGTATCTCTCTCTCTCTCTCTCTCAAATAAATAAATAATAAAATATATTTTTAAAAATGTCATCAAGCTCAGCATGGTGATACATAACAATCCCAGCACTGGTAACAATGACGCATGAGATCTCAAGATTGAGGCCAGCTTTAGCTACACAGTAAAAGGCTGTCTCACAATGGAGGGAGGGAGGGTTAGACAGATGGTCCGGAGGTTGAGGATGCTTGCTTGCAAAGCCTGATGGCCAGGGTTTGATTACCTAGTACCCACGTAAAGTCAGATGCGCAAAGTGGTACATGCATCTAAAGTTCATTTGAAGTGGCAAGAGGCCAAGACACCCACTCATTCATATTCTCTGTTTGCAAATAAATAAAACATTTTTTAAAAAAGAAAAGAAATAGAAAAAGGAATCTGGCATAGTGATCCATGCCTTTAATTCTAGCACTTGGGAAGTAGAGGATGGAGGATTGCTGTGAGTTTGAGGTTAGCCTGGAACTACATCATGAATTCAATGTCAGCCTGGGCTAGAGTGAAACCTTACCTTGAAAAGACAAAAATAAATTAATAAATAATAAATAAATGAAATAAAATAAATCAGGTGTGGTGCCACACAACTTTAACCCCAGCACTCAGGAGGCAGAAGTAGTTCTAGGCCAGCCTAAACCTACAGAATGAGTTTCAGGTCAGCCTGAGCTAGAGTGAGACCCTACCTCAAAAAAACCAAAAAGTAGAAAAAAGGCTGGAGAGATGGCTCAGTGGTCAAAGGTACTTGCTTGCAAAATCTGATGGCCAGGGTTTCATTCCCAGTATCCACGTAAAGCCATAAGCACAAAATGACACATGCATCTGGAGTTTGTTTTCAGTGGCTAGAGGCCCTGGTACGCCCATACTTCCTCTCTCCCTCCCTCCCTCTCTCAAATAAATAAATAAAAATAAGAAAGGTGAAGAGGAGGGAGGGAATGGTGGGGGAGGGAAGGGGAGGTAGGGGAGGGGAGGGAAAGAAAGAGGGGGGTAAAGGGAAGAAGGAGAGCGGAAGTAAGTGAACTGGAGGTGGCAGCACACTCAGATGGCAGAGGCAGGAGCTCTGTACATTCAAGGCCATTTTCAGTGAGTCCCTGCTTCAAAAAATACCAAGAAGGAAAAGGAAAAAGAAAAGGAATGAAAGGGAAAGAAAAGGAAAAGGAAAGAAAGAGGGAGAAAGGGCTATTTTTTATGTCACTTTCGACTAAGTCAACTATAGTTCTAAAGTTTCTGGACAGGAAGGCTTAGGAGCTAGGCAAGTTCCCTTGAATCTATGTTTACATAATGGACATAATTCTTAAGTCTCTTATTGTTAAAATAGTAATAACTTGCACAAGATTTTAACTCATACTTTACATAAGATCGAGACAGTATTAATATTTAATATAAAACATATTTGTATGCATAAATGTATATAAAATATGACTAACACACAAGTGCATATGGCCTACAGTAAGTTAGGATGGTTTCATGAGGCCACATGAATGTCCCCGGGTTCTGGTTCCACCACAGCTCTTAGCAAAGCTGTAAACACAGCACAGATTGGCTGGAAGAGGGATTCGTGGTTTCTCAACATTTCAGACAGGAATCTGCTAAGTCCAAATCCACAGCTTTAGTTCTTTCATCTCATAACCAAAAATCACATTAAAAGGGTTATAGCTCTAAAGTCCAATCAACAAAGGGCTGTTTGTTGACAAGACCCAGCACTAAAGTGATCCCTCACATTCATGTTATGCATGGCAGATGCATAGAGAGATGTAGAGGCAGGCCAGTCGTACCCACCTCTCACAAAATTACTGTTCAAGAGAAGGTAACTTTGGGGTGATTCTACAGAGCTCAATAACATGGATGTGTGTTCCCAACTTCCTGACTTAAGATCAAGTGTCTCACAGCAACCACTCTTCCCAAGTTCATATAAATTCCTTTAATGAATAAAAATTTTAAAAAATTAATTGGACGGGAGGCAGAGGTAGGAGGATCGCCAAGAGTTAGAGGCCACCCTGAGACTACATAGTGAATTCCAGGTCAGCCTGGGCCAGAGTGAGACCCTACCTCGAAAAAACAAAAAAAAAAAAAAAAAATTAATTGGGACTGGAGAGATGACTTAGCAGTTAAGGCACTTGCCTGCAAAGCCTAAGGACCCAGGCTGGCTTCCACAGTACCCACATAAGCCAGATGCACAAGGTGGCGCATGCAGCTGAAGTTCATTTGCAGTGGTTAGGAACCCTGATAGAGCAATTTTCTCCCTCCCTCCTTCCTTCCCTCTCAAATAAATAAAATTTGAAAAAAATAAGCCGGGTGTGGTGGCGCACGCCTTTAATCCCAGCACTTGGGAGGCAGAGGTAGGAGGATCACCGAGAGTTCGAGGCCACCCTGAGACTACATAGTTAATTCCAGGTCAGCCTGGACCAGAGTGAGACCCTACCTTGAAAAACCAAAAAAAAAATAATAATAATAAAATAAAAATTTTTTAAAATATATAAATTCTTTTAAGGTGCCTAGAGGAGGGCAATAGGTCAAAGCTGGTCTGGCTTAGACAGGTCTTCTCCTAAAACAAGTCTTCAAATGTGCTTCACGTTTCTGCAAGCAGTTGGGCACTTTTCCTAACTGCCAATCTCCCATAAAACTTGAATTGTACAGGTGTGTGTATATACACACTGTATGTAGGTGACCACTTATAGAACCGGAATTTAAATGCCTAGTGCCAGAAGTGTTTTGTTTGTCTTTGTTTTTAGAGGTGGGGTCTTGCTCTAGCCCAGGCTGGCCTCAAACTCAGAGTGATCCTCCTAGCCTCCTGAGTGCTGGGATTAAGGGCGTGTCACATCACACCCAGCTCAGAAGTGTTTTTAATTTGTGTTTTGAAATATTTGCATATGTGTAATGGGACATCTTGGAGATGGGACCCAAGTGCAAACATGAAACTCACTTATTTCATATATACCTTATTTATTATATAGTAGGCCCTGCAGACATATCTATACAACATGCTTAATAATTGTGTGCATGAGACAAGTTTAATGGTATGGAATTTTCCATGGTGGCATGATGGTGACAATAAGTTTCAGATGTTAGAGCATTTTCGATTTCAGATTTCCAAATCAGAGATGGTCAGCCATGCCGGGATCAAATCTAGAGCACTGGCGAAACATGAAATGGACATACTTGAAAGAGGATGGGGTGCATGTATCTTTGGAATGACAATTGTTACGGTCCCCCACTGCCCACATGCCTGCTCAAACAAACCTTCTACCTCCCACTTGACTCCATGCCTCAGAGACAGGTCCTGGGGCTGGAAAGGTGGCTCAGTGATTAAGAGCGCTATACAGGTAGAGGGCCTGTAAGGGCCTGAACTCCTGCCCACAGTCTGAGTCCCAAGCACCAGCAGAAACAGCTGGGCATGGCCATACACATCTGGAAGGCCAATCCTGCAGGGGGCAGAGACCAGAGAGTCACTGAGGCTTGACAGCAGAAAATGGCAAGCTCCAAGCTGAGGGGGGAGGTCAGTGTCAAGGTGATGAGTGAAATGAGGGGCACCCAGCATTCTCCTGGGGCCTCCACATGCATGTACATGGAGCACACAGACCTGCACATCCTCATGCAAAAACCGTCACGTCACATCACATCACACACCGTCATTAAACACACTCTCCAGAAATAATAACAACACAAGTCCAAATAGCATTCCCAGAGCCCTAGGTAAAAGGTAAACCCTCTGATAAAATGGCATTGATCAGCTGGTTAGTGACACACATCTTTCTCATAGGGAATGTTGTATGCCCTTGACCTCCACTGGATAATATAGGAGCCACTAGCTCTATGTGGCTGTTTAAAGTTCACTGACATTTCTATTGAGTTTTTCTTTTAAAGTTCGTTGAATTTTTTAAAAAATATTTTATTTTTATTTATTTGAGAGAAAGAGACAAATAGAGAGAGAATGACTGGACATACCAGGGCCTCTAGCCACTACAAACTCCAGAATCATGCACCAACATGTGCATCTTGCTTATGTGGGATCTGGGGAATTGAACCTGGGTCCTTAAGCTTCACAAGCAAGCACCTTAACCACTAAGCCATCTCTCCAGCCCTTGATTGAAGTTTTTTTTTTTAATTTTATTTATTTATTTGAGAGAGAAAGATACAGAAATAGGCAGGTAGAGAGAGAGAGGGAGAATGGGTTGCGCCAGGGCCTCCAGCCACTGCAAAGAACTCCAGATGCATGCACCCCCTTGTGCATCTGGCTTACGTGGGTCCTGGAGAATCGAGCCTCGAACCGGGGTCCTTAGGCTTCAAAGGCAAGCGCTTAACCGCTAAGCCATCTCTCCAGCCCCTCATTGAAGTTTTTAAAAGCTAAGAATTCAGTTCAGGTAGACATGGTGGTGCATGTCTGTAATCCCATCTCTGGGAGGCTAGGTTGGGAGGATTCTGAGTTTGAGACCAGCCTGGGTTATATAGTAAGTTCCAAGACAGCCCAAACTAAGGTATCCTAGTATATTCTATCTTAAAACAACAATATAAAGCCAGGCATGGTGGTGCATGCCTTTAACCCCAGCACTCGAGAGGCAGAGGTAGGAGGACTGCCAAGAGTTCAAGGCCACCCTGAGACTACATAGTTAATTCCAGGTCAGCCTGGACCAGAGTGAGACCCTACCTCGCAAAACCAAAAAACAAAACAAAACAAAAAACATAAAAACAAAAAACAAAAAAGAAAAGAAAAAAAAAACAACGTGACTGAGAGAGGGAGGGGAATCAGTTCGTCAGACACACTGGCCACATTTCAAGTGATCAATAGCCACATCTGGCTAATGCTGACGCCAGGCACAAAGAAAACTGCCATCATCAAAGATATTCTATTGCACAGACTGGGGCTGGCTCAGACTAAGAGGCCAGGCTGCCTGGCGTTGGCCGCCACTGTGACACAGAACAACCAAATGCTGGCATAAGGAAGGCAACTGAAAACAAAGCAAAAAGAGAAAAAGTAACTGCTTTGTCTTTGCCCAGCCCATCTCCTGCTTTTACTAACTAGTGCATGAGAAGTCTTATTTGTTATACTTTTGTCCATCCCATATCCACTTAGAATTAAGCCATTCAGCAACAGGACATTTCCAAAGTTGAACTACCGCAGAGCAAGTCAGGCTGAAGGCTTCCCGACATAATTAATGTAGATCAAAATCAAGAGGTTCAAAGCTCCAAAAATGAAACTCAAGTGTTCTCCAAAATACCTTCAATCTAGCATTTCTAGGCTCATACTGGGCGGGGGGAGGATTACAGCTGCTGGTGGATTCCTTTCTGAACAAACTACAAAGTACTTCCTTTCATCGGCATGTTAGTGAACCAGCAATGGTTTCCTGAACACCTGTACTGGGTAACGCCCAGGCATCAGCACTCAGGCCCTCCGTGACACACGAACTTCTTCATAAAACTTCTTTTTCTTCCAGGCTTTAGGATATGCTTTCTGCTAAATTCCTTTTACTCATATTTTTCATATTATCTCTTCAGTCTTGGCTGAAGTACAATCATTAGAAAAATTAATGCACTACCCTTGAATCTACTCAAGTAAGTTTGGCTCTTAAAGAAAAATTACATTTGAATTTATTGTTCCAAACACTCTCAAGTTTTTTTCTGTGACTAACCTTAAATACAAACTAAAAATAATCAAGGACATTGAACTAGCCAAAAAGAACAAAGGTAGATTACGATCCAAGACTACAGGTTCAGAAAAATGCAGTTTAAAGCCTTTTTGTATTTGATCAAATGAATGAATTTGATCACATTCATTTAAGGTAGTATTTCAAAAATATTCAGATCCAGGCCTGCAAGAAGGGCCCTTTCAAATTTTTTTTTTTTTTAAAGAAAAAGCACTTTGTTTTCCTTTTTCAATTTAAGGCCAGAGAGCTTTGTAGGTAGTAATCACAAGGCCCTAATTACATAAAAGGAGGTTCTGGCCTCAAACACTAAAGTCAGTTCAGAAGTTAAAGACTACTGAAGTCTCAATTAAACAATCTGGTTAAACTAAAACTCGGGAGTAAACAAGAGCCATCAGACTGGACCTTGGAAACATCTAGGCACCATCTGCCCTGCAAGGGCAGATTCCCTCCCTTCCCCCTCCCAGCCAAGTGCAGGTGGCCACTTTCTACCCACCTGCCCCTTCCCATGACCTCATAGAGGGGGCGGGGCTTCCCGTTACAATGAAATATGAAGACATACATCCTGCCGGGCCCTCAGGGAGGGTCACCAAAATTCAGACTCTGAACTCCCAAGAGTATGGCCTCCAACCCCGAGGGAACCAGGATCCACCTCGGGCCCTAGGAGTGTGCAACTGCCGTGTATACTGGGCCATTTCATTCATAATGCCAGAGCCTGCTGCTACCTGAGCATTTATTTGGGAGTCTGGGTGCCTCAAAAGGGAAGACACAGCTCCCATGCTGGAACTTTCATAGTCTGAGGGCACAATGGTGACGACATGAACACCTGAGGCCTTGAGTGAGGATCCTCCCACCCAAACATCCCATTTCCCGCAAGGAAGACAAAAGTTTCACAGGCAGTGATGAGACTCGAAAAGGGACCTTGGAAGACTCACAGATCCTTAGCATATAAGGGCCCAGAGGAGACCTGAAGGAATGGGCCTATATAAATAGAGGGATCAGAAGTCATGAGGGTTCCAAGGAGAGGGAGCTGGGGATCTCTGTGGGTAGAGAGGCTGAGTGGAAGTGCCACTGAGCAGCTGTGATGTAGGGGCTGGCAAGAGGCCTCTTGTGACAGCACATCAAACCTCCAGGTAGTGAAATCTGCTGGGAAGCTTTGACACATCACAGATTCCAGGCCCCACCCAGGAAGAATCGGGCCCTGAAATCTGTACCTTAAAACAAATATCTTCTGCTGGGCATGGTGGCACACGCCTTTAGTCCCAGAACTCGGAAAGGGGTGGTAGGAGGATCGCCATAAGTTCTAGGCCAGCCTGGAACTACATAGTGAATTCCAGGTCAGCCTGGGCTAGCGTGAGACCCTACCTTGAAAAAAACATCAAAAACCAAGTATCTTCCGTTACAATGATGTATGTCATCAGATGTGCCGAGGGTGTGTGGCATTTAACAAAATCCATGTTAAAAATACTTAACGTGGGCTGGAGAGATGGCTTAGTGGTTAAGGCACATGCCTGTGAAGCTTAAGGACCCCAGTTCAATTCTCCAGGTCCCACGTAAGTCAGATACACAAGGAGGCGCACGTGTCTGGAGTCCATTTGCAATGGCTAGTGGCCCCGGTGTGCCCATTCTCCCACTCCCTCTTTCCCTCTGTCTCTAATAAATAAAATAAAAAAATAAAATAAAATAAAAAATGTAACATTAAGCTGGGCATGGTGGTGCACCCCTTTAATCTCAGCACTCGGGAGGCAGAGGTAGGAAGATCGCCTTGAGTTCCAGGCAATGCTGAGACTACATAGTGAATTCCAGGTCAGCCTGAGCTAGAGTGAGACCATACCTTGAACCCCCCCCCAAAATATATATATACATATGAGACATACACTAAAATCAGGGCACACTGTTCAGAGAAGCAAGCCTGCTTTTACAAAGGTTAGCCACGGTGACTTTCTTCCCCAGCCTTGGGATCCAGGCTCACTGATGAAAGCCCATCTGACGGCTGCTTTCAGTGTTCGTCCCAGTCACAGCTTCCACCACCTCCCTTCACACGGAACTCTAAGCATGAGGCCTTTTCCATATATAACTCAAACCAGCCCAAATGTCCATCTCCACTTTCCACTTTTTTCATCCTCTCACTCCATTTTCTTTTGATTAATGTCGCTTCCTTTACTCCTTTTGTCACCAGAGAAAAATTGAAAGTTCCAAAGCCATTTAGAAAAGGAAAATTACACTGTCCAACTTCATCCATATTTGATGAATTTTACACGACCAAGGCAGCAAATCGCAGAATAGAAGAGCCAAAAAAAGATACGTTGAGATCATCTAGGGCCCTGGGTCCTTTTATAGGTGGGGAAATTAAAGTTCAGAAAAATGCAATGCAGTGTACTCGGGGTCACACAGCCAGCATGGCTCAAAGTCTAACACAGGCATCCCGGCTCCCAACCAGGCTGTTTTTCCAAAGTTTTGAATGACTGGCTTTTTAATACATTTGGGATCAAGTAACCATAAAAAACAAATAAAAGCCTACACCCAAGTCCAGCAGCTCCTTACCTAAGGAATCCCAATTTATTGGTTGAAGTCCAGGCTCTGGGCAAGGGGCTTCAGCTCACCAGCTGTGTGACCTTAGTCAGCTGAGGTACATGCCTGACATCCTGACTTCACCACCTGAAATGGAGGTGGGTCACAGGCACAACTTCACAGGGTACTGAGAGAGTATCGGAGGACTAGAGAGAAGGTTCAATGGTTAAGGTGTTTGCCTTCAAAGCCTAACAACCTGGGTTCGATTCCCCAGTACCCACATAAAGCCAGATGCACAAAATGGCACATGTATCTGAAGTTTGTTTATGGTGGCTGGAGGGCAGGCATGCCCATCCATCCATCCATTCATTCATTCATTCATTCATTCATTCATTCATTCTCTCCCTCCTCTCTGCAACTGAATAAATATTTTAAAAGACAGTATGGTATTCTTCTTACAGTTTTGCTCTCTGTAGTTTCAATGGTCCATAGTCAACATTAAATGAGAAAATTCCAGGAGACTGGAGAGATGGCTCAATGGTTAAGGCGCTTGCCTGCAAAGCTTAATGACCAGGATTTGATTCCCCACATAAAGCCAGATGCACAAAAGTGGGCATCCATCTTAAGTTCGTTTGCAGTGGCCAGAAGCCCCGGCATACCCAGACTTTCTGTCTCTCCTCTCTCTCTGCTTGCAAACAATTCTCAAGGTGTAAATAGATTTTATTACAGCATATTATTATGATTGTTTTATTAGTGTTTGTTGTTAATCTCTCACTGTGCCTAATTTACAAATTAAACCTTCTCACAGCTATGCATGTACAGGGGAAAGTATGGCACGTGTAACGATGTCTGACAGTTTCTGAGGTTTCAGGCATCCACTGGAGGTCTTGAAAGGTATATGCAACAGAGAATGGGGGAAGGCACCTCTACATAAGCCACTCAGATCAGAGCGCAGCTCATAGCACAGGGTCAAGAAGGTTAGCAACCAAGGTTTTCAATGCTAAAGACATACTTATTTTTAAAGCAACAAAGAGTTTTGGACATTAACCACGATCTCGTCTGCCTAGAAATCACTTCTTCTCAGCCCCCTAATATCCTTCCCATAGGCTGAGTGTGTCACTTTCTGTACATCCCAAGATGGCTTGTCAATGCTATCAAAGTGACTAAAGGCATGCAAAGGCATGTACAGATGAACGCCACACAGCGCTGCAGTCTTCAAAGGCCCTTGCTGATCCCAAATTGACAGATGTGTGACTGTCACTCCCCATACAGACCATCTCGGCAGTAGGGTGCGAAGAAGCCTCTTGATTCATTTCTCTAATTTTTCTTGCCTTATTTGTCACCCAGCAAAGTCAATGAACTCTCAACTCCTATGACCCTGCTCCACAAAGCCTGGGGTTGTATGGATAGTAAATGCCTAGAAACTAGTTTTTTTTGGAGGGGGGGGTCCAA
Source organism: Orientallactaga sibirica (assembly GCA_036365145.1). Lineage (NCBI taxonomy): Eukaryota > Metazoa > Chordata > Mammalia > Rodentia > Dipodidae > Orientallactaga > Orientallactaga sibirica. Next base: position 710,290 of record JAEOAD010000746.1, read on the forward strand.
GGTAGGGTCTCACTCTAGTTCAAGCTAACCTGGAATTCACTACATCATCTCAGGGTGGGCCTGAACTCACAGTGATCCTCCTACCTCTGCCTGAGTTCTGGGATATGTGTGTGCCACCACGCCCAGCTAGAAACTAATTGTTCTTAAAATTTTTTTATTTACTCATTTGAGAGAGTAAGAAGCAGACAGAGAGAATGGGCATGCCAGGGCCTCTAGCCATGGCAAATGAACTCCAGACGCATGCACTACTCTGTGCATCTGGTTTACATGGGTACTGGGGAATCGAACCTGGGTCCTTAGGCTTCGCAGGCAAGCGCCTTAACTGCTAAGCTATCTCTCCAGTCCCTAGAAACTAATTTTTTATGGACAATAATCCAGAAAAAAGGGTATGTATTTAACAGAAATGATATATTCATTCCAAAATATAAAATAAACAACATGGAATTGTGTCCAATATTAATAAACTCAGATTCCACTGCTGTTTAATTATTCATCAAAATGCACATGATCATATCCAACTTACTACTTTATTTAAAAAAACAAACAGAAGCTGGGCGTGGTGGCGCACATCTTTAATCCCAGCACTCAGGAGGCAGAGGTAGGAGGATTGCTGTGAGTTCAAGGCCACCCTGAGACGACATAGTGAATTCCAGGTCAGCCTGGGTTAGAGCAAGACCCTACCTCAAAAAACAAAACAAACAAAAACAACAACAACAAACAAAACAAAACAAAAAACCAGCCAGGCGTGGTGGCGCATGTCTTTAATCCCAGCACTCAGGAAGCAGAAGTAGGAGGATCATTGTGAGTTTGAGGCCACCCTGAGACTACATAGTGAATTCCAGATCAGCCTGGGCCAGAGTGAGACCCTACCTCAAAAACAACAACAACAAAAAAAACCAAATAAATAAATAAATGAATAATAAATAATAAACAAATAACATAGAACTGTAATATGTCCCAATATTCTGTTTAGCATAGGCATATAATGGCTAGGTTGATTTTGCCCTTACAGTAAGTCATTTTAAAGGTTTTTCCTAAGTAAATTTTGCTAATAGCTAGTGCAAAAGCTTTTATGAAAAGCTAGGTCCTTTGGGAAACAATATAAAATCCTAATATTGTAGAAATCACAGACATGCTAGCTTAAAAAATGGTAGCTTAAAAACTTGCCCAAGCCAGGCATAGTGGCACATGCCTTTAATCCCAGTACTCAGGAGGCAGAGGTAGGAGGATCGCCAAGAGTTCAAGGCCACCCTGAGACTACATAGTGAATTGCAGGTCAGCCTGAGCTAGAGTGAGACCCTACCTCGAAAAAACAAAAAAAAAAAAAAAAAAAAAAAAACTTGCCCAAGACAGACTATAAATGGCCAGCAAGTATACAAAAAGCACCCCACCTCACCCACCATCAGGGAAATACAAAGTAAAACCACAAGGAGATTATCACTTTGTGGCTCAGTTCAATGACCAGCTTTTAACAAAAAGGTAAGGCTGGAGAGATGGCTTAGCAGTTAAGGCACTTACCTACGAAGGCTAAGGACCCATGTTCTACTCTCCAGATCCTACGTAAGCCAGACACACAAAGGTGAGGCAAGTGCAAGGTTGCATATGTCCACTAGGTGGCGCAAGCATTTGGAGTTCAATTGCAGAGACTGAAGCCCAGGTGTGCCAGTTCTTTATCTCTCCTCTTTTTCTGTCTCTCTGTCTCTTGCTCTCTCTCTTTCTAAATAAATTAGTTTAATTAAATTTTTTAAAAAAGTAAGTGATAATAAAGATATGGGGGCAAGGGAACTTTTCTTTGAATACTGCTACAGAAATACAAATTAGTACAGCCTATATGGAGAAGGGTGTGCATTTCCTCAAAAATAAAAAATAGAGCTAGTGTAAGACCAGCAATCCCACTTCTGGGTCAATATCCAAAGAAAATGAAATCAGTATCAGAGACAAATTCACCAGCATGTTTACTGTGCATCTTCCCTATAATCAAGAAATGGACAATCAAGTGTCCAGCAACAGATGAATGGATAAAACGTGGGCCACATATTCAAACAAATCCCATTGTGCTATTTAAAAAAAGAAGGAAATTTGGCTATTGGTAACAATACAAGAGGATCAGAAAGACAGAGCACACGATCTCACTCTTGTGGAGACTACAAAGTTGGTCTCATAGAAGTCGAGAGTGGAATAGTGGTGACATTAACTGAGGAGAGTGGCAGGGAGGGAAGATGTGGATCCAACTAAGAAGTTCTGGTGTACCACTGTGATTACACACTGTGATGTAGCACAGTGATCATAGGTAGCAATTACATTGTGTATCTCAAAAAGATAAACAAAATGAGTTTTCTTCTACCATTTCTGGGATGGGTGATAACTTGACAAGACCAAGAATCACCTGTGAGTGATTACATAGACTAGGCTGGCTTCTGGGCATGCCTGGGAGGGATTATTCAGATGAGGTCCATTGACGTGAGAAGACCCATCTTGACTGTGAGTGGAATCCCTGCACAGGTTAGGGTCGTGGACTGAATAAACAGGAGAGAGATGGCCGATCACCAGCCTTCATTGCTGTCTGCTTCCTTATCGTGGACCAGATGTGATCAGCTGCCTCAAGTTCCTGTCACCATGCCTTCTCAGACTTGATGAGCTATAAACCAAATTAAGCACTTCCTCCCTTAACTGATTTATTTATTTATTTATTTATTTATTTATTTATTTATTTATTTATTTATTTATTTATTTATTAGAGGGAAGAGAGAGGGAGAGAATGGGAATGCCAGGGCCTCCAGCCACTGCAAACGAACTCCAGATGTATGCACCACCTTGTGCATCTGGCTTACATGGGTCCTGGGGAAATGAACTGGGGTCCTTTGGCTTTGCAGGCAAACGCCTTAACTGCTAAGCTGTCTCTCCAGCCCTCTAAACGGGAATATTCTCATATCAATATGGTTATATTAATACGGCTGATGGTTCAAAAGAATCCTCAGTACTAGGCTAGGGAGATGGCTCAGCAGGAAAGAGGACTTGCTAAGCATGCACGTCTCAGATGGCCTGAGTTTGATCCCCGGCATCCACATAAACAGCGAGGCGTGGCCATGCACACATGTAATAGCAGTCTGAGAGGGAGCAGAGACCAAAGAATTGCTGGGGTTCACTGCTCAGTCAGTCTGACCAAAAACAGCAGCTGACAGGTCAGAAAGATTCAGTTTCTCAAGGAAGCACATGGGTGAGTGACAGAGGAGGGTGTCTGACTTGCTCTTCTCCACATATGCACACATGTACAAACACCACAAAAATCATACACACAAATCACAAAGAAAAAAGAAAAAGAAATCAGCATGCTATTTGTCCCAGATCCTGCTAAGAAAGAAGAAAGAAACAAAGCAGACCAACCATGCTAACCGTGGTTGGCACTGGCTTACATGTTCAAGTCTTTCCAGTTGTAATTTCTTCAAGTTTCTATAACAGGAACATATAAGCTATGTCCTAATTTTTAAGGCTTTAAATTATACAGGTTAAGACCCCACCACAGACAAGCCGGATGAAGGAACCTAAGCTCTGATGTTCTCTGTCACCTATTTCTCTGGAACCTATTGCTACTCTGTTGGCATCTCCGAAAGAAGTGATAGCTCCCCTGGGAAAGAGAAAAGCTCTGATTCCCCGAGCTCAATTAACTGCTCACTTTTCTGTATTCCCCCAGCACTCTGAGGACTGCACCTATTATTTCTACACTCATATTCTTTATTTACACATCTCATTCTCCCACTCAATTGTAAGCTCCACCAGGACCAGGGGAGGGATGTATTGATTCCTGGTCCCATGACAGTCTTGAAACAAAAGGAAGTGGAGTTTCTTAAATGCATGAGACGCAGTTTTTCTCTAAACCTGAGTATTCATTAAGCACCTGTGAGTGATGGGTATCAACCACTGGAGGTAGCCATGGTGTGGAGGTAACAGACCCTCAGGACTGGGAACAACCTCAACACTTGCCTCCAAGACCCAAAAATTCCAGTGTCACCATGACAACCAAGAGAGCAGACACACTGTGCATGAAACAAGAAACTCAGAATTACCAAGCAAGTAAGAAGCAAAAGGGCGGGGCTGCCCTGGCTCCCAGAACCCTCCGCTCCTGACAAGATTTGTCATTCTAAAGATGAGGTGGGCACAGGAGCACTTCTTTCCCCTCACGCCTTTCCCGCATTATGAACAGCCTGTGCATCCACTGAAACCATTAAATATTTCCAAAGGTTTCCTTCTGCTTATTGATTTCCTACTCTGCTTGGGGTTGGGGGGAGGGGAGTTCAGTCCAAATAAGTCAGTCTCTAGCCCAAGGCGTCAGTTGTCCAATGCTGGGGACACATGGAATGTTGACTGAGCTTATCACAGAAGGATTCCTTGTGTGATGCCAGCCTAGGACACTGGTTACCAGTCATCTTCAAGGCTCCCAGTTCCAGTTGTCCACATGGGACAACCGGGGCCAGGAGGGGAAAACCAGGGCAACCATGCTCTCACATGAAGAGCATGCCACTGAAGTCACCCAAACCACCCAGGCCACCGCGTGCAGGAACTAACTGTGGCCCCTTGGCTTTGCTGTCTAGTCTTCCTCCTCCTCACACGCTCACATGTGCTTCTTATCTGGGGGACTAGTAACAACTTCTTGTATGGGGAGCTCCAGAGTAAAAAAAAAAAAAAACCAGTATATGAGAAGTGTGAGTGAGTCAAGCTCTGATAACAGGAGCCGTATCTTCTGGAGAAGCCGCCCAGGGGAAAGCCCACATGCTGGATTTGGTTAGTGCTGGAAGGCAGCCTTCCATCTGCTCACCACGTGTGTTGGTGGCCATGTCAGCCACTTTCTGAAAGGCGTCCAAGAAGGCAGCTGCTGCTACTACTGTTGTCCTAAAAATGCAAACAGATAACAAAAGCATGAGGAATGTCTCACACTGGCAAATTCACGACAGCTCTGGGCCTAAAGCCTCTGCTGTGGAGTACACAAACAGAACCTTCTAGAGACATGATCCAGCTGCATATGGGCAACAACCACAGGCATGGTAGCCCTGCTTTCCCCCTGGCACTCGACTCCGGTAACAGCCTGCCTATATAAATTTACTACCAAGAAAAATTTTGCAAACAAGGAAAAGCAAGTATTTCTACCCCTATCCCCCCAAAAAGCATTATAGGCTAAGAGACGGCTGAACAGTTAAAGGCATTTGCTTGCAAAGCTTGACGCCCCAGGTTCAATTCCCCAGTACCTACATAAGCTACATGCAAAGTGGTACATGCATCTGGAGTTTAACTGCAATGGCAGGAGGCCCCAGCGCATGTGTTCTCTTTCTCTCCCCACCCCCCGCTTGCAAATAAAATAAAAATTCAGGGCTGGAGGGATGGCTTAGCGGTTAAGGTGCTTGCCTGCAATTCCAAAGGACCCAGGTTCAATTCCCCAGTACCCACATAAGCCAGATGCACAAGGTGGCACATGTGTCTGGAGTTGGTTTGCAGCAGCTGGAGGCTCTGACACACCTATTCTCTCCCTCCCTCACTCCCCCCCCTCTCTTTCTCTCACATAAATAAAAAGAAAAAAATTTTTTAAATAATCCCAGCACTTGGGAGGCAGAGGTAGGGGGCTCACGGGGAGTTCAAGGCCACCCTGAGACTACACAGTGAATACCAGGTCAGCCTGAGCTACAGTGAGACCCTACCTCGATAAATAAATAAATAAATAAATAAATAAATAAATAAATAAATAAATAAAAAAAATAAAAATAAAAATAAATATAAATATAAAAATTAAATAAAAGGGAGGGCTGGAGAGATGGTTGAGCAGTTGTGGTGCTTGCTTTCAAAGCCTAACGACCAGGGTTTGAGTCCCACAAGATGGCATGTGACAGAGGATTAATATCCAGAATATACAAAGAACTCAAAAAACAAAACAGTAAGAAATCGAACAACCCAATTAAGAAATGGGCTACGAGCTGGATATGGTGGCATACGCCTTTAATCCCCGCACTCAGGAGACAGAGGTAGGAGGATCACTGTGAGCTCGAGGCCACCCTGAGACTACATACTGAATAGTGAATTCCAGGACAGCCCGAGCTAGAGTGAGACCCTACCTCAAAAATAAAAAAGGCCTGGAGAGATGGCTTAGTGGTTAAGCACTTGCCTGTAAAGCCTAAGGACCCTGGTTCGAGGCTTGATTCCCCGGGATCCACATAAGCCAGACATACAAGGTGGTGGCTCATGCATCTGGAGTTCATTTGCAGTGACTGGAGGCCCTAGTGTGACCATTTTCTCTGTCACTCTCAAATAAATAAAAATAAACAAAAAAATTGTAAAGGGCTATGGAACTAAATAGAGTTCTCAAAAGGAGAAATAGATGGCATATAAACATCTAAAAAAGTGTTCTACATCCCTAGCCATCAGAGAAATGCAAATTAAAACTACTTTGAGATTCCATCTCTCTCCTGTCAGAAGGCTACCATCAAGAAAACAAATGACAATAAGTGTTGGTGAGGATGTGGAAAAAGGGGAACCCTTCTACACAATTAGTGGGAATGTAGTCTGGTACAGCTATTGTGGAAATCAGTGTGGAGGTTCTTGAGACAGCTAAAAACAGAATTACCAGGCTGGAGAGATGGCTTTGCAGTTAAGGAGCTTGCCTGCAAAGCCAAAGGACCCAGGTTCAATTCCCCAGGACCCACATAAGCCAGATGCGAAGGTGGCGCATGTGTCTGGAGTTTGTGTGCAGTGGCTGAAGGGCCTGGTGCACCCATTCTCTCTCTTTCTCTCTTCCCCCACCATCTGCCTCTTTCTCGCTCTTTCAAATAAAATAAAAATAAATTTAAGAAATATGATCCAGCTATAGGACTCCTAGGCATATATCCTAATGACTTTTCTTACTACCTTAGAGATACTTGCACAACCATGTTTATTGCTGTTCTACTCATAATAGCTAGAAAATAGAACCAGCCTATAGATGTCCCTCAACAGGTGAATGGATAATAAAGATGTGGTATGTTTACACAATGGAGTTCTATTCAGCAGTAAAGAAAAGTGAAATGATGAAATTTGCAGGGAAATGGATGAATCTGGAAAGAATTGTACTAAGTGAGGTAACTGGGCCCAGAAAGCCAAATATCACACGTTCTCTCTCATATGTGGATCCTAGCTACAAATGTGTAGACTCGTGCGTGAGCTGGAACCAAAAATTGGTAGCAGAGGCCAGTAAACTAGAAAAAGGCTATAAGGGAGGGAGGAGAGGAAAGAACTTGAGGGGATGGTACTGAATATACGTAAGTAGAACAGATTACAGGGAGTGGAATGGCCTAAGTGAGGCCAGGGGAAGAGATTGAGTAAGAGAAGGGTGAGGTGGAGGGTCAATCAAAATTCAAGATATTCTGAATAAGACATATGCAAGCCTACTTTTTTGGATAATGGCACATCCAGAAGCCATAGATTGTTACTAGAAAATTTTCAGTGCCAGGGATGGGATACCTTCTGGTGAGTTGTTGTACAGGGAGGTCCCTATTGCCTCCAAAACATTACAGGATATTACAGAGCCTATTGCTGAAGACTTTACATGCCTGGGTGGCAAGGTCACTGAGAAATCAAGCTGGGGCTGAGCTGAAAACCTCCTCCCTATAGACCAGCCGACTGAAAGTTGGAAAAAGCTGCACTGCATATAGCCCTTTGAGAGACAGAAGTCATCAGCGATGAAAACAGTGGACACTGGAAGCCTAAAGTTTGGCCAGACAGGCCAAATGACCAAAAGGGTGCAATAGTGGCATGTCTGCTCTGGTGGAAACCAACTGCTCTCTAACTGGACTGGAGGCCCGCTCTAAGGGAGGGAATACACGCCTGGTACTGAAAACCTAATCAAAAGCCTATGGCAGTCGGGCATGGTGGCGCACGCCTTTAATCCCAGCACTCGGGAGGCAGAGGTAAGAGGATCACCGAGGGTTGGACTGAGACTACATAGTTAATTCCAGGTCAGCCTGGACCAGAGTGAGACCCTACCTTGCAAAACCAAAAAAAAAAAAAAAAAAAGCTTATGGCAGGTGAGGTCATGAACCTTAGGAGTGTAAAGCCTACTCTTGTCTGGTTAAATGCATATATTATGCTCACCAAACTGCCCTTAAAACACTACGCTTAATGTTCATATTCATATGTTAATTCTACTTCACTTTTGGTTAGAGAAGCTTCTCTTTTCAGATGGCGGTGACCACTGGGATGACCCAAAAGGCAAAATAGTGCTGAGAAGAAGGGACAGAAGAGTGTCCAGCACTGAAACATCTCTATCACACCTTCCAAGGCTCAGGGTCCATTGAAGAAGAGGTGGTGGAAAGAATGTAAGAGCCAAAGGAAGGGTACGAATCTACAGTGCAATTGTCCAGACAGAAATTGGCCTCGATATCCATGACCTCACAGTGCCTAGCAATACCTTCACAAGACCCTCATAATAGTAGAAAAAGACAATGACATCAGAATAAAAGAGAGACTAATGGAGAGAGGGAGGGGATTTGATGGAGAGCAGGGTTGCGAAGGGGAAAGTGGAGAAGGGGAAGGAATTATCATGGTTTATTATCTGTAAGTATAGAAGTTGTCAATAATAAAATTATACATTAAAAAAAGAGAAAAGAAATCTATGTTACATTTGATTCAATACAGTATGACTCACAGATTTCAAGAAGGAAGGGGTGAAGATTGAAAGGAAAAAAAAAGCATTATTAAAAATAGCAGAGGAGCTGGGGAGATGGCTTAGAGGTTAAGGCGTTTGCCTGCAAAGCCTATGGACCCTGGTTCGATTCCCCAGGACCCATGTAAGCCATATGCACAAGGGGGTGGACGACATCTGGAGTTCGTTTACAGAGGCTGGAGGCCCTGGAGTGCCCATTCTCTCTGTCTACCTCTTTCTCTCTCTCATAAATATATATATATATATTTTTAAAGCAGAGGTTCCCTGGCCCATTTATTCTGTCTCTCTCTGTTTGCAAATAAATAAATAAAATAAAAACTTGGGGTTGAAGAAAAGGCTTACATAGAAAGCCAGGATGTCTGTGACTATGTCAGAAAGCACACTAAGGCCCTTAATTCCCCAAAATTGACCAGCATTCTAAGCAAGCACCTTTAACCTCTGAGCCATCTCTCCAGCCCCTTGACCAGCATTCTAATTTGCAGTGGGGTGCCGGTGACTGTCACAGACAAGGCATGCCTATAGCAGGCTTGTGAAATGTGGCTGATTGGCAATGAGGTGACTAAGGATAAATCCAGCCATTGTGTCAGATATTAATTGTACGCTAGAATGAATGTGCTATTTATAAATCCCAGGATATCTGAGAAAACTTCCCCAGGGTTCACAACTGATGTCAACACTTTAAGAAATATTGCTTCAACGTGGTTTTCTGTGTATGTCACTATTTTTAAAACTATGAGCAGAATGTTTTCTTGCTCTACTGGAAGTTATCAGATCTCATTTTGAAGTTTTGTCCCTAAGACATCATTCCTAGCATCTTCCAGAAACCTTGTTTCATAGCCACTGTTGCTATGTTTGTTTGTTTTTTTTTTTTTTTTTTTTTTTTTGGTTTTTCGAGGTAGGGTCTCACTCTGGTCTAGGCTGTATTCTCAGGGTGGCCTTGAACTCATGGCAACCCTCCTACCTCTGCCTCCCAAGTGCTGGGATTAAAGGTGTGCACCACCACGCCCGGCTTGTTGCTATGTTTTAAGACAGACCATTTATCTTCCTTTTCCTGCAGCTGAACTCTACTTTAGCCCTAAGTCTTCTTTTAGCAACCACCTTCTTAGCAATGCTCGCTGGAGTCCAGAGTCATAAAGGAAATACATGAAGATTCACATCAGGCCAAGTTCAGTTTATAGCCCTTCCATGCTAGGAGGGCATGTTGGATTGGCGTGGATGGGGTGGAATTCTGGCTCCTCCTCCTTTCGTGACACTGCAGTAGTAACCAGTAGGTTCATAGACTACTAAGGCATCTGAAAGCACTCAAGGGAGTTAGAAGAATCCACAAAGCAATTCCTAGCACACAAATGAGTGTGGTAATTTCTCCCAGCTCTCAGCTTTTGGAATTCAGAAGGTGTAATTAAAAGAGCACCTAGCAGCCGGGCGTGGTGGCGCACACCTTTAATCCCAGCACTCCAGAGGCAGAGGTAGGAGAATTGCCGTGAGTTGGAGGCCACCCTGAGCCTAGAGAATGAATTCCAGGTCAGCCTGGGCTAGAGGGACACCTTATATCAAAAATACAAAGGAAAGGGCTGGAGAGATAGCTTAGTGGTTAAGGCGCCTGCCTGCTAAGCCTAAGAACCTGGTTCCAATCTCCAGGTCCCACGTTTAGCCAGATGCAAAGTGATGCAAGGGCACAATGCCGTACTTGACCACAAGGGGGCGCACATATCTGGATTTCGTTCACAGCAGCTGAGAGAATGTGGGCGCGCCCATCTCTATCTGTCTCCCTCTCCCTCTCTGCCTGTCTCTCTCTGTGTCTCTCTCCAAAAATAAATAAAATAATAAAAAAAATTTTAAAACAAAGGAAAAAGAAAAAGAGCATCTTAAGTAGGCTGGAAAGATGGCTCAGCAGTTAAGGCACTTGACTGTAAAGCCTAATGACCTCCACCAGCTGGAGGCCCTGACAAGCCTATTCTCTTTCTCCTCTTTTCTTTTCTCTTCTCTTCTCTTCTCTTCTCTTCTCTTCTCTCTGTGTGTGCTTGCAAATAATAAAATATTTTAAAAGGTAGAGCTGCAACCAAGATGCTGTATTTTCTACCACCCCAAATGATGTATATAAAAAAGCACACTTTACTAGGTCATAATAATAGGTTCTCAGGGGTGGAGAAATGGCTTAGCAGTTAAGGCGCTTGCCTGCAAAGTCAAAGGACCATGGTTCAATTCCCCAGGACCCATGTAAGCCAGATGCACAAGGTGGTGCATGCATCTGGAGTTCACTTGCAGTGGCTGGAGGCCCTGGCGTGCCCATTCTCTTATTCTTTCTATCTCTATCTGCCCCTCTCTCTCTCAAATAAATAAATATAAAACATAGGTTCTTGGGCCAGATCGGCAGCAGATCTTGGCTTGTTGTTGTTGGCAGCGGCGGTGGTGGTGGTGGGTGTTGCACACTCCCTATACACACACATGGAGAGGCTGAGGAATACATTCGGTGTTCTCCTGTATTGTTCTTCCAGCTTATTTCCCTGAGATAAAGTCTCTCACTAAAATGGGAGCTTCCAGCAGATCGTGTTTTAAGCAGCTTTATTGAGGCATAACATGTATAGCATAAAATTTACCCCTCTCAGTGTACAATTCAGTGGCTTTAACAAACATAGAATTGTGCAACCATCACCACAACCCAACTTTAAAACATTTCCACTGACCCCAGGAAGAGTCCTCTTACCCATCTGCAGTCAATCTCCTTTTCTACCCCAGCCCCAGGCACGCACTCACCTACACATGGCTCCATGAACTCTCTCTCTTTAAATACATTTATTTACTTGAGGGAGAGAACGAATAGGCACGCCAGGGCAAACAAACTCAAGACACATGTATCACTTTGTACATTTGGCTTTACGTGATATGGTGGTTTGATTCAGGTGTCCCCCATAAACTTGTGTGTTCTGAATGCTAGGTCCCCAGCAGATGGAGATTTGGGAATTAACGCCTCCTAGAGGTAGTGTATTGTTGGGGGTGGGCTTATGGTATTACAGCCAGCTTCCTCTTGCCAGCGTTTGGCACACTCTCCTGTTGCTACTGTCCACCTTATGTTGGCCAGGGGGTGATGTCCACCCTTTCTTCATTCCACCCTTTTCCCCACCACCATGGAGCTTCCCCTCAAGTCTGTAAGCCAAAATAAACCCTTTTCTCCCATAAGCTGCTCTTGGTCAGGTGTTTTCTGCCAGCAATGCGAACCTGACTACAACACCTGAGTACTGGAGAATTTAACCTGGGCTATCAGGCTTTGTAAGTGAGCACCTTTAACCACTGAGCGACATCTTCCCAGCCCCATGACAAGACTTTCTCTAGATACACCATATAAATGTAATTATACACCAGTCAACACTGCGTTTTAAACTCTGTTATATGAAAAGGAAATACAAATGAACAAGAAAGAACTTGGACTCTGGAGCCAGACTGCCCAAGTTTAAATCTCTGCTGTCAATTACTAGTGATATGCCTATGTGTAAGTTACTTAACTTATTTTAAATGTGCCTCAGTTTCCTCATCCATACAAGTGGGCTAATAACTGTACTTACCTTGTGGAGTTGTGAGATTTTTTCTTTTAATTTATTTGAGAGAAAGAAAGAGAGATAGAGAGACAGGCAAACAGAATGGGCAACCCAGGGCCTCCAGCCATTGCAAACAAACTCTGGATGCATGCGCCACCTTGTGCATCTGGCTTACATGAGTACTGGGGAATTGAACCTGGTTCCTTGGGTTTCGCAAGCAAGCTCCTTAACTGCTAAGCCATCTTTCCAGCCTGAGTTGTGAGGTTTAGACAAGCTAACATGTGCCGGGCACAAAGTGGGTGCTACAAAAATGTTATGCATTGTTACCTTACGTACCAAGCTCTCATAATTCCTGCGGCAGGAGACAGAGAAGATAGGAGTCCAATCTTACATATGGGAATCAGGGGCCAGGATATATAGCCAATGAAATTGTAACACTCTCTAGCTGTAATACTTGCAAAATCAACCCCAGTCTGCATGTCAGCCCATCTCCCTCCATCCACCCTTCCTCTAAGGAGAGGTCTTTTTCTATAGAATGCATGGCTTCTACTTACCGCAGCTGGGACTGCAGCTTGCCAGCTTTGTTGATGAAATCTTCCCAAACTGGATAGCTCCCCTACAATGAAACAAACATCAATGAGTCACACTGGGACAAAGGCATCACTACATAATTCCAACTATGCCAAGAATAACCTACGGGGAGGGAGGTGTTGTCTTCCTTTGCAGGGTCTGTGCTGTGGGGCCCAGGTGAGCTACCAGGCACTGGCTTGAGCACGGGTTTAGAATCTGCAACCTTCAAATACTACAGGCATCTACAGGAACTAGGCTGGCATATCTAACAAATTCACTTTGGAGTTGGAACACGGTAGGTCAAGATTTAAGAAGCACAGAACGTTCAAGGCTCCATTCTGATCCAGCTGTCCTGAAAGGTGGCCCTGTCAGTCCCCACCTTTGTCCCACACAACAGGGAGAAGGCAGCCAGGCAACTGGGACTCTGTGTAAGCAGTATTAGACTATCAGAATCCCAAGGCTGGAAAGTAACCTAAATACAGCCTAATTACAGCTGATGCTGAATCCCAACCATCAATGTACAATACCCAACAGCTGGGATACCCAGCATACTTGAGCTCACAAGAACCTCATCGCCCTGAGGCAGCCTGTGTCAGCCACCGGTACTTGGTGTTCATGCAGCTCAACCTTCTGGAAGTCCTTAGAATCAAGGACGATAATCTGCTGGGCATGGTGGCGCATGCCTTTAATCCCAGCACTCAGAAGGCAGAGGTCGGAGGATCGCCATGAGTTCAAGGCCACCCTGATACTACACAGTGAATTCTAGGTCAGCCTGGCCTAGAGTGAGACATAAGAAAGTAAGAATAATAATCCTTCTTCCAAATGGAACTGGGTCCCAAGTCCCACCGCACTTCTCCAAGGGACCCTAATGTACATGCTCACCGTACCCTGGAGACGAGCCGGCATATCTCCTTCCTCCTCTGAGAGCTAGACTGAGTACTCACAGACACAGCCGCACATGCGCACAAGCTAGTCTGACCAGGCCAAACCAGACAGCAGCCCGACCCTTCCTTCCCACACACATAAATACATGTTGGGATCAAGAAGCAATCTACCAAGAGGTGACTCAAAATAAACCCAGAAAAGGTAATGTGTGGGAGAGAAATGGTGCTTGCACTCAATCACTTCAACAGAGAACTAGAAACAAACACCTAGGGGTTTAGTAACAGAGCAGAAATGTTATACACCTTGTCAAGGTAAAAATAACATATGCTATCTCTTAATCCTATCAAGGAGAGAAAGGAAAAATTAGAATAAGGTTAGTTATCACATATTTCTTTTTTTAATATTTTATTTTTATTTATTTGAGAGATACAGAAATAGGCAGAGAGAGAGAGAGAGAGAGAGAAGAAAGAATGGGCATGCCAGGGCCTCCAGCCACTGCAAATGAACTCCAGACGCATGCACCTCCTTGTGCATCTGGCTTACGTGGGTCCTGGGGAATCGAGCCTCAAACCGGGGTCCTTAGGCTTCACAGGCAAGAGCTTAACTGCTAAGCCATCTCTCCAGCCCTCATCACATATTTCATTATGGTACCTGTGCATTTGAATGTATGCGCCCCCCCAACAGACTCAGGTGTTTAGGAAATTGAGGTTGCAGCTTCAGCCCTTAGCAAGGCAGATTCCTGCTGGGGTGGGTGGGAGGAGTCACTGGGGGCAGAGCTGAATTCCAACCTAAAGGTATGTGGAGAGATTCTGGGGTCTGGCTGTGCTGGCTTGTGGTGCTGTCTCTGCTTGGATTCGTGAGCACGAGCCAGCTTCTTCCCTCATTTGATAGAACTTCCCCCGGATCTATAAGCTTGAAAGAACTCCCTTTCTCCCAAAACTGTGTCTGGTTTGGAAGTTCATCTCAGCAATGTGGAGCTGACTACAACAGTAGCCACATCAAAATTGTCCACAACTACAGCCGAGTGAGACCATGGGACCACCATCCTAGTGGTTGTGGTCAGCCTTCCTCCAACCCTTCCAGACGTTCTGCACTGCACAGCTCTTTGCTGGGGGCTGTGCTATGCATGAAAATCTACTGGTGCCCTGGTCCCTTCCCACTTGTTAGGTACTAGCAGCTTTCAACCCTTCAGAGATTTCCTAACAAAGCCAGGCGTGGTGGTGCACACCTTCGATCCCAGCACTCAGGAGGCAGAGGTAGGAAGATCGACATGAGTTCAAGGCCACCCTGAAACTACATAGTGAATTCCAGGTCAGCCTAGGCTAGAGCGAGACCCTATCTTGAGGGGGAAAAATAAAAAAGATGTCCCAAGATGACAAAATCACTCTTGGATTAGAACCGTTGCCTGAAGAGAGCACCTAAAACTGTTTCTTTACCAAAATAAATTAGTTTATCTCAACTTCAGCCATTTGCTCAGTATGACTTCGTTTCAAACGTTTCCTTCTATTAAATGAAAAGTCTGTATTTTATTTTGAAAATGATATGCACAGCTGGAGAGATGGCTTAGCGGTTGAGGCATTCATTTGCCTGCAAAGCCAAAGTAGCCAGGTTCTATTCCCCAGGACCCACCTAAGCCAGATGCACAAGGTAGCACATGCATCTAGAGTTCGGCTTGCAGTAGCTGGAGGCTCTGGCATACCCATATTCATTCTCTCTCTCTCTCAAACAATAAATAAAAATATTTTTTAAAAAGAGGGCTGGAGAGATGGCTCCATATAAGCCAGGTGCACAAGGTGACCTATATATGGAGTTCTGTTTGCAGCAGCTGGAGGCCCTGGCACGCCCATTCTCTATCTGCCTCTTTCTCTCTGTCAAATAAATAAAATTAAAAATAATTTTAAAAAGAAAATAGAAAAATAAAATAAATAGAATAAATTAAAAAATAAAAGAAAAAAGAAAACAAGAGAAACACGTTGCTAAAAATTGCCTATTCATGCACGTCTCTGGCTAAATTCTATCTAAAGATGTGCACAGAAGTATTCAGAAAGCTGCCTGGTCATAATGAATGGGTTACTCTGAAACCTGAGATTGAGAGCAATGCACTGCGTCCTTCATTGTACTTCCCTCTATGGCTACAGTTGTTTTGTTTTGTTTTTATAAGGGTCATATATCATTTTAATGAAAACAATAAAGTCATTACATAAAAAAATTTAAGAGCAAATTAGAGGTTCTGGCAACAGTTGCATAGAATTCCCAACCGCCCAAGCCCTGAAGTGTGTTTCGCACATGGCGCTAGCTCCCCTCCAGCCACCCGCCCTGCCCTGCCCGGCTACAGCACAGCCTCTGTGTTTATGCCAAGGCCGTTTGCTCCCATGAGACACTACACTGTACATGGCAGGCATCCTGCCGGACTGATTCCTGGAGCCTTTGGCAGCTGTGTCTGAACTACTACTGTCAAGCAACATCTGAACTCAGGTTTTGTCACTGCATGGCTTCCAGGAGCCCTGCGGGTGTGTTAACAAATGAGCGGGGTGTGGTACCTAGTCCCTGTAATCCTAGCACTTGGGAGATGGAGGAAGGAAGATTATGAATTCAAGGTTATCTTTGTTTTTATTTTTATTTATTTGAGAGTGACAGAGACAGACAGAGAGAATGGGCATGCCAGGGCCTCCCGGCGCTGCAAGCAGACTCCAGATGCATGCCACCTTATGCGTCTGGCTTGCGTGGGTACTGGGCCTCATCACATATTTCATTATGGTACCTGGCAGTTTGAATGTCGCCCCCCCCAACAGACTCAGGTGTTTAGGAAATTGAGGTTGCAGCTTCAGCCCTTAGCAAGGCAGATTCCTGCTGGGGTGGGTGGGAGGAGTCACTGGGGGCAGATCTGAATTCCAACCTAAAGGTATGTGGAGAGGTTCTGGGGTCTGGCTGTGCTGGCTTGTGGTGCTGTCTCTGCTTGGATGCGTGAGCACGAGCCAGCTTCTTCCCTCATTTGATAGAACTTCCCCCGGATCTATAAGCTTGAAAGAACTCCCTTTCTCCCAAAACTGTGTCTGGTTTGGAAGTTCATCTCAGCAATGTGGAGCTGACTACAACAGTAACCAAATCAAAATTGTCCACAGCTACAGCCGAGTGAGACCATAGGACCACCATCCTAGTGGTTGTGGTCAGCCTTCCTCCAACCCTTCCAGACGTTCTGCACTGCACAGCTCTTTGCTGGGGGCTGTGCTATGCATGAAAAATCTACTCGGTGCCCTGGTCCCTTCCCACTTGTTAGGTACTAGCAGCTTTCAACCCTTCAGAGATTTCCTAACAAAGCCAGGCGTGGTGGTGCACACCTTCGATCCCAGCACTCAGGAGGCAGAGGTAGGAAGATCGACATGAGTTCAAGGCCACCCTGAAACTACATAGTGAATTCCAGGTCAGCCTAGGCTAGAGCGAGACCCTATCTTGAGGGGGAAAAATAAAAAAGATGTCCCAAGATGACAAAATCACTCTTGGATTAGAACCGTTGCCTGAAGAGAGCACCTAAAACTGTTTCTTTACCAAAATAAATTAGTTTATCTCAACTTCAGCCATTTGCTCAGTATGACTTCGTTTCAAACGTTTCCTTCTATTAAATGAAAAGTCTGTATTTTATTTTGAAAATGATATGCACAGCTGGAGAGATGGCTTAGCGGTTGAGGCATTCATTTGCCTGCAAAGCCAAAGTAGCCAGGTTCTATTCCCCAGGACCCACCTAAGCCAGATGCACAAGGTAGCACATGCATCTAGAGTTCGCTTGCAGTAGCTGGAGGCTCTGGCATACCCATATTCATTCTCTCTCTCTCTCTCAAACAATAAATAAAAATATTTTTTAAAAAAGAGGGCTGGAGAGATGGCTCCATATAAGCCAGGTGCACAAGGTGACCTATATATCTGGAGTTCGTTTGCAGCAGCTGGAGGCCCTGGCACGCCCATTCTCTATCTGCCTCTTTCTCTCTGTCAAATAAATAAAATTAAAAATAATTTTAAAAAAGAAAATAGAAAAATAAAATAAATAGAATAAATTAAAAAATAAAAGAAAAAAGAAAACAAGAGAAACACGTTGCTAAAAATTGCCTATTCATGCACGTCTCTGGCTAAATTCTATCTAAAGATGTGCACAGAAGTATTCAGAAAGCTGCCTGGTCATAATGAATGGGTTACTCTGAAACCTGAGATTGAGAGCAATGCACTGCGTCCTTCATTGTACTTCCCTCTATGGCTACAGTTGTTTTGTTTTGTTTTTATAAGGGTCATATATCATTTTAATGAAAACAATAAAGTCATTACATAAAAAAATTTAAGAGCAAATTAGAGGTTCTGGCAACAGTTGCATAGAATTCCCAACCGCCCAAGCCCTGAAGTGTGTTTTGCACATGGCGCTAGCTCCCCTCCAGCCGCCCGCCCTGCCCTGCACGGCTACAGCACAGCCTCTGTGTTTATGCCAAGGCCGTTTGCTCCCATGAGACACTACACTGTACATGGCAGGCATCCTGCCGGACTGATTCCTGGAGCCTTTGGCAGCTGTGTCTGAACTACTACTGTCAAGCAACATCTGAACTCAGGTTTTGTCACTGCATGGCTTCCAGGAGCCCTGCGGGTATGTTAACAAATGAGCGGGGTGTGGTACCTAGTCCCTGTAATCCTAGCACTTGGGAGATGGAGGAAGGAAGATTATGAATTCAAGGTTATCTTTGTTTTTATTTTTATTTATTTGAGAGTGACAGAGACAGAGAGAGAGAATGGGCATGCCAGGGCCTCCAGCCGCTGCAAACGAACTCCAGATGCATGCGCCACCTTGTGCATCTGGCTTACGTGGGTACTGGGGAATCTAGCCTCAACCTGGGTCCTTAGGCTTCACAGGCAAGCGCTTAACCACTAAGCCACCTCTCCAGCCCTCAAGGTTATCTTTGGCTACCAAGTTCAAAACCAGCCAGGGCTACATGAGACCCCATCATGTTCCTCCAAGCCCCTCCCCACAAAAAGCAAATGAAACCTTGAGAGAGCTCAGGTCACCAGTGCAAGCCCATCAAAATTTCCTGAGGATCCAAACCTTAATACCAATACATTTACCATTTCCTTACTAAGCCCAGAGATGAACAGCCGTCTCACTGTCTCGAGCTGACCTCCAGAGACCTCTGTTCAGAGGGGTACAGGCTGCAGACACGCTCAGAGCACTGAGGTTCATAGTAGCCTCACCTAGCCATGCCTTGTTCTCATTTACCAGATCTGAAAGGGGGCCCTTCTGAAAAGCCCAAGGCCATTCCAAAATGCCACCCGCCTTCTGCTAGCTGGAGGCATCACAAGGGAGCAGAACATGAGAAAAAGGCCCTCCCCACCCAAACACCCCTGCCCAGGATACCCTAGAAAATATTTATCAAGAAGAGTTGAAGAAAACTAGGTGTGGTGGCACACGCCTGCACTCCTAGGAGTTGGAGGTGGGAAGACCAGAAGTTCAAGGCCAGGCTAGACTGTATCATGAATTCAAGGTCAGCCTGGACTCCATGAGTCTCTCTTTTGGTTTTGTTTTGTTATTTCTTTTTTTAATGATTTTTATTTTATTTGTGTGAGAGAGAGTGATTGAGAGAACGAGCGCACTAGGGCCTCCAGCCATTGCGAATGAACTCCAGCTGCATGTGCCACTCTGTGCATCTGGCTGACGTGGATCCTGGGGAACTGAACTGGGTCTTTTGACTTGGCAGGCAAGCACCTTAACCAGGAAGCCATCCCTCCAGCCCTTGTTTTGTTTTTTCTGAGGTAGGGTCTCACTCTACCCCAGACTGACCTGGCACTCACTCTGTAGTCCCAGGCTGGCCTTGGACTCACAGTAATCCTCCTACCTGTGCCTCCCAAGTGCTGGGATTAAAGGTGTGCGCCACCATGCCCAGCTTCCATGAGTCTCTATCTCAAAAGCCACAATAAAATGTTGAGTTGGGAGGAGCTGAAGAGATAGCTTAGTGGTTAAGGCCCTTGCCTGTGAAGCCTAAGGACCCCGGTTCAAGGCTTGATTCCCCAGTACCCATGTAAGCCAGATGCACGAGGTGGTACATGCATCTGGAGTTTGTCTGCAATGGCTGGAGGCCCTAGTGCGCCCATTCTTTCTCTCCCCCTCTTTCTCTATCTTTCTCAAATAAATAAATAAGTGGAAAAAAATGTTGAGTGGGGTGCTGGAGAGACGGCTTAGTGGTTAAGGTGCTTGCCTGCAAAGCCATAGGACCCAGGTTCAATTCCCCAGGACCCACATCAACCAGATGTACAAGGTGGCACATGTATCTGGAGTTTGTTTGCAACAGCTGAGCTGGCACGCCCATTCTTCTCACTATCCCCCAACCTGCCTCTTTCTCTCTCAAATAAATAAATTTTTTTTTAAGTTGAGTGGGGGCTGGAGAGATGGCTTAGCGGTTAAGGCGCCTGCCTCCTAAGCCTAAGAACACTGGTTCCAATCCCCAGCGGTTCCAATCTCCATGTCCCACGTTTAGCCAGATGCAGTTACGCAAGGGCGCAATGCCGCACTTGACCACAAGGGGCAGACACATCTGGATTTTGTTCGCAGCAGCTGAGAGACTGCTGGCGCGCCCATCTCTGTCTTCCTCTCCCTCTCTGTCTCTCTCTGTGTGTCTCTCTCCACAAAAAAAAAAGTGGCATTCTTTAACATGCTGGAATTGCCAAATGCAAGAGCATAGGGCTGAGTTCTAGTCACTGCCTACCACGCAGTTTACTGGAGAGAACACTTGACCGACCGTTAGGGTCCATTTCCCCATCATAACAATTCATACAATTCCATCACTTCTTAGCCTTTTGGCTAAGACAAAGCGTAAAACAGTTCTATCACCCTTACCAGCAATACCACTTATTAAACAGTGAGAGAATATGGAAAAGGTATAAGGAAACTTGAGTCTAATCTCTTGGATTGAATCTAAGCACTCCTGTGTATTGTGTGACACTGGCACTCCCATGACATTGAGCAAGTCCCCAGATCTCTGCACAGGGACATCACTGGTATGGGGCATTGATGAGGTTACAGAGATGTCAAGGAGACTCTGCACTCCTGTGTATCCTACAGCACTTCACAACAGCTAAGACAAGGATCAACTGAAGTTGCCATCACCGCTGATGAACAGCTAACGAAAATGTAGTGTGGCTACAGTGTGGAATACTAGTAAGCCATAAAGAATGCAATCCTGGGGGCTGGAGAGATGGCTTAGTGGTTAAGCACTTGCCTGTGAAGCCTAAGGACCCCAGTTCAAGGCTTGATTCACCAGGACCCACGTAAGCCAGATGCACAAAGTGGCACATGCATCTGGAGTTCATTTGCAGTGGCTGGAGGGTCTGGCATGGCCATTCTGCCTCTTTCTCTGTCTCTCTCAAGTAAATAAATATATACGCAATCCTGTCACTGAACCAGAATGGATAAAGGCGTGGGGCGCGGGGGGGGGGGGGTTGCAGCATTACACTAAATGAAGTAAACCAGGCAGGAAAAGCAAACCCACCTGCTCTCACTCATGTGGAATCAAAGAGAAGGTTGATCCCATAAACTACTACAAAACAGTGCTTACCAGAAGAGCAATGGGAACGCTGGTCAAAGGATATTTAATCATGGTTAGATAGGAAGGGGAAAGTCCAGAACACAGAGACAGAAGACAGACAAATGGTTACCTAGGGAAGGAGGGGTAGAAAATCACTACGTGCGGGAGAGAAATTAGGAGCCACTATGGAAGGCTCTTAAGTTTCTATTTTGGGCAATGAAAATATCCCAAACAGTGCAGTGACAGGTGTCTGAGGACACACTACAAAGCACTGACTGACTATACACATGGCAAACCGTGCAGGGAGTACACTGTTTCTCAACGAAGTTGTATGGAGACACAAGGACACCTAAAAGGGGCCAATGCAGCGGCTGCACATGCACGGAAAGGGACACGCTGGATGTGATGGGGGGGCAGCCACACAGGCTCCGAGGGACCGTGTTCAGGATGTTGACTGGGAGCCTTGCTGCAAACCAGTCCTAAGGTGAGGATGCCTCCTTCCTGGTCCTAAGTGTAGAACCAGACAAGGTGGGAGGGAATCTGCATCTCAAGATGAGATACCCCACTTAAGAACAGACCAAAGGGGCTGGAGAGATGGCTTAGTGGTTAAGGTGCTTGCCTGCGAAGCCTAAGGACCCAGGTTCAATTTCTCCAGGTCCTATGTAAGCCAGCTGCACAAGGGGCGCGTGCATCTGGAGTTCGTTTGCAGTGGCTGGAGGCCCTGGTGTATCCATTCTCACACTCTCTATATCATTTTCTCCCTCTGTCTCAAATAAAAAATAACAGACCAAAGCAGGGCTGGGAAGAAGATGGCTCCGTGGTTAAAACGCTTGCTTGCAAAGTCATCAGCCCAGGTTCAATTTCCAAGCTGACCATGGAAGGCAGATGTGAAAGGGTGGCACAAGCGTCTGGTGTTCATTTGCACAGAGGTAAGAGATCCTGGCACACCCATAGACACATATGCATGCACATACATGTGCAAATAAATGGAAAATTTTTAAAAAATAGAAATAGACCAAGGCAATTAGATCCATGGTATCAGTTGGTTTGTCTGCCACTCATAAAGAGATGGCAGGGAGGAGTGCTCACACACCTCCATTATAAAATTCCTCACTTAGGTTAGAATAAAGCAAGTGATAGAGTGCACTAGACAGTGGTATGGCCTAACATAGATGAGGCCCCAGGTTCAATTCCCATCACTGCACAAAAAAAAAAAAAAAGAAAAGAAAAGAAAGAAAAAAAAACACCCTCTTTACCTGTCTCCACATGGAACCTCACTTCAGTCACTACCAAATTAGCAATAAAAAGGAGGGTTCCCTCTCACCAAGGGGTACAGCACATGGCTCCCCACCTACAAACGCCCACTCAGTCAAAAAGAAGGCTGCCAAAAGCAGCTCTCCTGACTTAATGCTATTTGACAATCTATCAAAGAGTGTCAGGCCCACCTGTTTTAGACAATCTGTAATTTAATGGATTCTTGTGTGTGTGTGTTTTTTTTTTAAATCAACTTCTAAGAACAGAAGACAAAAACCTGATTGTTGAGAAATGGAAGGGAAAAGTGTGTAAATGCTATTAAAACTTGAAAGCAAGGTGATGCCTGGTTGTACCGGATTGCTTTATAAGTTTCTTTCAAGGAAAAAAGTTTCTACCCACCTAAAGTAGTTTTACGACATTAAATTCAAACATTTGAAGGTCATGAGCAAGGAGGACGAAGGTAACTGTAGAGAAGTTAAAATTAATCCCAGCACTCAGGAGGCAGAGGTAGGAGGATTGCCATGAGTTCGAGGCCACCCTGAGAGTACAGAGTGAATTCCAGGTCAGCCTGAGCTAGAGTGAGACCCTACCTCGAAAATAAAATAAAATGATGGAGGAGGAGGAGGAGGGGGGGGAGGGGGAGGAGGAGGAGGAGAAGAGAGAAATGAGCCAGGCGTGGTGGTACATGCCTTTAATCCCAGCACTCAGGAGGCAGAGGTAGGAGGATCACAGAGAGTTCAAGGCCACCCTGATATTCCAGGTCAGCCTGGGCTAGAGCAAGATGCTATCTCGAAAAGCCAAAAAAAAAAAAAGAAGAAGAAGAAGAAGAAGAAGAAGCAGAGAGAAATGAGCCAGGCGGGGTGGCGCACACCTTTAATCCCAGCACTCAGGAGGCAGAGGTAGGAGGATCGCAGAGAGTTCAAGGCCACCCTGATATTCCAGGTCAGCCTGGGCTAGAGCAAGATGCTATCTCGAAAAGCCAAAAAAAAAAAAAAAAAAAGAAGAGAGAGAGAGAGAGAACCTGGGGGACAGAGCAAAGAGGAGAGGTTAGCAACAAGATGCTCATACTCAGGTTTCAGAAGAACTTGCAACTCAAGTCCCCCACACATGCACAACCCTGCCGGAAGCCATGTCCCATGCTCTAGAGCACATGAAGAACCTGCAGAGAGCTGCTCCCAGGTTCCGACCAGTTTGTGCAGTGTTCTGTGCATGGTGGAAGAAATCCTGAGGAATTAACACTGTCCCAGGCTAAGGGAAGGTCACACACATCCTTCCACAGCAGTGTTCACCAGGGAACACAAGCAGGTTTTAGAATTTCCAGACACACCACCACCAAAGAGTATAAGAGTCTGCAGGGCAAGGTGGCACATGCCTTTAATCCCAGCACTTGGGAGCCTGAGACTACACAAAGAAGTCCAGGTCACACTGGGCTAGAGTGAGGCCCTAGCTCAGAAATCAAAACAAAACCACCACCACCACCAAAAAAAAAGAATCTAAGAATCTGCCAGCACCCAGGTTCTGCTTCAACCAAAGGCACAGTTAAAGAAAGACCCTCCTGGACTGCAGAGATGGCTTGGCAGTTAAGGCACTTGCCTGTGAAGCCTAAGGACTCATGTTTGACTCTCCAGGTCCCATGTAAGCCAGACACACAGTGGCACAAGCATGCAATGCTGCACATGTGCACAAGGGGCACATGCATCTGGAGTTCAATTGCAGTGGCTGGAGGCCCTGGAGCACCAATTCTCACTCCCCCATGTGCACACTTGCTTTTGCTCTCTCTCACACACACATTTGACCTTGCCTCAAAAAAAAAAAAAAAAAAAAATAGAGCAAGGATTATACTTGGTGAGGTAACCCAGGCCCAGAAAGCCAAACGTCACAGGTTCTCTCTTATGTGGATCCTAGCTACAAATGATTGGACTTCTATGTGAGTAAAAATAAAACTCAGTAGCAGAAGCCAGTCAACTAGAAAGGGGATATAAAGGGAATAGAAAGGGAGGGAGGGGGGACTTAATAGGATGGTATTGTATATATGTAACTAGAAGAACAGATTAATGGGGGTGAAAAGGCCTAAGTGAGGCCAGGGGAGGAAATTGAGTAAAGGAAAGGTGGAGGGAGGGCTAATCAAAATCTAAGAGGATATAAATAAGTCAAATGGAAATACTTTTCTGGACAATGGAACACTCAGAGCCATAGATTGTTACTAGAAAATTTTCAGTGCCAGGGATGGGATACCTTCCAGTGGGTTGTTGGCCAGGGAGGTCACAGATACTCCCAAAACATTATAGGGCATTGCCAAGGCCCTTGGTTTCCCACCAGGAATAGATGGTAAGACCCTATTGCTGAAGATTCCACATTCTTGGACTGCAAGGTCACTGAGAAATCCTGCTGGAGCTGAGCTGAAAGCCTTCTCTGTGTAGATCAGCTGACAGAAAGCTAGAAAAGATACACTGCATGCAGTTCAGTGGGAAAGAGAGAAATCACCAGATATTCAAAAGTGGACACTGCAAGCCTTAAATTTGGCCAACCAGGACAAATGAGCCAATGGATGCAACAGTGGCATGTCTGTTATGGGGGAAACCAACCACTCTAATTGGTCTGGAGGCCTGCTCCATAGGAGGGAACACATCCCTGATACTGAAAACCTACAACAGAGGCAGTCATGAGCCCTAGGGATGTAATATCTGCTGGTATATATACTATGCTCACCAAACTTCCTGGTAAGCACTTCTCTTAATGTTCATACCCATGTATTAATGCTACTCTCACTTTTAGTTAGAGAAGCTTCTCTTCTCGGATGGCAATGACCTCTGGGATGACTCAAAAGGCACCATAGTGCTAAGAAGTGACAGAGGAGTGCTCAGCACTGAAACGTCTCTATCACACCTTCCAAGGCTCAGGGTCCATTGGAGAAGAGGTGGCAGAAAGAATATAAGAGCCAGAGGAAGGGTAGGACTCCTTACAATGCGTTCCTCCAGACACAAAATGGCCTGGATATCCATGACCTTGCAGTGCCTGATACTACCTACATAAGATCATAATAATAGGAGGAAAAGATGATGACATCAAAATAGAGACTGATTGAGAGGGGGAAGGTGTATAATGGAGAGTGGAGTTGCAAAGGGGAAAGTGGGGGGGGGAGAAGGAATTGCTAAGGGTTATTGTCCACAATTATGGAAGTTGTCAATAAAAATATAAATAAAAGGGCTGGAGAGATGGCTTAGCGGTTAAGGTACCTACCTGCCTGTGAAGCCTAAGAATGCTTGTTCAAACCTCCAGATCCCACATTTAGCCAGACGCAAAAGTGACACAAGCGCGCAATGTTGCACATGCACACAAGGGAGCATCGTTCACAGTGGCTGAAAAGGCCCTGGTGTGCCCATTCTCTCTCTGCCCCTTCCTCTCTGTCTCTCAAATTAAAAAAAAAAATTTTAAATAAATAAATGAAGACACTCCACCCAGGAGCCATTAGAGGCCTTGGAAAAGTGAGCATAGAGCCTTAAGAATGCTTGAACACAAAACTAGATCACACCAGGGTGGGAGAGAAAGGAAAGGGCCCTAGTAAAGATGGGGTAAGAGTCGGGCGTGGTGGCGCACACCTGTAATCCCAGCACCCAGGAAGCAGAGGTAGGAGCACTGCCATGAGTTCAAGGCCACACTGAGACTACATAGTGAATTCTAGGTCAGCCTGGGCTACAGTGAGACCCTACCTTGGGAAAAAAAAAAAAAAAAAGGTAAGAGAAAGTCCTACTGCACACATATTAGCAGGACTCCCTTTGCGCCACGAGCCAGTCTCCAGTACTTGAGTGGCGGGCTTCCCTGAACAACATGACCTCACTTCTCAGGTCTGCAGCCACCTACCCCACACCACCCCATGACTGTCTTCTCTTCAAACCTCCTGGGACATTCAACAATCCTGCAAACTCCTACTCATCCATTACTACCCAACTCAACGTTGCTTCTTCTAGAACATTCTGTCACCCTTCCTGCCTACCCTCCTGAGTTAGCTGCATCCACATCCTCAGCTTAATACCTCATGTGATTCCTCTAGGAGTCAAAGTTTGTCCTCTCAACCACAGGACCAGGACCAAGAAATAGGGGAAGGAAAAACATTCCCAGGGCTGGAGAGATGGTTTAGTGGTTAAGGTGCTTGTCTGCAAAGCCAGAGGACCCAGGTTCGATTCCCCAAGACCCATGTAAACCAGATGCACAAGATGGTGCATGTGTCTGGAGTTTGTTTGCAGAGGCTGGAGGTTCTGGCGTACCCATTCTCTCTATCTGCCTCTCTTTCTCTTAAATAATGTTTTAGAAAGAAAGAAAGAAAGAAAGAAAGAAAGAAAGAAAGAAAGAAAGAAAGAAAGAAAGAAAGGAAGGAGGGAGGGAGGGAGGGAGGGAAAGGAGGGAGGGAGGGAAAGGAGGGAGGGAGGGAGGAAAAAATTCCAGTTAGAGGCTTACAGTCACAATGACAAGGAAACAGAGAGCCCAGCTGACCCTTCCAGAGTGACACTGGGATGGTGCATCACCAAGAAAAGCAAAACTGAGCAAAGTGGACAAAATGACCACGGAAAGCCTTCAAGGCTAAGGCCCAGAGTTAAGCCACAAGTGAGACGGCAAAGCAGCTGTCATCAAAATGACAGCCAGTGACATCAATTCCAAGCCAGCCAGGTGACTGGCGATCCTGGCTCATGGGTCACACATCTGGTAGCAGCCTGGTCCCTTTAGGAAAGAAAGAATGAAGTCCTGGTCTTATTTTTTTTCCCCCTCCAATTTTTCAAAGGTAGGATCTCCCTCTAGCCCAGGCTGACCTGAAATTCACTATGTAGTCTCAGGGTGGCCTTGAACTCCCAGCGATCCTACCTCTGCTGGGATTAAAGGCTTGCGCCACCATGCCTGGTCTTTTTAAGGGAAAGCCTTCCCAAATTTCCTTCCCCTCAGGAGTTGGGACAGGGGAGGGGAGCAGGGCTAACCAGTGGGAGTTGCCTTTCCCATGCCCACCCTCAAGATGGAGCCATGGAAAACATCCACGTCCCTCTTGCCTTCTCCCTCTTCTTCCACTTGCCCAGAGGCAGAAGACGGCCCAGTATAGGGCAGGGCTCAGGAGTCCTTCCACAGCCGTTCTGACTTGAGCTTGTTTGGCTTGGTTTTCCTTTGTATTAAACAGAGGCCCAGGGTGGCTTCACCCTCGGTGCACAAGGACAAACGCCTCAACACAGCTAGTTAATGGTGCTCCATAAATAATGCACCAACTACCTCGCCTCTCCCAACCCGGCCCCACAGTGATAGAGGAGCACCAGGGACAGCTGAAGGGATCTGATAGCACACTGCCACCCAGGGACCATGGCTTCAGAACCCACAATGTTAGAACAGACAGAAAGCTAGGGAGGACTCTCACAAGAAGGCTGCTGCTCAAAAAATAGGAAGTAACAGGGACAAGGAGTCAAGGGCCCTTGTCTTGTCCAGAAGGGGCCAGAGGCTGGGTTATGGCTGAAGTGAATGCATAGCTCCTCTGTCCGTGCACATGAGCTTGGCTGTCAGCATGTTCCTCCCTGGGCATCAGCACTTTCTAAGCTAAGCACCAGGTATCCATCTGCATCTGCACTTCCGAGCCTTTACTGACTTACTTTACCCCTAGAGACTTTACTAAAGCACAGGACTGACTGCTTGTTCTGAGCTCGGAGCCAGAAGGGGGTATAGTGTATAACGTGAGTGCTGCTGCCGACAGCCACAGAGCACTTTCTGAGGAGCACAGCCTCACTTTACTCTCACTGCATGCTTGGAACAAGGCCTGTGCTATTATTTCACATATAAGGAAACCAAGGCCCAAAGAGATCACAGTGATGGGTACTGACTATCTGACGCCAGATCTTCCTGAATTTGCAGAGGTGAACCTGATTCTGGGACTGTAAGCAGTCAGAGACAAACCCAGTAAGGTCCCAATTCACTCTGAGGCTTCAGAGAGCGACTCAGCCAGTCCCTGGGTTCTGCTCTCCATGTGAGGGTCTGCAGATGCCCAGGTAGAGCAGGGGCAAAGGTCCTCAATTACACAACACCCACGCATAATGAAGCGGCCCAGAGAGCTGTACATCACTCTAAAACCAGACAGGACACCATGGACAAAGAAAACCCTCTTATGAAGCCGGGCGTGGTGGCGCACGCCTTTAATCCCAGCACTTGGGAGGCAGAGGTAGGAGGATCGTCGTGAGTTCACAGCCACCATAAGACTACATAGTGGATTCCAGGTCAGCCTGGACTAGAGCGAGACCCTATCCTGAACAGCCTCCCCCCCAAAAAAGCCACCCTCTTGTGTAGGAAAAAGCCTAACAGGATAGAATCACACTGACATACAGCTGCTGTCACTTGTGGGTGATTTTTATCTCCCTTCAGGTCCCCATGGACACTGAAGTGACCCTTGTAGCCCCCACTCATGTCACTGTGGCCCAGCCCCGGGTCTGTGGGTAAACACGAGGTGCAGTCCTTGGTGAGCCCAGCCTCCAAGCAGCTGAAAAGCAAAGAGAGGGGCCTGGCTCTTCTGACCCAAGCTGAGCACCTCTGGATTCCTCGCTTTTTCGGTGGGTACGCAAAAGAGGGCCAGGGCCCAAGGATGCCTGTCATAGCTTTGTACCCGCAAACCACATCTCCCCACCCGGCCTTCAAGATGAAGGGCTCCTAAGAGCTTCAGATGAAAGGCACTGGGTAAGCCCGTCCGTCATAAGCACCAGTCCTAGGCTTTTATTCTCTGATTGGAGCTTGCCTAATCCACTAATTATCCCTGTCCATCAAGTGAATGACAGCCTTGGGGATAATCAATGGTTGTTTCCTTGCCCACCCACCCTTGCACACTTGACTGAGTGCACCAGCAATAAATGTCTACGAAAAGGAAGACTTACCACAAAAGGTGGTCCCCCCCATCCAGCCGCCCCTCACAAACTGCTCCATTTGAAACTCAACCACTCTAATTAAACCAAGAACATCAGCTTTCCTGCTACTAGCAATGCTGGATCTGATGCCCCAGCTGTTTTCTGACATAGCCTCCATTTAAAAGGTAAAAAAAACCTAAACACATCAACTGCATCTTCAAAGCTGCTGTGGACACATCCTTTGGTCTATCACGGGCAACTGCTATTTATTTTCATTTAATTTACAATGAAATAAAATGTATTATTTAGTCCCTCAGTGTCCACAGTACTGGACATATCTAGAAGTGCTTTCATTGTGGAAAGTTCTGGACAGCATTAGCCACAAAAGCCATCTGTGCTGGGTTTACCACATAATCAGGTTTCAAGGTTGCTGCAGTCAGCTTTGTGGCAGAAAACACCCCACCAAGAGCAGCTTGTGGGAGGAAAAGGTTTACAGACTCAAGGAGAAGTTCCGTGATATCAAGGGAAATGATGGCATGAGCAGAGGATGGACATCATCTCCTGGCCAACATCAGATGGACAACAGCAACGGGAGAGTGTGCCAGACACTGGCAAGAAGCTGGCTATAACGCCCATAAGCCCACCCCCAACAACACACTGCCTCTAAGAGGTACCATTCCCCAATTGCCACCAGCTGAGGACGTGACATTCAGAACACGTAAGTTTATGAGGGACTCCTCAATCAAACCACCACAAAGGTCTGTAGTTTGGTTGATTTTTTGAAGACAAGGTTTCACCATGTAACCCAGGCTGGCCTGGAACGTGTTACAGAGCCTAGGCTGGAGACCTTGTGATCCTCCTGTTTCAGCCTCCTGAATGCTGGGATTTCAGGCATGTATCACCATGCGCTACCCTCTGGATCTTTTCTCTAACCTTTGTAACCCATGTGCTTCACATTCTACAGTTCTTTGAAAATGGAATCCTTCTCCTCTCTTTCATTCCCAGGTTTGCTTGCTCCCTGGACTTTCAATGCTCAATTTTTTTTTGTTGTTTTGCTGTTGTTGTTATTCTACGGGATAGTCCCTCCCATCAAAAGGAGAGATGGTAAGGGTCTTCCTGTGTACCTTACATTTGCATGACCAAATTTTCAAGGCAGAAACTCCTCAAGCCACCTACAAGCCCAAACTGACTTCCTAACCACCATGAGAACAGCCTCGTACACGAAGATGATACCAAGAGTACAAGCGACTTTCACAGCACTGCTGGGGCAGGAAGCCGGCACTCGGTGTTGCGCATGACCCTTCTCACCATACCTAATAAGACACGGAAAGGGTAAGCGACTTGTGCCGTCAGCCAAGGATCTGCCCTCACCCCCACGTCACTGCATCGACTGCTGCAGAGTCCGCCCTTGACAGTGAGATTGTTCCTTCAGCTCCCTGAAGACCAGCTGATCTGAAAACGTGGGAACTCATTATTTAAGGACCCAATACAGAGCCAGGCGTGGTGGCGCACGCCTTTAATCCCAGCACTCCGGAGGCAGAGGTAGGAGGTACTATGAGTTTGAGGCCACCTGAGACTACAGAGTGAATTCCAGGTCAGCCTGGGCTAGAGTGAGACCCTAACTGGAAAAACCAAAACCAAAAAAAAAGAAGAAGAAGAAGAACATGCCAGGTGTCGTGGCCGAGGTAGGAGGATCGCCATGAGTTCGAGACCACCCTGAGACTACATAGTTAATTCCAGGTCAGCCTGGGTTGGAGTAGGGCCCTACCTAGAAAAACCAAAAAATAAAATTAAATTAAAATTTAAAACACAAAACAGAGTTTGGCTGCTTTTACTAAGAACCCCTAAGAAATTTTCTGCCTAGTTAAGCATCCCCAGGATAATAAATACCTTCCCCTGGGAACCTCTGCCCCACAGCACAGGAGCCAAACATACTGCTCCATTCATTCATTTATTCCTGTCAGTAAACAGTCACAAGATAATGAACCCATGCATAATGCCCCACAACCCCCACACCCTGTGAATGCACAAGTCTGGTCCCTGTAACTTCACACGTGCATACCCACACTCATCCACTTCTCTTTCCTGAATGTACCCCTCTGTCACTTGCCTGCCTCTACCTAACTCCAAAACTGTCCCAGAGCTGGCAGTGGTGGCGTGCATGCCTTTAATCTCAGAGGGAGGCAGTGGTAAGAGGATCCCTGTGAGTCTAAGGCCATCCTGAGACTCCATAGTGAATTCCAGGTTAGCCTGGGCTAGAGCGAGACTCTACCTAAAAAAAAAAATGCTGCTGGGCTGGAGAGACGGTTAGCGGTTAAGGCACCTGCCTGCGAAGCCTAAGAATGCCCGTTTGATTCTCCAGGTTCCACGTTTAGCCACAAGCAAAAAGTGATGCAAGGGTGCAATGCTGCACATGCCCACAAGGGAGCACATGTGTGTGGAGTTCATTCACAGAGGCTGAGAGGCCCCTGGCGCACCCATTCTCTGTCTCTCTCTCCAAAAAAGAAAAAAAAAAGCTGCTTCTGTCACTTAGAGATTAGTCCTTCAAGGGACAACAGAACGGACAAACTGCCATGCCCTGGAGAGAGCCCTGCGAGCGCTAGAGGTTCTGTCCCCTAACTGAGCATCTGTGCTCACCCTATTCTCTCCCCAGGCAGGTGTAAGGAAGGGGCTGAGTCTGGCTTGACTGTCCTCAGAGAGAGATTACATGTGGCAAAGACAGGAGCTGGTCCATGAACCAAAACCCATTCCTGGAAGCCAGGACAGATGCTCTGGTAGCCAGTGAAGATTCAAAAGTCACAGATGTCCCCAAGAAAGGGTTCTGTTGATTTCTATCACAGGGTTGTGGGTGTGTTTCTACTGGCTGTCATTCTTTCATGGACAGCTACATCCAGGAGTCTAAGCATGACTCTAGAATCAACTGGCCCAACCTCAGATCTGCTTATTTCATTGGGTGACCTCGTGCAAGTTACTTCACGGCCTGGTTCTGCCCACCTGCCTCTGTAAACAAGGCCAATGGCTAGTTCATGCCTCAAAGGCTGGTTGTGAGACGGGTGAGGCAATCCGAGGCTCAGGAGTTGAGTAGCGCATAGAGCCCAGCCCGGCTTCCATGCATCAACAATAGCGGCAGACTCCTGAACAGGACACTTAATGAGCACCCACTAGGCACAGGCACTGAGGGTGCTCAGTCTAGTGGGCCAGCTGACTAGGGGACCACAATGCCAAGGCCGTGAAGAGCAGCATTCTCCACTTGTAAACTACTAGAGCGGAGTTAACAGGTAGGGATGCCTCATCTAGCTCTCAAAGGAGAAGAGAAGAAAGGATGGAGGGGGCTGGAGAGATGGCTTAGTGGTTAAGCGCTTGCCTGTGAAGCCTAAGGACCCCAGTTTGAGGCTCAATTCCCCAGGACCCACATAAATCAGATGCACAAAGTGACACATGCATCTAGAGTTTGTTTGCAGTGGCTGGAGGCCCTGGTGTACCCATTTTCTCTCTCTCTCTCTCTCTCTCTGCCTCTTTCTGTCACTCTCAAATAAATAAAAATAATAAACAAAAATGTTTTTAAAATATTAAAAAAAAAAAGAAAAACCAAAGAAAAGTAAAAAAGAAAAGTGGAAGGGAAGAAGCATTGCTACAGAAGTCACGACGTGACTCGACTGGTCCACCCGCCCTTTATGCCAGGCACGCAGACGACGGGGGAGGAACAAGAGGGAGCGCTTTCTTGCTTCGTCAGCTACACAAGAAGCTTTGGTAGCTCAAGACCCCCACTGCTACCTACTCCTGTGGCTATCCCAGCAAAACCTACAGAGAACTAGCCAGGTGTTTGCAGAAAGAGCAGACTTTTGAGCCTGGATCTGGATGGGAGAGCCTAGGAATCTGCATCTTAGCACATCGCCTCCAGACACTCCTGCCTCACTAAGAAAACCCATAGAGCAAGACTGGAGAGCCTCTGCAAGAGACAGGGTGCCACGTGCTCCCCGAGTCCTTGGCCTCGGCCATTTCTTGGCGCTTATGTCCACACGGGACATAAGCAGAGAAGGGCTGTGCGAGGCTGTGAAAAGTGCATTCTGGGGCTGGAGAGATGGCTTAGTGGTGAAGGTGCTTGCCTACGAAACCTAAGGACCCAGATTCAATTCCCCAGGACCCATGTAAGCCAGATGCACATGGTGGGGCATGCATCAATGGCTAGAGACGCTGATACACACATTCTCCCATTTTCTCTCTCTCTCTCTTTCATAAACAAACAAACAAACTGGGGCCAGAACAGGGACAAGTGAGACACTGGCCTCCACACCCACACAGTTCATAAACCACTATTCAACCACCACCCATAAGACTGTCTCTCCTCGCTCCCCTAAAAACAAGACATACCCGCTACCTCGCCCCTGCACAGGACCCTTTTAGTTTTCAGGACTGTCACCCTGCTCTACTGCAAGGCCCGTCTAAGAGGGCAGGAATCTGCGTCTGTTTTGTCTGCCATCTCCAGCACTTCAGACTGAACCTGTCACACAGTAGGACCTCAAATATGTGTTCCCCAAATGAATAATGACAGGTATCACATGACAGTCGCTGAAAGTGGCATGGCTTACTGCTCTCGGCATGGACAGGCAAGAAAGAACAGATGCTAGAAGTTTCTAATATAGCACCGGCCTCAAGCCCTTTGTTAACTGAGCTCTTGTGAGCCTGTGTACATAACCCACTTTGGAATCAGTGCTTAGGAGTGAATTCTCTCTACTTAATTGAAGTTTCTAGGATTTCTTCCATTAATTTAAAATTACTTGCATAATCTTTCAGAAGTAATCCCTCATGAAATGTTCTCAAAACATTTGCTAATTTTTTTTTAAGGAAAAAAAAAAACCTGCCTCCTCAGTGACTTAATTAGGGTGTTCCTAATTAAGGCCAGTACAACATCAAAGAGGCCAGGTTCCCTGGGACCCAGGCTCCAAGGGACTCCGTGTCTCTTTCTGGTTGCAGGATGACCTCGGTCCTCCCAGCTGCTGCTCAAGGCTTGGCTGTGGGCTGCTCCTGGCTTCGGCTCCCCATTACCTGCTTCCTATTGGGGTGTCTGATGCAATTATTCAGGCCCCAGATCACATCCTGCTGTGGCGCTGGCTTTGAAGGTTCAGTAAACAGTCACTTCAAAACAAAGAGCAACCATTAAACCAAACTCAAAGACTTCCTTAATGGCTGTGGCGTGCAAGCCCAGCTGCAAGAAGAGGCTGGACCTCCAAAATGAACAGCTGAAGCTGAGGTTCCCTATGCACATCCACAGCCTTCTACTGCAAGACTCTGTCCTGTTTGGCACTCAGGCCTGCAGGGGTGACCCTTGAGGAAGGGGTTCCTCCACCAAGCAAGCGCCAGGGTGGACGCTCACCTTCCTAACATGAGACCCTGTGCTGATAAGATTTTGGAGGGGTGGGGAGTCAAATGCCCAACAATTGCAGGCCAACCGGATCAATTCTTTCCTTCAATACCTCCTCAAAGCAGCTGAGGGGTTGGCCTAGACATTTACAGGTTGTATGTGACACACTGAGTGTGTCACACTCATTACAGAATCTGAAAAGAAAACCTTGAAGTGCCAAGTGGTCACAAGAGGACAGATCCTGAAGCTGATGTCACACTGCCTTGGGCTCAACCCCCAGCTCTGCATCCCACTCCCTAAACAACATGGGCAGAGGGCTAACCTCCTCTGCATCTCCATTTAAACAACATGGGCAGGGGGCTAACCTCCTCTGCATCTCCATTTAAACAACATGGGCAGGGGGCTAACCTCCTCTGCATCTCCATTTAAACAACATGGGCAGGGGGCTAACCTCCTCTGCATCTCCATTTAAACAACATGGGCAGAGGGCTAACCTCCTCTGCATCTCCATTTAAACAACATGGGCAGAGGGCTAACCTCCTCTGCATCTCCATTTAAACAACATGGGCAGGGGGCTAACCTCCTCTGCATCTCCATTTAAACAACATGGGCAGGGGGCTAACCTCCTCTGCATCTCCATTTAAACAACATGGGCAGGGGGCTAACCTCCTCTGCATCTCCATTTAAAGCGGGGTTAGAAGCATTCCAGGAAAGCGGGAATTATAGCAATCTCTACCTCACTGGGTTGTTGGGAGATTAAATGAGTCTTTACTTGACAAGCACTTTAGTGCCCAAGAGTACCAGGCACAGAAATGCTTACTGCATAAGTAAAATAAAACTCCATCCTCAGCTTGGGTGTCATTTATACCAAAGGCCTTCTGTGACTGTCCTCCACTACAAATGGAAATCAGAAGCCCTCCTCAGGAATGCTGAGTTCTTTTTTTTAAAAAAAATTTTTTTTAATTTATTTATAAGCAGAGAAAGGGAGGAGAGAGAGGAAGGGAGGGAAGGGGAGGACGGATGGGCACACCAGGACCTCTTGCTGTTGCAAATGAACCCCAGATGTATGTGCCATTTTACAAGGGTACTGGGCAACCAAACCTGGGCCAGCAGGCTTTCAAACAAGTGCCTTTAACTACTGAGCCATCTCCTGGGCCTTAGGAACACCGGTTTCCGTCCCAGCATGTACCACGATGAATTGTAATGACTGGCCATCTCCCTGGCACAGTGAAGAGCTTCAAGGCAAGCAGTAAGACAGGCTTGCTCTCAAGTGCACCTCCACCAGCCGCCAAGCCCGCACACCGCAGGCACACATCACAGTGCGCGATGTGCATATTGTGTTCTCTCAAGTTATCTGCATATTCAAAACTGGAAAGCACTACATCCTTTTTTTAATATTTGAACTTGCAAGCAGAGGAATAGGGAAGAGGGAAACAGAGAATGGGCACATCAGGGCTACTATCCGCTACAAACTCCAGATGCATGCGCCACTTTGAGCACCCGGCTTTACATGGGTACTGGGGAACCGAACCTGAGACATTAGGCTTCGCAGGCTAACACCTTAACCACTGAGCCATCTCTCAGTACTGCATTCTTGTATGCAATGCATTACACCACTGAAGAGCATTTGTGCATTTCCTGAGACTTCTGAAGACCCAGGACTCACACAGTCTAGCCTGCATCCCTGATGCTTGGACCGGAAGTGTTCAGACTTCAGAGGCTTTGGGTTTAGATTTGCACAGGCTTTTCCAGATGAGCGCCTCTAACTGGAAAGCCTGACGTCTGAAACGTCCAGACACCTAGGACGTCCGAGGAACCATGGCTGGCTCTCAAAGTTTCAGATTCCAGACCCAGGGCTTTCAGACTAGAGACGATGGGCACGCGCTAGAGTCACCCGCGCAGACATCTAAGAGCCAAACCTTCATGTATGCTTACTCTTTTAATCCTCAGCCATTTGAGGAGAGAAATATTGTCCCTCATCCCATTTTACAGACAAGAAAATTGAGGCTAATGTCTGTTTTGAGGGAAACCAATTGCTCTCTGCTTAGATTTCAGACCTGCTCCGTGGGAGGGAATTCATGCCTGGTACTGAAAACCTAGTCAAAAGCCTATGGCTGAGGAGGTCAATAACATCAGGGGAAAACCACTACATTTCACTGACTAAATGGATATAATATGCCCACCAAACAGCCCTCTAAACTTTTGGTTGAAGAAGCTTCTCTTTTCAGGTGGTAGTGATTTTGAGTGACTCAAAAATGGCCAAAGTACTGAAAAAAAAAAATGACAGTGGTATGTTTGGTACTAAGTGGGACATCTCTAGCACACCCTCCAAGGTTCAAGGACCACTGCAGAAGAGGTGGCAGAAAGACTGTCAGAGCCAAAGGAAGGAGAAGAGCACTTACAATACCGTCATTTCAGACACAACGTGGCCTTGACATTCCTGACCTCACTCACAGCCGTTGACAGTACCTACACAAGACATGCATAATAGGAGGGAAAAAATAACGACATCAAAATAGAAGAGAGAGTAGCTGGAAAGAAGAAGGGATTCAGTAGAGGGAGGACTCGGATCAGGGAGAAACAGGAGTATCGGGAGGGGATTATGATCATGGTGAATTGTCAGTATTTATGAAAGTTGCCAATAAATGGTTAAAAGAAGAAAATCGAGGCTATAGAAAGTGGAGTAGGGCTGGAGAGATGGCTTAGCGGTTAAGGCGCCTGCCTGCTAAGCCTAAGAACGCTGGTTCCAATCTCCAGGTCCCACGTTTAGCCAGATGCAAAGTGACGCAAGGGCACAATGCCACACTTGACCACAAGGGGGCGCACGCATCTGGATTTCATTCACAGCAGCTGACAGACTGCTGGTGCACCCATCTCTATCTGTCTCCCTCTCCCTCTCTCTCTGTCTCTCTCTGTGTCTCTCTCCAAAAATAAATAAAATAATAAAAAAATTTAAAAAAAAAACAGACTTCTAAACGTCTGAGTTAAAAAAAAAAAAAAAAAAAAGTGGAGTAACTTGCTCAGAATCATGGAACCAGACAAGCAGCAGTGCGTTGAAGCTAAAGGAAGCCCACTTTTGAAGACAAAGTAACAAAAACTTGGTCAAATAGAAGAACCTTCAGGAGAAGGACCTGGCCCCATGGCACCCGGAAGGATGAGCAAGATTCCACCAGGCAGCAGGGTGGAGACAGCAGGAGAGTGAGAGGCCAGGGTGTGGCTAAGGAAGCTGGAATCCAAGTTGGAGAGCAATGACAATTCAGCCAGGGCCAAATCACAGGGGCCCTTGATCCACCAGGCTCAGGCTGGAGGGTGACACTGGGTGGGCAGGCCAGGAGGAGGAACTCAAACCCTGCCGGGTCTTGGGAAGCCTAAGGACCTAGGTTTGATTCCCCAGTACCCACGTAAGCCAGATGCACAGGGTGACGCATGTGTCTGGAGTTTGTTTATGGTGGCTGGAAGCCCTGGTGCACCTATTCACTCTCTCTCTCCTCTCTCTCTCTCTCTCTGTCTCTCAAATACATCATAATAATAATAATTAATAATAATAATAAAAGCCCTGCAAAAGACCTAACAAAGCAACTCTTCCCTCCCCTCCTCTGGCCTAAGTCTCTCTAACTGACTTTTCTTTCCACAGCCCATTCTCAGCCGGATTAAACAGATTGGTGGGGCTTGCTAATAGAGAAATGGAATTCAAGCAGGCCCTGCTGGGCCAGATGAGGGTTATAATGAAATCAGGGGTGCTTCACTGAGCAAGAAAAAAAAAAAAAAAAACCCTTAGCTTCTTCACTTCCAGAAGCTTCACTACAGGATCTAAATACAACTCCAGAAAAGGTGGGGCAGCATGTGCCCTGAAAGCAGAGGAGATAATTATTATGTTGGTCATGACTTCCTTGCCAGATCTACAGGACAGAGGGGTCATGGCAGCTGATGCCTGAGCACATGCACACCAGGCCCAGGCACCGTGAGACCCGCCCCAAGTAACACTTCAGTTCAGATCCCTCACAACGAAGGCCAGCCATCATCAGACCATTTTACAGACGAGCAAACAGAGGTTCCCAGAGAGGAAGAAACGTGGCCATGGGATTCCCATCAACCCCTTGGGAATCCAAGGTAAACAGCAGCTCCAGAATGCAGTATTCTGGCGGGGAGGTAGGGTCAGGGAACTGTCGTGACCAGCGAGAGGCAAAAGGCAAGCAAAGCAGGGACACTTCTTCCACTTGCTTTAGATCTCTGCAAATAGTCACTCATGGCTATTTCAACTTAAACTACAAGAACACATTTATTTACTATTATTACTTACTTAATGTTTTATTGTTATTGAGTTTTGGGTAGGTTGTTTGTTTTCTTGTTTGCTTAATGCAGGGCCCCGCTCTAGCTCAGGCTGACCTGTAACTCACTCTGTAGCCCATGCTGGCCCCAAACTCAAGAGTGATCTTCCTATGTAAGCCTCCCAAGCACAGGTATTAAAGGTGTGAGCTAACACCCCTGGTTTTGGTTTGTCTGCCTGTTTGTTTGTTTAGTTATTTATTTACTGAGACAAGGCCTCGTAGTCCAGGCTGGCCTAAAACTTGCTATATAATCCAAGATAACTTTGACCTCCTGATTCCCCTGCTTTTAAAAACCTCCCAAATGAGCCGGGCGTGGTGGCACACGCCTTTAATCCCAGCACTCGGGAGGCAGAGGTAGGAGGATTGCCAAGAGTTCGAGGCCACCCTGAGACTACATAGTGAATTCCAGGTCAGCCTGGACCAGAGTGAAACCCTACCTCGAAAAACCAAAAAAAAAAAAACCTCCCAAATGCTGG
Source organism: Orientallactaga sibirica (assembly GCA_036365145.1). Taxonomy (NCBI): domain Eukaryota; kingdom Metazoa; phylum Chordata; class Mammalia; order Rodentia; family Dipodidae; genus Orientallactaga; species Orientallactaga sibirica. The sequence continues at coordinate 749,785 of JAEOAD010000746.1, forward strand.
GATTATAATATGTATCACCACACTTGGACAAAAGTAAATAAAATCAGGAAGAACTCGGTTCCTTGGCCACCCTAGTTCCCTGTCTGGTAGCTAATGTGTCTGACAACGTCCACAGTGCAGAATGGCATAATGGCTAGGTCTATCACAGAGCAATAAAATACTACAAAATATTCTTTTTTAAAAAAAATTTTATTTATTTATTTGCAAGCAGAGAGAGAGAGAGAGAGAGAAGAGAGGGAGAGAATGGGCGCACCAGGGCCTCCAACCACTGCAAATGAACTCCAGACACATGTGCCCCTTGTGCATCTGGCTTATGTGGGTCCTTTGGCTTTGCAAGCAAATGCCTTAACTGCTAAGCCATCTCTCCAGCCCTGCTGCAAAATATGGTTTTGTTGTTGACTTTTATTTAATTTGCTTATTTTAACATTTCATTCTAATTTTTTTTTTTTTGGTTTTTTCATTTTTCGGTTTTTTAAGGTAGGGTCTCACTCTAGCCCAGGCTGACCTGGAATTCACTATGTAGTCTCAGGGTGGCCTCGAACTCATGGCGATCCTCCTACCTCTGCCTCCCAAATGCTGGGATTAAAGGCGTGCGCCACCAGGCCCGGCCATTTCATTCTAATTTTTAAAAATGTTTTTGAAACAGGATCTCACATAGCCCAGGCTGGCTTCAGATGTGCTACATACCTGAGGATGACCTTGACTTCTAATCCTCCTACCTCCACCTAAATGCTGGGATGACAGGTATACACAACTACCTCCGGTTTATATGGTGCCCGGGACCAAACCCAGGGTTTTAAGTATAACTGAGTTATATTCCCAGTCATCCTCACTATCATCATCATCATCGTTATTTTGGTTTTTCGAGGGAGGGTCTCACTCTAGCCAAGGCTGACCTGGAATTCACTATGTAGTCTCAGGCTGGCCTTGAACTCATGGCGATTCTCCTACCTCTGCCTCCCACTTATTTTAATTTTTAACTGTGGTAAAGTATGCTTTACTGTTTTGAATGTAGCTCAGGAAGACCAAGTACACTCACACTGTTGTACAAGGATCCAAAGGAGCTTTTATTCAGGATAGGGTGATATAAGAACGCACTATGGGCCAGGCGTGGTGGCACTCAGGAGGCAGAGGTAGGAGGATCGCCATAAGTCCAAGGCCACCCTGAGCAAACAAAGCAAATTCCATGTCAGCCTGGGCTAGAGTGAGACCCTACCTCAAAAAAACAAAACCAAAAAAAGAATGTACTATGGGGACTGCAGAAAATAGCTTAGCCGTTAAGGTGCAAAGCCCAGTACCCACATAAAGTCAAATGCACAAGAGGGCGCATGCATCTGGAGTTCATTTGTAGTGGCTAGAGGCCCTGGTGCACCCATTCGCTCTGTCTCTCTGCAGGGTGTGGTGGCACATGCCTTTAATCCCAGCTTTGAGTTCAAAGCCAGCCTTAGACTACATAGTAAATTCCAGGTCAGGCTGAGCTAGAGCAAGAACCTACCTCGTGGGGGGGGGGGGAGAAGAAGGAGAAGGCGGCGGCACTCTGGGGGAACTGAAGATGGTGAGGGGAGTCCTGACAGCTTGGTGATACTCAACCCTGGGTACCTAGGGCATTTTCAAAATCCCAGTGTTCCCCCCCAAAGCTCCTCCCTGGGAGAAGGCCAGGTTTCCTCTCTCCAACTCCCAGGGCACTCAGTGGGCCTTTTCCAGACCACACCTCCTCCAGGTCTGGGAGAGCCCTGTCTTGTGGATGGGACAGGAAGGGAGTCCCAGACAATACCTGCCGCCCACCTCTGGCAGTGAAGAATGGTGGAGGCTGAGCAAGCCAATACTTTCACAGCTGTCCGATTCTTTGAGGCAAAGGAAGCAAATAAAAAGACAAACATTTCAAAAGGCACTCGATTGACTTTTTCCACCCACTTAAACTAGACAGGAAAAGAAAAGCCACTTAGAAACTAGGACCAAGGCCATCTATGTCAAGAATCAGCACAGGAGGGTTTTCTGCAGAGCCAGTCAGCATCTCCACACAACCTGTGAGGGGTCCACCTCCTCAGCCCAAACGGGAGGGCCAGCGGGACACGATTCAATGCAGAAAGCTCTTTTACACAATGGGTTCAAGGTAAGGAGTTCCCTTTGAGAAGTCATTGAACTTTGGGTGAACCTGGTTAATTCATATGATTATGGGTGTGAGGAGGTGCCAGGTTTGCATAGCAACCCAGCCTCAGAGATCATGGACTGCAGGCCATGGCCAGTGAGGAGATTCCACAGGCTTTGAGTGTTTACAAGACAGGCACTGAGGACAAGACAAGGGGAGCCTGCTCCAAGGCCTCCCCACTATCTACATGCACACGTGCACACAGACACGCACGCACGCACGCACTCACATGCACACGGGAAGAAACAAGACAACAGGGACCTGCTCAGTCGTCTGTGAGCAAAACTGGTAAGCGGGAGAAGGAAGGAAGCCACGATTCCTCCACATGTCATCCATTAACCATTTTCAGGCTGGAGAGATGGCTTAGCAGTTAAGGTACTTGCCTGCAAAGCCTAAGGCCCCAGGTTCAATTCCCCAGTACCCACATGAGCCAGATGCACAAGGTGGCATGTGTGTCATTTGCAGTGGCTGGAGGGCCTGGCATGCCCACTCATGCTCTCTCTCTGTGTTTCTCTCAAATAAATAAAAACAAAAAACTTAAAAATAAATTAACCATTTTCCAGAGGCTGGAGTAGAGATGGCCCTCCATGGGTCCTCACAGCATCCCTGTGCTGCCTTGCTCCTCCAGCCACACTGAGCAAGACAGATAGGAAGGGGTCTAATGCTTTCCCTAAGACGCCTGTGGTTGCAGGCAGGTGAAACACATCTTCCAGAATCCATTCACACCCCTCCATTCCTTTGGTCCTGAGGCTGGAGCCCTGTAACCTAAGAGGTCAAGGACTGAATACCAGTTCTGCCTCACCGTAAACAAGCTACTGTTTGTCCTCAGGCCTCAGGTTTGTCACATATGACACGGGATGGAGGGATGGCATGGAATCACGTACACTGAGTCCTTAGCAGTAGGGGCTCCCCAAGTCCCTTCCAGCCACTATTTACCACAGGCAATGAACAATGAGCACCTACTATGTGCCAGGTGGCAAGCCAGAGAGCACCTCATAGTACCAACTTTCACAACTGCACAGCGGGTACAAAATACAGCCACTTCTGGTCACGTGGAGCCACAGATGAGGACAGGAGCCTATGCCAAGGTCTTCCAGGGTCTTAAAAGTGAGGAACACTACTCTGGAATCGGCTCTGCACTAAGAATGGTCCGGGTGGTTTCTGATTGTTTTTGTAGCACATCCTCAGATGAACCTGCAGTCAGTATACAATTTAAGGGAGAACCTCGGCATCAAATACAATAGACTTCCAGAAAGTTCCACCAATTAATTTACTTCATTTGTCTCTCCCATGCGCTACTTAATGAAGCCATATTAGCAATACACTTTGCAAATCTGCATTCAAATGCTTACGGCATGAGCCAGTTCCGGTGAAGGAGCCCCAAATATGTCCTGTCTGATGTCCAAACCAGCTACATCTTAGTCTGTTGTTTGGCTTTTGTTTTGTTTTGTTTGTGAGGGAGACGTATTTGGTTTTGCAGAGGTGTGGGTTTGGGGGGGGGGCAAGTGTCTTGAGGGTGATTCCAAGAAATAATGGGAACTCAATGACCTCATTTTTCCATACCAAATTGGACTCTAACCGTTCTCACTACTACGGAAGGAGCCTTGCCAGTCCTCAGCCTGCCTTGCAAAGATGGAAAGAGCCTAGATACAGAAGACACATAAAGCATCTAATGGATCAATAGTTGCGACCTTTTCACCCTCCCAAGCGCTCTAGCAACCTTAAGTGAGCTGGCCAAATAAACAGCGTTGGCTGTTTCCTTGTTTTCCTAGGCTCAGATGCAAAGGTCAAAGGGCAAGCAAGCTGAAAAATGTTCACTGCTTATGTGAAATGTAACTGGAAATGCTGTTTTCTCACCTGCTGGCATCCTAGCAGAATTTGGTGGCTCCAACACAGCCGATGCACAATAAATACTGCAGGATGGGTACATGTTACCCCACTAAGGAGAATGCTTGCTGAGCCAGGCCAAGGCCAGACTCGGTCTACCTTCCGTGCAAAAAACACAACAAGACCTAGGAACAATCTCCTCCCTCCACTGGGGCTCTATGAATTGTAGAATCCAAAACAAAGACTTGGGGGACTGGAAAGATGGCTGATAGGCTGGAGAGTTGGCTCAGCAGTTAAGGCACTTGCCTGCAAAGCTTAACAACACAAGTTCGATTCCCTAGTGCCCACTTAGAGTCAGATGCACAAGGTAAGGCATATGTCTGGAGTTTGTTTACAGGGGCTGGAGGCCTAGTGGGCCCATTCTGTCTGTGTCTCTTCTATCTCTCTCTCTGCTTGCAAATAAATAAACAAAAAAAGACTGGGGGCTGGGCATGGTGGCGCACACCTTTAATCCCAGTACTCAGGAGACAGAGAGGTAAAATGGTTGTGAGTTCAAGACCACTCTGAGACTACATAGTGAATTCCAGGTCCGCTTGGGCTAGGGCAAGACCCTACCTCGAAAAACCAAAAAATTAAAATTTTTTTTTTTTTTTTTTTTTGGTTTTTCGAGGTAGGGTCTCACTCTGGCCCAGGCTGACCTGGAATTAACTATATATTCTCAGGGTGGCCTTGAACTCACGGCGATCCTCCTACCTCTGCCTCCCAAGTGCTGGGATTAAAGGCGTGCGCCACCACGCCCGGCAATTTAAATAATTTTTAAAAAGATAACAAAAGATTTGGGGCATCAACCAACAAGTCCTAAACAATTTGACTAAATAAGAGGCATACAAGGCTTTTCTCACAGAAACCTCAGGACCAGAAAAACAACTTCTTTCCAAACAAGGACAAGATGATTCACACCTTAAAACCCCCCAAAAGAAGGATCTCTTATAACAGAAGCTCCCCAAGCCCCCAGCAGCTCTCTAACCCTCTGGCCAAACACCCACACCCGGCATCTCTCTGCTGCTGATTTTATGACATCTTCACACTGCCTTCTTTTACTTTCCCTTCTTCTCCCATGGGCCCAAGATGAGGAAGCTATAAAACCCTGGCCAAACACAACCATTTGCCAAGAGAAAAGCCAACATGAGGCCCATCTGTCCTTTACAGGAACTCTGCTTGTCCTGCCTTTGTGTGGCTGTCACCATTTATACAGAACGACTCACTGGCTTCCCTCAGAGTACCTGGTCACTGGCTGGGGCCTTGGTTGGGTTTTTATTACCTTCCTAGAGAAAAGTTTATTTTGAAGCATGCAAAGGAAGACTGGCTCCCTTCTCCTGAGAGACGGAAGCCCTTTTCCTCATGGCTGACCACCGTATTGTACCACCATTATCTGGCTGTAACACTCAGCGGGGGAGGAAAGGTAAGGCCTCAATAACCACCAAAGAAGGAAATCTCTTCTGAAAGGAAACCCACATCGGCTGAAAGAGAAAACAATTAGCCCTAAGCCTAGCGGTTAAAGTGCTTGCCTGCGAAGCCTAAGGACCCAGGTTTGATTCCCCAGTACCCACATAAGCCAGCTGCACAAGGTGGCACTTATGTCTGGAGTTTGTTTGTAGTGGCTGGAGGCCTTGGGTGCACCCATTCCCTCTCTATGTACCTTTTCCACTGCACCCCCTCAAATAAATGAATACATTTTTTTTAACTGAGCCCTTGGAGCTGGAGAGAAGGCTTAGCTGTTAAGGTGCTTACCTGCAAAGCTTAAGGACCCAGGTTTGACTCCCCAGTACCCACAAAAGCCAATTGTCTGTAGTTCAACTGCAGTAGCTACAAGCCCTGGTATGCCAGTTCTCTCTCTCTCTCTCATAAAAAAATAAAATAAAAAATAAACGAGTCCTGAGTCAGTAAACAGCACAGAACCTGATTCCCACAACCCTGATGTCATCAGTGACCCAAGGAAAATATGACCATACCTTCAAACTACTCAAAGATTTCCATGGAATTCAAGAAGTCCCTTTAGCTGGGGACAGAGGATACTGATGGCAAAAGGACTGGGGGCGGCAGGGAGAAAGGAACAAGGCCTCTATTCTGCCCAGCACAGGTGCTGGTAACAGGACACCGGGCTAAAGCGATGCGCGTAGCATGGTGCACTCGGGTGCGATGGAGTATGCCTCGGTTCAGCCATATTACATAAGCCCGAACCGGGGCCCATTCGGCTCCTGATGTGTTTGCTGATGCTTGAGCAACAAGGACAAGGGAAAACACTGGATTTTAACATCCAACTTTTTTTTTTTAAATAAAAGTCAATTATTAAAAGAAAACAACTATCCCCAGGGTGAGTGATCCTCCAGTTTAGCCAGAAAGTCTGCTGGTCTTAAAAACTCCCAAAACATCGCCCTTCGTCTGTTTACTGTATTTAGCCCATCCTGCCCAGGATTTGGGTGGCGGCCAAAGAGATTCCAGGACCTTCTGAACAGTCAACGGTCATTTCCAGACCGCTGTTCCCCCAGATAAGCCAACGCGGCCCTTCCTCCAAGCAACATGAAAAGCTCGTCTCCCCTTTCCCTTTGGGGACCAACTCACACCAGGCAACTTGAGGGTGATTTACGTGGATGTCAGGGAAGACAGCCAGTAAGTGATTTCGCATACCACCATTCATTAGCGACCACCTCTACAGCAGGGTGATCAGAGGGGGAAAAACTCCAGGTTTCCTCTCAAGGAATAGATAAATTTTTTCACAGCTGCTGCTTGTTTTCCCTGGCGCTCAATCCCAATGGAAACCAAATGAGGGCTTCTTCCGCATCCTACCCCTGAAGAGGATAAGACACCTTGACAGCCCAGGTCAGAGGGAATGAAGAATCTTTGCAAGAACACAGAAAGAATTTGCCCCAGGGCTGAAGAGATGACTTAGAGGTTAAGGCACTTGCCTGCAAAGCCAAAGGACCTTGGTTCGATTCCCAGGGACCCACATAAGCCAGATGCACAAGGTATGCATCTAGAGTTCGTTTGCAGTGGTGGGAAGCCCTGGTGCACCCATTCTCTCTCTCTGTCTCAAATAAGAAAATAAAAATAATTAAATATTTTTTAAAAAAAGAATTTGCCCCAGCTTTTCTTTTTTTTTTAATTTAATTAATTTATTTGAGAGAGAGAGAAAGACAGAGAGAATGGGCACGCCAAGGCCTCCAGCCACTACAAATGAACTCCAGACACTACAAATGAACTCCACATGTGCCACTTTGTGTATCTGGCTTTACGTGGAGACTGGAGAATCGAACTCTGGTCCTTAGGATTTGCAGTGCTAAGCCATCTATCTCTGCAGCCCCCTCCTTAGCTTTTCTGTGTTAAGGTTCTTTGCCTGTAGAAGCTGAATGGATGGTACCAGGTCTAGAAATTACTCCATTTTTCTCTTGTCCTTTTATCTCCCAAGAGGAAACTGACTCCCTTCCTGCACTGCTGTACACTGTGAGGAATCAAGTGCTATTTATTTAACCGTTTTTCTTACCCTTTTTCTTGCCCTAGTTCCTGAGGAAATCGCCTAAAAAAAAAATGCCAAGATGTCATTCCAAATGTCAAAGCAAACAGAAAGAAGACAAGAAACATGATAAACTCATCATGGAAGTTTATAAAAGAGAAAAAGAGGACAAGCAGGTCGTTAAAGTCAGCTGATTGCAGACATTAAAAACTGTCTTTTCTAACTGGCAACTCCATGCATCTGTGTATTATTTTCTACTTATCCTACCTATATAGGGTCTTTCAACCCATGGAAGTCATTTAAGAAGAAAACCCCCTGAAAACACTTAGCAGTTGTCTTATGAAGCTGGACACCTGCCTCTTATTCCTGATCCCTCCACTCCCAAAATCCAAAGCATAATGTAGTCAGTCACCCTCTGCACCTGACTTATGATAGCTTCTACTGCCAAACCAAACTAAACAAAAATCTAAAATAAATGTGTTTCCCCAGGATGCTGAACAAACCTGCCAAAGTCAAAGAAGCTCTAGATTCAGCACTGGTGGGGCTTTAGGTAAGAGATCTTTAGACAGAAACCCTGAGGAAGAAGGAATGAGGAGCCACTTGAGCACCACAAACGTCGGGCAGAGTCCACTCCCAGCAGCCAGATGGTAGGGGGAAGGCAGCCCACACCTGGAGAATAAGGCTTCGGGTTCAAGCTACTGTTTGAGAAGAACTGAGTCCCAATTCTGGATTAAAGAACAAAGACAGGAAACGCCAGGGGTGATTACTCTGGAACTATGGTGAGCAGACCAGTCAGCTCTCCGGATTCCTTATTCTATTCAGGCACTGGAAACATCATTAACTCCTCCACAAAACACCAGCAGCCAGCTTTACCAACCCATCTCAAATTCCTCCTCTGCACATCAGAATATATATGTGTGCCTCAAACCGTACCTTGCTTTGACTCTAAGGTAGGTGGAATTTAAACCAACAATAAATACCAGAGTCCAAGGAGACACACCAATCTTTGTTCAGAAGAGCACGTCAATAATTCAATGTGGATTGGGGGCAAAGGAATGAAAGGGGCTGTCTTTGAAGAGAGACTAATCCATGTAATTCCAAGTGACTGGATTAGAGGCATTCCTGGGTGAGGAGGCTCTGGCTAACAGATTAGGCTACACGAATGTCAGTTTCTGACAAAAGGAACCACGTCTGTAGGATTTCAAAATGGATAAGAGCAAGACGAGGCACCTTGGCAAAGTTCACCCTGGGTGAGGTGGCACTTGGTTCTAAAAAGGGGAGGCAGGCGTGACAGCTGAGCATTCCTTCCCAAAGTCCATGTGGAGGCCAGAGGCCCCTCCAAACCTTACACTTCATCAGACAAAAGCTTTCCCCAGGCGCCAGGCAGCGGCTGAAGGGGGGCTGTCCACACCCACTCGCCAACACAGCTTTCTAAACCTGCCCACTCTTTTGGAAGCGAGCTTTTAATTAAACACCACCTCGCCGGATCTGTTGAGGCAGACTGGGGCTGGCCTCGATCCAAAGAGAAGCTCCCTAAATAAATACACTTAAAATATATATATATATATCTCCACCACCACCACTCCCAATTCCCACCTTCAGCCAGCTCATGCGGCTGGTTCTATTTCCTCTGCACGGTCACACAAGCCTGGTCTACCTCTGTTCACCAGAAAACCCACATTAGAGCTCAGGGTTATCTCCAGTCCCACCCTTTGCAGGAAAAAAAACCAGGGTGTTGTTCCCCGCCCCCAGCACACACGCGCGCGCGCGCACACGCACTCACACTCACAATCCTTCGGAGGGAAGAAGAGTGGGGTGTGGACGTGTATTGGAGAGGTTTGGATATAGTTGTTTTGGGGAATCCCAAGCTTGCCTTCAGGTTAAGAACCTCTTAGTTGAAGGGCCCAAAGCAAGGCTAGCCTGGGAACTTGTGCACCGCGCCCCCCGGGGAGGCTCGCGGCATGCACACCTCACCAGCTTTGGAACAGACTAATTAAGAACTGATTTGTGCATATCGCCCTACTCCAGGTAGACCTGAAAGCCAAGGGCAGAAGCCGCCTGCCTTGCCAGCCTGCTTCCAGTCCTTCCTCCCCCACCCGCGCCGTCCGCAGCCAGGCAGGGCCCCTGCTCGCGCCAAGCACCCCACCCCACCCCACCCCTGGGGATCAGGTGTTCTCGCGGACGGCCAGTCCCGGGGAGGAGGGGGTGTTGCAGACACTCGGCCCAGAGACAGACAATGGAAAACTTGGAGCCGGAGGGGGGGTCCCCTAAATGCCCCAAAGGAACAAGATGGTGCCGCCCCCTGGGGTAATGAACCAGGGGCTTGGGGTGGTGGCAAGGGACAGAGAGGAGTCTCTCCCTCTAGCTCCAGGGGCAGTCACCCACCTACCCAAGTGACCCAGCCAAGCCCGGAGCGGCGTGACACCCGGGCTTCGGCAGCTCCCGCAGGTGGCCGGCGGGCGGCTCCAGCGCCCGGGCCGGAGGGAGGGGAGAGCCCCGCGGCGAGGTCCGTCCGCAGCCGCGCCCCCTCCCCGGGCGTCCTACCTTCATGTCGCTGATGATGGTCTGGAAGAGGCCTCCGAGCGCGCTGCATTCCTTCTCGATCACAGCCTCCATTTTCCCGGCGCGGCGGGGACACGACTCGCTCCTCGCGGCCGCTGGGGCTGGGCTGGCGCGGGAGAGCAGGGCTCGCCCACCCGGGGAAGCAGAGCGACCGGCCGCCGACGGCGCTGCGGAGAGCTCGGGGATGCCCGAGGCCGGCGGTGCACGGCCCGAATAACCACGAGTCCAGAACACAAAAATAAAAACCAAGCCCCAACCGCTCCGTGGGGGGACGACGGTGATTCGCCTACATGCAACTCCCGGCTCCCGACCTCACGAACGTCCGGGAAAGCTGACAATCAAGCCACCACGGGTGCGCAGCACGGAAACGGCAAAGCCCATCTTGATGCAGAAAAAGACACCCGCTGACCCGGGGCCAGCGCCATTGGGGAAGAAGAAGAAGAAGAAAAAATTAAAGAAAGAGAAATGCTGCAAATTGTAATCTTTTTTTCAAATTAAAAAGCGAAATGGCTCAGCAGCCGACGACCGTCTGCTCGCGGCACCGGGATCTGTTGCTCGCAGCCCCGGCCGCCGCCTCCTTTTCACTCGCGCGCCCGGCCCCGCGCTGGCTGGCGGAGCTCAGGGGCCGGTCCAGGAGCGCAGGCGCGCGCGCGCTCGCGGCCGGGCGGCTCTGTCGCGGGGACGAGGCGGGGGCGCGCGGGCGGGGCGCGGGGGCGCGCGCCGGCGAAGCGCGTGCGGCGTCTGCGGCGGAGGAGCCGGCGGCTGGCGGGGCGGGCGGGCGCTCGCGGCCGGGACGCGCAGAACACGCCCTCGCGCTCGTGCTCCTGCGGCGGCCGCGTGCGTCGGGCAGCTCGGCCCCCCGCCTGCAAGAACGCCCGCTCCCCGGGGACCGCCCACCGCGGGCTGCGAGCGTCCGGAACCGAGGTGGCACCGCCGTCCCCAGGGGACTCTGCCGGGGGCCGCGCTCGGCCCTGCACCCCTCGCCTAAAGGGCGCTCAGCGGGGCGGCAGAGCTGCTGCCTCCGTCCCCGAAGCCGCCTCCCGAGAGGCCCATGCGGCGATGTCAGGACTGCAACGCCGAGTCACGATTGCGAATAGCCAGATACATAACTACGGAGAGTTGGGTGCGCTGGGGGGCGGGTGTAGCCTGCTTTGGGATGCCGAGTTCGATAAAGTTGCAGGATGCTGGGAAAGTGCATTGATCTGCTGTTGCAAGATGTACGCAGAGGACATCCGACTCCGGTCCTCCCATCATCAGTCTACAGAGATTGCTGACGGTGTGCCTTGAAAGTTAATGTTTTTCAGGCCTGCTGAGGGCACCGAGTGTTGCGGTAACCGCACCAACAGCAAAGAGGAGCAAGGGCCTAGGTGGTCTTGGATCCTTGGGGTCCATGTCCCCAACACCAAGGCCTAACTCCACAGCCAAAGAAGCACTCATTCCGATTTATGTCAGGGTCCTGCAGGGGAATCAAAAGAGCAACTTGAAAACACAATACATAGCTGAGCTTTAACCTTTATGTACCTGAAGCACAAAACACTAGCAAACTGGGGTCAGGGTGGGGGATTGGCAAACTATGCAAGATGTTGTATACAGTCTTGTATACCGTTGCCTCAGGTTTTGTTTTACTTTTTCTTTTTTTTTTAATTTTTTGCTTTTTCAAGGTAGGGTCTCACTGTAGCCCAGGCTGACCTGGAATTCACTGTGTAGTCTCAGGGTAACCTTGAACTCATGGTGATCCTCCTACCTCAGCCTCCCTAGTGCTGGGACTAAAGGCGTGGGCCACCACACCTGGCACTGTTTTTGTTTTTGAGATAAGGTCTTGCTCCAGCCCAAGCTGACCTGGAACTCACTCTGTTGCCCCAGGCTGGCCTAGAACTCAGTGATCCTCCTACCTTTGCCTCCCTCCTGAGTGCTGGTATTGGGCCCAGCTTTGTTTGTTTTGAGACAGGGTCTCACTATAGCCCCAGGCTGGCTTTGAAGTTTTCTATCCTCCTACCTCAGCCTCCAGAGTGCCAGGATTAAAGGTGAGCACTACCCTCCCCAGCTTCTCCACTGGCTCAGTTTACTAAGAAAAGGTTGCTTTGAACACTGCCTGGTCTGAGGGATGTATGGAGATGTGACTCAGACATAGAAGGTCATTTTCTTGTGTCACTCTGCCTAACTCAGCTGCTCTCTTCCCAATAATCTATCCCAGGTCACTAGGAGAGGTGACACCTTCTGGAAGTAACTGATCTCTTAGGTAAGCCAGCTGGATGCTGGCCCCAAGGGCATTGATGTCTCATCCTCACCTTGCCAGTAGCAGCGCTTGACCCATGGTTTTTTCTCAGTCATAGTCATTATTATGATTTTAATGCTATCGGTATTCTAATGATGGCCTCTTGGAGAGCCAGATTACCTGGCTCAAACTTCCATTTACAATCTGTGAGCCTTGTGGCCTTGGATAAGTGACCTAAACCCTCTGGGCTTCAGTTTCCTCATCCATAAGTAGGGTTGGTGATGGCATCTACCTGATTGAGCTGTTTTGAGCATTACATAAGCTAATGTCTGGTGTGTGGTGATCAGGCATTCAAGAAACCTTCAACAAAAGTAGAAGTCAAAGCCAGGCCTGGTGGTGCACGCCTTCAAACCCAGCGCTCAGGAGGCAGAAGTAGGAAGGAGGATCACCATGAGTTCGACGCCACCCTGAGACTACATAGTGAATTCCAGGTCATTCTGAGCTAGAGTGAGACCGTACCCTGGAAAACCCAAAAAAAAAAAAAAAAAAATTAAAAATTAAGCTAAATAAAAAGTAGAAGTCAAGGCTCATGTCCAGCTCTGGCCCGAGTGCCCACTGAAGACTACATGTTATTGGCATGCCGTCTTACATGTGAATACAGAAGGTCTACCGTGTTCAGTCTACTTCACATTATTATACCTAACAAGCAGGCTTTCATTCCACTCCTGTTTTATGGTTGGAAGGACTCCAGCCCTGGATTTCTTTTCTTTTTTTTTTTTTTTGTTTATTTATTTATTTATTTGAGAGCAGCAGACAGACAGAGAGAGATAGAGACAGAGAGAGAGAATGTGTACACCAGGGCCTCCAGCCACTGCAAACGAGCTCCAGATGCATGCACCACCTTGTGCATCTGACTTGTGTGGGTCCTGGAAAATCGAGCCTCGAACTGAGGTCCTTAGGCTTCACAGACAAGCGCTTAGCCACTAAACTGTCTTTCCAGCCCCCAGCCCTGGCTTTCTGACTGCCTATCTTGGGTGTCCCTTCCACCCAGCCTCCACGACCTTGGGATGAAGGGCCTCTGTCTTAGCTCAAAAAATGCCATTTGGCTTTTGTGCCACATGTCCCAAACATTCCAACTTTAGGAGTGTTTGCCAAAGCACACCTCCCTTGTGACAACCCTCCTTCCCCCTAGGCTTCTGTTGGGCTCAGCACTAAGAACGTGGCCCTCCTGTCTCATGAGCACATAGACCCGAAAACTGTGGAAAAGGGAAAGTTTCCCCTCAGGCAGGAAAGGGGCAGAGAAGGAAATGACACCACATTCCTGTGTTTGTTTGTTGCTTGAGACAGAGTCTCAGTGTCGCTCAGGCAGGCAAGGCCAGCCTTGAACTCTTAGTAATCCTCCTGCCTCTGAATCCCAAGTGCTGGTATCACAGGCATTAATGACCACACTTGGCTTTGGGCATTTATTTATTTATTTATTTTCGGTGTTTTCAAGATAGGGTCTCACTCTAACCCTGGGCTGACCTGGAACTCTCTATAGCCTCAGGCTGGCCTTGATCTGGTGATCCTCCACCTCAGCCTCCCAAGTACTGATATCAAAGGCTTAAACCACCATGCTGGGCTGGCTTTTGGCATTTTTAACAAAGGCTGTGATGAGGTTGGTGAGCAGAGCAGTGCGTGAGAAGGAGAATGCCGAGGTCAGACTTACACTCTACACTGTATTCTGTCCCTGTATTTGAATGTCCTTCTATCTGTTCCCTTCCTTCAAATATCACTCACTGGGCAGACAATCAAGTCTGACTGACAGGTAGCTCCTCCTAGGAGTATTCACTTCTTGTTATTTTTATTTAAAAATAAAGTAAAAAGCCGGGCGTGGTGGCACACGCCTTTAATCCCAGCACTCTGGAGGCAGAGGTAGGAGGATCGCCATGAGTTCAAGGCCGCCCTGAGACTACATAGTGAATTACAGATCAGCCTGACCTAGAGTGAGACCCTACCTCCAAAACCAAAAAAAAAAAAAAAAATATATATATATATATATATATATATATATAAATTAATTAGAATAAAATGATTCCAGTGGAGCTAGGGTGATAGCTCCATCAGTAAAATGTTGGCCTCACAAAGCTTGAGGACCCCAGAACACACATTTTTTAAAAAATGGGGGGCTGGAGAGATGGCTTAGCCTAAGGACCTGGGTTCGATTCTCCAGGTCCCATGTAAGCCAGATGCACATGGTGGTGCATGCGTTTGGAGTTCGTCTGCAGTGGCTAGAGGCCCTGGCATGCTCATTCTCACTCTCTCTCACTCTCTAATAAATAAAAATAAAATATTTTTTAAAAAACTGGATTCACAGCATATATATATATTTTGTTTTTCTTTTTTCTTTTTTCTTTTTCTTTATCTTTTTTTTTTTTTTTTTCCAAGGTAGGGTCTCATTCCAGCCCAGACTGACCTGGAATTCACTCTGTAGTCTCAGCGTGGCCTTGAACTCACAGTGATCCTCCTACCTCTACCTCCCAAGTGTTGGGATTAAAGGCATGTACCACCACACCCTGGCTTTTTTTTTTTTTTTTTTTTTTCCCAGTTAGGGTTTCAACTCTAGCTCGCCCAGGATGACCTGGAATTCACTCTGATTTCTCAGGGTGGCCTCAAACTCAGAGCACTCCTACCTCTGCTTCCTGAGTGCTGGGATTAAAGGTTTATGCCACTACTCCGGGCTCATGGTTTGCATTTCTAATCCCAGCACTGGGGAGGCCTAGATAGAAGGATCCCTGGAACTCACTGGCCAGCCAGTCTAGTCTAATTAACAAACTCTGGGCCAATGGAAGACCCTGTCTCTAAAAAAGTAGATGAAGTCAGGCATGGTGCCACACACCTTTAATCCCAGCACTCAGGAGGCAGAGGTAGGAGGACCATCATGAGTTCAAGGCCACCCTGAGACTACATAGTGAATTCTAGCTCAGCCTAGACTAGAGCGAGACTCTACCTCGAAAAACCAAAAAAAATAAATAAATAAATAAATAAAGAGTATCTCTAAGGAACAGCACCTGAAATTGTCCTCTGACACACACCCCCACATGCATGTACATATACATTACAAACACATACACAATATGTACATGTACTCAGAATGTTCTTAGTTCTAAGTGTTGTTGTTTGTACTCTTTGGGGAGGATTGCAACCCCCGTGGTCTGGAGCAGACACGGCTCTGAGTCTACATCATTTTCTCGCATGGAGGCAGCCTGTTTCCCCAGGGTTCCCTTCTCACTGGCCATTCCAAAGATGAGTATAAACTCGTATGCATGCTACTTAGCACTGCATGTGTGCTTCGAAGCAGGGATTCTTGTACCTGGCTCTCCTGAGGGCCCTGCCCAGTAGTCTCAGGAGTGCTGGGAGTGAAGGTGTGTGCCACCATGCCTGGCTTATTTTTTAAAATATTTTTATTTTTATTTATTTATTTGAGAGAGGGAAAGAGGCAGAGAGAGAGAAAGAGAGAGAGAGAATGGGTGTGCCAGGGCTTCCAGCCACTGCAAACAAATTCCAGATGCATGTGCCACCTTGTGCATCTGGCTTACGCAGGTATTGGGGAATTGAACCGAGGTCCTTTGGCTTTGCAGGCAAATGCCTTAACCACTAAGCCATCTCTCCAGCCCCAGTGGGGAAATTTTTTGGTTTTTTTTTGTTTTTGTTTTTTGAGGTAAGGTCTCATTCTAGCCCAGGCTGACCTGGAATTCACTCCATAGTCTCAGGGTGGCCTCGAACTCATGGCGATCCTCTTACCTCTGCCTCCAGAGTGCTGGGATTAAAGGCGTGTGCCACCATGCCCAGCCCCCCAGTGGGGAAATTTGAAGGCACCTCTACCTGGGCTTCTGTGCCAGCAATCTGATTTGATTGGCCAAGCCTGTGGCCTGGGCCTCAGGATTTTTTTAAAGCTCAGGTGATTTTAACATGTGGCAAAGTTAATAACCCTGTCCTGGAAACTTTAAAGAAGGTACCCATGTCCACATGTACGCTGAACAATTCCAGGTGGAATTGCAAAACTTGGCGGGGTGGGGGTGGGGCTAAGCCCCAGTTTATTTTGTTTTGTTTTTTTGGTTTTGAGAGGTAGGGTCTCACTCTGGTCCACACTGACCTGGAATTCACTATGTAGTCTCAGGGTGGCCTCGAATTCTCGGCAATCCTCCTACCTCTGCCTCCCAAGTGCTGGGATTAAAGGCGTGCGCCACCACGCCCAGCATCCAATTTGTTTTTAACTTATACATTATTCCACTGTCATATAATAATATACAAGGGTATGGGAAGATTTATGTCATTGTTTATTTTATAAAACTGGGAGTGAACGCCATGTACTTCTAGATCTTGCTATTAATATTCCATTTCTGCAGAAATCCCTCTAGACCACCTAATATTATTCTAATTCATTCTTCTTCCCCTAACCCTAGGGATCAAGCCCAGGGCCTTGTACGTTCAGAGAAAGCACTCTACCACTGAGCTACATCCCCAGTTTTCCTTTAATTTTTCATTTTGACATCATTTCAGACTTAGAGAAATGTTGGAAGAACTGTGCAAGCATAGCCCATTTACCCTTTCGTTGGATTCCCCAAAGGCTAACCCATTATAATGGTCCCTGCTTCGTGCCTGGGTAGGTTTTAAAAGCCCTCGGGGGATGTTAATCTGCTGCAGGTTGCTCTGTTTAAGGCCTCCCAGGTTGCTATGAGACTCAAGGTAGAGTCTGTAAATTACTGACTTGCAGGAGGGGTCTTTGCTTTAGAGACAGTTGTGAGTATGTTGAGAAGACAGCCTCACAGTCACACTGCTGGGTTTGATTTGATTCTGCCTCTGTCACTTCTCATCCTTCATTGACTCTTCCCTCTCCGCCCCGCCCCCGCCGCCCACAGAGGTAAGGTCTCATACTGGCCCAGGCTGACCTGAAACTTGCACTGTAGTCCCAGGCTGGCCTCAAACTCACAACAATCCTCCTACCTCTGCCTCCTGAATGCTGGGATTAAAAACATGCACCACCACACTCAGTCCATTGACTCTATTTTACTCACTTTCTCCATTTCTTAAAAATCAGACTGCTGGCTGGGCATGGTGGCGCACGCCTTTAATCCTAGCACTTGGGAGGCAGAGGAAGGAGGATCACAGTGAGTTCAAGGCCACCCTGAGACATAGTGAATTCCAGGTAAGTCTGGGCTAGAGCGAAACCCTACCTCGAAAAACAAAACAAAACAAAATCAGAATACTGGGCTGGAAAGATGGCTTAGCATTTAAGGCACATGCCTGTAAAGCTTAAGGAAACATGTTCGACTCTCCAGGTCCCACATGAGCCAGACACAGTGATGCAAGCACACAAGGTCACACATGCACACAATGGGCAGTTGCATCTGGAGTTTGATTGCAGTGGCTAGAGGTCCTGGTGCACCAATTCTCTCTCTCTCTCATTTAAGAAGGGGGGGCTGGGGAAATGGCCTAGCAGTTAAGGTGTTTGCCTGCAAAGCCCAAGGACTCTGGTTCAATTCCCCAGGACCCACAGAAGCCAGATGCACAAGGGGGCCCATGTGTCTGGAGTTCATTTGCAGTGGCTGGAGGCCCTGGCTCACCTTTCTATCTGCTTCCTCCTCCTCTCTCTCTCTCAAATAAACAAATAATAAACTATTTAAAAGAAGAAGAGGAGGAGGAGGAGGAGGAAGAAGAAGAAAATCAGAAATCCTAAACAGGGAGTGGTGGCATGCCTTTTAATCCCAGAGGCAGAGGTAGGAGAATCACTGATCACCATGAGTTCAAGGCCACCTAATGAATTCTAGGTCAGCCCCGGCTAGAGCCAGACCCTACCTTGAAAAACCAAAAAAACAAAAAAAAGAAGGGAAGAAAGAAAGAAAGAAAAAAGAAAGGAAGGAAGGAAGGAAGGAAGGAAGGAAGGAAGGAAGGAAGGAATCACGCACCTTTAATCCCAGCACTCGGGAGGCAGAGGTCCACAAATCCTTGCCCCTGGACACAGGAAGAGGACCTGCCAACACAGGTTGGAATGCAGGCCTTAATTACTATATGTTCATTCTTTTAAAAAAATATTTATTTATTTATTTATTTGAAAGAGAGAAAGAGGCTGATAGAGACAGAGAGAATTGGTGTGCCAGGGCCTCCAGCCATCTTGTGCATCTGGCTTACATGGGTACGGCGAAATCGAACCTGGGTCCTTAGGCTTCTCAGGCAAGTGCCTTAACCACTAAGCCATCTCTTCATTCCAGATTCATCTTTCTGTCACAGCTGAAACTTAGCACTTTGATGTCATAGTTTCCAATTTTTAATATATTTTTAGATTTCCAAACTTAAAAAAAAAAACAAAAACAGCCAGGCATGGTGATGTCTGCCTTTAATCCCAGCACTCAGGAAGCTGAAGTAGGAGGATCACATTCCAGGTCAGCCTGGACTAGAGCAAGACACTACCTCAAAAAAAAAAAAAAAAAAAAAAAAAAAAAAAAAAAAAAACCACACCTCCCTCTACAAGCCTTGTTGCAGCTTCTCAATGTTCACGGAGTCAAGTTTGTGGGGCTGGTTTGCAGGGAAGCTATGAGAAGGAGGAAGAAGTGGAAAGGGTTGGCATTTTCTGGGACTCTTCAAAGAAGAGGAACTATGTCTGACAATTCTGGCTTACCAGGACATATGTCTGCTCTGTAGAGGGGTAACTACATTTCCACTCATTTCCTCCCATCTCTGAGCACCCACCTGTGCCACGGCACACTTGCTGCCTTATGATCATCCATTTCCTTGGTTTTCCATGTTGCCTGCTGACCACTGACAGCTCCTGTGTTACCTTGATGTTGAGAGTAGGGCTCTTCAAAGGAGCAGCCCCCCCCCCTTCAAATAACACAAGTGAAGGGACCTGACCCCTCCTGTCAACAGTATTTCTGCGGCTAACCTCTTTCTGCTCCCTATGAGCCTGAGATGGGACGCTCTGTGAGAGATGGCTTCTTGTCAGAGTAGTGACCAAAGGACACAAAATGCATATTACTTGGGTTGGAGAGATGGCTCAGCAGTTAACGGTGCTTGCCTGCAGAGCCTAACAACCCGAGTTTGATTCTTCAGGACCCACGTAAAGCCAGATGCACAAAGCAGCAATAAATAATTAATTTTAAAAAAGAGAGAGACTGATTGAGAGGGGGAGGGAATATGATGGAGAGTGGAGCTGCAAAGGGGAAAGGAGAGAGAATTATCATGGTTTATTGTCTACAATTATGATAGTTGTCAATAAAAAAACGTTTAAGGGGCTGGAGAGATGGCTTAGCAGTCAAGGCACTTGCCTGCAAAGCCAAAGGACCTTGGTTCGATTCTCAGGGACCCACGTAAGCCAGATGTACAAGAGGGCGCATGAATCTGGAGTTCGTTTGCAGTGGCTGGAGGTCCTAGCGCACCCATTCTCTCCCCACCCTCTCTCTTTGCCTCTCTCTCTCTCTCAAATAAATAAAACGTATTTTTTCAAAGTTTATAAAAGTAGTAGATTTCAAGTGATTGACTATCGAAGCAGGAGGTAAAACCTCAAGACAGTAAGAAAAAAGGACAAGTGTTGTCCAAAAGGAAGCCACCGGAAAGTCTGGAAGAAAAGGACGCCATCGTGGGCTGAGTCTACAGACCTGAGCTCTGCATGCACAGGCCAGAGCACTGAAGAGACACAGAGCCCAAAGTAGAACCGTGTGTGGTAGGTGTATGCACAAATGTGTACACATGTGCAGAGGCCAGAGGAAGGCATCAGGTTTTCTTTTTTTTTAACTTTTATTTATTTATTTATTTATTTATTTATTTATTTATTTATTTATTTATTTATGAGAGAAACAGAGGCAGAGAGAAGGAAAGAGAGAATGGGCACACCAGGGCCTCCAGCCATTGCAAACGAACTCGAGGTGCATGCACCCCCTTGTGCATCTGGCTTACATGGGTCCCGGGAAATCATACCGAGGTCCTTTGGCTTTGCAGGCAAATGCCTTAACCACTAAGCCATCTCTCCAGCCCCCAGGTTTTCTTCTCTATCACTCTTCTGTCTTTTTTCCCTGACACAGGGTCTCTCACTGAACTTGAAGCTCCCTGTTTTTCCATTAGACTGACTGACCCAGTGATCCTCCTGTCTCCACACACACCCCTCACCATTGGGGTTACAGGAATGCGCTGCCATGCCCAGCTCTTTACTGGGATACTGGGGATCGAACTCAGGTCCTCGTGCTTGTGCAGCAAGTGGTCTTGCCCACTGAACCATCTTGCCAGCTCCTGAAAACAGAACTTCTGATTAGAAGAAAACATGCAAGCCAGGCATGGTGGCACATGTCATTGATCCCAGCACTCAGAAGGTGCAGGTAGGAGAATCGTGATGAGTTTGAGGCCACCCTGAGACTACAGCCTGGGAGACCTCACCTCAAAAAAGCAAAATAAATGAAATAAAATAAAATACAAAGTAGAAGGTGAAGAGATTAGGAAACAAGGAGGACCTAATAGGCATGGAGCATAGAACTCATTTCAAAGAGAATGGATGTGTGGATATTCTAAAAGAGTACTTGAGAATTTTCTAGAGCTGATGAAATATGTAAATCCTCCATTTCAGAGAGGACAGCCAATTCTGGACAAGAAAAAACAAATGAATATGCTTTCCATACTGAAAAAATTTAAATTTTACTATATACTCATGTCTTTCAAAGTAGGGAAAGAAAGAACTCTCACAGTAACCAAAAAAGAAGGGGAAGAAGGAGGAGGAAGAGGAGGATGGGCTGGAGAGACGGCTTAGTGGTTAAGGCACTTGCCTGCAAAGCCTAAGGACCCAGGTTCAATTCCCCAGAATCAACCTAAGCCAGATGCACAATGTGGCACATGCATCTGGAGTTCGTTTGCAGTGGCTGGAGCCCTGGAGCACCCATTCTCTCTCTCTCTCAAATAAATAAATAAATAAATAAATAAATAAATAAATAAATAAATAGAATACTTTTTTAAAAATAGGGTTTCACTATAGCTCAGGCTGACCTGGACTTCACTATGTTGTCTTAGGGTGGCCTTGAACTCATGGTGATCCTACTACCTCTGCCACCCAAGTGCTGGGATTAAAGGCATGTGCCACCACACCTGGCAATAAAATACTTTTAAAAATAATTTGTTTATTTTTATTTATTTATTTGAGAGAGACAGAGAGAGAAAGAGGCAGAAAAAGAGAGAGAGAGAGAGAGAGAGAGAGAGAATGGGCACACCATGGCCTCCAGCTACTGCAAAAGAACTCCAGATGCATGTGTCACCTTGTGCATCTGGATTACAGTGGGTATTGGGGAATTGAGCCGCTCTCCAACCTGATAATTTTTTTTTTCTTTTTTGGCTTTTTGAGGTAGGGTCTCACTCTGGTCCAGGCTGACCTGGAATTCACTATGTAGTCTCAGGGTGGCCTCGAACTCTCGGCGATCCCCCTACCTCTGCCTCCCGAGTGCTGGGATTAAAGGCGTGCGCCACCACACCTGGCCCAATAAAATATTTTTAAAAAATGAAAATGGGCGGGCATGGTGGCGCACACCTTTAATCCCAGCACTCGGGAGGCAGAGGTAGGAGGATCGCCCTGAGTTCGAGGCCACCCTGAGACTACATAGTGAATTCCAGGTCAGCCTGAGCTAGAGTGAGACCCTACCTCCAAAAAAGAGAAAAAAAGAAAATGGGCTGGAGGGATGGCTTAGTGGTTAAGGCATTTGCCTGCAAAGCCAAAGGATCCTGGTTCGACTCTCCAGGACTCATGTAAGCCAGATGCACAAGGGGCATATGCATCTGGAGTTCCTTTGCAGTGTCTGGAGGCCCTGGCACACCCATTCTGTCCCTCTCTGCCTCTTTCTCTCTCTCAAATAAATAAAAAAAATATTTTTAAAAATGTAAAAAAAAAGAAGAAAAAGAAAATGTATTCTGGTAGAACGCTTGTTGCCAGGCCTTCATAGTCTTGCTTAGGGCAGGAGGGAAAGGCAGAAGACATTCTTATCAAGATTTGCTGTAACCGACTGGGAGGAGAGCCCATGAGACCTTTCTTTGGAAAGATCTTGCAGGCTGTGTGTGACCACGCCTTTCCTTTCCAAGTGGCTCTCAGGCTGTTTGTGTGAAGTTTGGTGTTGGGAGGGTACTGGCAGGAAACAGATGGCTCACTCAAACTGGGTCATGGAGGAAGTTTAAGAAGGCAACTATCTATCTGCAAGGACATGGGGCAGGGTTTAGGAAAGCCAGAGGACTGCGCAACGCAAGGGGCCATAAATGACGAAGCCACCACCCTGGGCCTGAACAGCATGGAGGCAGGGAGCCTGGAACCAAGAACCTGGAGCCGGCAGCTCTCCAAAGAGCCATACACAACCGGCCCTCGGTGATCACACCCCACAGGGTTTGCCCAGCAGTTGGTTAGTCCCCACTCTTCCTCTAAAGGGTCCCAGCTTGGATAATAAATGGTTTGATGGCTCAGGTAAGGATACTTGTTACTATGGTCCACATGCAAGAGCTTCCTGAGAAACAAAGCAAAGGATGGAGAGTCGATTGGAGGCCAGGGAAGCAACCGAAGATTTTCTTTTTCTTTCTTTCATTTTTTATTTTATTAATTTATGTTTAAAGACAGAGAGAGAGAGAGAGAGAGAGAGAGAGAGAATGGGTGTGTCAGGGCCTCCAGCCACTGCAAACGAATTCCAGACTCATGCGCCACCATGTGCATCTGTCTTACCTGGGACCTAGAGAATCTAACCAGGGTCCTTAGGCTTTGCAGGCATACGCCTTAACCACTAAGCTATCTCTTCAGCCCGCAACCGAAGATTTTCAAATCAGAGAATCCCCTGCTGGGTAGCACGTAGCTTTTCTTTAAAAAAAAACAAAACAAGGGCTGGAGAGATTGTTTAGAGGTTAAGGTGCCTGCCTCCTAACCCTAAGAACACTGGTTCCAATCTCCAGGTCCCACGTTTAGCCAGATGCAAAGTGACGCAAGGGCGCAATGCCACACTCGGCCACAAGGGGGCGCAGGCATCTGGATTTCGTTCACAGCAGCTGAGACACTGCTGGCGCGCCCATCTCTTGTCTTCTCTCTCTCTCTCTCTCTCTCTCTCTCTCCAAAAAAATATTAAAAAATAAAAAGTTTTAAAAAACAAAACAAAACAAAAAACTCTAATTCATATCTTGTACCTCTTTAAATTCACAGTTCAATGATTTTTAGCCTGTCTCAAGTTGTGCAATCATCACTACAAATGATTTTTTTTTTTTTTTTTTTTGGTTTTTCGAGGTAGGGTCTCACTCTGGCCCAGGCTGACCTGGAATTAACTATGTAGTCTCAGGATGGCCTTGAACTCACGGCGATCCTCCTACCTCTGCCTCCCGAGTGCTAGGATTAAAGGCGTGCATCACCACGCCCGGCTTTTTCACTACAAATGATTTTATATATTGATTTATTTTAGAGAGAGAGGCAGATAGAAAGAGCAGCTGGGCGTGGTGGGGCACTCCCAGCACTTGGGAGGCAGAGGTAGGATGATCACCATAAATTCGAGTCCACCCTGAGAATACAGAGTGAATTCCAGGTCAGCAGCCTGAGCTAGAGTGAGGCCCTACCTTAAAAATCAAAAAAAAAAAAAAAAAAAGAGAGAGAGAGAGAGAGCAAGCGGGATGTGATGGTGCATGCCTTTAATCCCAGCACTCGGGAGGTAGAGGTAGGAGGATTGCTGTGAGTTCGAGGCCACCCTGAGACTACAGAGTGAATTCCAGGTCAGCCTGGGGCTAGAGTGAAACTCTATCTTGAAAAAACAAAGAAAAAAAAAGGGAAATAAAAAGAAAGAAAGAACATGAGGGCACACCAGTGCCTCCAGCCATTGCAACAAACGAACTCCAGACACATGCGTCACCTTGTGCGTCTGGCTTACATGGGTCCTGGAGAATTGAACCAGGGTCCTTTAGGCTTTGCAGGCAAGTGGTTTAACCACTGAGCCATTTCTCCCACACTACAAACAATTTTAGAGTAACTTAATCACTCTTCCTACTCCCAACCTACTACTAGCCCCTCCCTCTTTATCCCAACTTCCCTGTTCCTAGACCTAGGCAGCCAATAACCTACTTTCTGTCTCTATAGATTACCTATTCTGAGCCATTTTATAAATGAGTCATATACTATGTTGCCTTCTTTGTCTGTTTTCTTTCACTTAGCATAATGTACTCAGAGTTCATCTATATTGTCTCATGGATTTGTACTTCATTTCTTTTTTTTATTTTTAATTAAAATTTTTTTTATTATTTTTTATTTATTTTTGGAGAGAGACACAAAGAGAGACAGAGAGTGAGAAGGAGATAGATAGAGATGGGTGCGCCAGCAGTCTCTCAGCTGCTGTGAACAAAATCCAGATGCTTGCGCCCCCTTGTGGGCAAGTGTGGCATTGTGCCCTTGCGTCACTTTGCATCTGGTTAAACGTGGGACCTGGAGATTGGAACCACTGGAGATTGGAACCAGTGTTCTTAGGCTTAGGAGGCAGGCGCCTTAACCATTAAGCCATCTCTCCAGCCCTGTACTTCATTTCTTTTTTTAAAATATTTTTATTTATTTATTTGCAAGCAGGGAGAGACAGAGATAACAGGGTGTCCAACCACTGTAAACAAACTCCAGATGCAAGTGCCATTTTGTGATCTGGCTTTATGCAGGTACTGGGGAATCAAACCCTGATTGTTAGGCCCTGCAGGCAAGTGCCTTAACCACTTACCATCTCTCCATACTTCATTCCTTTTTATGGCTGTGTGGATATACCTTATTTGTTTCTCTTCTCATTCCTGGATGGTCACTTGAATTGTTTCTATTTTGAGATTACCACTTTTTCTGGGTCTTTCGAGGCAGAGTTTCACTGTAGCCCAGACTGACATCAAACTCACAGTATCCTTTCAATAAAATACTTTTAAAAATAATTTGTTTATTTTTATTTATTTATTTGAGAGAGACAGAGAGAGAAAGAGGCAGAAAGAGAGAGAGAGAGAGAGAGAGAGAGAGAGAGAGAATGGGCACACCATGGCCTCCAGCTACTGCAAAAGAACTCCAGATGCATGTGTCACCTTGTGCATCTGGATTACAGTGGGTATTGGGGAATTGAGCCGCTCTCCAACCTGATAATTTTTTTTTTCTTTTTTGGCTTTTTGAGGTAGGGTCTCACTCTGGTCCAGGCTGACCTGGAATTCACTATGTAGTCTCAGGGTGGCCTCGAACTCTCGGCGATCCCCCTACCTCTGCCTCCCGAGTGCTGGCATTAAAGGCGTGCGCCACCACACCTGGCCCAATAAAATATTTTTAAAAAATGAAAATGGGCCGGGCATGGTGGCGCACACCTTTAATCCCAGCACTCGGGAGGCAGAGGTAGGAGGATCGCCCTGAGTTCGAGGCCACCCTGAGACTACATAGTGAATTCCAGGTCAGCCTGAGCTAGAGTGAGACCCTACCTCCAAAAAAGAAAAAAAGAAAATGGGCTGGAGGGATGGCTTAGTGGTTAAGGCATTTGCCTGCAAAGCCAAAGGATCCTGGTTCGACTCTCCAGGACTCATGTAAGCCAGATGCACAAGGGGCATATGCATCTGGAGTTCCTTTGCAGTGTCTGGAGGCCCTGGCACACCCATTCTGTCCCTCTCTGCCTCTTTCTCTCTCTCAAATAAATAAAAAAAATATTTTTAAAAATGTAAAAAAAAAGAAAAAGAAAATGTATTCTGGTAGAACGCTTGTTGCCAGGCCTTCATAGTCTTGCTTAGGGCAGGAGGGAAAGGCAGAAGACATTCTTATCAAGATTTGCTGTAACCGACTGGGAGGAGAGCCCATGAGACCTTTCTTTGGAAAGATCTTGCAGGCTGTGTGTGACCACGCCTTTCCTTTCCAAGTGGCTCTCAGGCTGTTTGTGTGAAGTTTGGTGTTGGGAGGGTACTGGCAGGAAACAGATGGCTCACTCAAACTGGGTCATGGAGGAAGTTTAAGAAGGCAACTATCTATCTGCAAGGACATGGGGCAGGGTTTAGGAAAGCCAGAGGACTGCGCAACGCAAGGGGCCATAAATGACGAGAAGCCACCACCCTGGGCCTGAACAGCATGGAGGCAGGGAGCCTGGAACCAAGAACCTGGAGCAGGCAGCTCTCCAAAGAGCCATACACAACCGGCCCTCGGTGATCACACCCCACAGGGTTTGCCCAGCAGTTGGTTAGTCCCCACTCTTCCTCTAAAGGGTCCCAGCTTGGATAATAAATGGTTTGATGGCTCAGGTAAGGATACTTGTTACTATGGTCCACATGCAAGAGCTTCCTGAGAAACAAAGCAAAGGATGGAGAGTCGATTGGAGGCCAGGGAAGCAACCGAAGATTTTCTTTTTCTTTCTTTCATTTTTTATTTTATTAATTTATGTTTAAAGACAGAGAGAGAGAGAGAGAGAGAGAGAGAGAGGGAGAGAATGGGTGTGTCAGGGCCTCCAGCCACTGCAAACGAATTCCAGACTCATGCGCCACCATGTGCATCTGTCTTACCTGGGACCTAGAGAATCTAACCAGGGTCCTTAGGCTTTGCAGGCATACGCCTTAACCACTAAGCTATCTCTTCAGCCCGCAACCGAAGATTTTCAAATCAGAGAATCCCCTGCTGGGTAGCACGTAGCTTTTCTTTAAAAAAAAACAAAACAAGGGCTGGAGAGATTGTTTAGAGGTTAAGGTGCCTGCCTCCTAACCCTAAGAACACTGGTTCCAATCTCCAGGTCCCACGTTTAGCCAGATGCAAAGTGACGCAAGGGCGCAATGCCACACTCGGCCACAAGGGGGCGCAGGCATCTGGATTTCGTTCACAGCAGCTGAGACACTGCTGGCGCGCCCATCTCTGTCTTCCCTTCTCTCTCTCTCTCTCTCTCTCTCTCTCTCTCCAAAAAAATATTAAAAAATAAAAAGTTTTAAAAAACAAAACAAAACAAAAAACTCTAATTCATATCTTGTACCTCTTTAAATTCACAGTTCAATGATTTTTAGCCTGTCTCAAGTTGTGCAATCATCACTACAAATGATTTTTTTTTTTTTTTTTTTGGTTTTTCGAGGTAGGGTCTCACTCTGGCCCAGGCTGACCTGGAATTAACTATGTAGTCTCAGGATGGCCTTGAACTCACGGCGATCCTCCTACCTCTGCCTCCCGAGTGCTAGGATTAAAGGCGTGCATCACCACGCCCGGCTTTTTCACTACAAATGATTTTATATATTGATTTATTTTAGAGAGAGAGGCAGATAGAAAGAGCAGCTGGGCGTGGTGGGGCACTCCCAGCACTTGGGAGGCAGAGGTAGGATGATCACCATAAATTCGAGTCCACCCTGAGAATACAGAGTGAATTCCAGGTCAGCAGCCTGAGCTAGAGTGAGGCCCTACCTTAAAAAATCAAAAAAAAAAAAAAAAAAAAAGAGAGAGAGAGAGAGAGAGAGCAAGCGGGATGTGATGGTGCATGCCTTTAATCCCAGCACTCGGGAGGTAGAGGTAGGAGGATTGCTGTGAGTTCGAGGCCACCCTGAGACTACAGAGTGAATTCCAGGTCAGCCTGGGGCTAGAGTGAAACTCTATCTTGAAAAAACAAAGAAAAAAAAAGGGAAATAAAAAGAAAGAAAGAACATGAGGGCACACCAGTGCCTCCAGCCATTGCAACAAAACGTAACTCCAGACACATGCGTCACCTTGTGCGCCTGGCTTACATGGGTCCTGGAGAATTGAACCAGGGTCCTTTAGGCTTTGCAGGCAAGTGGTTTAACCACTGAGCCATTTCTCCCACACTACAAACAATTTTAGAGTAACTTAATCACTCTTCCTACTCCCAACCTACTACTAGCCCTCCCTCTTTATCCCAACTTCCCTGTTCCTAGACCTAGGCAGCCAATAACCTACTTTCTGTCTCTATAGATTACCTATTCTGAGCCATTTTATAAATGAGTCATATACTATGTTGCCTTCTTTGTCTGTTTTCTTTCACTTAGCATAATGTACTCAGAGTTCATCTATATTGTCTCATGGATTTGTACTTCATTTCTTTTTTTTATTTTTAATTAAAATTTTTTTTATTATTTTTTATTTATTTTTGGAGAGAGACACAAAGAGAGACAGAGAGTGAGAAGGAGATAGATAGAGATGGGTGCGCCAGCAGTCTCTCAGCTGCTGTGAACAAAATCCAGATGCTTGCGCCCCCTTGTGGGCAAGTGTGGCATTGTGCCCTTTGCGTCACTTTGCATCTGGTTAAACGTGGGACCTGGAGATTGGAACCACTGGAGATTGGAACCAGTGTTCTTAGGCTTAGGAGGCAGGCGCCTTAACCATTAAGCCATCTCTCCAGCCCTGTACTTCATTTCTTTTTTTTAAATATTTTTATTTATTTATTTGCAAGCAGGGAGAGACAGAGATAACAGGGTGTCCAACCACTGTAAACAAACTCCAGATGCAAGTGCCATTTTGTGATCTGGCTTTATGCAGGTACTGGGGAATCAAACCCTGATTGTTAGGCCCTGCAGGCAAGTGCCTTAACCACTTACCATCTCTCCATACTTCATTCCTTTTTATGGCTGTGTGGATATACCTTATTTGTTTCTCTTCTCATTCCTGGATGGTCACTTGAATTGTTTCTATTTTGAGATTACCACTTTTTCTGGGTCTTTCGAGGCAGAGTTTCACTGTAGCCCAGACTGACATCAAACTCACAGTATCCTTTTGCCTCTGCCTCCCGAGTGCTGGGATTAAAGGCATGTGCACCACCATGCCGGGCCACACTACCACTTTTTGAGTGACGGTACTAAAGGTTGTATATGAGTTCTTGTGTGGATGTGAGGGTTCAATTCCCTTGGATGTGCGTTTGGAAAATCTGCGTGTAACCTCTTAGGAATGGCCTGGCTATCTAGTAAGTTTTTTGCTTTTTTTTTTTTTTTTTTTTTTTTTTTTTTGTCCTACATAATTCACAAGGTTTTTAAAAAAATTATTTATTTATTTGCAAGGAGAGAGAATGGGTGTGTCAGGGCCTGTAGCTATGCAGATGCCTGCAGATGCGTGCACCATTTTGTGCATCTGGCTCACGTGGGTCCTGGGGAATTGAGCTTGGGTTGTTAGGCTTTACAGGCAAGTGCCGTAACCACTGAGCCATCGCTCCAGCCCTTTACAAGGTTTTTTACAGCATGAACTAATTCTATTGGAGCCACTGTCCAATGTTATCATGACAGTTGACACCACTCATATCAAAAGATTTGTGTGCCTGGAGTGGTGGCACACATCTTTAATCTTAGCACTCAGGAGGCAGAAGTAGGGAGGCAGAACGCCATGAGTTCGAGGCCACCCTGAGACTACATAGTGAATTCCAGGTCAGCCTGAGCCAGACTGCAACATGGCTTAATGGTTAAGATGCTTGCCTGCAAAGCCCAAGGTCCCAAGTTCAATTCCCCAGTACCCACATAAGCCAGATGCACAAAGTGGCACATTCATCTGGGGTTTGTATGCAATGGCTGGAGGCCCTGGTGCACCCATTCTCTCTATATATCTCTACCTTTTTCTATCTCTCAAAAATAAGTAAATAAATAAAATATTTTTAAAATTTTTGGGCTGGACGGATGGTTTAGCCGTTAAGGCACTTGCCTGTGAAGCCTAAGGAACCAGGTTTGATTCCCCAGTATCCACATAAGCCATATGCACAAGGTGGCACAAGCATCTAGAGTTTGTTTGCAGGGGCTGGAGGCCCTGGTGCACCCATTCTCTATATATATCTGCCTCTTTCTCTCCAATAAATAAATAAAATATATATATATTTGAAATTTGTAGCTGGGCATGGTGGCACTCGTCTTTAATCCCAGCACTTGGGAAGCAGGGGTAGGTGGCTTTCTTGACCCCAACGACTGTTGCAGAATGGCTGCAATTTCAAGAGGTTTTATCTAGGCAGACAGCATGCTTCCTTCTCCTAAGTCTCTAGCTTTTCTTTGAAATCAACAATAGAAACAGGGGCATGAGCTGGGCATGGTGGTGGCACACGCCTTTAATCCTAAACACTTGGGAGGCAGAGGTAGGAGGACTGCCGAGAGTTCAAGCCACCCTGAGACTACATAGTGAATTCCAGGTCAGCCTGGGCTAGAGTGAAACCTTGCCTCAAAACCGCCCCCCCCAGAAAAAGAAGAAAAAAAAGGGCATTAACCGTAAGGAGAGCAGCATGCTAGCATAGAAGGGGTGTGAATATCGGAGTCAGACGGACCTGAGTTCAAATGTTGATATTACCATGTCTCACCTGTCTCCTTGTCTCAATGACTTGATTTGCCCATGTCTCCACAGGTAAGATGACAAATACCATGCTGACTTCTAAATCTCCTGGTGTAGAGACAATGAGGTCACTGAGTCTAGCCTGCTGTGGGCACTCAGAAATGGGGGCGCTCTTCTTAACAATGGGGGCGGGGTTGCCTGGGGTAGCAGGGTCAACTTTAAGTGTCTGAGCCAGGAGATACTTAGTTAATTGTTTCAAAGCAGTCCTGTCCTGTTTATTTTTAATCATGGGATTATTTGCTTTTAATAAGAACCAGAGCCAGCCCTCCTATTTTCTGGAGGCGGGGAGCAAATAGTAACTTATGAGCTGGGGCTCGGTGCTAATCTGTGCAGCCACATAAGGTCACAGACAAGTGCCAGCGGGTTTGTGTGGGGAACCATTTTGTCCGCAGGGGGTAATGCCTACAGGCCTACCAGCGGCTTTGAAGGTGGTGGTGACCATTGCCCAACCAAGGAGCACATGGGTCCTTGGCTCCCTATCCCCAAGGCAAGAATGAATGATGCCAAGTAGTAATTTCCCAGTGATGTACCTCCAGACAGGGAGATGCAGTGAGCCACCCACCTGAGTGACAGGTGAGTCAGTGATGGAGCTGGCTCCTTCCAGGTGATGTCAGGGGTGTCTTCCATTTGAACTTGGCTGACCTCCAGGTGAAGTTCGGGTGGTTCTCTGCATTCTTTGTGTCGGACATGCAGGTGTGCACGTCTGTCTCTGGCGGTGTGTGCTGTAGGTGTTTCAGGGGCAGCTGGAAATGGAAGTTAGGGAGGGACAGGCTCTTTGTCCCAGGCCGTGAGGAGGGGAGACATCACTGTGAAAGGAGAGTCTTCTCAGATGATGCCCAACGTGGGCTGGGGAGACAGATCAGGTACTAACGTGATGAAGGCCTGAGTCAATCCCCAGAACCCAAATGAAGTTGTCAGGTGGTGCTCTTAGAATCCCAGTGTTGCCAAGGTGAAGGCAGGAGCCTAATTGGAAAGTTCCAGGTCAGGGAGAAAACTTGCCTCAACATGGGTGGACAGGGCCAGGCATGGTGGCTCATGCCTTTAATCCCAGCCCTCAGGAGGCAGAGGTAGGATGATTACCATGAGTTCGAGGCCACCCTGAGACTACAGAGTGAATTCCAGGTCAGCCTGGGCTACAGTGAGCCCCACCTCAAAAAAACAAACAAACAAAAGCCAGGTGTGGTGGCACATGCCTTTAATCCCAGAACTTGGGAGGCAGAGGTAGGAGGATAGAGGCAACCCTGAGATTACAAAGTGAATTCCAGGTCTGTCTGAGCTAGACTGAGACCCTACCTCAGAAAAAAAAAGGTGGACAGGCCAGGTGTTCTCTTTAATCCCAGCACTCAGAAGACAGAGAGAGTGAGACCCTAACTCAAATAAATAAATAAATAAATAAATAAATAAATAAAATGAATAAATGAACTGTAACTGGGTGTGGTGGTTCAGCCTTAAATCCCAAATCCCAGCAGGAGGATTGATATGATTTTGAGGCCAGCCTGGGCTACAGAGTGAGTTTCAGGAGTCTGCACTAGAATGAACCTGCTACAAAAAGAGCAGGTGGTTCACCGGGCGTGGTGGCGCACGCCTTTAATCCCAGCACTCGGGAGGCAGAGGTAGGAGGATCGCTGTGAGTTCGAGGCCACCCTGAGACTACATAGTGAATTCCAGGTCAGCCTGAGCTAAAGTGAGACCCTACCTCGAAAAACCAAAAAAAAAAAAGAGCAGGTGGCCCCTGAGGAACAACACCCCCACTGTCCTCTGGCATAGCCGCGCATGCGTGTGCACACATACACACTACAACAATGTCTAATGTGTCTTCTGGCCCAGACGTTGATGGGCATTCAAGTCCTGACAGCCTGGACAAAGCTAGCCGACCTTGACACCCACTCATTCTTCTCAGCTGCACCTCCCACTGGGATGCTTCCTTCCCCACACCAAATTCCTGTATTTCATTTTACCTAAAGCTATTTTTTGTTTTGTTTTGTTTTGTTTTTCGAGGTAGGGTGTCACTCTGTCTCAGGCTGATCTGGAATTCACTATGTAGTCTCAGGGTGGCCTCGAACTCATGGCCTACCTCTGCTTCCCGAGTGCTGGGATTAAAGGCGTGCACCACTACGCCCGGCCTGAAGCTATTTTATCCTGACCTTGTTATTGAAGACAGAGGCCTCCCAGCTTGCACCTTTTTTTAAAGATTCATTAATTTATTATTATTATTATTATTATTATTATTATTTTTTAGTTTTTTGAGGTAGGGTCTCACTCTATCTCAGGCTAACCTGGAATTCACTATGTAGTCTCTGGGTGGCCTTGAATTCACGGTGATCCTCCTACCTCTGCCTGGCTACCACGCCCGGCTAAGATTTATTTTTATTTATTAGAGTCAGAGAGAGAGGGAGAGACACAGAGAAATAGTGAGAATGGGCCACCAGGGCCTCCAGCCACTGCCAATGAACTCCAGACACATGAGCCACCATGTGCATCTGGCTTATGTGGGGCCTGGAGAATTGAACGGGGGTTCTTGGGCTTCACAGGCATGCGCCTTAACTGCTAAACCATCTCTCCAGCCCCAACTTGCACCTTTTATAGACAGATACATGCTTTCTAGAATAAATTCAAACCCAATTTGAAAGTGAAATCAGATCTTCACAAAATTG
Source organism: Orientallactaga sibirica (assembly GCA_036365145.1). Classification (NCBI taxonomy): domain Eukaryota; kingdom Metazoa; phylum Chordata; class Mammalia; order Rodentia; family Dipodidae; genus Orientallactaga; species Orientallactaga sibirica. Next base: position 782,989 of record JAEOAD010000746.1, read on the forward strand.
TTTCTTATAATCTACATGTTTCTGAAAGAGAGAATGTAATACTTCAAATGGAAAGTCATTCTTGCATTAGCCCATAATAGTGCATTTGAAATATCTTCTTGATCCGGAGTTGAAATCTTTCTTGTTAAAGTGACTAGTATGCAAGACCTGTACTTAAGGCACAAGTTCGTTTTGTTTCTCAGGAAGGGAGAAGCTGTCAATAGCCACATTAGTCACCTGGACCTGGATTCAACCAAAGCTGGACTGAAAATAATTGGGAAAAAATGAGCTTATGTGGAACATGCCTAGGCTTTTTGCCTTGTCATCATGTCCTAATCAATAAAGTAGAACAACTATTTATATGGCATTTACATTGTATTGGGTATTTAAGTAATCCAGAGATGTTTTAAAATGTAGAAATGGATGTCCGTATATTACATGCAAGCAGTAGGCCATTTTATACAGCCAACTTGAGCATCTTTGGATTGTGGTATTTATGGGGGTCTCAGAATGAATCCTCCCAAAATAATAAGGCAACTCTGAATGTTTTAGTTATGGGGATCTATAAAACCATTGCTATTATAGAAGCTATCCTAATAATAGTTTGAATACTCGATTATAAAAATTCAAATTTTGAAAAAAGCAGTTCTATCAGGGGACCCATTCATGAAAATGGAAAGATCTTTTATCAAGTAATTCCCCCCAGGATCTTTTAAATAGCAATTTCCCAGTTTTGATTGAATTTGTGGGAGGCCCATTCAGCTGCATGTCTGGCCCACCTCGTCTGTAAAGGAAGGACACCGTGGGTTGGATAGTTAGATAACCATTTGGCTCTCACATCTCCCAACTTGCTACTAATTCATTTTGCCATTAATCGCACTTTCCCCTGGAGGCCATTTGATCTGTCTGCAGGCGGAGTAGGGACTCAGAGCAGCCCCTGCAGATGGGATGGCTTTCAATAAGCCACAATGCGAAGGGACATTGTCCTTATGACAGCAATGATTAATTGAATAACCCATTGAAAATTGTGTGCCGCTTTAAAGACGGTTCAGGAAGATGCACCCGTCACAGCCTGGTTGAGAACAATGCCAGAGGGGGCAAAAACATTGTTAAAGGGGCGTCCCATGAATAGATGCCTTAAAATGCAATAACGTGTCTGTGATCCCGGTAATGCCCACATTTGCACAGCTCCGCATGGTTTCTGGTGCATTTCCACAGAGGCTGGTACACATCTCACGGTGGGCTAGGAAAGGACTCTTAGACCCATGTTCCAGAAGGAGATGTGGGATTGGAGTGATTGCCTTCCCCAAAGCACACAGCTAAGAAGCGACAGCAATGGTACCAGAACCCACGCTTGCTAGACTTCTAATTTCAAATCTCATCTCTGTGTATGTGTGTATGTTTTATATGGGGGTGCATGTGTGTGCAAGTGCTCATGCATATGCACACATGTGAAGGCCAGAAATCGATGCCAGGTGTTCCCAGTCAGTCACTTTCTACGTTAATTTTTTTTTTTTTTTTTTTTTTTTGGTTTTTGGAAGCAGTATCTCACTCTAGCCCAGGCTGACCTGAAATTCACTCTGTAGTCCCAGGATGGCCTCAAACTCACAAACTGACAGTGATCCTCCTACCTCTCTCTGCCTCCCAAATGCTGGGATTAAAGGTGTGTGCCACCACGCCTGGCCACTTAAATTTTTTGAGACAGAATTTCTCACTGAACTCAGACTTCACTGATTCAGCTAGATCTGCTGGCCAGCAAGCCCCAGGCAATCTCCTGCCTCAGCCTCCCCAGCACTGGAAAGACAGGTGTACACCACTATGTCAAGCATTTTACATGAGTACCTAGGATCGGAATTCAGGTCCTCATGCTTGTGTGGCAATCAGTTCACCCCTGAGCGACTTCCTCAGGCCCCCTTTTTCAATGTAATGCTAGAAGTTGAACCAAGAGCCTCACATGTGCTAAATAAGCATTGTGCCATCTTGAGCCTTTCAACAGTCTCTCTCTCCTCCACCTCCTCCATCTCTCTCTCTTTCTTTGAGACAGGATCTCTTGTAGCCCCAACTAGCCACTTACTCCTTAGGTAGCTGGGGATGACCTTGAACTTCTGGTCCTCCTGTCTTCACCTCACAAATACCAAGATTTAGAAAAAAAAAAAGCATTTAAGGGCTGAGGAGGTAGCTCAGCAGTTAAAGGTGTTTGTTTGCAAAGCCTGCTGGCCTGGGTTCAATTCTCCAGTCCCCAGTATGTACATTTAGAGTTCATTTGCAGCAGCCAGAGGCTGTGGTGCTCCCATTCTCTCTCTGCAAATGTATGTGTGTGTGTGTGTATTTTTAAATTTTTTTTGAAATATATTTTATTTATTTATTTGAGAGAGGCAGAGAGAGAGAGAGAGAGAGAGAGACAGAGAGACAGAGAGAGAGAGAGAGAGAGAGAAGGAGAGAATAGGGACACCAGGGCATCTAGCCACTGCAAACGAACTCCAGATGCATGCGCCCCCTTGTGCAGCTGGCTTACTGGGTCCTGGATCCGGACCCTTCCAACTGAGATCCTTTGGCTTTGCAGGCAAATGCCTTAACTGCTAAGCCATCTCTCCAGCCTTGTGTGTGTATTTTTAAAAGAAAAAAGAAAAACATCTAAGTCCCAAGATACAGGCCAGGATGATTTTCTGGTATTTTAATAAGTAATTACTCAGTTTCCGTGGCTGTGAAGAGGACCCTCCGTGGAACTCACTGCCAGGCCCCCGACATCCTTAGGAACCACCAAATCCCATGTTGTAGTTTGGATGGCTCCACCCGTGCTGTAGACGCTTCCTCCAGATTCAAACAGTTCCTTCCTGAAGGGAGGAAATAGGCTCAAGAAACTCAATGACAAGGGAAGCGCTCAAGAAACTTGTAAGATGCTTCAGACTCCTCCCCACAGGAAGTGAAAGCAGTAAACAATTGCTGAGAGCAAAGCTTGGGTGGTGTAAACCAACCCCCTCCCCGCCCCTGCCCCTGCCCCAGCCCCAACCCCAGGCAAGCGCGCAGAGGAGCCCAGTGATGCCGCCTCAGGCGTTGTCTCCCAGGCCTAGGTGGGCTTTTCTCTCTTTTTTTAAATATTCATTTTTTAAAATTTTATTTATTTGAGACAGAGAGAGAATGGGCATGCCAGGGCCTCTAGCCACTGCAAAAGAACTCCAGACACGCACCACTATGTGCATCTGGCTTACGTGGGACCTGGAAAATCAAACCCGGGTCCTTAGGCTTCGCAGGCATGTGCCTTAACTGCTAAGCCATCTCTCCAGGCCGAGGTGGGCTTTTCAACCTTGCTCCTGGAAGTAAGTTGAAGAATCATTTGAGGTTCGCCAACCTGGACTTGGATGGAATTGTTGCTTTGGTCTGTCATTGCCCGCCCTAATGTTATTTAAATAGACACAGACAGCCCAGGAAAAGTAACTCAATACCACCAAAGCTTATGTTGACATTTACCACCCACTGTGAGGTGTTAAGAAAGCAGAGGGCTGGAGAGATGGTTTACTGCTTAAGGCACTTACCTGGGAAGCCCAAGGACCCAGGTTTGATTCCCCAGAACACATATAAGCCAGATGCACAAGGTGGAGCATGAATCTGGAATTCGTTTGCAGTGGCTAGAGGCCCTGGAGCACCCATTCTCTCTCTTTCTCTCTGCCTCTCTTTCTTGCAAATAAATGAAGTATTTAAAAAAATATATGATCAGCCAGGGGTGGTGGCTCACACCTTTAATCCCAGTGCTTGGGAAGTAGAGGTAGGAAGATCACCAAGAGTTTGAGGCCACCCTAGGATATATATATTTCTATTATCCTTAGAAGTATGTATTAGTTTTATATCAAACAAACGAACCTGACGTGGTAAAAGCCCCTCTTCCATTTCAAAAGCACATTGAGTACTGCTATCATGGTGTTAAATTGTGTAATGCAGACACACAGAATCAAAGGGCTATCAAGTGGATAGAGCGTTCTAGAAAAGGAGAGATCTGCTTGAGCTCAGCTTGGAATCAAGATGGAGAGGTTAGGGAAAGTCTTTCCAGTAGTGACTATGCAAGGGGATTGGACACTGGCTCCATGTTGTCTAGAACGTTCCTTCTCTTATCTCTATAGGCTTCTCTCACTATCCCACTCACTCCAGCCCCTGCAGTCCTATAGCCTGCTCTACCTCCTCAGGAGATAGGAGGAATGGCGGGAGTGGGCCAGACCTCACAGAGGGAGATAAGAAGCTATGACATCGTCTCCCATCCTCCCCCCACCTCCTGACTCCACACCTACCGCCTTGCATTTATCTATGAAGAAATGTTATGCTTGATTCTTGCCAGAGAAAGAAAAAATGTTTTGAGAATTTGTTCTGCCTGGTCAACAGAAACAGCCAGGAATTCCTAAATGGCATGTTAAAAATTTCTTTTAATCCCGTCTTCCCAGGCTCACTCCACTCATACCCATGAGAGCAGTGTCTACCGCCTGTGTAAGACGCAAGCAGGGCCCTGACACAGCCTCCTAACACGGCAGGCCAGGTCGGAGCTCTGACTATCTGAAGGAAAGATAAGGACCAAAGCGTCCAGGAGCTGTAACGGGTTCCAGGTACAGTCCTTGTTTTCACAACTAGAGACGGGAGACGCATGGATGTGCTCATCAGATCCTGCTCACGGATCCTCCTTTTTTTTTTTTTTTTAAAGGTTTATATTTTTTTTTGAGCGAGAGAATGGGAGTGCCAGGACTTCCCAGAGGCCTGCGCCCGCATGTACAACATTGCGCCCTTGCGTCATCTTTGTGTCTGGCTAAGCGTGGGACCTGGAGATTTGAACCAGCATTCTTAGACTTCGCAGGCAGGCGCCTTAACCACTAAGCCATCTCTCCAGCCCTCAGGGCTCCTCTTAACAGACCTTTAGCAGCCTTCGTTTCACAGGCACTCTTTCCTCCTCACTTTATGAATGTTTGTAAACAGTGAGGTTTAGAAAGGGTAGATCATAAACGGCTCAGACTCTGAGGTAATTTATCCATAAACCATACAAGAAATCAACACAGGACTCTGGAATCCATTCAACTCTAAGGATGGTTAATTTTTTGGCATGTGTGTGTGTGTAGGCCAGAGGTGAGCAGTGTCTTTTCTTTTTTTAATTTTTGTGTATTTATTTATTAGAGATAGTGAGAGGGAAAGAGAGAGAGGGAGAGTGAGAATGGGTGCACCAGGGCCTCTAGCCACTGCAAATGAACTCCAGATACATGCACCCTATTGTGCATCTGGCTTACGTGGGACCTGGAGAATGGAACTGGGATCCTTAGGCTTTGCAGGCATGTGCCTTAACTGCTAAGCCATCTCTCCAGCCTGGCAGTGTCTTTTTTGATAGCTCTCATCTATCTATATATATATAGTTTTTAAATTATCATACTGAAGGAAGTACAGAACCAAGGGATTAGCAGAGTTATCACAACATTTAATGTTGATAATGGCAAATATACCATATTTTGCATAACAGCTTTTAAAAAATCATTTATTGGTTACTTTTAATTTTTTTTAATTTACTTATTTGAGAGCGACAGAGAGAAAGAGAAAGAGGCAGATAGAGAGAATGTGTGCCCCAGGGTCTCCAGCCACTGCAAACGAACTCCAGATGCATGTGCCATCTGTGCATCTGGCTTACGTGGGTCCTGGGGAATCAAGCCTCGAACCAGGGTCTTCAGGCTTCACAGGCAAGTGCTTAACCGCTAAGCCATCTCTCAAGGCTCTATTTTTTAATTTTTAGACAGGGTTTCTCACTGATCTCAGAGCTCACCAATTCAGCTGCACTAACTACTTAGAGAGTCTAGGGCTCCTCCTGTGTCCGCTTCTCCAGTGCTGGGGTTATAAGCACAGACTTCACCATGCTTAGCTTTTTCCTGGGTGCTGGGGCTCTGTGCTCATGTCCTTGGGTTTGCACAGCAAGCCCTCTGCCCAGTGAGCATCTCCCCAGCCCCGGATGGTTAATTTTACAATGTTGACTTGGATGGTGATGAAGTTGATGTTTAAACTGTTGACTTTAGGTAAAGATTTCTCTATGCAATCTGAGGGTGCCCCATCTAATCAGTTCAAGGTTTGACTAGAACAAAAGACTAGCCTCTTAAAGCAAGAAGGAATTCTCCAGTAGAATACCTACTGACTTCATTCAACATAGACTCTCCTGGTCTTACCTGCTAGCCCACACTACAGACTTGGACCTGTGAGCCTCTGGCTTCCACAATCATACGAACTGATTCCTTATAAGAAATCATGGGGCTGGGGCTGGAGAATGGCTTAGCGGTTAAGGCACTTGCCTGCAAAGCCTAAGGACCCAGGTTCAATTCTCCAGGTCCCATGTAAGCCAGATATACAAGGTGGTACATGCATCTGGAGCTCGTTTGCAGTGGCTAGAGGCCCTGGCACGCCCCTTCTCACTCTCTCTATTTCTCCCTCTCTCTTTGTCTCTAATAATAAATAAATAAAAATCTTTAAAAAAATCATGGGACTGGAGAAATGGCTCATCAAAGCCTGATGACCCCAAGTTCGATTCTCCAGTATCCCCATAAAGCCAGATGCACAAGTCACACATGCATCTGGAGTTCATTTGCAGTGGCAGCAGGCCCTGGTGTGCCTATACATATCACAATCTCTCTCTTTCTCTCTTTTTTTCCTCAAATAATAAATAAATAAATAAATAACTTTTTGTTGTTCTTTTTTTGTTTGTTTGTTTTGAGGTAGGGTCTCGCTCTAGCTCAGGCTGACCTGGAATTCACTATGTAGTCTCAGAGTGGTCTCGAAGTCACAGCGACCCTCTTACCTCTGCCTCCCGAGTACTGGGATTAAAGGCGTGTGCCACCATGCCCAGTGACTAAAATCTTTTTAAAAAAGAATATAGAGCCGGGCGTGGTGGCGCACGCCTTTAATCCCAGCACTCGGGAGGCAGAGGTAGGAGGATCGCCGAGAGTTCGAGGCCACCCTGAGACTACATAGTTAATTCCAGGTCAGCCTGGACTAGAGTGAAACCCTACCTCGAAAAACCAAAAAAAATAAAAAAAATAAAAAAAAATTAAAAAAATAAAATAAAAAAGAATATATATACACACACAAGTATGTCCTATTGGTTTGGTGTCTCTGGATGCTTTTAATATAAGTATTTTTCTGTCTTCCCCTTTTACCCATAACACCATTATCTGAGATTTAATAAAAATTGCCAAGTAAGTATTCCCATCCTCCAACTTGCTAAATATATAGTTCTAGCATCTAAAAACTGGTTAAAAAAAAAAAAAAGCAGGGCTGGATAGATGGCTTAGTGGTTAAGGTGCTTGCCTGCAAAGCCAAAGGACCCAGGTTCCATTCCCCAGAGCCCATGTAAGACAGATGTACAAGGTAGTGCATGCATCTGGATTTCATTTGCAGGGCTAGAGGCCCTGGCGTGCCATTCTCTCTCTCAAATAAATAAATAAAATAAAAAATGTTTTAAATATTTGTAAAAAGCAGCCAGGTGTGGTGGCACATGCCTTTAATCCCAGTACTTGGAAGGCAGAAGTAGGAGGATTGCTGTGAGTTTGAGTCCAGCCTGGAGCTACAGAGTTCCAGGTCACCCTGGGCTAGAGTGAGACCCTACCTTGAAAAACAAAAAGCAGCTAGGCGTGGTGGTGGTGACGACCTTTAATCCCAGCACTTGGGTGGCTGAGGTAGGAGGATCTCTGTGAGTTCAAGGCCAGCCTGAGACTACATGGTGAATTTCACATCAGCCTGGGCTAGAGTGAGACCCTACCTCGAAAAATTGAAAAAAAAAAGAAAAACAAAGAGACAAAAACAAAATAAAAAAGAATTATTAAGGCTATAGAGAAATGTAAAGATAGTTAACATTTTAATGCTAGGTTAAGAGAATATAAAAATACATATGCAAATATGGCTGCAGCTGTAGGATATGTGTAATGTAGACAAACTGGGCAGGAGTAAAATAAAATGGAAATAATCACATTGAGATAACAGTGATTCTTACATATTTACTTAACAATTTCACACTGTGTCTCTACAGTGTGCCAGGTACAGTTATAAGTACTGTGAAGAAACAATTGTAATATTATTTCTTTAAAAAAAAAACAAACTGCTAAGCCGGACATGGTGGCTCATGTCTTTAATCCCAGCACTTGGAAGGCAGAGGTAGGAGGGTTGCTGTGAGCTCAAGGCCACTCTGAGATTACATAGTGAATTCTAGGTCAGTAAATTACACACCCAGCTTTACCAACTGTGGTGGTTTGATTCAGGTGTCCCCTGTAAACTCAGGTGTTCTGAATGCTAGGTTCCCAGCTGATGGAGATTTGGGAATTAACGCCTCCTGGAGGCAGTGTATTGTTGGGGGCAGGCTTATGGGTGTTATAGCCAGTGTCCCCTTGCCAGTGTTTGGCACACTCTCCTGTTGCTGTTGCCCACCTGATGTTGCCCAGGAGATGATGTCCACCCTCTGCTCATGCCATTGCTTTCCCCTGCCATCCTGGAGTGTCCCCTTGAGTCTGTAAGCCGAAATAAACCCTTTTTTCCCCCAAAGCTGCTCTTGGTCATGTGATTTCTGCCAGTAATGCGAACCTGACTGAAACAGTAACAGAGACGTTGCTGCTAGACACCTGACTGTGTGGAATGTGAAAAGATTTGAAACCTCTGCCTAAGACATGCCTTGCAGTGCTATAAGTACAGCTTGATGGACTTTTCTGGTCAGAGTTGAAAGACCTGAATGCAGTAAGAACTAAGGACTGTGAGATTTGGCTTATGAGGGTGAGAAAGAGTTTTGCCTGGACTGGGCTAGAAGCAGTTTGTGTGAGAGGCTTGCTGTCATGCCTCTGTTCTAAGAGTTTGTGCAGGGTTGCATTGTGTAGAAATTGACTGGTGTAAGCAGTGGGATCTGGCACAGAAATGAAATCTTTGGGCTGAAACTTCTACCTATTCAGCTGCAATTATATGAGAGATTACAACCTTTGAGATTGGGCCAGCTGACCTGCATTGGGTCAACAGGAAGAATGTAGACTCTTTTGAAGGGTCTGAACGCTCAAGGAGTGTCCTTTCTTCCATCTGTTTTATTCCCCCTTGGATTAACAAATTGCACCCTACCTGGTATTATGGATTATAAGAAATGCAGGAAAGAAAGCTGGGTGTGGTGGCACACGCCTTTAATCCCAGCACTCGGAAGGCAGAGGTAGGAGGATCATTGAGAGTTCAAGGCCACCCTGAGACTACATAGTGAATTCCAGGTCAGCCTGAGCTAGAGTGAGACCCTATCTCAAAAAGGGGGGGGGCACTGGAGAGATGGCTTAGTGGTTAAGATGCTTGCCAGCAAAGCCTAAGAACCCAGGTTCAATTCCTGGTACCCACATAGAACTAGATGCACAAGGTGGCACATGTGTCTAGAGTTTATTTTCAGTGTGTAGAAGCCCTGGAACACCCATTCTCTCTCTCTCTCTCTCTCTTAAATAAATAAATAACTAATTTAAAAAAAAAAAACAGGCCGGGTGTGGTGGCACACTCCTTTAATCCCAGCACTTGGGAGGCAGAGGTAGGAAGATCACTATGAGTTTGAGGCCACCCAAGAATACAGAGTGAATTCCAGGTCAGCTTGAGCTAGGGTGAAGCCCTACCTAGGGGAAAAAAACAAAAAACAATATAAAACAAAACAAAAAACCCCACCGAGTTGGAAACAGAAATCCATACATAAATGTTTATACTAGCATTATTCAGAATAGCCATACATGTTTATCAATTGATAAATATATGAACAAAATGTTAGCTTCACACGGTGTGATAGTATTTAGTCGTGAAAAAGACATAGAGCAACCTTGAAAACACGCTCAGCAAAAGGAGCCAAGCACAAAAGGCCAGAGGCCGCATTACTCCAGTTACATGAAGCTCCCGGCATAGGCAAATTTAGAGACAGAAAATGAATTAGTAATTGCCTAGAACTGGAGGACAGGGTGGGGGATGGGAGGGGAGAATAAGAAGTGATTGCTGATGGGCATGGGGGTCCTTATTGGGGTGAGGAAAATATTTTGGGATTAATGGTGGTGGGTGTACAACTTGGTGATGCAAAACAATGAGATTGTGCTCTGTGCAAGAAGAATTTTATGGTGGCAAATTATATGACCATAAAGCTGTTATTAAACATTACCTAATGGTATTTATGTTGTTTTTGTAAATAAAAGGTGTGATTAATGTTCTGTTGTTTTTTAAAAAATAAATAGCCCGCCTGTTTACTAAGGAGTTTATGTCTGGCTCCTTAAGACATGCTCTCAATTTACTTCAGCCAGCTCCTGAAAAGACTTCAGGCAGTTGTCTGGTGCCAACAAGAGGCCCCAGATTGTTCTCCCAAGCCAGATTTCAGAATTACAATGAACCTTCCCTTATTTCAGTCAATCCAGAAGGGGCTTATGAGAAAAGTTCAAGGTTAGGACTATGTGATCAGTGTGGTAGTTAGCTTTTTTTTTTTTTTCCTCCCTGAGGTAGGGTCTCACTGTATCCCAGGCTGACCTGGAACTCATTCTGTAGTTCCAGGCTGGCCTCCAACACAACAGTGATCCTCCTACCTCTGCATCCCAAGTACTGGGATTAAAAGCATGCACCACCATGACTGGCTAATTTTAAAAAATTAATTAACATAGCTGGGCGTGGTGGCGCACGCCTTTAATCCCAGCACTCGGGAGGCAGAGGTAGGAGGATCACCGTGAGTTCAAGGCCACCCTGAGATTGTATAGTTAATTCCAGGTCAGCCTGGGCCAGAGTGAGACCCTACCTTGAAAAACCAAAAAAAAAAAAAATAATAATAATAATAATTAACTTACTTATTTGCAAGGAGGGAGGAAGAGAGAGAATGGGTGCACTAGGGCCTCCAGCCACTGCAAACTCTAGATGCATGTGCCTCTTTGTGCATCTAGCTTTACATGGGTACTAGAGAATCGAACCCAGGTTGTTCAGCTTTTCAGGTAAGCTCCTTAACTACTGAGCCATCTTGCCAGCCTTGGTAGTTAACTTTTCATCTCTGTGACAAAGTAGTTCCACTTAAAAAGATTTATGTTGGCTCATGATTTCAGAGGTGTCAGCTCGGTTGGCTGGTTCTCCTGCTTCTAGACATGTAGGGGGCAGAAAAGTGGCTGAAGGGTATGGCCAAGGAAAGCTATTCACCTTATGGTGGCCAGGAAGGAGAGAACAAGGAAGGGGCAAGGACAAGATACGTCCCTGAAGGAGTGTGCCCATTCACCTACTTCCTCTAGTGAGTTTTCACTCCTTACTTTCCACCACGTTCCAGTAATGCCATCAAATTGTTACTTCATCGGAGACAGTTAGGGTGTCTGAGCCCCTGAAAGTGAAGACATGAATGTCCTGAAGCCTGCCCTTATAATCTCCACTTTACTAGGGATCAGAGAAGGATCTCTCCTTTCCTTATAGCTTGACTAAAAGAGTTCTCTAGATCTGTTTTTCCATAAACAACCTGAGACCCTCTTGGGAGGGAGGTCTCCTTTCCTGGAGTTTAGGACATTTTATTTTTATTTACTTATTTATTAGAGAGAGGGAGAGAGAGAGAGAGAAAGAGAGTGAGAATGGGCACACCAGGGCCTTTAGCCACTGCAAATGAACTTCAGATGCATGTGCCACCGTGTGCATCTGGCTTACATGGGACCTGGAGAATCGAACTTGGGTGCTTAGTCTTTGCAGGCATGAGCCTTAACTGCTGAGCCATCTCTCCAGCCCCTTTACTGGAGTTTAATCCTGACATTGTGGTTGGTCAAGTTCAGCTCCCTTGGCGTCATGGCTGGCCTCTTCCTGAGCCAGTCCCTAGCTCAGACCAATCAGCCCTCACTCTGGCTCATGTGGCATGAAAGTGAAGCCCACTACAATAAGGTTAGAAACAGGCTCTTACCAGGGGGCAAGGGTCTCTCGGCTGTGCACGTTCATAGCTCCTGAAGCTCTAGGTTCTGGTAAGTCTCCACATGTCTCAACCTGGGTAGACAGAGACAAGGGAGAACGCCTGAGCGCGCTCTGCTCCTCCTGTCCTCCACGTGGTAGGCGCTCTCTGAATTTTCTTGTTTTTCCTCTAAATCTCTTCATGTTCCCTCCAGGGCTATCACATGGGTTCTCAGACCACGAGGGATATCCATTTCCCTTCCTTTGGTTTTACACTTCCCTAAATAAATATAATAACTTAATAATTATCCTGCCCATTTTGGTTTGCCCAATTCTTTGGTTCAATACAAACACGCACTCAGCATTTGGGACTCAAGGACTCTATTCCTGAATTCCCAACGCCCCGTAACACATCCGTGGTTCACCCATGCCTGAGGTCAGAGCTTTTATGATTGAATTACTTCCGGAAAGACCAGTCTCTGAACATTAAATTGGGAATTTTTAGGTCATGAGTCTTTTGGGGGTACACTTCATACCAAACCATAACAGCTAGTAAATGCTCACAGTAAACTGGGCGTGACAAGAAGCAATACTAACTGCTGGCTGAGTCAGGGGCTGCCGGCGTGGTGTTAGATGGCTTGGCATTTTGGTTTGGGCACCAAACCCCCACGGAGTTGTGTTTCAGTTGGTCCCCATAGGTCTCAGGATGAGGCTAGATCAGAACCCAGGAGTCTGGGTCCAAGTCCCAGACCCTGCCACCACCAGCTGGAGAGCTCCAGAACAGCAGGAGCCCGAGGGGGAGGGGGAGAGACCCTGTAGAAACAAGGCACCCCAGGTTCTCACGGTGTGTCCCTAACGCGCTGCTCTGCCCTTCCGAGTTCCCCGGGCTTCTGTCATTGCCAGCTCAAGGCTGGCCTGAAGCAAGAACAAAACCAATACCACAGGGACCAGACCTCGTTGGCTGGATCTGTGTTCTGGTGTGTCTCCGACCTCCTCTGAGCCTCCTTCTGACCCCACGAGACACCATGCCATTCGGCCTACCTTCTGCAGATGGAAGAGACTGAAGATGTGAGAGTAACTGGTTCAGGCTTGTCACAGTGTGACACACCCAGGACTCCACAGAGGCTCCTGAGCCCATGCTGTGCAAGTGCAGTGTCATTTGTGTGTGGACAGAGGCACTGAGCTCGTCACCCTGAGTCCCCAGAGCCTGCCTGGATGCCTACCTCAGGTTACTGGCCAGTCAAGGCTCTGCAGACTGACTTCTGGCTCTACTGGGGCAGGGTCTGCTACCCCATGCCCAACACCATGGAAGCTACTTCTATTCGGTCTCTCTGGCTGAGTTAACCACTCCTGACAAAGCTACCACACAGGGGTATTTGTTTCCTCTGCCTGAAGCCTAAGAGTATTATTTGGGGGGGGGGGCTGGGGAGGAATTTTTTAAAAAGATATTTTAATTAAGTAATTTATTTGACAGAGAGAGACAGAGATTGGGAATGGGTATGCCAGGGCCTCCAGCTCCTACAAACGTACTCCAGATTCATGTACCACCTTGTGCATCTGGCTTACATGGGTCCTGGGGAATGGAACCTGGGTCCTTTGGCTTTGCAGGCAAGTGCCTTAACTGTTAAGTCATCCCTCCAGCCCAGAGGAGGAGTTTTGAAGTAGAGTCTTTCGCTAGCCCAGACAGACCTGGAATTCACTATGTAGTCTGATCCTTCTACCTCTGTCTCATGAGTGCTGGGATTAAAGGCGTGCACCACCACGCCTGGCTCATAATAGTGGTTTTTATGAGGCTTGGAATCACTTCTAGCAAAATAGGGAGCATGCTGTTGCCCTCCAAGATCGGCATCCATAAATGCACTTACTCGTTTTTTATCCCTTCCCCAATCAAGGACCCACCATGAATGCTTCCAAGCAGATGTTGAGAGGCCCCTTCATTGACCCTCTTTCTGGAGGTGGCTCTCTTCTCCTTGACACCATTTCCAGGAAGCGGTGCTGAGAGCCCGGCCTCACGAACAGTGGCTCTATGGAACCCGGTCCACAAGCCGAACGCTGTGGGATTCCGCAGCAGTTTTTTGGGTCGTTCATTTCCCCTGCATGGCATTAATAGCTTTTTCAGCCCTCTCCTGGGACATGGACTATTTTGCATTTGTAAGCCACCTTTCCAGAAAGGATCTCCAAGTTCAAAATATCCCATGACCACTTGTTCTTTTCGAGATGACCATGTCAAGGCCACATTCATCAGAGAGTGAAAATGCCTGACCAGCACTAGGACGCTAAGAGTGTCCTTGTAGCCCAGGACATGCACCCAGGACTCCAGAGAAGCTGACTTACGAAAACATGTCAGGAGGAAAACCCAGACGTTTTTACTGATTCTAGGGATTGGCCTGTTAGTGGGTTGATTTATTTTTTTTTAAGGACAGGCAGGGAAATAAAAAGGAAGCACAATTGTGTGGGGACCTGCTAAGAAAAGAGGAAAGGCAGGAAGTGTTAACACCAAAGGCTGGAAGATAAGATTTTGCCGCCTAGCCTAGTAACAGCGACTGAGGATCCACCCAGATCCCAAAGCAGTCTTCCTGCTGCACCGCAGATCTGACAAGAGCAGATAGAGAAGTTTCCAGAACCAGGCACTCTTCCACTGTGAGTGTGTGTGCACGCGCACGCGTGCAGATACACCTGCACATATGTGCATGTAGAAGCAAGCCACAGGTTGACCCAGGATGCCTTCCTTGGTTGCTCTGCACTTTATTTACTGAGGGAGGGTCTCTCACTGGAACCCGGGGCTCACAGATTCAGCCAGTTTAGCTTGCCAGTTTGCCTGGGGTGTCCCTTGTCTCCCAGGCCCTCCTGCTTGTGTGGCGAGCAAGCGTCTTATCCACTGAGCCATCTCTCCAACCTCATTCTTCTACTGTTTCTCTCTGTTGCATGACTTCCTGAGAGCTCTGTTTGTATTTACCCTAAACAGGGCCAGGAGGGGCCAGAGAGACAGTTCTACCCAAGGCGAGCCTGGCCAGCCAATGGATCTTGTAGGCTTACTTATAGGAGCGTGGAGGACTGTTGCAGTCACATCGCTGAAAAGCCCACCCCAGTATGGGTGGCCACCCGTGAAAGGTGAGTCCCTCGGGAACAGCCCACCCTCTATACTTCCTCTCAGCTAGAGCAGGATTACACACAGCTGGTTTGGAGACAGGAGGGAAGGACTGGCTAAGACCTCAGATAAGGGTCTGTGACCTCCCCCTGCTCCTTCCATGAGGGAATGTTAACAGGCCTGGTCTTGTGAAAGTCTTAAGCAAGTGTCATCACAGCTGCTCGGATTTCAAGACAGTAGCAGCTGTGTCACGCCTGGAGGACTGTTCGGCAACGACTTCCCGTAACATGGCTGTAGAACGTGATCGTTGATTTATTTAGTACTTTGGGAAATGAACACTTCATGAAACCAGATGAGTTGGCCAAGACCACACTGCTGAGACTGTGTCTTTATTCGATTCCAGGGCTCACATTAGCCAGAGCCCGGCTTTTCCGTGTGTCTACCTGCAGGCTGACAGTGATGGTACTCGGGTCAGTGAGCCGTCGTCACACGTTCTCTGGCGTGTCTGGTAGACACCGCGGCTTAATTTTGTTACTTGAGGGATTTTCCCAGTCAGTAAAACCCCTTTAAATGACAACATAAGGGAGACCTCGCTTCCAGGAAACCAAATCCTCCATGGTAGATGAACTTGAGGAAGAACAGAGGTGCTGACAGTGGACCCTCTAAAAGGAAGAAAGAGTGCTGGGCGTGGTGGCGCACGCCTTTAATCCCAGCACTCGGGAGGTAGAGGTAGGAGGATCGCTATGAGTTCAAGGCCACCCTGAGACACATGGTGAATTCCAGGTCAGCCTGAGCTAGAGTGAGACACCACCTCGAAACCACCACCCCCTGCAAAAAAAATAAATAATAAGTAAATAAAAGGAAGAAAAGGGACAGGAGGAAGCAGTGGTACGTGAGTCATCCTGAGTGCTTAACCACGAAGGGCCCCATGTGGTGTTTGTTGCCATAGCTCCCCTCCCGCCCACAGCGCTCACTTCCTAGGTGACGCTGTATGTTCAGGGCATTCCCTTCAAATATTTGCTGAACGCTTCCATGGACTGATAGACAGTTAAGATTATCCAACCGCAAATCATGACATAAGCACCCCGTGAGCCAAGATAAATTGGACTTTTTTCTCATGTGAAAGTCTAGGCAGCCCTGTGTGTGGTGTGGTCAGGAGCTCCAGCTCCCATCTGTTTGCGTTTCCCTCTGGCTAGTGACTCATTTTCTCAGAGTCCCCGCACAGTCCAGGATGCCTGCTGGAAACCTTGGAAGGAGGCGGGAAAGCAGCAAGGAGCCTTCCCCCATTGGATAGTTTCTCACACACAGCCTTCCAAGGCATCCCAAATAGTGCTCCCACCCGCTTCTGGTTTGCTGGGGTTTATCCACGCTCCATATTTGGCTTCAGGAGTCACTGGGAAATACAGCTGTATTGAGCGGATTGATGGACAGCAATCTGTACACCAAAAAATCGGATCTTTCTTTCTTTTTAAATATTTTTATTTTTATTATTATTTTTTTGGTTTTTCAAGGTAGGGTTTCACTCTAGTCCAGGCTGACCCGGAATTAACTATGTAGTCTCAGGGTGGCCTCGAACTCTCAGCAATCCTCCTACCTCTGCCTCCCGCGTACTGGGATTAAAGGCGTGCGCCACCACACCCGGCTAATATTTTTATTTTTATTTATTTATTTGAGAGAGAGGTACAGAAATAGGCAGGTAGAGAGAGAATGGGCACACCAGTGCCTCGAAATGAACTTTAGATGCATACGCCCCCTTGTGCATCTGGCTTACGTGGGTCCTGGAGAATGAAGCCTCGAACCAGGGTCCTTAGGCTTCACAGGGAAGTGTTTAACCGCTAAGCCACCTCTCCAGCCCAAAAAATTGGGTCTTTCTAATGGAAGAAAGGCCATTCTATTAGCAAACAGCTAAGCCCATCCATTGATTTTTTTTTTTTTTTGGTTTTTTGAGGTAGGGTCTCACTCTAGCCCAGGCTGACCTGGAATTCATTCTGTATTCTCAGGGTGGCCTTGAACTCACGGTGATCCTCCTACCTCTGCCTCCCGAGTGCTGGGATTAAAGGCGTGCACCACCATGCCCAGCTGACTTGGAATTCACTATGTAGTCTTAGGGTAGCCTTGAACTCATGGAAATCCTCCTATTTCTGTCTCCCAAGTGTTGGGATTAAAGGTATATGCCACCACACCTGGCCCATTGATGTATTTTTTTGTTTATTTTTATTTATTATTTATTTATTTGAAAGTGACAGACAGACCAAGAAAGAGGCAGATAGAGAGAGAATGGGCATGCCAGGGCCTCCAGCCACTGCAAACGAACTCCAGATGCGTGCGGCCCCCTTGTGCATCTGGCTTATGTGGGTCCTGGGGAATTGAGCCTCGAACCAGGATCCTTAGGCTTCATAGGCAAGCGTTTAACCGCTAAGCCATCTCTCCAGCCCCCCATTGATGTATTTTTTATTTGTGTTATGACGAATGATATTTGGTTGGTGAAGCCTAAACTACTTACTATCTGACACTGAAAAGGTCTGCTAACTAACTCCTGGACTAGAAACAAGTAACAGATAGCACTTTTTGGTCATAGGTCACTGCCAGGTGCTGAGTTCCCTGAGTATGGTCCCATCACCAGGCAGGTTATAATCCAGGGAACAGATAGCCAATTTAATTTCGAATCATCATATCATGTGATGAATGGGGTTGTGGCGTTCTGCCTAAGGTGTTATGGGACCACATGGACTGTGGAGAGACAACTTTCCAGATGAGCTTAAAAGATGGGACACTAGGGCTAGAGCGGTTAAGGCACTTGCTCACGAAACCTAAGGACCCAGGTTCAATCCCCATATAAGTCAGATCCGCAAGTTGGAGCATGCTTCTGGAGTTCATTGGCAGTGGCTGGAGGCTCTGGTGCACCCATTCTCTTTTTCTCTCTCTCTGCCTCTTTCTCTAAAATAATTTTTTAATAAAAGTAATTTTTTTTTCAAGGTGGGGTCTCACTCTAGCCCAGGCTGACCTGAAATTCACTATGTAGTCTCAGGGTAGCCTCAAACTCAAGGTGATCCTCCTACCTCTGCCTCCTGAGTGCTGGGATTAAAGGCATGAGCTATCACGCCCAGCTAAAAATTATTTAAAAAAAAAAAACAAAAAAACAGCCTGGGCCAGAGTGAGACCCTACTTCGAAAAACAAAACAAAACAAAACAAACAAAACAAAACAAAACAAAACAAAACAAAACAAAACAAAACAAAAAAAGATGAGAAGCTAGGAATGAAAAAGCCAGGAGAATTCTAAGCAGAAGGAATGGGAGGTGCTCACACCTGTAGTCCCAGCACTTGGAAGGCTAAGGCAGGAGGATGGCCTTGCGTTTGAGACCCGCTCAGGCTACATAGTGAGACCAAGCCTGCCTGAGCTGCAGAGTAAGACTCTGCCTCAAACCAAACAAAAATAACGATCAACGACAGCAATAAATAAAGGCAATTATGTATTTGACCCACTGCATATCAGTCACCCCTGAGTCTCCCCCAGACTGCACACCTTGGCTCCCCACCCCTCAAAACCTGCCCCAGTGTGTGGAGGGGGTGTGGTCTCACACAGCTTTTCCAACACCTGTGCCTTAGCTGTTTGTATTAGCACCCTCTGCACTTGTGGTGTCTCCATTCCTAGAACCCCCACCCCTCCATCCAGCCCACAGAACCAGGATGTAGAGTGGGTGGAGTGGGGTTAAAGGATACTGAGTTTCAATTCTAAGTTTAGTAATCAACAGATAACAGCCTGGGCACTGGATTAACATTCTAACTCTAGGACTTCCTGTCTTCCAGTAGGGGTGGACAAGCTGTCTATTTTTTCCAGGCTTCATTTTTTTTTTTTTTGGTTTTTGTTTTGTTTTGTTGTTGTTTTTTCATGGTAGGGTCTCACTCTAGCTCAGGCTGACCTGGAATTCACTATGTACTCTCATGATGGCCTTGAACTCACAGTGATCCTCCTACCTCTGCCTCCCAAGCGCTGGGATTAAAGGTGTGCACCACCACGCCCAGCCAGGTTCATTCTGGTTCATCCTAAAGTTCTGGCTTGGACGAGTCTTTGCTGTGGGAGGCTGTCCTGTGCTCAGTAGGGTGTTTGGCACTTGAGGCTTTGACCTCCTGGCTGCCAGTAGCACCCACTAAATTGTGACAACAAACTGTCTCTAGACATTGTCTCTTGTCCCCTGGAGAGTTAAACCATCTATGTTCGAGAATCAGCGAGGTAGTGGTGAGGATTAAGTGAGATGATGTGTGCGTTAGGTGTGTTTAATAAGTGCCATCATCACTCCATTTGTGCTCAGAAAATCCTTATTGAAAGAATTGTGGAGCCGGGTGTGGTAGTGCACGCCTTTAATCCCAGCACGTGGAAGGCGAAAGGTAGGTGGGTTGCAGTGAGCTTCTGAGGCCACCTTGAGAGTATATAGTGAATTCTAGGTCAGCCTAAGCTAGAGTGGGACCCTATCTCAAAAAACTAAGAAATAAGAAAAAAAAATGGTGGCCAGGTGTGGTGGCATACAACTTTAATCCCAGCACTCTGGAGGCTGAAGTAGGAGGATCTCCGCCAACAGCTTGGGTTACAGAGTGAGTTCCAGATCAGCCTGGGCTAGAGTGAGACCCTACACCCCCCCCCAAAAAAAAAAGGTGAATAGACTCCTTGAAGAACAACAAAGACCTCACAAAACGATTTCTGATTTCTGATTTTCGCTTGGCGAGCCCAGCTAGGGAGTTCTCAGGCCCCGTATAAACAGCTCTTCCCGTGAGCCCACTGCTGCAAACGCACGCAATGTTAGGAATGTAGCTGGGAGGCAGGCTCAAGTGAGCTTATAGAGCACATCTGTTGTGTCGCTGCCTACATCTCTGTAGCCTGATTTAGTCCTGGAGGAAATGCCCCCCCACACTTTCAGCCACGACTTTCGCACAACCTTGACCTCTGAGTTGGTTGCAGTGGTGAACCATGGAGTCACCTGTGCAGTGAGTCCTTGCTCCTGGGTTTCAGTCGGCAGTTCCATCCCACTGTCCCTTTCTATGTCCCCTACACCCATAGGCAAGACCTTTATAGAGCATGAGGTAAATACTTGGTATGTGACTTGAGAGTGGATGGAGGAGGTGTTTAACAGGGTCAGATACCAATAGCAAACTCCAGCCCGTGAGGCCTATGGGGAGGTGAGAGCTTTCTTGCTGTTGAGAGACTTTTCCAGTGCAAGGAATGGAAGCCAGGGGCACATGCCAGGCAAGACCTTCTACCACTGGTGACAGGCAAGCCCCAGAGGCCTGTTTTTGTCATTACTGACTACTTTCAGAAAAACCAAGGGTGGGCTGGAGGGGTGGCTGGGTATAATGACACATACCTGTAACCTCAGCACTTGGAAGGTGGAGGCAGGAGGATGAGTTGGGGGTCAGCCTGGGTTACTTAAGACTGTTGGTCTCAAAACAAACAAAATAGCCCAAGGGAGAATCTCTTAGGACTAGCTGGCCCCAACGGTCAGTGGGGTCCACTCAGGAAGACGGCAGAAGCTGTAGCTGCCAAGCCCCTCTGGAAGGTCATTATACTTAGACCAGAGCTGTGGCATTCCTCCCTAATTTCCCATCACCTATCGGATCACAGGACTTCTGTGTGCTGTGGCATGTGGACCGCAGGCTGGGAGGTCAGATTTGGAAAAGGTAAGGGTTTACTGACTGGGTTAGAACTAGCTGAGATAATGGCTCAAAGGCTCTTTTTAAAAATTAATTATTTATTTGCAAGCAGAGAGATAAGAGAGAAGAGAGATGAAGAGGGAGAGAGAGTGGATGCTCCAGGGCCTCCCGCCACTGTAAACAAACTCCAGACACATGTGCCACCTTGTGCATCTGGCTTACATGGGTCCTGGGAAATTGAACCTGGGTCCTTTGGCTTTGTAGGCAAATACCTTAACCATTAAGCCATCTCTATAGGCCTAGATTATTATTTTTTTTCTTTTTCTTTGGCTTTGCAGAAAAACGCCCCAGCCACTAAGCCATCCCTCCAGCCCTTCTTTTTCTTTTAGCACGTGTATGTGTGTGTGTGGTCTGTGCGTGTGTGGGTGCACAGGTGTTACGGGCATTGGGAGTTCAGGGAAGGAAAATAGATATAGCCATGTGGTCTGAGAGCCCATGTGGTTGGCCTGGAGGAAATGGAAAAAGGGATTTAGAGAGGAAAGGAAAGAAAGTGCAGAAAGGCCCTGCCTTGTGGAGGGCAGAAGTGGGTAGAGAAGCGTCAGGGGGGTTCTCCCCTTGTCTCAGCCCAGCTAGGATGAGAAGAGGAGAGAATCACCAGAACCTGGAGGTTCAGGAGTGACGAGTGAGCAGTCAAGAGAACCCTCACGCCTGGTTAAGGGTCTGTTATAACCTATTGTGGTAGCTTCGCCTTCAGGCTCAGGTGAGCCACAGCGAAGGCTGATTGGTGTTAGGAGCTAACTCAAGAAGAGGCCCGCCATGATGTAACCAATCACAATGTCAAGATCAAATTTGAATTCTAGGAAAGGGGAACTCCCTCCTGGGGAAGGGCTCCAGTTGTTCACGGAAAAACACAGGTCTAGGGAACTCCTTTAGGCAAGAGATAAGAAGTCAGATCAGGGCTGGAGAGTTGGCTTAGCGGTTAAGCGCTTGCCTGTGAAGCCTAAGGGTCTTGGTTCCAGGCTTGATTCTCCAGTACCCAGGTAAGCCAGATGTAGAAGGTGGCACATGCATCTGGAGTTTGTTTGCAATGGCTGGAGGCCCTGGCTTCCCATTTTCTCCCAGCCTCTCTCTCTGTTGCTCTCACATAAATAAACAAATAAAAATCAACAACAACAAAAAATTTTTTTTAAAGTCACATCATTCTTTGATCTCTAGCGAAGTGGAGATTGCCAGGGCAGACATCCCTGCCCGTCACCCTAAACTACCCAACAAAGCTACCTAACTCCCTCTCACATGTACATGCCCACACATGTGGAGGACCAAGGTTGACATGGGGTGTCTTCCTCAGTCGCTCTCCGTCTTTCTTATCGTGACAAGGTCTCAGCTTGAACCAGCCATCTAGCTAGTCAGGATACCCCTGAGGATCCTCTTGTCTCTGCCTCCAGTGCTGGTGACCCAAATTCAGGTCCTCATGCTTGCACAGCAAGTGCTTTGTGGACTGTCATCTTCCCAGCCCCTAAATGACATTACTAGATGCCATTTGTAAGCTTCAGGAGTAGGTCCTGTGGAACAAGGACAAAGGGACCGTCATGTGATTCTTACATAGGCTAACGGTGGATCGCCTGCGCTCTCATCCATCTCACTCATTTGATCTTTTTGTTTTTATTTTCTTCCAGGTAGGGTCTCACCATAGCCCAGGCTGACCTGGAAATCATTCTGTAGTCCCAGGCCGGCTTTGAATTCACAATGATCCTCCTACCTCTGTCTCCCCAGAGAAGGGATTAAAAGTGTTTGCCACCACGCCCAGCTCATCTCAGTCATTTTAAACATAGACATGGCTTCCCTGAGGCCATACAGCTAGTCTGCACTGTGTGCATACTCTTACTGCTATCAGACTATTCCATATTCTGTTTCCTGCATCCTTGCTGTGTACTCATCTCTGCTCACCAATTTGATTTTCTCCCTCCATGGTCCACATGAGAAAATAGATTTGTTTTCATGTTATGAGGAAATGCAGTCTTTATTTATTTATCTATGTCAGCAGCCAGACATGGCATCCTCAAGATTATCATTAGTGAGTTGGAGAGATGGTTTAGTAGTTAAGGCGCTTGCCTGCAAAGCCTAAAGACCCAGGTTTGATTCCCCAATACCCACATAAAACCAGATGCACAAGGTACTGCATGCATCTGGAGTTTGTTTGCAGTAGCCAAAGGCCCTGGTTCACCCATTCTCTCTCTCAAGTAAATAAATAAATAAAAGATTTTCATGGGGCTGGAGAGATGGCTTAGAGGTTAAGGAGTTTGCCTGCAAAGCCAAAGGACCCCAGTTCGATTCTCCAGGACCCACGTAAGCCAGATGCACAAGGGGGTGCATACATCTGGAATTCGTTTGCAGTAGCTGGAGGCCCTGGCGCACCCATTCTCTCTCTCTTCTCTCTCTCTCTGCCTCTTTCACTCTCTCTAATTAATTAATTTTTTAAAAAAGATTTTCATTAGAGCTGGGCATGGTGGCACACGCCTTTAATCCCAGCACTCCCAGGATGCAGAGATAGGAGGATCGCTGTGAGTTCGAGGCCACCCCGAGACTACACAGTGAATCCCAGGTCTGCCTGGACTAGATGGAGACCCTACCTAGAAAATCCAGCCCCCCCAAAAAAAAGAAAGAAAAAAGATTATCATTAGCATATGCAGCATCTTTCGGCTGCTCAGTAGAAAGGCCTGTTCCTTTGTGGGGGTGTTCCACAAAGGACTGTCCCATGTGATCAGTGTGCCCCTAGTGTCACTGTGGGATGGGTGCCCTTGAGTAGTTTCCTACCAACAACTATGCTGGACAGATCTTCCCATTTCCCAGGGCAAAGCCAGCGCTGTTTGGGAAAGATAGTTGACGGGTTCACGGCTCCAGGGGACTTGATTTATCAGTGGTGGAACTGGCACCTTTGATTCTTGACACAGTCCCAGGCTACCTGGTGCAGAACACACAAATTATTGCCTGGAATGCTGTCTTTTTTTTTTTTTAATATTTTATTTTTATTTTGCTTATTTTTGTCTGGCTTACGTGGGTATTGGGGAACCAAGCCTGGGTCCTTTGGCTTCATATGCAAGCACCTAAACTACTAAGCCTTCTCTCCAGCACTTTTTTTTAGAATTTTTATTTATTTACTCATTTTGAGAGAGAAGCTGATAGAGAGACAGAATGGGCATTCCAGCGCTTCCAGCCACTACCAACAAACTCCAGATGCATGTGCCATCTTGTGCATCTGGCTTATGTGGGTCCTGGGGAATGGAACCTGGATCCTTAAGCTTCACAAGCAAGCGCCTTAACCGCTAAGCCATCTCTCTAGCCCCTGGAATGCTGTCTTTACACCAGCTCTTGGGGAACAGAGCAGGGTAATTTCTGGAAAGAAATCCCTTTGGGGTGGACACTAAGGGCTGGGTCTATAGTAGTCGCACCCATGAGCACCAGCAAGGTGATTGGAAACAGTCGGAAGCCCCACCCCCCTCCCGGCTGCCTTCAGCAACTCAAGTCCAAGCCTCTGGGTTTGGCAGAAATGAGGTAAATTTGTGAGAGCAGGGCAACCTCCCTCCCCCAACCTGTTCCTACTTCCACCTTCTCAGAAGGCCTGGGCATTTAAGGATCTCCAAGCCTCTCACGTGGTTCATGGTCCCAGTCACGGTCATGGTGGTGAACCAGACCTGGGAACGTGTCTCATTTTGTGCCTTGTTACCTCAGCCCTCCTTCTACTTCCCATGTTCGGAGGCTGGCCGAGCAGCAGCTATTGGTGAACTTTCCCTGGCAACAAACATCTACTCAAACTAGACAGGGCACCCACCACAGACTAAAGTCTCCATTCCACCCAAGTCTAGCTTGGTCAACCAGCAAGTTGAATGGGCTTACTTATCGGAGCGCGGGCTAAGAAAAGAGCATCCTTCCTTCCTTCCCTCCTTCCTTCCTTCCTTCCTTCCTTCCTTCCTTCCTTCCTTCCTTCCTTCCTTCCTTCCTTCCTTCCTTCCTTCCTTCCTTCCTCCCTCCTTCTTTCCTTCCTTCCTTCCCTCCCTCCCTCCCTCCCTCCTTCCTTCCTTCCTTTCTTTTATGAGAGAGAGAGAGAGAGAGAGAATTGGCATGCCAGGGCATCCAGCCACTGTAATCTAACTCCAGGTGCATGCACCACCTAGTGCGCCTGTACAACCTTGAGCACTTGCATCACCTTGTGCATCTGGCTTATATGAGACCCAGAAAGTCGAACATGGATCTTTAGGCTTCACAGGAAAGCACCTTAACTGCTAAGCTATGTCTCCAACCCTCTTCTTCTCCTCCTCTTCCTTTTTTTTTCTTCTTCTTCCTCCTCCTCCTCTTCTTCTTAATATGTGTAAGCAGAGCGGAGAGAGAGAACATGGACATGCCCCGGACTCTTATTGCTGCCAATGAACTTCAGATGGGCCACTTTGTGCATCTGGCTTTACATGGGAACTGGGGAATTGAACCTATAACAGCAGGCTTTGGTAGCAAAACCCTTTAACCACTGAGCCATCTCCCCAGCCTAAGTCCTGTCTTTTAGGGGGGGCCATATTTTGCTTTGCTACATTTATCGAGTGCGCTGGGCTTTCTAGCATGAACTTGCACGATTGCCTTATTGTCTGAGCAGAGACCAAGCCCCTCACTCAAGAGAAAGGGGCCCTTAAGACCAGGTCCCTATGACACAGATATTTTCACCCAATAGACTGTTATTCTTAGAGATCATCTGGAGAGCCCTCATTGGATTCTGGGGGCATGCAGGTAGAAACACAGATCCCTGGGCCTCATGTTAGATCCTCTGCTGGGTCAGAACTTGGAGCCAGAGATCTATTTTTGTGCCAAGTATCCCAGAAGCTCTTGAGCGTATTTGCACTTAAATCCACTTCTGATTGGCTGGAAAGATGACTCGGAGGTTAAAGGTGCTTGCTTTCCAAGCCTGACTGCCCAGGTTTGATTCCATAGCACCCATATAAAACCAGACACATGAAGCGGGACTTGCGTTTGAAGTTGGTTTACAGTGGGAAGAGGCACTGGCACTCCTACACTCTTTTTTTTTTAAATACTCTATTTTTATTTATTTGAGGGAGAAAGAGATACAGAAATAGGCAGGTAGAGAGAAAGAGAGAATGGGCACGTCAGGGCCTCCAGCCACTGCAAACGAACTCCAGACACGTGCGCCCCATGTGCATCTGCCTTACGTGGATCTTGGGGAGTCGAACCTGGGTCCTTTGGCTTTGCAGGCAGGTGCCTTAACTGCTAAGCCATCTCTCCACCCCACTCCTATACTCTTGATTTATTTATTTCTTTTCTTTCATTCTTTCAAATAAATAAGATATATCCTAAAAACAAACCACTTATGAGCTGGGCATGGTTAGATACCCCTGTTATTCCAGCTAGGAGACTAAACAGAAGAGGGTTATGAATTTGAGGCTTAAGCTACTAGGTAAGTCCCTATCTCAAAAACCAAACAAAATGCCCTTCTTTACCTAGATGGGAGTAGGATGATGTGTTTGTAGCCCAGGCTGCCCTCAAACTTGTGGCAGTCTCCTGCCATCTCCTGAGTGCACTTCTATTTTATCTTGACAGTTTACTAAGACACCAGCTCACACAGGATCTCTTGTCTAGGAACACCCCACCTCCATGCTGCTCTGTCTCCAGCCATCACTCACCATCAGTTTTGCTGCATTAATTTGCACCAACCTTGTGGTGCACAGAGCCTTGTGGAATCAGGCTACCAGGCTGTCCCGGAATCACCTCATCCCTGAATAACACGAACACGCAAAGGTGTCCAGCAGTTCTCATTTCCTTTCTCTGGAGACTTCTCCAAATAGATCACCCAAGCGCCTCACTTTGAAAACTTCCATCATGTTCTTTCAACCCTGAAACCCAAATCAGTGCCAACCAGTCCTTGGGGGCCACTCTACCCGCCTCATCCCTGACGCTTCCACTACCAGGGCGTGTGCGGGTCCGGTCAGGATCTCTGTTCAGGAGCCACTAGCTGACTAACTGTCCGCTGGTGTTTCCCTCCATGATGCGGGGTGTCGCCTCCTTGCCTGCCTCTCTCCTCTTCTCAAGCCTCAGCAGAGCCCCACAACAGCAGAATTATCCTTTGCCCTTCAAGTCCACTCACTGATTCACCGACTCTCCTTCACCCACTTACTCCAGGCGTTTCTTTGTGTGCGTGTGCACGAGTGTGCATGTGTGTGCGAGTGGGCAAGCACCTGTATGTGGAGGCCAGAGGACAACCTTGGGTGTCATTCCTCAAGCGCCATACACCTTTGTGAGGCAGGGTCTCTCATGGCCTTGATGTCTCCAACTAAGCTAGACTGGCCAGCAAGCCTCAAAGATCCTCCCGTCTCCATCTCCCCACACTGGATTACAAGCGTGCAGCATACCTGGCTTTGTTGTTGTTGTTGTTTGTCTTTGTTTTCGAGGTAGGGTCTTGCTATGGCCCAGGCTGACCTGGAATTCACTATGTAGTCTCAGGCTAGCCTTGAATTTACAGCGACCCCCCTACCTTTGCCTCCTGAGTGTTGGGATTAAAGGTATGCGCCATCATGCCAGGCCTGGCTTTTTTCTTGTTGTCATTGTTTTTTTTCTGAGGTAGGGTCTCACTCTAATCCAGGCTGACCTAGAATTAACTATGTAGTCTCAGGGCGGCTTTGAACTCACAGTAATCCTCCTACCTCTGCCTTCCAAGTACTGGGATTAAAGGCCTGCGCCACCATGTTCAGCTTTTTTTTTTTTTTTTTTTTTTTTGGTTTTTCAAGGTAGGGTCTCACTCTGGCCCAGGCTGACCTGGAATCCACTATGTAATCTCAGGGTGGCCTTGAACTCATGGCGATCCTCCTACCTCTGCCTCCCGAGCGCTGGGATAAAAGGCGTACGCCACCACGCCTGGCTTTTTAAAAAATTATTTTATTTTTTTTTGGAGAGAGACACAGAGAGAGACAGAGAGAGAGAGAGAAAGACAGAGATGGGCGCATCAGCAGTGTATCAGCTGCTGAGAACGAAATCCAGATGCGTGCGCCCCCTTGTGGTCAAGTGTGGCATTGCGCCCTTGCATCACTTTGCATCTGGCTAAACGTGGCACCTGGAGATTGGAACTGCTGGAGATTGGAACCAGCATTCTTAGACTTAGGAGGCAGGCACCTTAACCCCTAAGCCATCTCTCCAGCCCTCCTTTTTTTTTTTAAGGTGGATTCTGGGGACTGAACTTGAGTCCTTTACCAGTTAAGGTTATCCCCCTCAGCTCCTTCCAGGCATTTTGAACCTACCCACATATACCAGCAACTCTGTGAGGGACAAGAATGTAGAAAATAATAACGGTGGCACAGGCCTTTAATCTCAGCACTTGGGAGGCAGACGTAGGAGAATCGCCATGAGTTTGAGGCCACCCTGAGACCACATAGTGATCTACATAGGTGAGTCTGGCTAGAACGAGACCCTGCCCCCCCAATAATGTAGATAACAACTGGATATGTGGGTCACCTTTTTATGAAGCACAAAGCACACTGTCCCACACTGCTTTTGTACAGTGTTTCTGAAGCTAGTTGTTTTTGTAAGGACAATTTTCTTGTTGGATGAAGATCCTGATACAAGCTGGGCATGGTGGCACATGCCTTTAATCCCAGCACTCAGGATGCAGAGGTAGCAGCCTGGGCCAGAGTGAGACCCTACCTTGAAAACAAACAAACAAACAAACAAACAAACAAACAAACAAACAAACAAACAAACAGACAGACAAAAAAGATTCTGATACAGACAGGAGGACATGACGTTTGTGAGCCCTTCCTCCATGACAGGCCCTCTAACAGTCATTTTAGACGTCTCCTTTAATTCTCTCGTGACCTCAAGGTAGGTAGGTAAGTAGGTTCTATTATGACCACCGTATCATACATGAGAAAATGTAGTTCTAGAGAAGATGAGTCATTTTTCTCAAGGTCAAACAGCTCATACAGGCTGACCACCTGTGCTGACCCCAGAGCAGGCTTCGAATTGCTCTTTCCTTCAAATCCATCCAACAAGAATTGCAGGCATGGTGGCTCACACCTTTAATCCCAGCCCTTGGGAGGCAGAAGTAGGAGGATTGCTGTGAGTTCATTACCAGCCTGAAACTACATAGTGAATTCCAGGTCAACCTGTTTACTATAAACTGGCTAATTATAGCAGTGGGGACCTCCTTATCTTCTGAGCAGGGCTATTGTGTTTACTGTAAACTGATCCTATCCTCTATCTATATATTATTATATTATATTATTAAAAAAAAAAAAAAAAAAGAATAAATAAATAAATGAGCAATTGTGTTTACTGTAAACTGATGTCATAGATAGGAAAGTGGACTCTGTAAACTGATGAGATATCTATCTATATATTATTATATTATAAGGAATGAGGTGGGAAATAAGAGTGTAGGGAGAACACAAATTTGTAAACTGATGTCATAGATATCTGTCTATCTGTTGTCCCTTCTGGCCCTGGATGTCATAGGGTCTATCTATATATTATTAATTATATTTTGAAAGAACATTATTATTATATTATATTATGAACCTGTGCAGTGGGGGACCTTATCCCAGGCTATTGTGTTTACTGTAAACTGATGTCATAGCTGTCTATCATCATATAGCATCTTCCTGCAAAACCATAAACTCTCAGGGTTGGCTGAGGTTTTGATTTGTATAAATCAAAATTATATTAGATTGTGAACTGATGTCATAGATATCTGTCTATCTATATATTATTATATTATTTCCTCCTTATCTTAGCAGGGCTATTGTGTTTACTGTAAACTGATGTCATAGTCTGCCTATATATTATTATATTGATTATTATACTGTGCAGTGGGGACCTCCTTATCTTCTGAGCAGGGGGTTTACTTAAACTGATGTAGATATCTTTATCTATATATTATTATATTATATAAACTGATGTCATATCTATCTATCTGTCTATCTATATATTATTATATTATATTATTATACCTGTGCAGTGGGGACCTCCTTATCTTCTGAGCAGGGTTACTGTGTTTACTATAAACTGATGTCATATATATTATTATATTATATTATTATACCTGTGCAGTGGGGACCTCCTTATCTTCTGAGCAGGGCTATTGTGTTTACTGTAAACTGATGTCATATCTATCTATCTGTCTATCTATATATTATTATATTATATTATTATACCTGTGCAGTGGGGACCTCCTTATCTTCTGAGCAGGGCTATTGTGTTTACTGTAAACTGATGTCATAGATATCTGTCTATCTATATATTATTATATTATATTATTATACCTGTGCAGTGGGGACCTCCTTATCTTCTGAGCAGGGCTATTGTGTTTACTGTAAACTGATGTCATAGATATCTGTCTATCTATATATTATTATATTATTATACCTGTGCAGTGGGGACCTCCTTATCTTCTGAGCAGGGTTACTGTGTTTACTGTAAACTGATGTCATAGATATCTGTCTATCTATATATTATTATATTATATTATTATACCTGTGCAGTGGGGACCTCCTTATCTTCTGAGCAGGGTTATTGTGTTTACTGTAAACTGATGTCATAGATATCTATCTATATATTATATTATATTATTATACCTGTGCAGTGGGGAGCTCCTTATCTTCTGAGCAGGGCTATTGTATTTACTATAAACTGATGTCATAGATATCTATCTATATATTATTATATTATATTATTATACCTGTGCAGTGTTTACTGGGAGCTCCTATATATTATTATATTTTTCTTCTGAGCAGGGTTATTGTGTTTACTGTAAACTGATGTCATAGATATCTGTCTATCTATATATTATTATATTATATTATTATACCTGTGCAGTGGGGACCTCCTTATCTTCTGAGCAGGGTTATTGTGTTTACTGTAAACTGATGTCATAGATATCTATCTATATATTATTATATTATATTATTATACCTGCGCAGTGGGGACCTCCTTATCTTCTGAGCAGGATTATTGTGTTTACTGTAAACTGATGTCATAGATATCTGTCTATCTATATATTATTATATTATATTATTATACCTGTGCAGTGGGGAGCTCCTTATCTTCTGAGCAGGGTTACTGTGTTTACTGTAAACTGATGTCATAGATATCTGTCTATCTATATATTATTATATTATATTATTATACCTCCTTTTCTTCTGAGCAGGGCAGTGTTTACTGGGAGCTCTATCTATATATCTTCTGAGCAGGGCTATCTTTGTATTTACTATAAACTGATGTCATAGATATCTATCTATATATTATATTTATTATTTATTATACTTCTGAGCAGCTATTGTATTTAATATAAACTGGGACTATCTATATATTATTATATTATATTATTATACCTGTGCTTATCTTCTGAGCAGGGCAGGGCTATTGTGTTTACTGTAAACTGATGTCATATCTATCTATCTGTCTATCTATATATTATTATATTATATTATTATACCTGTGCAGTGGGGACCTCCTTATCTTCTGAGCAGGATTATTGTGTTTACTGTAAACTGATGTCATAGATATCTGTCTATCTATATATTATTATATTATATTATTATACCTGTGCAGTGGGGACCTCCTTATCTTCTGAGCAGGATTATTGTGTTTACTATAAACTGATGTCATAGATATCTGTCTATCTATATATTATTATATTATATTATATATTATTATATTATTGTGTTTTATTATCATAGATATCTGTCTATCTATATATTATTATATTATATTATTATACCTGTGCAGTGGGGAGTTCCTTATCTTCTGAGCAGGGTTACTGTGTTTACTATAAACTGATGTCAAAGATATCTGTCTATCTACACATTATTATATTATATTATTATACCTGTGCAGTTATCTTCTAGGGTTAACTGTAAACTGATGTCATAGATATTATTATTATATTATATTCTATATCTTCTGAGCAGGATTATTGTGTTTACTATAAACTGATGTTATATATATCTGTCTATCTATATATTATTATATTATATTATTATACCTGCACAGTGGGGACCTCCTTATCTTCTGAGCAGGGTTATTGTGTTTACTGTAAACTGATGTCATAGATATCTATCTATCTATATATTATTTATTTATTTGAGAGAGAGAAAGAGGGGCAGAGAGAGAGAGAGAGAGAGAGAGAGAGAGAGAGAATGGGCACGCCAGGGCCTCCAGCCACTGCAAATGAACTCCAGATGCATATGCCTCCTTGTGCATCTGGCTGACATGAGTCCTTTGGCTTTGCAGGCAAACACCTTGACCACTAAGCCATCTTCTCCAGCCCTAAGTTTTCTTTTTTTTTTTTTTTTTTTTTTGTTTTATTTGGTGTGCCTGGAGAGATGACCTGGAATTAACTATGTAGTCTCAGGGTGGCCTTGAAAACCTCAGGACTACCTCAGTTTGAGTGCTGGGCTCAGTTTTTCCCCAAAACCCATTTTAGCCAGATGCACAAGGTGGCACATGAGTCTGGAGTTCATTTGTAGTCACTGGAGGCCCTAGCACGCCCTTCTCTCTCTATCTGCCACTCTCAAATAAATAAATAAATAAATAAATAAATAATAAACAAAAGGGCTGGAGAGATGGTTAAGGCACATGCCTGCAAAGCCTAAGACTCCAGTTTGATTCTCCAGGTCCCACGTAAGCCAGATGCAGAAGGGGGCACATGCATCTGGAGTTTGTTTGCAGTGGCTAGAGGCCCTGGTGTGCCCATTCTCACTCTCAGTCTCTCTCTTTCCCTCTCTCTGTCTCTACTAAATAAATAAAAATAAAATCTTAAAAAATAAACAAAAATTTTTAAATATTTTATTTGGACTGGAGAGATGGCTTAACAGTTAAGGAACTTGCCTGCAAGGACCCATGTAAGCCAGCTGCACAAGGTGGTACATGTGTCTGGAGTTTGTTTGCAGTGGCTGGAGGCCCTGGCATGCCCATTTTTTTCTCTCTCTCTCAAATAAATAAATAACTAAAAATTTAAAATATATTTATAAAAGTATTTTATTCTATTTATTTATTAGAGAGAGCGAAAAAAAAAAAAGAGGCTGATATATGTAGAGAGAATGGGCACACCAGGGTCTCTAGCCAGTGCAAACGAACTCCAGACACATATGCTACCTTATGCATGTGACTTACGTGGGTCCTGGGGAATCAAATCTGGATCCTTAGGCTTCACAGGCAAGTGCCTTAACACTAAGCCATCCCTCCAGCTTCCCATTCTAAGTTTTCTTGGGAAACTGCCTTCCTCTGTTCCAGGTGATTTAACTGAGGGCTGCTAGTGATAGAAATGGGGCATGACCCCAAGTTTGGCATTCAGTCTGCCCATCACAGGGATGTAAGTCCAGAGCCAAGTAAGACGGATGACACAGGATAGCTCTGAGAACCACATCACAGCAAAGAGACACTGCCCACAAGGGACACGGGACCCTTGGCATTGCTCAGCCAACCCCTCTGATAGCAACCATGTTCTCCCATGAAATTCCTTTTGGGCTTGTTCCATGTATTAACCAGAGTTTCTACCTTATTTGATCAACTGCACTGTTTTTTTCTAAGTATTTAATTTGTTTATTTGTTTGAAAAGAGAGAGAGAGAGGCAGATAGATATATAGAGAGAATGGGCATGACAGGGCCTCTAGCGACTGCAAATGAAACTGCAAATGAAATGTGCATCTGGCTTTACATGTGTACTGGGGAATCAAACCTGGGTCCTTAGGCTTTGCAGGCAAGCACCTTAACTGCTAAGCCATCTCTCCAGCCCTTGTATTTTTTTTACCCTCCATCCCAGAAAGAATCTCCTTGAGTGAGGGGGAACACCTCCACTCATTTTCTGAGTTCCCTGTAGAAACTTCTGTCTCACTTACCACTGACTGTTGCACAGCTCTCTCTTAGATTCAGTGAGACACGTCTGTGGCTTCCATTCATTGTGCAAGTTCAGGGTTTGGGAATCTCAGAATAGATATCACCAGACAGGCTTTCTTCTGTGACAAAGCATCCATGTGTTATTATTATTTATTTATTTGAGATAGAGAGAGGAAGAGGCAGAGAGAAAGAGCACACCAGGGCCTCCAGCCACTGCAAACAAACTCCAGATGTATGTGTGCCCTTGTGCATCTGGCTTATGTGGATCCTGGGGAATTGAACCAGGGTCATTAGGCTTCGCAGGCAAAGGCTGTAATTGCTAGGCCATTTTCCCAGCCCACCAGACAGGCTTTCTGTGAATTGGCAGTGATCATACCACATGCCCTCTGTCCTCTCTGGGTCCAGACACTCTGGGTTGCTGAAGTCCTCATGCACAGGACTCAGTGAGGAGGCCCTCCCGCCCTGACCTCACCCTCTGAACATGTTCCTGTTGGCTCTCTCTTCCCAGAGCAGGACACCCGGAACCAAATGGAACCTCCCACTGTGTGGCAGGGGGCTTGCTGCTCTCTCTGGCCTCATTATCTCCTGTGATTCTCCGTCACTGGTGTGCAGCTCAGTGACCTTCCTGTCCACTCAAATGCACACATGGATAAGCTCAGGTCAGCCATAGCTCATGGATTCTCATGGATGGAAAACCATTTTGATTTCCAGGTAGGATCTCACTCTAGCTGAAGCTGACTTGGAATTCACTATGTAATCTCAGGCTGGTCTTGAACTCACAGTGATCCTCCTACCAACTTGGCCTGCCAAGTGCTGGGATTAAAGGTGTATGCCATTATGCCCAGCACAATTTTGTTTTTGATCCAACTGCTGGAATCCATGTATAATCTATATTGAGATCTCTTTGTATGGCTGGAGAGATGGCTAAGTGGTTAAGGTGCTTACCTACAAAGCCTAAAGACCCAGGTTCAATTCCCTGGTATTCATGTAAAAACAGATGCATCTGGAGTTCATTTGCAGCAGTTAGAGGCCCCGGGGTGCCTATTCTCTCTCTGTCTGTTTCTCTGTGCTTGTAAATAAATAAATAAATAATTTAAAAAGATCTCTTTGTGTAGATGCGTGTTAACATTTTAGGCGTCTACTACGTAAGAATACCCATAAAGCTCCTGATACTATGAATGACTACCGAGAGCACAGTGTCGCCTCACTTAGTGGAATCTTTGCCCCTGAAATACAGCTCCACCATCAACACGAGGACGCAGACACAACCATTAACAGGAGATTTCTAAATAAAGAAATTCGGACTGTTTTTATTTTTCTACTTTTTCTTCTCTGTTTTATTTTGTTTATTTTTATTTTATTTTTGGAGAGAGACACAGAGGAGACAGAGAGAGAGAGAGAGAGAGGAAGACAGATAGAGATGGGCGCGCCAGCAGTGTCTCAGCTGCTGAGAACGAAATCCAGATGCGTGCACCCCTTTGTGGTCAAGTGCGGCATTGTGCCCTGTGTCACTTTGCATCTGGCTAAACGTGGGACCTGGAGATTGGAACCAGCGTTCTTAGGCTTAGGAGGCAGGCGCCTTAACCCCTAAGCCATCTCTCCAGCCCCCCCCCCCTTTTTTTTTGAGGTAGGATCTCACTGTAGCCCTGGCTGTCCTGGAATTCACTCTGAAGTCTCAGGATGGCCTCCAACTCACCATGATCCACCTACTTCTGTCTCCCGAGTGCTGGGCTTAAAGGCGTGCGCCACCACACCCGGCTAATAAAAGTTTTTTAAAAACTTTTATTAGCCAGGCGTGGTGGTGCACGCCTTTAAGCCCAGCACTTGGGAGGCAGAGATAGGAGGATCGCTTTGAGTTCGAGGCCATCCTGAGAATACAGAGTGAATTCCAGGTCAGCTTGGCCTAGAATAAGACTCTGCCTCGAAAAAATAAAAAACAAACAAGCCAAACAAACAAACCAACAAACAAAAACTTTATTTGCTACCAGAGAAAGAGAGGGAGAGAGACAGAGTGAAAATGGGCCTCTAGTCACTGGAAACGAACTTCAGATGCATGTGCCACTTTGTACATCTGGCTTTATGTGGGTACTGGGGAATCGAACTTGGGTCATTAGACTTTGCAGGCAAGTGCCTTAACTGCTGAGCCATCTTCCCAGTCCTCATTTTTCTCTATTTTTAAAATATATATTTAAATTTTATTTATTTATTTATTTGAGAGGGAGAGAGAGAGAGAGAGAGAGAGAGAGAGTGAGAAAAAGGCAGATATGTAGAGAATGGGCATGCCAGGCCTCCAGCCACTGCAAACAAACTCCAGATGCATGTGCCCCCTTGGATATCTTGGATATCTGGCTTATGTGGGTCCTTTGGCTTTGCAGGCAAATGCATTAACCATTAAGCCGTCTCTCCAGCCCCTTATTTTTCTTTACAAGTAAGTGTCTTTAACCTCTGAACCATCTCTCCAGCCCCTGATTTTTTTTTTTTTTAATTTTTTTGCCATGTTTATGTATGTGTGTGTGTGTGTGTTCATGTGAATACATGTGTAAGAAGGAGCTTATGCACACGTGTGCATTTCCATGTATTTTGGGCCAGGTGTTCCCTTCAGTTGATCTCCATGTTATTATTATTATTAATTTTTTTGAGGTAGGGTCTTACTCTAGCCCAGGCTGACCTGGAATTCACTATGTAGTCTCAGGGTGGCCTCGAACTCACAGTGGTCCTTCTACCTCTGCCTCCCAAGTGCTGGGATTAAAGGTGTGCGCCACCACGTCCGGCTTCATGTTGTTAGTTTTTAATTGTGTATGTGGGTGTGTATGTGAGTGTGTGTGCATTCATGTCAGAGGACACCTTTGGGTGTTTGCCCTCACCTTCCATCTGGTTGATAAGGGTCTCTGTGATTTTCTGCTGTGTATGTGAAATTAAGTGGCCCACAAACTTCTGGGGGAAGGGATTCTCCAGTCTATCTCCCATCATGGTGTAGGCATGCGTGCTGGGATTACAGACCCTCTTGCGACAATGGTCAGCTTTCCACGGGTTCTGGGAGCTGAACTCAGGTCCTCACACTTGTGCAACCAGCAGTTTTGCCCACTGAGCCACTTCTTAGCCCCTCACCTTATTTTTTGAGACAGAGTCTCCCCCTAAACCTGGCGCTCACCAATTTGGCTAAATTAGCTAGCTGACGAGCCCTAGAGATCTGCCTGTACCAACTCCAGAGCGCTCGGGTTACAGGGGCCTGGCCTGTAATGTGGATGCTGGGGATTTGAACTCCGGTTGTTATGCCTGCACTGAGCCATCTCCCCACCCTATTTCTACTTTAAAAATTATTTTTATTTATTTATTTATGAAAGAGTTTTTTTTTTTTTTTTTTTTTTTGATTTTTTGAGTTAGGGTCTCACTCTAGCTCAGGCTGACCTGGAACTCACTATGTAGTCTCAGGCTGGCCTCGAACTCACAGTGATCCTCTTACCTCTGCCTCTGAGTGCTGGGAAAAAAGACGTGCACCACCATACCTGGCTTTATGAGAGAGTATTTTCTTCTTTTTGTCTTACCATGATATCTCAGATACCATGTTTTTACAATAAACATTACTTTGTTTTTGGTTTTATGACGTAGGGTCTCACTCTAGCTCAGGCTGACCTGGAACTCACTATGTAGTCTCAGGGTAGCCTTGAACTCACAGCGATCCTCCTACCTCTGCTTCCTGCATGCTAGGATTAAAGGCATGTGCCACCACATCCAGCTAAACATCAGTTTTATAATGATTTCTTTTTTGTTTTGTTTTGCCCAGGTAGGGTCTTGCGCTGGCCCAGGCTGACCTGGAATTCACTATGTAGTCTCAGGCTGCCCAGCTTATAATGAATTATTTTTAAAAGTAAAGAAGGTCCAGGGGCTGGAGAGATGGCTTAGCGGTTAAGGCACCTGCCTGCAAAGCCTAAGAATGCTTGTTCAAATCTCCAGGTCTCATGTTTAGCCAGATGAAAAAGTGACACAAACGTGCAATGTCACACATGCGCACAGGGGGCACATGAGTTTGGAGTTTGTTCACTGCAGCTGAAAAGGTCCTGGCATGCCCATTCTCTCTCTGCCTCTTCCTCTCTCTCCTCAAAAAAAAAAAAAAAAAAGTAAATAAGGTCTGGAGAGATGGCTTAGCGGTTAAGGCACTTGCCTAGAAAGCCAAAGGACCCAAGTTCAACTCCCCAGGACCCACGTAAACCAGATACACGAGGTGGCACATACATATGGAATTCATTTGCAGCAGCTGGAGTCCCTGACACACCTATTCTCTATCTGCCTCTTTCTCTCTCTCTCTCCTTCCCTCTTTCTCTCAAATAAAATAAATTAAAAAATATATATATTTTAAGTAATGAAGATATAGGCATGGTGGTGCATGCCTTTAATCCCAGCACTCTGGAGGCCAAGGTAGGATGATCATTATGAGTCTGAGGCCAGCCTGAAGCCACATAGTGAATTCCAGGTCAGGCTGGGGTAGAGTGAGACCCCACCTCAAAAAAAAAAAAAAAAAAAAAAAAAAGAAAAGAAAAGAAGGAGAAGAAGAAATATAGCATTGACATTTCTTAGAATGATCCAGAGCACAAGACTAAAATTGAAGAATTTTCTAAAAATATGGTGCCATCTGGGTAGTCAAAGGAATAAGCTTGCAGGTGGAAGCTGAGAAACTTCTGCATATCTAATGTACAGCATAGTGGTGACTGTTTAACACCTGAAATTTGATGAGAGGCGTCTTTTTCTCTTTTTCTTTCTTTTTTTCTTTTTCTTTTTTCTTTTTTTTTGAGGCAAGCCCAACAGACTGGCTTTTTTTTTTTTTTTAATATGAGAGAGTGAGAGGGGAGAGAGAATTGGTGTGCCATGGCTTCTAGCTACTGCACTCAAACTCCAGATGTGTGCACCACCTTCTATGCATGTGCGACCTTGCACACTTGTGTCACCTTGTGTGTCTGGCTAATGTGGGATCTGGAGAATCAAACATGGGCCATCTCTCCATCCCAAGAAGCAGTCTTTAGTATTCTCACCGTAAAACAAAGGTAACCATGGGAGGTAAGGGACATGTTCATTAACTTGATTATGATAATCATTTCACAGTGAAAACGTGTGTTAAAACTTCATGTTGTACACTTGAGGGTATACAATTTACTATCAGTTATACCTCATAAAGCAGAGAAACATTACACTGCCTGGAAATTCTCATTTGATTCAGATGTTTATTTCTCAGTCAAATTCATTTGTGTGTCAGTTGAATCACAAAAGGGTACACATCCTGGATGTCTGGGGCCCTCAGGAGTGTTGAGGGCTATGGATGCTCTCATCCCTGTAAATCTCTGTCTGCCTCACAGGAATCACCAACCCCAGAGCCTCAGGGCCAGGCAAGTTGCGTAAGTGAGTACAGGGGGCCTGGGTGAACACAAAACAGCAGCACATTTCCCCCAGCCAATTACTGTACTGTGGAATGTAGGCCCTGCCTTGCCAAAGCTTCTCATTTTTCTCTCCCCATTTTCAAGAGAAGCCAGAAATCTAGATTAAAAAAAATTGTTCTGGGGCTGCAGAGATGGCTTAGCAGTTAAGGCACTTGCCTACAAAGCCAAAGGACCCAGGTTTAATTCCCAGGACCCACGTAAGCCAGATGCACAAAGTAGGGCATGTGTCTGTACTTCATTTCTCTCTCTGTCTCTTTGTCGCTTTTTCAAATAAGTAAAGAAAAATGAAAAACATTTTAAAAATTGTTCTATTTTTTAAAATTATTTGTGTGTGTGTAATGGTGTGATGTGTCTGTGAGGGTGGGTATGTGTCACTACATGTGTGTGGAGTTAGAGGACAACCTCAGGGTATTTCTTCCTTCCACCTTCTTTTTTTGTGGGGGGGGAGGTTATGATGTAGGGCCTCTAGCTCAGGCTGACCTGGAATTCACTGTGTAGTCTCAGGGTGGCCTTGAACTTATAGTGATCCTCCTACCTCTGCCTCCCGAGTGCTGGGATTAAAGGTGTGTGCCACCACACCTGGCCTCCACCTTCTTTTAAGACAAAAAATCTCTCTTGCCATTGCTGTGTGCAAACTTCCATCTTCTCCTGGCTCTTCCTTATTGGGTTGCATGCACCAGTTTGTGTCCAGCATTAAATGAGTGTCGAGGAAGAGTAAACTCAGGTTGGCAGGTTTGCAAGCAAGCAGCTTTAACCACTGCAATCTTCCCTGATGACGGTCCCTTACTTCTGGCACTCTTGGGAACTTGGAACATAATTCAGAGAAACTGGACAATTCTGTTATGCAATTTTTTTTAAAAAGTATTTATTCATTTGTCTGAGACTACAAAGTGAATTCCAGGTCAGCCTGGCCTAGAGTGAGACCCTACCTTGAAAAACCAATATATATATGGTCATTTGGGACAGTGAGAAAAAGAGACAGAGAGAGAGAGAATGCCAGGGCATACAGCTGCTGCAAATGAACTCCAGACACATGCACCACCTTGTGCATCTGGCTTTACATGCTCCTTTTTTTTTTTTGGTTTTTCAAGGTAGGGTCTCATTCTAGCCCAGGCTAACCTGGAATTCACTATGTAGTCTCAGGGTGACCTTGAACTCATGGTGATCCTCCTACCTCTGCCTATTGAGTGCTGGGATTAAAGGCATGCGCCACCACACCTGGCTTTTTCTTTCTTTCTTTTTTTTAAAGGGATTAAATTTTTTTAATTAAAAAATGTTTTTCTTTATTTTTATTTGTTTATTTGAAAGTGACAGAGAAAGAGGCAGAGAGAGAGAGAATGGGCTCACCAGGGTCTCCAGCCACTGCAAATGAACTCTGTGCATCTGGCTTATGTGGGTACTGGGGAATTGAGCCTTGAACTGGGGTCCTTAGGCTTCACAGGCAAGCACTTAACCACTAAGCCATCTCTTCAGCCCCAGCATTCATCTTTCTGTGCTTGCTGACTGCAGAGGCAATGTGACCAGCTGCCTCGGCTTCTGCGGCCACACCTTCCCTCCCATGAAGACAGTATCCTCAAACTGTGAACCAAAACAAACCATTCTTTAAGATGCTTTAAAAATATATATTTTTTTATCTATTTGCAAGCAGAGAGAGAAAGAAAGATAGAGACAGGGCATTCCAGGGCCTCCAGCCACCACAAATGAACTCCAGATGCATGTGCCTCTGTGTGCATCTGGCCTCATGTGGGTACTAAGGAATCGAACCCAGGTTGTCAGGCTTTGCAGGCAAGCATCTTACCCGCTAAGCCATCTCCCTAGCCCTTAAGCTGCTTTTATGTCAAGTCTTCTGTCATAGCCATGAGAAATGTAACGAATAGAGAGGTTCTTTAGGTCACTGGGGGTAAGGCCTCAAGCCGGACTAGTGGGACGTTTCTTTCCTTTTATGAAGTGAGTGGCTTTACTCTACCACATGCTGGCCACCATGTGCTGACTCTCTCTGCAGGCTCAAAAGCAACAGACCCAACTGACCACGGGTTTATAAGCTTCATAAGCCGTTTACCTCAGGGATCTATTACGGTGACAGAAAGCTGACTGGCCAACACATCCTAGAAGCAAAGGTAGTGAGAAGGAAGAAGTTCCAAAGATCTTTGAGTTAAAAATGTGTGGCACAGAATTGTCCAGTTTCTCTGAAAAATACATTCCCAGTTTCCAAGAGTGCCACATGTAAGAGACCAACATCAGGAAAGATTTCAGGTTGTCCCATTTTGGTCCCTCTGAATACATACATACATACATGTGTGTGTACATATATGTATATATATTCAACTTTGTAGCTATTAAGCAAACCTTTTTTTTTTTTTTTTTTGGGTTTTGCGAGGTAGGGTCTCACTCTGGCCCAGGCTGACCTGGAATTAACTATGTAGTCTCAGGGTGGCCTCGAACTCACGGTGATCCTCCTACCTCTGCCTCCCGAGTGCTGGGATTAAAGGCGTGCGCCACCACGCCCGGCTCTATTAAGCAAACCTTAAAGCATATAAAGGGACTTCTCTGTAGTAATGACTCTTGGGTAGCTGTGATTTTTGTTGTGTACCTATAAGGCATATCTCACTGTGGTCTGACTGTATACACAGTTGTCGACATACATTTAGCAATGCTGCAAACGGCTCGTTTCTCCAAGGCAGTGGGGCATGAGTTCCAATCCGTCCCTGTCACTTCCCAGCTGTGTGACCTTGAGCAGTGACTTAACCTTCTTGGCCCTCACTAAGTGTTTTTCATTTGTAAAATGAGAGCATCCTGAAGATTCTATCAGGAATGAGCAGAGAAAGAGCCCTTGAATCCCAGGGCTTCGTTACTCTCCGGGCTGCAGATCAGCCCCGGCTGTGGCCCAAGGGAGCCATTTGGGTCTCTGCTGCTGAAGGAACTGCACAGTAGCCAATGCGTGGGCGTGGATAATGGCCTAACGTGCTCCGAGAAAGGAACACACGTACAATATCATTCTTCCTGCAAAACAGTTTTATTTGGATGGGATTTAAAGACACAGCTTGCCAGAACTTCCTCAGAAACATCCCTCAAATACTCCTCACCATGGTCTCCATGGCTCAGCCCGAGTCTCCTCTCTCTCCTGTCTCACAGCCTTCATCTCTCCTTTATGGAAAGAGTTATCTCTCTGAAAACATTGTTCTAATGAAAATCTGGAGGACACCCTGGTGTTTACATATCCAAGTCATGACGATGCTTTTTTTTTTTTTTTTTTTTTTTGGTTTTTCGAGGTAGGGTCTCACTCTGGCCCAGGCTGACCTGAATTAACTATGTAGTCTCAGGGTGGCCTTGAACTCTCGGTGATCCTCCTACTCTGCCTCCCGAGTGCTGGGATTAAAGGCGCACCACCACGCCGAGAAAGGAACACACGTACAATATCATTCTTCCTGCAAAACAGTTTTATTTGGAAGGGATTTAAAGACACAGCTTGCCAGAACTTCCTCAGAAACATCCCTCAAATACTCCTCACCATGGTCTCCATGGCTCAGCCCGAGTCTCCTCTCTCTCCTGTCTCACAGCCTTCATCTCTCCTTTATGGAAAGAGTTATCTCTCTGAAAACATTGTTCTAATGAAAATCTGGAGGACACCCTGGTGTTTACATATCCAAGTCATGACTATGCTTTTTTTTTTTTTTTTGGTTTTTCGAGGTAGGGTCTCACTCTGGCCCAGGCTGACCTGGAATTCACTATGTAGTCTCAGGGTGGCCTCAAACTCATGGTGATCCTCCTACCTCTACCTCCCGAGTGCTGGGATTAAAGGCGTGTGCCACCACGCCCGGCCTATGATTATGCTTTTTTTTTTTTTTTGGTTTTTCGAGGTAGAATTCTCGCTCTAGCCCAGGCTGACCTGGAATTCACTATGTAGTCTCAGGGTAGCCTTGAACTCTCGGCCATCCTCCTACCTCTGCCTTCTGAGTGCTGGGATTAAAGGCGTGCGCCACCACGCCCAGCTGGTTATGCATTTTTAATCCATGTTGTCTACACATGGCTTTTAAAAACATTTCTATCTTGGCAAAGCCTTCTCATCTTCCTAGGTATGGGAGACATAGCAGTGTATACAGGATCCTGCCCACACAGGACATATACACATAGCAGTGTATACAGGATCCTGCCCACACAGGACATATACACATAGCAGTGTATACAGGATCCTGTCCACACAGGACATACGTCAGTAAAAAGGTACTGAGTGAAGGCTATTTTGATGAATGAAGGAATGCTTAAATGAGTGGATGGATAAAGCCAGTGAGCCAGTGAGTGAATAATTGAATGAATCAATAAGTGAATGACTGGAAGGGGAAAATGAGAGAGTAAATGACCAATGAAAAAGTAAATGGGGGCTGGAGAGATGGTTTAGTGGTTAAGGTGTTTGTCTGTGAAGCCTATGGATCCAGGTTTGATTCCCCAGAACCCACATAAGCCAGATGCATAAGGTGGCACATGCATATGGAGTTCATTTGCAGTGACTGGAGGCCCTGGGATGCTCATTCTCTCTCTCTCATAAATAAATAAAAAATAATAAATCCAGACATGGTGGCACTTGCTTTAATCCCAGCACTTGGCAGGCAGAGGTAGGAGGATCGCTGTGAGTTTGAGGCCACCCTGAGACTACATAGTGAATTCCAGGTCAGCCTGGGCTAAAAAGTGAGATCTTGAAAAAAAACAAAAAAAAAAAAAAAAAAAAAAAAAAAAAAATGGTCTGAAAAAAAATAAGCCCACGTGATGAACTTTTAATGAATAGATATATGGATGTAGGCCACCCTGAGACTACATGGTCGCCTTGACCCTGCATCGAAAAACCAAAAAAAAAAAAAAAAAAAAAAAGAAAAGATTCAGTGGCCAGAAAGGAAAACAAACGGGAGAATGGAAGGTGGGAGACAAGTTCAAATCAGTTCAAATCAGGCCGTGTGGTTGCCATACCTTTTGTTTCCCTGCAGTGACCAGCAGAGTCCTCCCTTCTTTATGGCTCCACTTGTTTTCCTCTTCCTCTTCTACTTTGCATACCTGGCTATGATGGTTTGTTCATCGAGATTATTAACTCAGTAGGATTTAGAATCACTCAGGAGACACACCTCTGAGCATTTCTGTGAGAGCATTTCCAGAGATTTACCTGGAGAGAGAAGGCCCACTCTGCATATGGGTGGCATGGGCTGGGGTCCCAGACTGAATAAAAAGAAGAAAGAGTGGACACCAGCATTCCGCTCTCTGCTTCCTGACTGTGGAAGCACCATGACCAGGAGAAGCCCATT
Source organism: Orientallactaga sibirica (assembly GCA_036365145.1). NCBI lineage: Eukaryota > Metazoa > Chordata > Mammalia > Rodentia > Dipodidae > Orientallactaga > Orientallactaga sibirica. Next base: position 827,176 of record JAEOAD010000746.1, read on the forward strand.
TCCCTGTCTGGACATGTTTTACTGTACTTTCCACCATGATCTAGGGAAAGACCACTTCCTCTCTTTATTATTATTTATTAGAGACAGAGAGAGGGAAAGAGAGAGAAGGAGAGTGAGAATGGGCACGCCAAGCCATCTAGCCACTGCAAACGAACTCCAGACACATGTGCCCCTTGTGCATCTGCCTTACGTGGGACCTGGAAAATTGAACCAGGGCCCTTAGGCTTTGCAGGCATGTGCCTTAACTGCTAAGCCATCTCTCCAACCCTATTATTTATTTTTTGAGAGAGACAGAGAGAAGCAGAGAGAGAGAGAGAGAGAGAGAGAGAGAGAGAGAATGGGTGTGCCAGGACCTTCAGCCTGCTGCAAACAAACTCCAGACATGTGTGCTCCCTTGTATGCATGTGCAACATTGCACGCTTGTGTCACTGCGCGTCTGACTATGTGGGACCTGAAGATTTGAACATGAGTTCTTAGGCTTTGCAGACAAGCTACCTTAACTGCTAAGCCCTCTCTCCAGCCACCCCCCTTTTTCTGAGAGAAAGAGACAAGAGAATCACTTCCTTTTTACATAGTTCTGAGACTTGCACCTTGTGACTGTTGAGGAGTGCTCAGGAGGAAGAAACTGAGAATATGAGTTCCGGAGTTTCACACTAATAAAATGAAGAACGAAAACGAGCTTTCCTTTCTATCATCATTTTTTAAAATTATTTTTTATTATTTTTTATTTATTTTTGGAGAGAGAGACAGAGAGATAGACAGAGAGTGTGTCGGGGGGGAGACAGATAGAGATGGGCGCGCCAGCAGTGTCTCAGCTGCTGTGAACGAAATCCAGATGCGTGCGCCCCCTTGTGGGCAAGTGCGGCATTGCGCCCTTGCCTCACTGCATCTGGCTAAACGTGGGACCTGGAGATTGGAACCGCTGAACATTGGAACCAGCATTCTTAGGCTTAGCAGGCAGGCGCCTTAGCCACTAAGCCATCTCTCCAGCCCTCATCATTTTTTTATTTGTTTATTTTTTATTTGTAAGCAGAGAGAGGTGGAGAGAAGAGACAGACAGAGAGAACGAGCACTCCAGGGCCTCCAGCTGCTGCAAACAAACTAAACATGCACATACCACAGTTTTCATCTCTACGTGGGAACTGCGGAAATCGAACTCAGATCATTAGGCTTTGCAGGCAAGCACCTTAATTGCTAAGCCATCTCTCCAGCCCCTCCACCATCATTTTAATAGTCCTATGGAGCCACAAAAGTGTGTGTATCTTCCTGCTGGGTGTCTGGGAGGGTTTTCTTCCCTGACAGTCTGATCCTCACTCCTAAGGCCCAGGCCTGCATAAACGTTCACACCTCCCTGCATTTGAAACCTACCCTGTCCCAGTGCCTCACCAAGAGCTTACATTTTTAAGTACTTATCATTTTCCCTCCATGTATTATTTCATTCCATTGCTTTAACATCAGCATGATAAGGGTATTGTTTCTATTATCCACATGTAGCTCGAAGAGGTTAATGAGATTGTCCAACATCATATTGTTTGGAGGCTGAAAGCCATGAAGCCCCTCTGGGCTCTGGATGGGCTTACAACTCCTCAACCCAGTGGCTCTCAAGTTCTTAAGTTATTTTTTTTTTCTTTTTTAAAGTTTTTATTTATTTATTTGCAAGCAGAGAGACAGAGAAGAGAAAGACAGATATAGAGAGAATGGGCATGCCAGGGCCTCCAGCCACTGCAAATGAACTCCAGATGCATGTACCCCCTTGTGCATCTGGTTTACATGGGTCCTGGGGAATCGAACCTGGGTCCTTGGGCTTCACAGGAAATGCCTTAACAGTTAAGCCAGCTTCTCCAGGCCTCAAGTTCTTAAGTTTTTATCTCATGATGAGCAAAGAACTGATAAACGTAGATACAAAGAAGAGTGAATTATGAAAGATTTACTTATTTATTTATTTATTTATTTTTGGTTTTTCAAGGTAGGATCTCACCCTGGCCCAGGTTGACCTGGAATTCACTATGCAGTCTCAGGGTGGCCTCGAACTCATAGCAATCCTCCTACCTCTGCCTCCTGAGTGCTGGGATTAAAGATGTGCGCCACCTCGCCTGGCAAAAGATTTATTTTAAGAGAGAATAGAAGTAAATCAGAAAATCTTCCAAACTGAGAGGGGAGGTCCCCCTACAAGGTGGGAGGGTTGAGAGAAGGAAAACATTTGGGAAAATCCCTTGGTGACTTGGATCAGGCCTTTTCATAAATCAGGCATCCAACTGGAATGAGTGTCATTCAGGTTCAAATATGTATGAAGGACGCTAATTGGTTGGTGGGCAGTGGGGTGGGGGTGAGGTGGGGTGGGGATGGAGAGCACAGATTCAGAAAGGTTCTGACAACAGGAAAAAATGACTACCAAAAAAAAAAAAAAAAAAAAAAAAAGGATTCCCAAGGGCACCAGTACCCGGGCTGCATATGCAGACTAAGTGCTGGTTTGTTTGTTATTGTTATGGTAAAACCACACAGCGCAGGCTCAGCAAGGGCTTTGCTTCAGAGGGCAAGCCCATAGCATATAGTACCTAAGCCCTGGAGGAGTCTTAAAAAAAGATGAACACTTTTATGAGAACTACATGTGTGTTGATTGGTGTTTACTAAGCTGTGTTTATTTCATCTCACTTTACTTTGTTGAAGAAATTAAGTAGAAGCCAGGCGTGGTGGTGCACGCCTTTAATCCCAGCACTTGGGAGGCAGAGGTAGGAGGATCACTGAGAATTCCAGGCCACCCTGAGACGACATAGTGAAATTCCAGGTCAGCCTGAGCTGGAGACCCTACCTCAAAAAACCAAAAAGAAAAAGAAAAGAAAAAAAAAAGGAAAGAAAAGAAATTAAGTTGGGACTTCCCGGTAAGAGGGCAGTGTAGGAGCCATACCAAAGCAAACTGGGGGGAGGGGGGTGGAAATAAACAGAAAAACAACAAAATATATTCTTTTACCAAAAAGTGAAGGTGTACAGGAAATTATCAACCACAGCAGAGAAGTAGAAGAGACCCAGAGCTTCTAGGGACCACAGAAGCAGGCAGAAGCTGCTCCAGCAGTGGCGCGGGCCCTCATGGCCACCAGACTCTGCCTAAGCCACAGGAGAAACCAGTGAAGGGATCTTCCACTCACACCAGCCTCCTTGCAAACTCAAGAAACCTGAAGGGAAGACAGCAGGGGCCAGCTGACTGGCTCATGAGGAAGAGAATCACTGGGACCAGCCACGCAGCTCCCGCACAACTTCAGGCACCATCCACAGCCTCCCTTCTCCCCAACCACCAGCAACCACCCCAGGAGACCTGGGGAAGGGTACTCAGCTATACAGCACACAGCACCAGTGATCGGAGCAGTGACCCAGTCTACCTGAGCCCACAGCGCAGTAAAGAGGGACCCAAATGGACACTCAGCATAGCTGAGACCAAAGCCATCCCCAAAGGTAACAGGAGGCTGGAGAGATGGCTTAGCAGTTAAGGCATTTGCCTGCAAAGCCAAAGGATCCTGGTTCAACTCTCCAGGACCCACATAAGCCAGATGCACCAGGGGGCACATGCATCTGGAGTTTGCAGTTGGCTGGAGGCCCTGCTGTGCCCATTCTCTCTCTTTCTATCTCTTAAATAAATAAATAAATAAATAAATAAATATAATATATATTTAAAAAAATGGTAATAGGGCCTACTTACAGCAGGCCAGTACCCACCACAAAAATCCTGGTACATAGGCCTGTATTGGAAGTGCTAATTGCACCTTCCATGCCACAGCAAGTTTTGTGATAATCTGATGGATGGTTGGATTTGCCATTCTTAAATAAGTTATGTATTTTGGGGTTGTCCTTTGTTGCTTCTTGATTTATAGTGCCTTTGTCTTCTTCTGTCATTCATGGGGCAGGGTCTCACTCAACCACAGGTTGACCTGGAACCCTCCACAGACCAGAAATCGCAGCCTCCCAGTTGACAGGATTAAGGGTGTGGGGCAGCACACAGCCTTCGGGACTTTGGCTTTGTTTGTTTGAATACCCACTCTTACATAAACACTCCATGCTGGTTTTGACTGAATGTGCATATTGTTCAGTTGAATTTTAGAATTTGCCTGTATTTTACTCCACTGAGCCTACTAGAATACTCACATAGCAGGCAAACCAAACACCTACGGACACTTCTGCTGTTACTCTGAGAGTCATTTAAGAGCCACACCTGGCACCTTAAGCTCCTACCCGGAAGATATGTAATGTCAGATTTACACATCTAAGAAGACTGCAGATAATTAGAAAATCCAGGCATCAAATTAACCCAAGATGCAAAAATCTCCACATTACAATACAAGAAACACAAAATATCAAGACAAAAATTATAAATCCATCAGAGATGACCTCCAGTGAGACTGATTTAGATGAAATGCCTGAGAAAGATTTCAAAAGAATGATTCTAACTATGTTCAAAGGAATCAAAGAAGTTCTGGGATTAAAGCTGTGTGCCACCAAGCCCCCCCCCTTTTTGTTTTTTCTAGATAGGCTTTTACTCTAGCTCTGGCTGACCTGGAATTCACCATGTAATCTCAGTGTGGCCTCGAACTCATGGCCATCCTCCTGTCTCCAGTGCTGGGATTAAAAGCACCACTATGCCTGGCTACATAACTCGTTTTTTAATTGGGTTGTTTGATTTTTTATTACTTAGTTTTTTGAGTTCTTTATATATCCTGGATATTAGTCTCTGTCAGATGTATAGCTAGCAAAGATTTTCTCTCATTCTGTAGGTTGCCTCTTTGATCTATTCACAGTGTCCTTTGCTGTACAAAAGCTTTGTAATTTCATGAGATCCCAGAGCTTATTCTGTGGTTTTATTTCCTGAGCAATTGGAGTTACATTCAGAAAGTTGTTGCCTATGCCAATATGTTGAAGGGCTTCGCCTACTTTTTGGGTCTGATATTAAGGTCTTTGATCTATTTGGACTTAATTCTTGTGCATGGAGAAAGACAAAGATCTATTTTCATCCTTCACTATATAGATATCCAGTTTTCCCAGCACCATTTGCTGAAGAGCCTGTCTTTTCTCCAATGAGTATTTTTGGCATTTTTGTCAAAGATCAGGTGGCTGTAGGTACCTGGACTTACATCTGGGTCCTCTATTCTGTTCCATTGATGTACATGTCTGTTTTTGTGCCAGAACCATGTTGTTTGTGTTATTATGGCTCTGTAATATAGCTTAAAATCAGGTATGGTGATATCACCAGCCCTATTTTTGTTGCTCAAAGTTGTTAGGCTATTCAAGGTTTTTGTGCTTCCAAATAAATTTTAGGATTATTTTTTCTATTTCCATGAAGAATGGCATTGGAATTCTGATGGGGATTGCATTAAATATGTAGATTGCTTTTGGTAATATTGACAGTTTAACAATCTTGATTTTTCCAATCCAAGAACATGGTATGTCTTTCCATTTCCTAGTGTCTTCTGCAATTTCTCTTTTGAGTGTTTTAAAGTTTTAATTGTAGGGATCCTTCACTTCCTTGGTTAGGTTTATTCCAATAAATTTTATTTATTTATTTTTTGAGGCACTTGTGAATGGGACTGGTTCCCTGATTTCATCCTCAGCATGTTTGTTGTTAGCATATAGGAAGTCTACTGATTTCTGTGTGTTTATTTTGTATCCTGCTACATTGCTAAAAGTGTTTATCAGCTCTAACAGTTTGCTAGTAGAGTCTTTAGGGTCCTTTGTGTATAGAATCATATCATCTGTAAATAATGATAATTTGATCTCTTCCTTTCCAATCTGTATCCCTTTTTAATGTGTGTTTCTTGCCTTATTGCTATGGCTAAGACTTCCAGTACTATATTAAATAAAAGTGAGGACAGTGGACTCCCTTGTCGTGTTCCTGGTTTTAGTGGAAAAGCTTCACATTTTCCCCCATTTAGTATTATGTTGGCTGTAGGTTTGTCATAATAGCCATTATTATGTTGAGATATGTTCCTTCTATTCCCAGTTTCTGTAGGACTTTTACCATGAAGGGATGTTGGATTTTGTCAAATAACTTTTCTGCATCTAATGAGATGATCATGCGATTTTTGTCCTTCAGTCCATGTCCTTCAGTGTTTTTTTGAGGTAGGTCTCATTTAGCCCATGCTGACCTGGAATTCATTATGTTGTCTCAGTGGCCTCAAACTCACAGCAATCTTCCTACCTTTACCTCCCACGTGCTAGGATTAAAGGTATGTGCCACCCAGCTGTTTTGGTCACTTTTCATTGCTGTGATAAAATACTTAATAGAACAACTTAAAGGAAGAATCTGGCCTCACAGTTTAAGAGATTTCCACTCATGGCCACTCGGCTCTGGGTGCCACAGGTGAAGCATAACATCATGGCAGGGAGTATGTGGTAGAGTGAAGTGTCTGAGCACCCTAGACCACCAACCAGGGACCAACTCCTCAACACAGGTGACTTTTTTTCTACAGAGCTTTTTATTTCACTGATTGTGTTCTTCATTGCTAGTATTTCTGACTGGTTTTTATTTATTATTTCTATTTTCTTATTCATGTCTTGTATTGACCTCCTTATTTCATTGACCTGGAATTCACTATGTAGTCTCAGGGTGGCCTCGAACTCATGATGATCCTCCTACCCCTGCCTCTCGAGTGCATGTGCCACCACGCCTGGCTCTCCTGTGTGTTCTTTTTTTGTTGTTTTTTTGTTTTTTGTTTTTCAAGGTAGGGTCTCTCTGTAGCCCAGGCTGACCTGGAATTCACTATGTAGTCTCAGGGTGGCTTTGAATTTCCAGCGATCCTCCTACCTCTGCTTCCCGAGTGCTGGGATTAAAGGCGTGCACCACCACGCCTGGCTTCTGTGTGTTCTTTGATTCCTTTGATTTCATCATTCGTGTCTTGTATTGACCTTATTTCATTAAATTGGTTTCCTGTATGTTCTTTGATTCCTTTGATTTCCTCTTTGAGCTCTTTGAACATGTTTATATCATTCTTTTGAAATCTTTCTCGGGAATTTCCTCTAAGTCAGTGGCACTGAAGGTCAATTCTGATGCATTAATACTTTTTGGTGGATTTAGATTGTCTTGATTTTTTGTTTCTTGTATTATAATGTAGATATTTTTGCATCTTGGATTAATTTAATGCTTGGGTTTTCTAGTTATCTGCAGTATTATTAGATGTATCAATCAATCTGATGTTATATATCTTCAGGATAGTAGCTTAAGGTGCTAGGTGTAGCTCTTAAGACTCTCAGAGTAACCAAAAAAGTGACCCTAGATGTTGGGTTTGCCTGCTATGAGTGTATTCAAGTAGGCTGAATGGAACAGAATACAGACAAATTCTAAAAATTTAATTAAACAATGTTGACATTCAGTGAAAAACAGCACCGGATATTTGTGCAAGAGTAGGTATCATGACAAACAGATCCTCTACAAAGTCACAGTCCCTAAGGATGTGTGTTGCCCCACACCCTTAATCCTGTCAACTGGGAGGCTGAGACTTCTGGTCTGTAGAGGGTTCTAAGGTCAGCTTGTGACCAAGTGAGACCCTTCCCCAATGAATGACAGAAGAGGAAACAAAGGCACTATAGATCAGGAAGCAACAAATGAGCAGCCCAAAATATATCTTATTTAAGAATGTCAAATCCGACGGTCCATCAGATTTAACATATAATTTACCCTGACATGGAAGGTGCAATTAGCACTTCTGATGCAAACTTATATACCAGGCTTATTTGGCGGGTACTGACCTGGTGTAATCCCAGTTACCTTTTTGGATGGCTTTGATCTCAGCTATGCTACATGGCCACTTGGGTGCCTCTTTGCTGTGCTGTGGGCTCAGGTAGACTGGCTGGGTCAGTGGGTCACTGCTTTGATTGTGCTGGGTGCTGTGTAGGTGAGCTCCCTTCCCCAGGTCTCTGGTGCTTGCTGGCGCTGGAGCTGGTGGTGGGGGAGGGGTGTGGATGGAGGCTGAAGTCCTCCCCCTGGTCCTCACGATCTTCTTGCTCACAAGTTGCTCCGTTGGTCTCTGCTATCCTCCTTCCACATTTCTGGAGTTTGTAAGGAGGCCAGTGTGAGTGGAGAATCCCCTCACCTGTTTTTGTTTTTTTTTTTTCCTGAGGCTCAGGCAGAGCCTGGCGGCTGCAGCCACGTGGAACTGGCCGTCACTGCTGGAGCTGCTTCTGCCCGCTTCTGTGGGATCCAGATGCTCTGGGTCTCTCCTACTTCTCTGCTGCCATTTGTAATTTACTATACACCTCACTTTTTAGTAGAAGAGTGTATTTTGCTGGGTTATTATTATTATTATTATTATTATTATTATTATTATTATTATTATTTTATTATTTTGCTTTTTCTCTCCTAGGCTGTTTTGGCATGGTTCCTATGCCACCAACTTAACTAGAAGTCCTGACTTTTTTAATAAATATTTTTAATGCTTTATTTATGAGAAAGAAAGAAAGGGAGAGAAAGAGACAGACAGATAGATAGATAGATAGATAGATAGATAGATAGATAGATGATAGATAGATGATAGATAGATAGATAGATAGATAGATAGATAGGAGAGAGAGAGAGAATGGGCATGGCAGGGCCTCTAGTCTGCAAATGAACTCCAGGCTCATGTGCCACCATGTGCATCTGGCTTATGTGGGTCCTGGGGAATCAAACGTGGGTCCTTAGACTTTGCAGACAAGCACCTTAAATACTAAGCCATTTCTCCAGCCCAACATAGGAGATTAAAAAAATATTTTATTGATTTATTTGAGAGAGAGACTGAGAGAAAGAGGTAGACAGAGAGAGAGAGAGAGAGAGAGAGAGAGAGAGAGAGAGAGAGAGAGAGACAATAGATGTTCCAGGGCCTCCTGCCACTGCAGATGAACACTGGATGCATGTAAAACTTTGCACATTGGCTTTACTTGGGTACCGGGGAATCAAACCCTGACTGCCAGTTCATATCCAAATCATAACAATGTCTTTGTGCCTCTTTTCACTGGAAGTTTCCTTCTGGGCTCTCTCTTTCAGCTGGGTGTGTGTATCTCTATGCGTATTGAGCTCCCTCCTAGACAGCAGTACTTGGGAACGATGCTCATTGCCTGTTGCAGTCAGGTTTGCAGGTTGGCAGAAATCACCCGACCAAGAGCAGCTTGCGGGTTCAAAGGTTTATTTGGCTTACAGGCTCTAGGGGCAGCTCCATGATGGCAGGGGAAAACGATACCATGAGCAGAGGGTGGACATCACCTCCTGGCCAGCATCAGGTGGACAATAGCAACAGGAGAGTGTGTCAAACACTGGCAAGAAGGAGCTGGCACCCATAAACCCGCCCCCAACAATGCACTGCCTCTAGGAGGTGTTAATTCCCAAATCTCCATCAGCTGGGAACCTAGCATTCAGAACTCCTAAGTTTATGGGGGACACCTGAATCAAACCACCACATTCTACCCCTTGCCTGCATAAACTGATATGAAATGCATTCAGTCCAACTTTAAAAGTCCCCATAGTTTTATCAATTCCAACGATGTTCAAACATCCCCATAGCCCAAGGTCTTTTAACTGAGCCATAATACCAAAAAAATCTCCCCAGACCCATAATGGCACAGAATAAACACACTGCAAAAGATGGCATTGGGGGCTGGAGAGATGGCTTAGCGGTTAAGGCATTTGTCTGTGAAGCCTAAGGACCCCGGTTCGATTCTCCAGGTCCCACATAAGCCAGATGCACAAGGGGGCACATGCGTCTGGAGTTCGTTTGCAGTGGCTAGAGGCCCTGGTATGCCCATTCTCTCTCTCTTTCTCTCTCTATCTCTCTTTCCGTCTCTCGGTCCCTAATAAATAAATAAAAATAAAAAAAATCTTAAAAAAAAAAAGATGGCATTGGGCATAGCAAAGAAATATTCAACCAATACAAGATTTAAAACAACCAGGGCAAACATCAAACTCTGTAGCTCCAAGTCCAACAACTCTAGTCAGTGACAAATCTCCAAGTCTGATAATTCTAATCAGCAACAAGGCTCTGGAGTTCCAATTCCATCCCTCCAGCTAGGCTACTCACAGTCCTGGAAAACTTCATCTGGGGCCAGCAGCTTTCATTAGCAGATGCATCGCGGTCCCAGCATCTCCACTGGGTCTCCACTGCAACCCACGGTTCACCTGGTCTCCATGTCGGCAATCCTTAGCAGACCTGCTTCACACTGCCCATGGCCATTTCCAAAACACAAGATTGTGTTGAAAATTCAATGACCCTCTCTTTTCTGCATTTCTTATACTCCACAATACCAGGTAGGGTGCCAATTTGTTAATCCATGGGGGAATAAAGCAGACTTTGAAGAACAGGACACACCTTGAGCACTCAGGCCCCTTCAAAAGAATCTACATTCTTCCTGTTGCCCCAGTGCAGCTCAGATGGCCCAATCTCAAGGTTGTAATCTCTCATATAATTACAGCTGAATGGGCAGAAGTTTTGGTCCAAAGATCTCATTTTTTTCTGTGCCATATCCCTCTGCTCATACCAGTCCATTTCTATGCAATGCAACCCTGCACAAGTTCTCAGGACACAGGCAAAACAGCAAGCCTCTCACACAAACGGCTTCTAGCTCAGTCCAGGCAAAGCTCTTTCTCACCCTCACAAGCCAAACCTCACGGTCCATAGTTCTTATTGCATTCAGGTCTTTCAACTCTGACTAGAAAAGTCCATCAAGCTGTACTTACAGCACTGAAAGCTGTCTATTAGGCTGAGGTTTCAAATCCTTCCACATTCCTCTTGAAAATCAGCTCCAAAAGGCTAAAGCTACGCAGTCAGGTGTCTATCAGCAAATGGCACCACTCCTCAGTACCAACATTACTGTTGCAGTCAGGTTCTCATTGCTGGCAGAAATCACCTGACCAAGAGCAGCTTATGGGAAAAAAGGTTTATTTTGTCTTATGGGCTCAAGGGGAAGTTCCATGATGGCAGGGGAAAATGATGCCATGAGCAGAGGGTGGACATCACCTCCTGGCCAACATCAGATGGACAATAACAGCAGGAGAGTGTGCCAAATACTGGCAAGGGGAAACTGGCTATAATACACATAAACCCTCCCCCAACAATACACTGCCTCCAGGAGGTGTTAATTCCCAAATCTCCATCAGCTGGGAACCTAGCATTCAGAACACCCAAGTGTGTGGGGACACCTGAATCCAACCACCACATTCTGCCCATTGAGCTCTAGGCCACTCTCCTCTGGCCCTGGTCAGCGCAAAGCCTGGTACTTCATGGGCCTGCAGAAGGACTGGTTGAATTTGCAGCGCTGGCATCACACGTGGGATTATCTCTGGGCAAAAAAGGTTTGTTCAAGTGTTGTTTATTGCGCCAACTTAATAGGTTTGCATCACATGCTTCCTGCTTTTGTAAATTTTTACAGCATGCGAGTCAGAGCTAATAGTTTTAATTACTTAACTAAGCACCTCGATTCCTCTTTTCAAATGCTCCAGGGCTTTTATCTCTAATAGCTTTCTATCTACGCTGTGTTTACTTATTAAAGTCAGAGTCTGGAGCTGACATTGCACTTGGTACATACTCTGATTCTTCTGCCAGCAAAGTAGAAACATCAAAAAACAGACTATACGAGCCGGGCGTGGTGGTGCACGCCTTTAATCCCAGCACTCGGGAGGCAGAGGTAGGAGGATCACCGTGAGTTCGAGGCCACCCTGAAACTATATAGTGAATTCCAGGTCAGCCTGGGCTAGAGTGAGACCCTACCTCAAAAACTAAACTAAACTAAACTAAACTAAACTAAACTAAACTAAACTAAACTAAACTAAAAAAAAAACCAGACTACCCGAAGCGACCTGATAACTGGAGCAGCAGTTGAGGCATCAGAATAGTCTTCCATTGCCCATTGGTTGGCAGGTGGCCAAACCTATTTCAAACTCGGGTTTCTGGTCTGCCAAATGGGAAGAACAATACTTAAGAGTATGCATGTGGGCTGGAGAGATGGCTTAGTGGTTAAGGCACTTACCTGCAGAGCCTAAGGACCTAGGTTCAATTCCCCAGTACCACATAAAGCCCTAGAGTTTCCATTCTCTCTACCTCTCTGCCTCTTTTCTCTCTGAACTAAATAAATAAATAAATAAATGCCTTTTAATCCCAGCACTTGGGAGGCAGAGATAGGAGGATCACCATGAGTTCAAGGCCATCTTGAGATGATATAGTGAATTCCAGGTCAGCCTGGATTAGAGGGAGACCCTACTTCAAAAAGCTAAAAAATAAAATTAAATTAAAATTAAAAAAGAAAGCATGTGGGCTAGAGAGATGGCTTAGCTGTTAAGGTACCTTCTTGCAAAGCTGGGGTTGATTCCCTAATACCCATTTAAAGCCAGATCCACAAGGCAGCAAGGTTGCACATGTGCCTGGAGTTTGTTTGCAGTGGCTAGACGCACAATTGCATGCATTCTCTCTCTCTCTCTCTTCTGTCTCCCTGCCTCTCTCTGTCTCAAATATAAATAAATATTAAATAAATAAATAAATAAATATTAAAAAAGAATATGACTGGGCGTGGTGGTGCACACCTTCAGTGCCAGCACTTGGGAAGCAGAGGTAGGAGAATTGAAGCCTGGGCTGCCTCGAAAAACTCTGAAAAAAAAAATATATATGCGAGAGTTCTAATGCTAACACACATGAAAGTGACATAATTTCTTTTTTCTTTTTTCTTTTTTTTTTTGGTTTTCCGAGGCTCTCACTTTAGCTCAGGCTGACCTGGAATTTGCTATGTAGTCTCAGGGTGGCCTCGAACTCACAGCGATCCTCCTACCTCTCTTCCTGAGTGCTGGGATTAAAGGCGTGCGCCACCGTGCCTGGCTTCCAGTATTCCTTTGAAAAACCATACCTGATCAAGATGGTGTCCTCACATAGGCCGTGTTAGTCCAAATCTCAGCCTCTGTCTGCTTCATATTACCTTGTGGGTAGGTTGGCCCTTTAAGCATTATGCTCGCTTCATTAATGTTTAATGGAATTGTGGATGTGTTTGCAGTTAGACCTTCTATTCACATATAGTCATAGGTAATTATGGTTGGATCAAAGATGGGACACACACACCACATTGATCCCATAAGATTATGTTGCCTAGTGATGTTGTAACTGTCTGTGTGGGTACACTCTGTGATGCTCAAACATCAAGGAAATCTCCTGATGACGCATTTCTCAGAAGAATCTAACCACACATTTCTCAGAACGTATCCGTTGTTCAGCAACACATGACTTGTTTCTGTTCTCAACTTTTTTTTACTTGTTCCTATGCTCTGCATTTTTTTTTTTGGTTCTGTTTTTTTTTTTTTTTTTCCTCCAAGGTAGCTTCTCACTCTAGCCCAGGCTAACCTGAAACTCACTCTATAACCCCAAAGCTAGTCTTGAACTCATGGTGATCCTTCTACCTCAGCCTCCAAAGTGCTGGGATTAAAGCCATGTACTGCCACTCCTGGATTTCTTTCTTTTGGTTAAATTTAATGTTTCTCAAACTCCCCACCCCCATTATCCTCCGACACTTAATCTTAGCAAAAAAGATTGAGATGTGATGATCTTTTATCACTTTCCTGATGAGGTATTTAGATATTTTTCCCTAGTCATATCTCCCTGAAGTTTTTTAGAAAATATTTTGTTTTTACTGGAAAAATTTCAGTGCCAGGGATGGGATACCTTCCAGTGAGTTGTTGTCCCCAAAACATTACAGACAATTGCTGAGGCCCTTGGTTTCCCACCAGGAATAGATGGTAAGACCCTATTGCTGAAGACTCCACATTCTTAGACTGCAAGGTCACTGAGAAATCCTGCTGGAGCTGAGCTGAAAACCTCTTCTGTGTAAACGAGCTGACAGAAAGCTGGAAAAGCTGTGCTGCATGCAGTTCAATGGGAGAGAGAGAAAACACCAGTGAAGATATTCAGAAGTGGACACTGCAAGCCTTAAATTTGGCCAACCAGGCCAAATGAGTCAACGGGTGCAACAGTGGCATGTCTGTTATGGGGGAAACCAACCATGTGTCCTGAGGAATCGAACCTGGGTCCTTTGGCTTTGTAGGCAAGCACCTTAACTGCTAAGCCATCCTTCTAGCCCAAGAGGATCTTCTCTTGGAAGTTAGAATAGCATTAAAATATGGGCATGAAAGTAAGTATTTAAAGGATAGTTTGGTGGTCATAATATACCCATTTAAGCAGACAGCAGTATAGTCCCCTCTAGAGCTCCGCAGCCATAGGCTTTTGACTCGGTTTTCAGTACCAGACATGAATTCCCTCCTGTGGAGTGGGCTTCAAGTCTAGTCAGAGAGCCCCTGGTTTCCCTCATAACAGGCATGCCACCAACGCCCCAGTTGGTGCATTTGGCCTGGCTGACCAGCTGTAAAGCTTGCAAGGTCTGTTGCTGGTAAGACAGTTGATGACTCTTCTCCCGCCACAGGCTGCACAGCTCTTCCCAGCACCCTGACAGCTAGTCAACAGGAAGGGGATTCCAGCTCAGCTCCAGCTTGATTTTTCAGTTACCTGTAGCCCAAGCATGTAGTCTTGAACAATGGAATCTTATCATTTAATTCTGGTGGGCAATCAAGAGTCCTGACAATAGCCTCTATTTTAGGGGCATCAGGGACTTCCCTGGCCAACAACTCACTGTAAGGTATCTTTCCCCGGCACAGCATTATCCACCCCCCAGGGCACTTCTGCCTGAGTTCTCTCTCTTTTAAACATATATATTATTAGCTAGTGAGGAAGTGGGTTTCCATATAGCTTTTTCATAACATCTTAACTTTTGATTAACCCTACTCCCATTCCCTCCTGTAGTCTATCCCTCCCCGATCCCACTCATTTTCTATATATTTTGCTATTTATTTATTTATTTATTTATTTATTTAAGTAAAAAGTTGTACGGATACAACATATTTTAGTACCACCATTTCCCTCTCCCTGCCCCATTCTGCCGAGGGCCCTGCTCAGTGGGATTGCCCTCCTAGGCTTGCAGGTTATGAGATGTGAGAGCATCACTCAGTCATTGTAAGGGGGGCGGACAGTGCTTCCACTCTGAGCTATGATGAGTGTTTTATTTTTATTTTTATTTTATTTACTTATTTGCAAGGAGAGGGAGAATATGAATGGGCACTCCAGGGTCTCCAGCCACTGCAAACGAACTCCAATGCATGCACCAATTTGTGCATCTGGCTTTATGTGGGCGCTGGGAATTGAACCCCGGTTGTTAGGCTTTTGCATGCAAGTGCCTTAACCACTGAGCCATCTCTCCAGCAATGGGTGTGTTTTAGTCTGCTTTAGTGTTGTGCTCTGAGCAGGTTCTGGATTTCTGCTTTGGTGCATGTTGAGTAGCCTCTGTGTCCGTCTCCCCGACCCTGGCGCTGGTTGCCAGGTTTGCTATTGAAGCAGCACTCTTGCTCATCTCACCAGTTCCTTAGTGGTTTCAACTGGGCCCTAGCTGATGTGCGAGGGGTAGTTTGTCTGCTCGTTCTAGCTGCCTTCTGGAAAAGAAAACCAGATTCTCCACAGGAGACTGAGGTCAGCATAGGTTCAATGGGATGCTTGTCATTAATTAAGGGAGATTCAGGTGGGTGTGGCCTCTCTTTGGGCTAAAGACTAGTGGAAGCTTCTTGTTGGAGTCCATGATTTTGGTCTCCATAGGATAGTTTGCTTTTTCAATAATAAGCATATGTTTTGCCAAAAATATTTTTAAGATGACAAAGGAAATCCCTCCCCCCCCCCCCCATTTGCCTTGTAGACCCATTACACCAGAGCTCTTCCTTTTCACTCAGCTGCTCTGCAGACAGACTCCCGTCTCCCCACTGGAGTGAATCAGAGTATGGGCTGGGCTTTGAGCCAGTGGGAAACCCCACAGCCAGTGAAGGTGCACAATTAGGGTGAGGCAGGAAGAGGTGGCATACAGCTCCTGCAAGGTACGCCTATTGGCTCCTTAGCCCCGGGAGCTCATCCCCATGGGCCTCTGCCTAGAAGGCTCAGCAGTATCTGACCCAGAGCAGTTCAGAACAGATGTCCGGCAATGACTGCTTAATCCAGGGCCTTCCTTTCTCAGAGTCAGTGAGTGCTGCCAGCAGAGCTAAATGCACATCAAAGACAGAGTTAGGCACAGCTCCTGGCTTTTTTGTCCAAGTCATAGGCAGGTCAATCTCATGGCTCCAGACCTCCCCTGACATCCTGCTTCTTGAATCTACCCCATCAGAACCCAGCTGCCTGGAACCACATTTTGTGCAAGCTCCACTCTGTTAGGTGACATCCGGTGAACTAGGTGACAATATTGCTTTGCATTTTTTAAATTATTTTATTTATTATTTTTGGAGAGAGACACAGAGAGAGACAGACAGAGAGGGAGAGGGAGACAGATAGAGATGGGCGCGCCTTAACCGCTAAGCCTCCTCTCCAGCCTTGCTTTGCATTTTTGTTTTAAATTTTTTTTTATTTGAGAGAGAGAGAAAGAGAGAGGGAGCATGCCAGGGCCTCTAGTCATTGCAAATGAACTCCAGACACATGCACCACTTTGTGCATCTGGCTTATGTGGGTCCCTGGGAATTGAACCTGGGTCCTTTGGCTTTGCAGGCAAGTGCATTAATCACTAAGCCATCTCTCCAGCCTTGCATTTTTTTTTTTTTGTTGTTGTTTTTGTTTGTTCTTATGAGGTAGGATCTCACTCTAGTCCAGGCTGAACTGGAACTTTCTCTGTAGTTCCAGGCTGGTTTCAATCTCCTACCTCTGCCCCCTGAGTGCTAGCATTAAAGGTGTGCGACACTACGCCTGACTGATTTGCATTTTTTTTGAAGATTGAGAGAGAGAGAGAGAGAGAGAGAGAGAGAGAGAGAGAGAGAGAATGGGCGCACCAACAGCCTCTCAGCTGCTGTGAACGAACTCCAGACGCGTGCACCCCTTTGTGGGCAAGTGTGGCATTGCGCCCTTGCATCACTTTGCATCTGGCTAAACATGGGACCTGGAGAATCAAAGGGGCATTCTTAGGCTTAGGAGGCAGGCGCCTTAACCCCTAAGCCATCTCTTCAGTCCTGCTTTGCATTTCTTTCTTTTTTCTTTTTTTCTTTTCTTTCCTTTCCTTTCCCTTCCCTTCCTTCCTTCCTTCCTTCCTTCCTTTCTTTCTTTCTTTCTTTCTTTCTTTCTTTCTTTCTTTCTTTCTTTCTTTCTTTTTTTTTTTTTTTTTTTTTTGGTGTTTCGAGGTAGGGTCTCACTGTAGCTCAGGCTGACCTGGAATTCATTATGTACTCTCAGGATGTCCTTGAACTCACAGTGTTCCTTCTACCTCTGCCTCCCGAGTGCTGGGATTAAGGGTGTGCGCCACCACGCCCAGCTGCTTTGCATTTTTAATAGATGCTTTTCTTTAATGTTCCTATTCAGATTTTCTTTTGTGAGTCCTATGTCCAGAAGTGAATGGTATGTTTCCTACCATCAGGTTTCTAGAAGGACCCATGTATGACTTGAAACCTATTTTGCAATAAGCAAATAAGTTTCTGTATTTGAAAGCTCTGAATGCTAGCCATAAGATTCCCAATCATATCCTTTGTACTCTGTGCATGCTTTGTGAGGTGGCACTTACTAGACACTTGCTGATTGAATTTGACATGAGACTCAGCCACAGTCTTGCTATTCCAACTGCAAGACACATACTGTATGGCACAATGCAGGTCGGGCCCTAGCCAGACCGCATGTCAGAAGAAACCAGGAAGTGGCTTCTGTAAACATGGCATCCTGCGCAGGCCTGGCGTGACAACAGCTACAGTCCCATGCTCGCGAGAAACCTGCTACAAGATGATCTGTCTTCAGACAAGCTGTTATTGGTCACAAGAAGGGGACCACCCCATACAATGATTGGCCAGCCAAACCCCTTAAAACCCCCTACACTTCCTTGAATAAGCGAGTTGTGGCAGCTTGCCCTCTGCTGCTTCCACCCAACTCCCAGAGTCTGTGTCGTGACTCTGCACCTCTCACCCCATCTTGGCAGAGACCCTGCCGTCCCTCCTGGGCTGACCCTAGGGGGGAACCCCAACAACATACTTTCTTTTTCTTTTCTTTTTCTTTTTTTTCATAAAGTATTTTGGTCTGGGGAGATGGCTTAGTGGTTAAGGCGTTTGCCTGCAAAACCAAAGGAACTTGGTTCAATTCCCTAGGACCCACATAAGCCAGATGCACAAGGTGGCGCATGAATCGGGAGTTCCTTTGCAGTGGCTAGGCCCTGGTGCGCCCATTCATTCTCTCTCTCTGCTTCTTTCTCTCTTGCTCACTCTCTCAATTAAATTAATTAATTTTTTTAAAAAATTATAAAAATTATTTTAAAAAGTATTTTATGCTAGGCTTGGTGGTGCATGTCTTTAATCCCAGCAATGGGGAGGCAGAGGTAGGAGGATCACTGTAAGTTCAAGACCACCCTGAGACTACATAGTGACTTCTAGGTCAGCCTGGGCTAGAGTGAAACCTTACCTCAGAAAACCAAATATAGGGCTGGAAAGATGGCTTAGCAGTTAAACGCTTGCCTGTGGAGTCTAAGGACCCTGGTTTGAGGCAGGAGCTGGGCATGGTGGCATACACCTTTAAACCTAGTGCTTGGGAGGCAGAGGCAGGAGGATCACCATGAGTTCGGGGCCACCTTGAGACTACATAGTGAATTCCAGGTCAGCCTGGGCTAGAGTGAGACCATACAAACACCCCCTTCCATAAATATATATTAATTTAATTTAATTTTTTTCAGGGCAGGGTCTCACTCTAGCTCAGGTTGATCTGGAACTCACTCTGTCACTCTGTAGTCCCAGGAAAACAGCTTGCTTCTTATTTATCAAATGTTTCTCTTTTAAAAATATTAAACAATTACATTTCAAGGAATTCTATACTTAAAGAGTGTTTTTAGGAAATTAAAAACATATGATCTACTTAGACATGTATTTGACCTTTGCTTAGTAACTTGAGTGTTCGCAGTGTATCCCCGTTGCCTTTTTGTCTGCCCACAGACATGATCACTGTTTTGAAGGGGGCTTCCCAAGAGGCTGGTGCTGTGTATGATCTCACTTACTCTTCCCCAGGAACTCTGAGGTAAGTTCTATTAATAGCTCCCTTCAAAGACACAGGAACTAAGGTTTTGACATGAAGTAAATGGTTTTTCCAGAATATTATAACCAGGGAATGGAAACGCTAGTCTTGGAGCCTGTGTTCACATTCAATCATTTCTCTCTGCTTCCTTGGTTAGTTTATTGCAGAAACTGTACATGCCTTTCATTTATTATATTTTGGTTAAGAATAAATTCTCAGCTGGGCGTGGTGGTGCACTCCTTTAATACCAGCACTCAGAAGGCAGAGGTAGGAGGATTGCCATGAATTCGAGGCCACCCTGAGACTACAGAGTGAGTGAATTCCAGGTCAGCCAGGGCTAGAGTGAGACCTTGAAGAACAAAACAACAACAAAAAGTAACTCATGGAGAATTTATCCTTTTTTTTTTTTTTTTTTTTTTCGAGGTAGGGTCTCACTCTAGCCCAGGCTGACCTGGAATTCACTAGCTCCTGGAGTCTATATGACTCAGCCTCTCACCCCTACTCTGGCCTTGAACTCTAGCCACTGGCAATGCCCTCCTCAAGCCTCAAACTGGGGTCCTTCCACAGGCCTTGCCTTCTTAGGCTTGCTGGGATTTTCCAGGCCCTGTATCACTTTTTTTATGAATGTATTTGTTTATCTGACTAGTGGAGGAAGTTGGAGAAGAAAGGACAGAAGGTGTTATACTAATGATGGAACCCAACAACCATGGTAAATTCACATATTTTTATAATATTTTTGTTGATAGTTTCCTAATGGTTTTGTCAAACATATGGACTTAAGAAATTTTTTTTTTTTTTTTTTTTGGTAATTTTCCTTATTTACTTGACACAGAAAAATATAGAGAACCCAAGGAGAGCTGTGTGTTGGTCACACATTCCTGACACTAAATCTCTGAGATAAGTATGACAAACGTCACATTGAATGAACTTATGGCACATGTGACATTGTTAAGACATAGAAAATTTGATGATATTGCAAAATAAATCTTGTAAGACTTATACTCTAAACAGAGACCAGGGTCCTTCTTCTAGTGGTGTAAGCAGAGGAAGACAAAATAAACAGAAGTAGCTGAGTGTAGAGGCAGAGGAAGGAAGATCACTGTGAGTTCGAGGCCAGCCTGGCCCATACCCTACCATTTAAAAAAATCAAAACAAGCCGGGCGTGGTGGCGCATGCCTTTAATCCCAGCACTCGGGAGGCAGAGGTAGGAGGATTGCCGAGAGTTCGAGGCCACCCTGAGACTACATAGTTAATTCCAGGTCAGCCTGGGCCAGAGTGAGACCCTACCTCGAAAACCAAAAAAAAAAAAAAAAAAAAAAAAACAAAACAAGCCAGGCGTGGTGGCACACTCCTTTAATCCCAGCACTTTGGAGGCAGACGTAGGAGGATCGGAGGATCGCTGTGAGTTTGAGGCCACCCTGAGACTACATAGTTAATTCCAGGTCAGCCTGGGCCAGAGTGAGACCCTACCTTGAAAATCCAAAATAAATAAATAAATAAATAAATAAATAAATAAATAAATAAATACATAAATAAATACATACATAAATAAATAAAAATAAAAACAGGGCTGGAGAAATTGCTTAGTGGTTAAGGCACTTGCCTGCAAAGCCTAAGGACTCAGGTTCGACTCCCCAGAACCCACACAAGCCAGACATACAAGGTCATGCATGCACACAAGGTGGTACACATGTCTGGAATTCCATTGCAGTGGCTAGAGATCCTGGTGTGCCAATTCTCTCTCTGTCTCTCCCACAAAAAATAAATTTTAGGGGCTGGAGAGATGGCTTAGTGGTTAAGGTGTTTGTCTGCAAAGGCAAAGAATCCCGGTTTGATTCTCCAGGACCCCCATAAGCCTGATGCACAAGGGGGTGCATGCATCTGGAGTTCGTTTGTAGTGGCTTGGAGGCCCTGGCACACTCATTCTGCCCACCCACCCCCTGCCTCTTTCTCTCTCTTAAATAAATAAATAAAAATAAAATTTAGTGAGGAAGAGATAGGAGGATTGCCATGAGTTTGAGCCACCCTGAGACTTACATAGTGAATTCCAGGTTAGCCTAGGCTAGATTGAGACCCTACCTCAAAAAACAAAAACAAACAAACAAAAATAAATCAACTAAAAAATAGTGTTTTTTGTTTGTTTTTTAAAGGAATTTATTTTTATTTATTTATTAGAGACAGAGAGAGGGAAACAGAGAGAGGGAGAATGAGAATGGGTGTGCCAGGGCCTCCAGCCACTGCAAACGAACTCCAGACACATGCACCACCTTGTGCATCTGGCTTACATGGGACCTAGAGAATCAAACTGGGGTCCTTAGGCTTTGCAGGCATGTGCCTTAACTGCTAAGCCATCTCTTCAGCCCTGTTTCTTTTTTTTTTTTCGAGGTAGGATCTTTCTTGCTCTTTTGTGCTGGGTGTTGTGATGCATGCCTTTAATCCTAGCACTCGGAAGGTTGAGGTAGGAGGATTGCTGTGAATTCGAAGCTACCTTGAGACTACCTAGTGAATTCCAGTCAGCCTGGGCTAGAGCAAGACCCTACCTTGAAAAACCAAAAAAAAAAAAAAAGAAAAGAAAAAAAAGAGTTTTTGACATCCCATTCTGTGTCAGGAACAGTGGATAACTTTATGTGATTTCATTTAATTTTTTGATTTTGTGGAGATGGCTAGAGGCTCAGTTTTCTTTCTTTCTTTTCTTTTCTTTCTTTTCTTTTTTTTTTTTCCAGATAGGGTCTCGCTCTAGCTCAGGCTGACATGGAATTCACTATGTAGTCTCAGGCAGTCCTCCTACCTCTGCCTCACGAGTGCTGGGATTAAAGGCATGTGCCACCACAGCTGGCTTAAAAAAAATTTTTTTTTTAAAAATATTTTATTAGCCGGGCATGGTGGTGCATGCCTTTAATCCCAGCACTTGGGAGGCAGAGGTAGGAGGATCGCCGTTATTTGAGAGAGAACGAGGCAGAGGAACAGAGAGAAAGAATGGATGCCCCAGGGCCTCCAGCCACTGCAAAAACTCCAGATGCATGAACCACCTTGTGCATCTGGCTCATGTGTGTCCTGGGGAATCGAACTGAGGTCCTTTGGCTTTGCATGCAAGTGCCTTAACCACTAGAGATCTTCACCAGCTACCTGGGCATCCATTAGCCCAGTCAGGCTGACATCTAAAATTAGCCATTAAACTAACAAACCAGGCTTTGAACCTTGGTCCTTAATGCCTGCTTCAGGAACAAATAGAAGTCAAAAGAAATAGAGAGCCAGCCGGGTGTGATGGTGCACGCCTTTAATCCCAGTACTCAGAAGCACAGGTAGGAGGATGCACGTGAGTCTGAGATTACCTAGTGAAGTCCAGGTCAGCCTGGGCTGGAGTGAGACCCTTCCTTGAAAACAAAACAAAACAAAAAGGGAAACAAACAAACAAAAGAGTAACTGATGATGAGGAAAAGAGTGTTTGAGGGAGAGGTGGCACCTAGAATCATTGAACGAAGGGAAGGCGGATGGACGTGGGCATCAAGCAGAGAAGACGCTTCCGCCGATGGGCCGACAGTCGGTGTGTTGGGAGAGGCGCAAAGGACTGGATGGAAGATTTGAGGAGTGTAAAAGATGGGAAGGCGGGTTGGGGTTACCCCGAGGAGGACTTGGGTGACGGGAGACACTGAAGACGTGGGGCAAGTGTGTGACGTAGCTCGAGCTGCCTTTCGGGAAGATTAACTTTACGGGCTTCCGGCTGACTCACAGCTGATGTCAGCCCTGGACTTTTCTTAGTGTCCGCTCCCTGAGCAGCAAAGCAAGAAACCTCAAGGGTTGGCACAATCCTGTTTGTGGAGGTTTGACTCAGGTGTCCCCCACATTCTTAGGCGTTCTGAATGCTAGGTTCCCAGCTGATGGAGATTTTGGAATTAACAGCTCCTGCAGGCAGTGCATTGTTGGGGGCGGGCTTATGGGTGGTACAGCCAGCTTCCTCTTGCCAGTGTTTGGGACACTCTCCTGTTGCTGTTGTCCACCTGATGTTGGACAGGGGGTGATGTCCATCTTCTTCTCATGTCATTGTTTTCCCTGCCATCCTGGCACTTCCTCTCAAGTCCATACGCCAAAATAAACCGTTTTTCCCCACAAGCTGCTCTTGGGTGTTTTCTGCCAGCAATGCGAACCTGCCTGCATCACTGTTCAGTGTGCATACCTACGGCTTCCCTCCTGCAAGACTTTCTTCCATTAAATTATGAGGAGACAGCCTTCTTTGGGGGAAAATGGTTCGTGAATACATTTTTGTAACACTTGACCTTGAGCTGGGTGTGGTGGCACATTCTTTAAACCCAGCCCTCGGGAGGGGGTGCTGGAGCAGGTGGAGCAGCATGATTTCAAGGTCAGTCAGGGCTGCAGAGTGAGTTCCAGGTCAGCATGGGATAGGGTGAGTCTCTGCCTCAAAAAATCACACACACACAAAAAGGGCTGGAGGGACACTTAGTGGTTAAGGCACTTGCCTGCAAAGCCAAAGGACCCAGGTTTGATTACCCAGGACCCACGTTAGCCAGATGCACAGGGGGCGCATGCATCTGGAGTTCATTTACAGTGGCTGAAGGCCCTGGTGTGCCCATTCTGTCTCTCTCTCTTTCTGTCTCTCTCTCTTTCTGTCTCTCTCTCCCTTCTTTCTCTGTCAAATAAATAAATAAATAAATAAATTTTTAAAGTCACAAAAAAAAAAAAAGGGCTGGAGAGATGGCTTACCAGTTAAGGTGCTTGTCTGTGAAACCTAAGGACCCAGATTCAATTCCCCAGAACTCATGTAAGCCAGATGTACATGGTGGTGCATGTGTCTGGAATTCATTTGAGGTGGCTAGAGGCCTTGGTGCACCCATTGTTTCTCTCTTTTTCACTCTCATAAATAAATTAATAAAATATAAAAAATAAAAAAATTAAAAATGGGAGGGTGTAGAGAGATGGCTCAGCCATCAAGTGTCCTTCTTGTACAAATATGAAGGCCTGACTTGGTTTCCCACGAGTAACAGGTGGTAAGACCCTATTGCTAAAGACTTCACATGCGTGGGCAGCAAGGTCACTGAGAAATCAAGCTGGTCCTGAGCTGAAAACCTCCTCCCTATAGACCAGCTGACTGAAAGCTGGATAAAGCTGCACTGCATATAGCCCTTTGGGAGACAGAAGTCATCAGTGGACACTGGAAGCCTCAAGTTTGCGAGACAGGCCAAAAGACCAAACGAGTGCAATAGTGGTATGTTTGCTCTGGGGGAAACCAACTGCTCTCTAATTGGACTGGAGGCCTGCTCTAAGGGAGGGAATACATGCCAAGTACTGACAACCTAATCAAAAGCCTATGGCAGGGGAGGTCATGAGCCTTAGGGGTCTAAAGCCTGCTCTTGTCTGGCTAAATGCATATATTACTCTCACCAAGCTGCCCTGAAAGCACTACGCTTAATGCTCATATTCACATACTAATGCTACTCTCACTTTTGGTTAGAGAAGCTTCTCTTTTCAGATGGCAATGACCAGTGGGATGATCCCAAAGGCAACAGAGTGCTGAGAAGAAGGGATGGAGGAGTGTCCAGCACTGAAACACCTCTGTCACACCCTCCAAGGCTCAGGGACCATTGCTGAAGAGGGGGCGGATAGAATGGAAGAGCCAAAGGAAGGGTATGACTTCTTACAATGCAACTGCGCAGACAGAAATTGGCCTTGATATCCATGACCTTGCAGTGCCTAGCACTATCTTCGCAAGACCCTCATAATAGGAGAAAAAGACAATGACATCAAAATAAAAGAGAGACTAATGGAGAGATGAGGGGATATGATGGAGATTGGAGTTGTGAAGGGGAATGGGGGGAAGGGAGGGAAATATCATGGTTTATTGTCTGTAAGTATAGAAGTTGTCAGTAAAAAAAATTTAAAAAATATGAAGGCCTGAGACTGCCAGAGTCCAAATCTCCAGATGCCATGTAGCTAGCTGCGCATGGTTACATACAGAACCCCTATTCCCACGGGAGAGCAGTAGCCGTAATCTTCAGTGGCCTGCAAGCTCTGGGATTGGCAGAGACCAGACCAAAAGAGGACCAGGCAGAATAGCCAACGTTGCACTTCAGCTACTGTATGTGGTGCCACATTCCTTTCTCTCTCTCTCTCACACACACATATTATATATGCATAAGAAAAAATAATAATATTGTACTTCCCTAGTAACAGAGAAGTACTAATTAAAATTAAACAATCTTGTACCAAATTAATAATTATTTACAAAGTCTGTGGTACCTATTTCTTTTTTTTTTTTTTTTTTTTTTTTTTTTGTTTTTCAAAGTAGGGTCTCACTCTAGCCCAGGCTGACCTGGAATTCACTCTGTAGTCTCAGGGTGGCCTTGAACGCATGGTGATCCTCCTACTTCTGCCTCCCAAGTGCTGGGAATGAAGGTGTGCGCCACCATTCCCGGCACCCATTTTTTTTTAATATTATTTATTTATTTGAGAGAGAGAGAAAGAGAGAGAATGATCACGCCAGGGCCTCCAGCCACTGCAATCGAACTCCAGATACATGCGCCCCCTTGTGCATCTGGCTCACGTGGGCCCTAGAGAGTCGAACAGGGATCCTTTGGCTTTGCAGGCAAACGCCTTAATCGCTAAGCCATCTCTCCAGCCCATTACCTATTTCTTGTGTGGATATGGTGGCCTAGACACTCACAGGAAGGGCTCACAGGAGTGGAAGTAATGCACTCTGTCCTGAATTTTCCATGTGAAAATCCACTCAAAGAAACACATCTAATGGGCTGGAGAGATGGCTCAGTGGTTAAGGCACTTACCTTGAAAAATCTAATGACCACAGTTCAATTCCCCAGCACCCATGTAAAGCCAGATGCATGAAGTGATATATGCATCTGGAGTTTGTTTGCAGTGGCTAGATGCCCTGGTGTGCCCATTCTCATTTTTTTCTTTCTCTCATAAAAAAAGGCAGTCCATTGTGCTGGCCTCAAAAAAAAAAAAAAAAAAACACCGAAAAACAAAACAGGAAATACATCCAAGACTAACACAAAGATTGTACCCAGAGATGTTCGCTATAAGATTATTGAGAATAGTTAAAGATTTGGGGCCTGGAGAGATGCTCAGCAGTTAAAGGCACTTGCTTGCAAAGCCTGATGGCCTGGATTTGATTCACCAGGGCTCACATAAAATCAGATACACAAAGTAGCACATGTGTCTGGAGTTCATTTACAGTGGCAGAAGGCCCTGGTGTGCCCATACTCACTCCCTCTCTCTGTTTCTCTCTCAAATAAATAAAAAATATTTTTAAAAATTTGAGAAAGTTCTGATGTTGAACTTACAAGAAAGGTTAAGAAAACTAGATGTAGTCATAAGGTATACTATTAAACATCATAATTATGAGTTAATAAAATTTAAATCTTAAAAATAATTTCAATTATATACTTAACAGTTGAAAACTTGCATCTCTCTTAGCAATGCACATAAAGCTAATATTGTCTTTCTTTTTCTGAATCAATCTAACCCTTTTCAATCTTTTTTAAATCAAATCTTCTATATTTTAATTGTATTTATTTATTTGAGAGAGAGAGAAAGAGAGAGAGAGAAAGAGAGAGAGAGAATGGGCACACCATGGCTTCCTGCTGCTGCAAATGAACTCAGATGCATGCACCACCTTGCCACTGAGTTTCAACCCCAGCCCAGTACCCTACAATTTCAAGTTTTCTGTCTGCCTGGTCAGAGAATTACAAGACCACATTCCACATGTGCACAGAAAGTTCCCCTTTTTATTTCAGCTGCGCATGTTTTAGTACCAGGCTGCATGTATATCATTCTGTAACTTTAATTCTTCAATTATGATGCAAATACTTGTGGCATAACAAGCAAGAAAAACAAGGGTTAGCTGGGCGTGATGGTGCACACCTTTCATCCAGTACTTGGGAGGCAGAGGTAGGAGGATTGCCATGAGTTCGAGGCCACCCTGAGATTACATCGTGAATTCCAGGTCAGCCTGAACTAGAGTGAGACCCTACCTTGAAAAACCAAAAAAAAAAAAAAAAAAAAAAAAAAAAAAAAAAAAAAAAAAAAAAAAAGAAAAAGAAAAAGAAGAGTTAGTATTTATTGTTCAAGCAGTACATTCTCAAATGGGTGCAACCAAACTCAGGCTTTGAAAGGTTTTGAGAGCAGGAGAGATGGCTCAGTGGTTAAAGGCCTGCCTGCAAAGCCTAAAGACCTGAGTTCGATTCCCCAGTTCCCACATAAAGCGAGATGCACAGAGTGGTGCATGCATCTGGAGTTTGTTTACAGAGGCTAGAGGCCCCAGTATGCCCATTCTTTCTATCTTTATCTCTTCTCTTTATTTCTGTCTCTTCTCTCTATCTCTCTCTGCTTGCAAGTAAATAAATAATATTTTAAAAAAGAAAGGTGTTTAGAATATCTAAAAAGAAAGGTGTTGAGAATATCTAAAAAATGTTAGCGGTCAAGAGAACACCTGCATAATATTTGGCCTATCAACATTCCACCATGGATGGGTGCTCGAAGAGGGAGAAAGAAAAACACAACACAAAACCCAGGTCCTTAGGCTTGGCAGGCAAGTATGTTAACTGCTGAGCCACCTCTCTAGCCCCACTTTTCTTTTGAGAAGCAGAAGGATTCCCCTCCCTCCCATTTCCATGTGTCTCACGGGCAGTGACAGAGAAATTATCCTTTTACAAAGGGCAGCTTTGCCATAATAATACCCATGTTCTTCCACACTAAGCAGAACATTCTGAACCAGGAACTGTCACCTAATTCTAGTATATTCTCTGCACTTAGCACTGAGCCGTCCTCGTAGATCATCTCACAGGCACAGTTGTACATTACATGAAGGCCGAAGGCGCTTAGATCAGGAGTGAGGGCACCTGTTGTCTGCAAATCTCCCTCGGGGAGGGGTCATCAGGACCAGCTCCCCAAGTCCTGCCTCTATTTCCAGGACAACGTGAGGCTCCCCGCAGTCACTCATTCAGTCTGTATGAGGGACAAAAAGCGAAGCAACAGGCAGCTGAGGGAAGAGTAAGAGAGAAAGCTCTGGAAATTGTTACCTTCTGCAAGAGGCTTCTAGGAAGGGAGGCATCTTAAATCTACTCTTCTAGCTGTAAGGTGGGAAAAAAGCAGACTTAAGGGCAGGCTTTCAAAAGGAGCAAGATGGGGCTGAAGAGATTTCTCAGTGGTTAAGGCCCTTGCCTGTGAAGACTAAGGACCCAAGTTTGATTCCCCAATACCCACATAAGCTAGATGCACAAAGTGGTGCATGCTTCTGGAGTTCATATGCAGTGGCTGGAGGCCCTGATACACCCATTCTCCCTGTCTACCTCTCTCTCAAATAAAATTAAAAAAACAAAACACTTCTTTTTGAGAGAGACACACAGAGAGAGGGAAGAGGCAGAGAGAAAGAGAGAGAGAGAGAGACAATGGGCACACCAGCAGCCTCTCAGCGGCTGTGAATGAATTCCAGATGCATGCGCCCCCTTGTGGGCAAGTGCGGCATTGTGCCCTTGTGTCACTATGCATCTGGCTAAACGTGGGACCTGGGGATTGGAACTGGCGTTCTTAGGCTTAGCAGGCAGGTGCCTTAACTGCTAAGCCATCTCTCCAGCCCCCCACCAAAAAAAGTTTTTTAAAAATGAGCAAGAGTTCCTCCCTTCCATCCCCTGTCCCTCCCTCCCTCAGCACCTAGAAAGCCATGAACTAGAACATAGGGTCTCATAGCTAGCTATAGAAATAATGCCCATTGTCTGCTCCATACTGTACCTACCACGTAGGGTAGAGCTGTGGGCAGGGAGACAGGGTCCTCATTGCTATTATAAAGTGGTGGTGGGGGGACAAGGTCAAGGACACAGAAAGTAAGCAAGTTCACAAAGCAATGCCACTTCGCACAGTAATAAGCCCTGTGGAGCAAAACACAACGGAGGCTGTGGGAACAGAGAGCACCCGGGAGCGTGGCTGGCATGGGGTGGCTGGCATGGGGTGGCAGTCCTTCCCCTCTGGAAATGAGGGTTGAGCCTAGGCTCTCACAGATGTCAGCTTCCACCACTGAACTGTAGCCTCATAACTGAACTTGTCTCAAAACAAATGCTGTATTCCAATATCCCTTTGCCACAGTTGGCTTTGGCCAACCTGGTTCATACATGTGTCAATTTATCTCCTTCCCTTTTCCCTTCCTCCCTCCCTCCCTCCCTTCCTTCCTTCTCCCTTTCTCCCTGCCTCTCTCCCTGCCTCTCTCCCTGCCTCTCTCCCTCCCTCCCTCCCTCCCTCCCTCCCTCCCTCCCTCCCCTCCTTCCTTCCTTCCTTCCTTCCTTCCTTCCTTCCTTCCTTCCTTCCTTCCTTCCTTCCTTCCTCTCTCCTTCCTTCCTCTCTCCACCCTTCCTTCCTCTCTCCACCCTTCCTTCCTCCCTTCCTTCCTTCCTCCCTCCCTCCCTCCCTCCCTTCCTTCCTTCCTTCCTTCCTTCCTTCCTTCCTTCCTTCCTTCCTCACTCCCTCCTTCCTTTCTCCCCTCTCTTCCTCCCTCTCTCCCTCAGGAGACTGAAGTAGGAGGATTATAAGTTTGAAGCCAGCCTGGGTTACACAGAAGGATCCTATCTCAAAAACAAAACAAAACAAACAAAACAAAAACTCAAACAAAAATAAAGACTCCCTTTATTCTGCTCTTCCCCTACCCCAGATTTAACCCTTGTTAATAGTTTTTGGTTTTTTTTAGACAAAGTTTCTTTCTTACTTAGGCTAACCTGGAACTCACTCTGTAGACCAGGCTGGCCTTGAAGTTACTGTGATCTTGCTGCCTACAGTGAGTCTCCACACCCTGCTAACCCTTGTTCATTTTATAATCAGCAGAAGGTTAGGACAAATTATATATATATATATATATGGCATCAAAATGTTCTTTGCCTATGAAACTTCAGGCTGGGAGGTCTCTACGAGTTAAGCAGGGACCCTTTGGGAGGGAAGCCAAGGGTCTCAAACCAATTGCTTTTGGCAAAAAAAGAGGGATTGGTCATGCTGGTGGCATATCAGCATTGATCGAATCGTTGAGCAGTCACAGCTCCAGAACAAATCCTCCTTTCTTGCAGCCCAGTTGGGTCCCAGAGCAGGACTGGATGGACATGGGCGGGAGGTGAGGGGTGGTGGCTCAGGAGATGGGGGGAGCTGCCAGGTTTCAGTAGAAAGTCAGGGGTAGGGGCAGGGGGCTCAGCCCCATTTCTGTTGGCAGCAGGTTTGGGTGCACATTCCTCTCGGTGGGGTCCTTGTTTGCGTTTTGCGTTACTGTGGGGCCACTTCTCCATGCTGGGACACTGTGTGGGCCTCTCTGCCCACAGGGAGATGATGGACAGCTCCCCCCAGGAACTTCCTGGACCAGCCTCTGTTTTAGAGCTGCTTTCTCTGGCATTTGAAAAGTCAGCAGAAGAAAATTGTTCTCTTGGGTCCAAGGAATTTTGACTCCCAAGGGTATTTGTGACAGCCCACTCCCTTCCCTTTAGTTTTTTTTTTTCTTCTTTTTAAGAACAAGGGAAACATACCTATTCTCTTGTTTTTGTAAATTTTTAACTGATTTATTTATTTTATTAACAATATATTTCATATGGATACATTATGTCTTGGTACCCTCTTTCCCCTGCCCTCCTTCCGCTGGAAACCCTCCTCAGTGGGGTTGCAGGAGTTGCCCATGGGGTTGTGGTTTATGTGTTTTGGGCGGGAGGTGGGGGCGGGGAGCGGATGCCTGTGGGCATGACGTCTCCACCTGTGACTCTTACAATTTTTTTCAAGGTAGGGGTCACTCTAGTCCAGGCTGACCTGGAATTCACTATGTAGTCTCAGTGTGGCCTTCATCATGGTGTTCCTCCCGCCTCTGCCTCCCGAGTGCTGGGATTAAAGGCGTGCGCCACCACGCCCGGCCTTGCTTGATTATTTTTCAAAGGAGATTCAGGTAACTGAAGGAAGAAAAATGGAACACCTATAAATACCCAGATCTTGGCTGTTAATTCCATTGTCTGGTAGAGGTCACCAGTCCCCATGGAGAACTGGCTGATATGTCTGGAATTTCTTGTTGTGCCAAAAGACATGCAAGGAGTGAAGTATATACTAAACTGTATGATTTCTGAGACAGAAATTATTTTCAAATAATGCATTTAGGGGCTGGAGAGATGATTTTGCAGTTAAAGTACCTGCCTGAGAAGCCTAAGGACCCAAGTTCAGTTCCCTGGTACCTATGTAAAGCCGGACGCACAAGGTGGCTTATGCATCTGGAGTTCATTTGCAGTGGCTAGAGGCTCTGGCTTGCCTATTATCTCTCTACATATATCTGCTTCTCTCCGTCTCCCTCTCAAATAAATATATAAAATATTTTAAAATACATTTAGAGGTGGGAGAGATGGCTCAGAGGTTAAGGCACTTGCCTGCAAAGCCTAATGACCTGGGTTCGATTCCCCAGTACCCACATAAAGCCAGGTGCACAAAGTGGATCATGTGTCTGGAGTTTGTTTGCAGAGGATTGAGGCCCTGGCATACCCATTCTCTCTCTCTCTCTCTCTTTGACTCTCTGCTTGCAAATAAATAAATAACAAAAATAACATTGGAATTATTTAGTTTTAGAAGTTAACTCAGCTGTGAAAACAGAATACCTGCAATTTTATTAACCTCAAGCCTTCCTCATTTCCACCATGGTGATTATTGCTCCAGAATTTAAAAAGGAAAATTGAAACAGAATGAAGCCACGTCTTGTCATTAAGGCAAAACACTGCAGATAAACTTCCTCCGCATGCACACATAGCTACACATACTTCTGTAATTATTAACAGTGGTTTTGTTATTTTGTGTCATTCAGCTGCGTCACACGACTTTCACTCATTCCCTCAGTAGCTGTCGAGTGCAGCCCGTGTCCAGGTTTTCTTACTATTAATAGCAAGGCTTCTGAGAACACGCTCGTAGATACGTCCCCGAGTACAACCAGGAATGTGTCTTAGAATTAATTCCTAGAAATAGGATACCTGGGTCAAAGGACAAGCATATTTTTAATCTTTATGACAAATCTCTCCGAAAGTTTACGCATGTGTCACCTCCTTAATGGCACGAGGCCATCTCCTTTCCTTCCCTCTGCCTCTCACGATCAAGGGCCATCTTCTGATCTTTCCAAGTTCACTGGGGAGTCGTGTTCTCTCCTTTATGGCTCTAATTTGCATTGCTTTGATGACGACTAGTGAGGATGAACTTGACCACTTGTGTTTCTTCTCTTTCCAGTTATGGCTAATTACAGATTTCATCAAAGCTAAGGATGCGCCAGAGCTTAGGATATTTTTCATTATTTTATGTACCATCAAAGAAAGAAAATGCAATTTCCAATTTCTGAAATATTAAAAAATGTGCATTTAGAATGTGTGAAACAAGTATCCTTTAAAATGTCTGGGGGCTGGAGAGATGGCTTAGAGGTTAAAGTGTTTGCCTGCGAAGCCGAAGGACCCAAGTTCAATTCCCTAGAACCCATGTAAGCTACGTGTACCAGGTGGCACATGTGTTTGGAGTTAATTTGCAATGGCTGGAGGACCTGGTGCACCCATTCTATCTCTGTATCTTCCTCTTCCTCTCTCTAAAAAATAAACAAATAATAAATAAATAAATAAAAATTTTTTAAAACTATTTTTTATTTTTATTTATTTGACAGAGAAAACGAGGGAGGAGGAGGAGAGAGAGAATGGGTGCACCAGGTCTCCAGCCACTGCAGACAAACTCCAGATGCATGCGCCAACTTGTGCATCTGGCTAATGTGGGTTGTGGGGAATCGAACCTGTGTTGTTTGGCTTTGCAGGCAAATGCCTTAACTGCTCAGCCATCCCTCCAACCCAATAAAATATTTTAAAATGTCTGGGAAAGCCAGGCATGGTGGTACACACCTTTAGTACCAGCACTCAGGAGGCTGAGGTAGAAAGATCACTCTGAGTTCAAGGCCAGTCTGGGCTAGAACGAGACGGTACCTCAAAAAAACAAAAACAAAAACAAAAAAAAAAACAGCCTAGAAAAAAAGCTGGGGTAGGAGAACTCAGATTTAGTTTGGGAACTGAGGCTGCCTGGGGTCAAGTGTAGCTGGGCCCTGTATTACTTAACCTTCCTGTGTGATTCATAGACGCCTCTGGGGTTGTTTAGATCCTAAGAGTCATCATTAAAACAAAGATAATAATACCTGTCCCGACCAACTTGTTTTTCACTTTTACTAATGTTTACCACACACTTGTGTTCTGTCATCCACGTGTCTGCACATGAGAAGTTTGGTCTTCCGTGGGGGAGAGAAATCAGTAATTGTCCTGCCTGGGAAGTGAGGTCAAGCTCAGGGAGAGGGAAATGGTGGGAGAGAATTGTATTGTGAACTTGGTTTATCCATTCATCAGCATTTATTCCTCCACTGCTAAGAGCCAAGGCTGTGCTGGGTTATATGAGTATTTGGGGGCATACACGGAGAAGGGGCAGGGACTAGAGAGATGGCTTAGTGGTTAAGGTGCTTGCGTGCAAAGCCTAATGATCTAGGTTCGAATCCCTCATGCCCACATAAAGCCAGGTGCACAAAGTGGAGAAGGTTCCCCAGACAGAGGGAACATAGGGAACAGTGCAGCAAAGGATGCACCTAAAGAAGTGTGTTTGGGAAGGAGAAAGTGGAAAGTGGTCCATAGGGTGTGGGAAGCTGCAGAAGATAAGGCCAGGTATGGATGGATCAAAACCCCATTTGGGTGATGAGGAAATCCAGGCTTTCTGAGGATATGCAATGTTTTCCACCATTTTTTTAATAGGAAAGTTTTTTTTTTTTAATTTAAATTTTGAGGTAGGGACTCGCTCTAGCCCAGGCTGACCTGGAACCCACTGTGTAGTCGCACATACAGAGTAGAACTCACAATGATCCTCCTATTTCTGCCTCCCAAGTGCTGAGATTAAAGGCGTGTGCCACCACACCAGAAAGAGAAGTTTTATTTTTGTTTTTGATTTTGTTGTTTTTCTTTTTTCCTTTCTTTTTTATTTATATTTGTGTTTATTTTTTATTTATTTATTAGCAATAGACGAGAGAGAGAGAGAGAGAGAACGGGCACACCAGAGCCTCCAGCCACTGCAAACAAACTCCCGATGCATGTGCCACCTTGCGCATTTGGCTTACATGGGTCCTGGGGAATCGAGCCTCAAACCAGGGTCCTTAGGCTTCATAGGCAAGTGCTTAACCACTAAGCCATAAGCCATCTCTCCAGCCATTTCCTTCCTTCCTTCCTTCCTTCCTTCCTTCCTTCCTTCCTTCCTTCCTTCCTTCCTTCCTTCCTTTTTTCCCTCCCCTCCCTCCCTCCTCTCCCTCCCTCCCTCCCTTCCCTCCCTTTCTTTCCCTTTCTTTCTTTCTTTCTTTCTTTCTTTCTTTCTTTCTTTCTTTCTTTCTTTCTTTTTCAAGGTAGGTTCTTACTCTTTAGCCCAAGCTGACCTGAAATTCACTATGTAGTCTCAAGGTGGCCTTGAACTCATGGCGATCCACCTACTTCTGCCTCCCAAATGCTGGGATTAAAGGCATGTGCCATCATGCCCAGCTAAATTTTTTTTTTTTCCTTTTTTGAGGTAAGGTCTCATTCTAGCCCAGGCTGACCTGGAATTCACTATGAAGTCTCAGGGTGGCCTCGAACTCATGGTGATCCTCCTACCTCTGCCTCCTGAGTGCTGGGATTAAAGGCATGCACCACCACGCCCGGCCTCCCAGCTAAATTTTTTAAAAATTATTTATTTACAAGGAGAGAGAGAGAAGAGAAGAGAAGAGAGGCAGACAGACAGAATGGGTGTGCCAGGGCCTCTAACCACTACACAAACTCTAGACACATGAGCCACTCTGTGCTTCTGGCTATATATATGGACCCTGGGGAGTTGAACCTGGGTCCTTTGGCTTTGCAGGCAAGCACCTTAACTGTTAAGCCATCTCTCCAGCCCTGTTGTCATTATTTTTATTGTTATTACATATTGACCAACCTGGGATAGAACTCAAGACTCCCTGATTCAAAATCTGTCTTCTGCAAACACCCGCTTTCTTGATATCAGAAAGCTTACTGTGATCCATTCATTCTTCATATACCTAGTGAGGCACATTTTATTTGTTAAGATTAATACTAGTTGCTGAGAAGGAGGGGGCAGGAGATAAGAAAGAGATAGAAAATGAAAAGAAAATGCAGCAAACCATCTCTTCTAGCAAGATGAAGATGGCTTAGGGCTGGGGTAGTGGCTCAGTGGTTAAAGGCACTTGCTTTCTATAAAGCCTGCCAGTCCTGGTTAGGCCCAGTTTGATTCCCTAGTATTCACATAAAAACCAGCTGCATCTGGAGTTTGTTTGCCATATAAGAGGCTCCGGCATGTCCATTCTCTCTCTTCCCCTCTTTCTCTCAAATAAGTTAAAGTAAAAATAATTTTTTTAAAAAAAAGATGAGAGCTGGGCGTGGTGGCGCATGCCTTTAATCCCAGCACTTAGGAGGCAAAGAAAGGAGGATTGCCATGAGTTGGAGGCCACCCTGAGACTACATAGTTAATTCCAGGTCAGCCTGGACCAGAGGGTGTGGTGGCTCACAACTTTTTTTGTTTGTTTGTTTTTGCGAGGTAGGGTCTCACTCTGGCCCAGGCTGATCTGGAATTAACTATGTAGTCTCAGGGTGGCCTCGAACTCTCGGCGATCCTCCTACCTCTGCCTCCCGAGTGCTGGGATTAAAGGCGTGCACCACCACGCCCGGCTCACAACTTTTAAAAATATTTTATTTTTATTTATTTGATAGGGAAAGAGGGAGAGAGAGAGAGAGAGAGAGAGAGAGAATGGGTGCACTAGAGCCTCCAGCCACTGCAAATGAACTCCAGACACATGCACCCCCTTGTGCATCTGGCTAACATGGGTCCTGGGGAATCAAACCTGACTCCTTTGGTTTTGTAGGTAAACGACTTAACCACTAAGCCATCCCTCCAGCCCGGCACACAACTTTAATCCCAGCACTAGGGAGGCAGAGGTAGGAGGATCGTCATGAGTTTGAGACTGCTCTTAGACTGCATAGTGGGAAGGGAAGCATGGAGAGGAGTTGTTCCTGAGTGTGACAGTCAATCACTTTGGGAGGCAGAATTCATTCTGGCAACATTTTGGGAGATGAAGGAGCCATTAGGAACCTGTGCAGATCCAACACTGTCCATTATCTCCTGGGATTGCTCCAACTCTCCTCGTCTCAAGGACATACACCATCCACAATTTGGTGGAGGAAGTCCCATCTCCTGACCCAGGGACTGGGGAACCTAAATGGCCCTGTGTGGGGAGCTGAGGCTACCCCAAACTGTCACTTCCAGGGACCCAGCTCCACACTGCACCAGCTCTTTTTCCAAGCAGAAACACACTTCATAGTGCAGAGCCTTAGGATGACAGGGTCAGGTCTCATCTGCCCTTGTGAGAGTGAAGATGTTTGTGCAAGGATTGGAGACAAGACATTGACATTCAGCCAAAGTCCAGGATGGGTGTCCAGCAGCTGCTAGTGTTCGCGACAGGCAGCGTAACATGCAGGGAGGCCTCAACCAATGAGCATACAGCAGGGTTTCAAAAGCGCAGCAACGAAAAGTCAGGAAGGGATGGAGAGAAGAGCTGAGTCATAGGGACCAAACACTTTCATTTGTTCCATCTAATATACTGGGTTTTCTTTTTTTAATTTTTAAATTTTTCTCCATTTATTTATATCATCTGTAATTTCTTTCCTTCTTCCTTCCCTTCCTTCCTTCCTTCCTTCCTTCCTTCCTTCCTTCTTTCTTTCTTTCTTTCTTTCTTTCTTTCTTTCTTTCTTTCTTTCTTTCTTTCTTTCTTTCTTTCTTTCTTTCTGTCAGAGAGTCAGAGAGAGAGAGAGAGAGAAAGAGAAAGAGACACATAGAGAATGGGCGCGCCAGCACCCTCTCAGCTGCTGTGAACAAATTCCAGACATGTGCGCCCCCTTGTGGGCAAATGTGGCACTGCACCCTTACATCACTTTGTGTCTGGCTAAACATGGGACCTGAAGAATCGAACAGGTGTTCTTAGGCTTAGCAGGCAGACGCCTTAACTGCTAAGCCATCTCTCCAGCCCTCAGGTTCAATTCCCCAGTACTCATGTAAGCCAAATGCACAAGGTGGTGCATGTGTCTAGAGTTCATTTGCAGTGGTTAGAGGCCCTAGCACA
Organism: Orientallactaga sibirica; assembly: GCA_036365145.1. Classification (NCBI taxonomy): domain Eukaryota; kingdom Metazoa; phylum Chordata; class Mammalia; order Rodentia; family Dipodidae; genus Orientallactaga; species Orientallactaga sibirica. Next base: position 864,385 of record JAEOAD010000746.1, read on the forward strand.
GCTGTTTTCTCTCTCTAAGTAAATAAATAAATAGTATTCTATTTATTTATCTTTTAAAAAATATATTTTATTTATTTGAGAGAGAGAAAGGAGAGAGAGAGAAAGAGAGAATGGGTGCACCATGGCATCCAGCCACTGTCAATGAACTCCAGATGAATGTGTCCCCTTGTGCATCTGGCTTACATGGGTCCTGGTGAATCGAACCGGGGTCCTTTAGCTTTTCAGACAAACTCCTTAACCATTAAACCATCTCTCCAGCCCAAATTAATAATATTTTTAAAGAGAGATAATTATTCCCTCCATTTCCTCAGCATGTCTTCAGGTGAATCCAGCTGTCTTGAGGGTTGGTCTCCTAGCTAGATGCTTAACAGCCCAGTAGATGAACTCTTAAGGGATGGGTTCATAGTATGTCTTTTTTTTTATTAAAACATATTTATTTATTTACTTGCAAGCAGAGAGAGAGAGAGAGAGAGAGAGAGAGAGAGAGAGACAGACAGAGAGAGAATGGGCAAGCCAGGGCCTCTAGCCACTGCAAATGAACTCCAGATGCATGTGCCTCTTATGCATCTGGCTTATGTGGGATTTGGGGAATTGAACCTGGGTCCTTTGACTTTGTAGGCAAATACCTTAACCGCTAAGCCATCTCTCCAGCCCCATAGTATGTCGTCATAGTCTGGTTATGGGTAGCCCAGGATGCCATGTCTCCATCTATGGCCAGAGGTGAGACTGTTCTCTTGCCAGGAGGAGGTTGCATTCCCTTCATGGACCTCAACCGAGCCCTGCTACCGCCACCACCTTCCTCCCTTTCGTTTGGCATTTTAATCTTTTTTTTTTTTCTTTTGAGCTAGGGTCTCACTCTAGTCCAGGCTGACCTGGAATTCACTCTGTAGTCTTAGGGTGAACTCAAACTCTTGGAGAATCTCCTACCTCACCCTCCCAAGTACTGAGATTAAAGGTGTGTGTCACCAAGCCTGGATGGTATTTAAATCTTTTTAAATTTTTTTAAATTTTCTTTATTTATTTTAAAGAGAGAGAGAGAGAGGGGGAGAGGGAGAGGGAGAATGGGTGTTCCAGAGCCTCCAGCCACTGCAAATGAACTCAGATGCATGTGCCACCTTGTGCATCTGGCTTACGTGGGTCCTCGGAATCGGAACTAGGTCCTTTGGTTTCGCAGGCAAGTGCCTTAAACACTGAGCCATTTCTCCAGCCCTTTAAATCTTTTTTTAAAAAACTATTTTATTCTTTTAAAAATTTATTTCATTTTATTTATTTGAGAGAGAGACAGACAGACAAACAGAATGGGTGTGCCAGGGCCTTTAACCCTCCAGAAACAAACTCCAGGCGCATGTGCCATCTTGTGCATCTGGCCTACATGGGTCCTGGGGAATTGAACCTGGGTCCTTTGGCTTTGCAGGCCAATGTCTTAACTGCTAAGCCATCCCTCCAGCCCATTTTAGTCTTTTTAAAAAATGTTTTTATTGAGAACATATTTTGTATGGACATCATGTGTTGGTACCATCTTTTCCCTCCTCCCTGCCCCCATTCCACTGGGGTCCCTCCTCAGTGGGGTCGCAGGCATTCCCCATGGGATTGTGGGTTATGCATTGTGGGAGCAGCAGCCCATTATTAGGGGGAGGCAATGCCTCTGGGCATGACGCCCCAACCCATGGTTCTTACAATCTTTCCACCCCTCTTGCACAAAATTCCCTGAGCCTTGGTGGGTGAGTTTTAAGTCTACTTCAGTGATGAGCTCTTAGGAGCCTCTAGTCTTAGGGCCTCTGCTTTGGTGGGTGTTGAGTGTCCTCAGGGTCTGTCTCCGTCACCCTGGCGCTGCTTGTCAGGCTCACCGTGGAGCAGCTCTCGCGCACTTCCTTTGTGGTTTCGCCTGCGGCTTGGCTGAAATGCAAGGAGTGGTTTGTCCTCTCAGGTCTTGCTTCTTTCTGAAAAAGAAAAACAGATTCAAAAATTGTTTCTATTTATTTATTTGTAAGCAGAGAAAGAGAGAGAGAGACACACACACAGAGAGAGAGAGAGAGAGAGAGAGGAGGAGGGAGGGAGGAAGAGAGAGGGAGGGAGAGAATGGGCACAGGGCCTTCAGCTCTGTAAACAAACTCCAGATGCATGCGCCACCTTGTGCATCTGGCTTTGCATGGGTACTGGGGAATGGAACTAGGGTCCTTAGGCTTTATAGGCAAGTGCCTTGGCCACTGAGCCATTTCTCCACTGGCTGGTATTTTAATCTTAAGGAGGGCATTTGTGATGCTTCTGTTTCTTAAAATTGTTGCCAGGGGAATGCAAGATGGGATGCAAACTGACTGGGAGGGAGGATGCCATCCTCAGTGGTCTCCTACTGACGTCTGTCTGGCTACCTAACAAAATGGCAAATCCAGACTCTGAACCAGGGGAGCCCAGCGAGGGACAACAGGGAGAGAGTTACTGAGGATGGCCATGGATGTTCTTCGCTCTCTGCTTCCTCACTGTAGGTTGAATGCAACCAGCTCGGCTTCAAGCTCCTGCCACCATGCCTCTCCTGGAACTGTAAGCTGAAACGAACCCCTTCCTCTCTTAATCCGATTTTTGTCAGGTATTTTGTCACAGCAATAAGAAGGTAAGTCATACAGTATTATACCCCGTAGATACTACATAAACCAACGGGTGCTCTTGCTATGTTAAAACTTTGCTTACAAAATCATTCCTTGCAACAGAGTAGAGCTTCTGGAGGGCTTAATAAAAACCCCATCCTGCGGGGCGTGGTGGCACACGCCTTTAACCCCAGAACTCGGGACGCAGAGGTAGGATGATGGCCATGAGTTCGAGGCCAACCTGAGACTACATAGTGAATTCCAGGTCAGCCTGGGCTAGAGTGAGACCTTACCTTGAAAAACAAAAAACAAACAAAAAAACCCATCCTAAGGGTTGGGTTTAGTGGTGCATGTTGTAATCCCAGTATGCCAGAGATGGAGCCAAGAAGATGTGAAGTTCAAAGTCATGCGTAGCTTAATAGGAAGTTTGAGGCTACATGAAACCCTTTTTCAAAAAGTCAAATAAGGGCTGGAGAGACGGCCTAGCAGTTAAGGCACTTGCCTGCAAAGCCTAAGGACCCAGGTTTAAATCCCCAGGACCCACATAAACCAGATGCACAAGGGGGACCATGCATCTGAAGTTTGTTTGCAGTGGCTAGAGGCCCTGGTGTGACTCTCTCTCTCTCTCTCTCTAGCTCTCTCTCAAATAAATAAATAAATAAATAATAAAGGTTTTAGAGCTAAGTAAATAAATAAATCCCCTCCCCAGAGCACCATTACTGGGTCTCTCCCTGGGAGCTAACAATTTATCTTTCCAGCAAGTTCTTAGGTGCTGTTGCTGCTGCTGGTGGTGGTGTGGAAACCACACTTTGAAAACCTTTGGACTCAAAGAATTGAGAAAGAGAGTTGAGGATGACTCCTGACCCCTGTCCATAGCAGCATGGTGTTACAGTAGCTAAGGCCCCAGGGAAACAACAGGCGAAAGGGAGGAAAGGTGCAGGAAGCAGGGCTTGGTTGAGGCCCCTTAAGGGAAAGTTACTTCCTCCTGTTCAACAGAGTAGAATCTGAGTCTTACCTGTGTGTCTAGCCTTGCAACTTATTTTTGTGATGTTCCTGAATGTGTCTCAGCACCTGGAAATGAATGGAATACTAACACCTCCCTCCCAGGTGGTGTGGACACACTGGGCTCCCTGGAGCTGGAACAGAAGGCAGGCAACAAGGATGAGTGTGATGCCTACAGAGGCGGTGGGAGGAAGCAGACAAGGTTTCTCCGAACATCTTTGTTGAAACAGGAGGTAAAGTCCACCAGAAATGAGTGGAGGAGGTGGCACTCTTTGGACCATCTATTCTCTCTCTCTCTCTCGCTCCCTCCCTTCCTTCCTTTATCTAGACAGAGAAAGAGAGAGAGAGAAAGAGAGAGAATGGGCATGCCAGCTCCAGCCACTGCAAATGAACTCCAGACATGCACCACCTAATGCATCTGGCTTACATGGGTCCTGGGGAATGGAACCTGGGTCCTTTGGCTTTGCTGGCAAGTGCCTTAACTGCTAAATCATCTCTCCAGCCCTGGACCACGTATGACTTCATTGAATGGGCCTGAACCTCAGGTTCCTAAACTGCTCTGTGGAGATGACAGCACCTTCTTCTGGGGACCACATAAGTAACTGTCGAGTGCTTGATCCATGCTAATAAAGACATGGCGGTTCTCATGATGCTAATCCTTGTGGGGTGTGGGGCGCACAATGGCTAAGGTGGAGGAGAAGGAGGAAGAATTGACTTTAGGCCATAGGAAGCATCTCGAATCACACCAAGAGACTTCTCCAAGAGCCCATCTCAGGCTGCCATGCTGGTTGTGAGGGCAGCATCTTCAAAAATAAATAAAATAACACAAAGTGTCTTATAAAAAAAGAAGCATCTCGAATCACACCATAGCAGTGCAGGGCAGCATCTTCAACACAGAGTGTCAACCATAGCAGTGCAGACGAGGGTGCCAGGAGAGGTGAGACTGCCCCTTGTTGGCAGTGACTGGACAGAAATCCTAAAGAGTGGAGCAGGGAGACCATGTCCCCCTGTGACTTGGGGAAACAGGTTTTCTTTAATATTTATTTATTTGCAAGCACAGAGTCAAAGAGAGAATGAGGGGGCAGAGGAATGGGCACACTAGGGTCTGTTGCCACTGCAAGCAAACTCCAGACACATGTGCCACTTTGTGCCGCTGGCTTTACTTAGGTAGTGGAGAATTGAACCCGGGACTATCAGGCTTTGCATGCAAGTGCCTTTAACCACTGAGTCAACTATCCAGGCCAGGAGCTCGTATTCTTCCTTGAGTGGCAAAGCTCTCAGTCCAGTAAGAGCAGTGACGGAAGTAGCAGCAGCTGTAGAGACCCGGGCTGACAACCTGGGGTGTGTGTGTGTGTGTGTGTGTGTGTGTGTGTGTGTGTGTGTATGACTGTCTTTGCACCCCTCCACCCTGAGGTGAGAGTCTGGTGTCTGCCTCTGGAAGGGAAAACCTTCCTCAAACACTTTCTGGGTTGTTGAGGGGTCAACAGAGGTCACCTGTGAGCCAGAAGAGAGATGGAAGCATCTGGCCCCTGGCAGGTCTGGGCCTCGGTTTGCTCATCTGTACAGTGTGAAACTGCTTCTAACTTCTGGAAGAGGGACAGCTGGCACTAGATGTCCCATCTGCCTTTTACTTTGTAGTCCCCACTGCATCCCAACCAGATTCCTCTCTGAGTTCTGTTTCCTACCATCTATTGACCTGCCCTTCCCCCACTCCCTCCAAACCCTCATTAGAGAAAACAAGCCAGGGCTATACTGTATCTGGCCCGGTGGGGCAGGCCTAAAACTCCAGCTACTGAGGCAGGCTGATCACAAATTCAAGGCCAGCTTAAGCTGCAGAGTTTAAGACCAGCCAGAACCTAGTGAGACTAAAGCACAAAAAGGGCTAGAGATATAGTTTGGTGGGAGAATGCTTGCCTAGCATGCACGTGGCCCTGGGTTCAGTCCCCAGTACTGCAAATAAACAAATCAACACATACACAAACAAACAAATAAACCTCATTGCCAGGCTTGTTAGTACATTCCTTTAATTCCAGGGCTTAGGAGGCTGAGGCAGGATGATCCCAAGTTCAAGGCCAGTTTGGGCTACATATCAAGACCCTGTCTCAAAAAACCAAAATAGGGGTTGGAGAGACGACTTAGCAGTTAAGGATCTTGCCTGCAAAGTGAAAGGACCTAGGTTCGATTCCCCAGGACCCACATAAAGCCAGATGCACAAGGTGAAACATGTGTCTGGAATTTGTTTGCAGTTGCTAAAGGCCCTGGAGTGCCCATTCTCTTTCTCAAATAAATAAAACGAAAATAAAACATGGGAGTTGGAAATATAGCTGGTACAGTGCTTGCAGCACAATCATGAGTACCTGCATTTGGAACCCCAGCACCCACGTAAAGCGTGAGTATGGGGCTGGAGAGATGGAGAGATGGCTTAGCAGTTAAGGCACTTGCTTGCAAAGCCAAAGGACCCAGGTTTGGTTCCCCAGGACCCATGTAAGCCAGATGCACAAGGAGGCACATGTGTCTGGAGTTCATTTCCAGTGGGTAGAGGCCCTGGCGTGCACATTCTCTCTCTCAAATAAGTAAATAAATAAAATATTTTTTAAAAGTTACCATGAAGGTGCATGTCTATAATTCCAGTGCTAGGGATGTGGAAACACAAAGTCCCTGGGGCTTGCTGACCAGTCTAGCTGAAGTGGTGAGCTCCAGATTTAATGAGAGACACTGGCTCAAAAACTAAGGCCAGAAGCAATGGAGGGAGACCTGGCCATCAACTCCTGGCCTCCACATTCATATGCATACATGTGCATGTACACCCTCACACATATGTCTCACACATACATGTGCCCAAACACATATGCACACATGCACATACATTATAAATTACACACATATACTTGTGAAAAAAAACCCACAGAACAAAATGAAGGAAAACATAACAAAAGCTTATTGCCTCTTCTGTGTTCCTTGAGTTCTGGAGATAGGGCTCTGGGCCATGGTGACTCTCCTGGGAGGAGCGTTGGAGAAGAGCTGGGGAACGCGGGCCAACCTACAATCTGTCTCATGTCTGCTTTTGTCTCCAGCCATTGCCTTGACTCCAGCATAAAGATGACAGAGAAGCAGGTGACATATTCATTTTTTAAATTTATGAAGCTCTGATTGGGTCTTCACCATAGCCCAGTGTTTCAGCCTGGTTCATTAGCGTAGTCAGGCCGAGGCAGAATGCAGAGCGGACCAGAGTGCCTGCAAACAGCACGCCACTTTAGTGAGAGATTTTATCTGGGGATTTTATCTGCAGGAGGCACTGGAACCAGTGCTGCATGGATACTGATCGTGCCCGAGTCTATCAGGCAGGTTCTGTGCCTCACTGTGCCTCAGTTCTTTTGTATGTAAAAGGAGGGTGATGACAGTTATGTGATTCGTAGCCCGGTTCTGTTAAATGAGTCAGTCCATGCGTAGTCCACTCCCAAGTCCAGCAGAGGGGTTAATATCCTCACTGCCTATCCAAATGAGCATCCCAGGGTATGTATGGGCGCCCGATGAGAAGGCTGTAGGCATCGCGAGGGTAGCTGCAGTCCACAGCATTGCTTCCCTTCCCCGTAGACTGGGGTGCATGCCCAGAAGCCCTGCTGGGCTTGTTGGTTGAACCAGGGCAGCTGAGTAACCCAAGCTGTTTGAGCCAGATCCTATCTCCTGGGAAGTTGGCATTTTCTTGGAGCACACTCATTCTATCAGCCCAGGCAGATCCTGAAATTGAGGACACGCAAACACGGGAACTGTGAGGCCCAAATGGGAAAACCGAAGCACCAAGAGGAACACCAGAAGCCTGGGAGAATGGAGGCTAAGACCTCATGTGACAAGAGAGAAAGAGAATGGGGGAGCCGTAGAGATGGGGATGGCGGCTGCCTTTCTGTTTTTTTTTTTATTTTATTTCTTTGCAGGAAGGGGAGGAAGGAGAGAGGGAGAGAGAGAGAGAGAGAGAGAGAGAGAGGAGAGAGAATGGGTGTTGCAGGGTTTCCAGCCACTGCAAACGAACTCCAGATGCATGTACCACTCTGAATCTGGCTTTACATGGGTACTGGCAAATCAAACCCTGGTCATTAGGCATTGCAGACAAGCACCCTAACCACTGGGCCTTCTCCCCAGCCCCATTTCCACTTTGTTTCTTTCTTTTCTTTTCTTTCCTTTTTTGAGTTAAGGCTTTTAATAACAGCCTTCTCCTGAGGGTTACATGAGAACTTCGACAGGCCCCTAATCATCCAAGAACTTGGCACAAGGTCCCACCTCAAACAGTGCCACCCTCAGACTAAGCCTTTAATCCCAGCGGGCCCTTGTAGAATTCACGCAGCAGCAGCTGTGGCCTGTGTCCTTTCTGGATGAGGGAGAGGTTCAGTCTTGGGTCTGCTTTCACTTTGGGATTCGGGATGGTTATTTATCTCCTCTAATTCTCATTTCTGCATCTGTCAAGGAAGATGTCCCAGTTGATCAGGTTGCTGTAAGGGTTAAGTGATCAGTTTACAACCAGCTCTTGGGACAGAGAACTCTGGCCTGTAATGTTTGTCATTTTCATGGTACCAACAGTCCCACGACAGCTGATTTCCACAGAGTATCCTTAAATGTGCAACTGGAAGGAAGCAGGCAGCATGATCTAGTCTTTCTACTGTCCAGATACAAGACACTGCCTGAGTCTAGATAATTGTTCAGGGTAGTGAAGCAATTAGGAACTGGTGAGCTTGTATTGCATTTGCTTGAAATGTAATTTATTTAATTGTGAGTTTATATAATATAGTTTTTAATAACTACTGTTTAGTAACTGGCTTGTGAGATTCTTGAAAATTTAATCATCAGCTCTTGCAAGCTGGCCCAAGCTTGGCTCCGAATATTGCTTGTGCTAAAGCTCACAGTAGGCTAAAAGAGAGCTCGGAACACATGGTGCAGTGCTCAAGAAGTGACGGCCCACGTGATGGCTGTCCTTATGCGGTCTAAGACCACAGTTAACAAAACAGGAAAGATGTGTCCTTACTTTTCTTTCTTGCCGAAATACCTGACAGAAGCAGCTCGTGGGACAGATTTATTTTGCCTCATGCTTTCAGGAGGTTTGGTAGGAAGGGCAAAGGCATGGTGGAGGACATGGTGGTAGGAGTGTGCGGCAGAGACTCCTTACACCTTGGCAGATCAGGAAGCAGAGCAGGACCAGAAGCAGGACGAAGAGGTCCCCTTCAAGGTCCACTTAGTGACCTCCTGCCAAGTAGAACACACCGCCAGAAATTCTACTTCTACAACCTCTTCTTTTTTTTTCGAGGTAGGGTCTCACTGTAGCCCAGGCTGATCTGGAATTCGCTATGTAGTCTCTTGGTGATCCTCCTACCTCCCCCTGAGTGCTGGGATTAAAGGCGTGCACCACCACTGCCCGGCTGAAATTCTACAATCTCTTAAACTAGCACCATCAGCTACAGATGAGGTGTTCAAAGCATGAGCCTGGGTAGGACATTTCACACCCAAATGGTACCAGTACCTTTTCTGAAATTAAAGTCATTTTGTTTGATTGAAGACCATGGACTTGAGTTTTGCATGTGTGACATGGTTTACTCATGATTGTTACTGTCCCTGGCATAAATTCAGAACTGAGCCGGGCGTGGTGGCACACACCTGTAATCCCAGCACTCGGGAAGCAGAGGGAGGAGGATCGTTGTGAGTTGAGGACACCCTGACACTATACAGTAGATTCCAGGTCAGCCTGGGCTAGAGTGAGACCCTACCTCAAAAACAACACACACACACACACACACACACACACACACACACACGCACACTCAGAACTGAGACATAGAAAAGAACTAAAGATCTGGGTTAAAAAAGTTTACAGAAGTTCTAATTTCCTGTGGCATTGTGTGTGACAATGGGAAGTTGGAGGGAATCACTCATCAGGACTGGTTAGGTGACAGGAGGGACACATGGTGAACAATACATTTGGAAGCAACAACCTGAAGTGAACCTAGTAATGCAGATCATAGAAACAGGGTTTCAGGACCAAGGAGATGGCCCGGCTGTTAAGGGTACTCGCCTGCAAAGCCTGCCAGGCTGGCTTCAGTTCCCCAGTACTCATATAAGGCCAGACGCACCAAGTGGTACTTGTGCCTAGAGTTCATTTGCAGCAGCAAGAGGCTCTGGAGCATCCATTCTCTCTCTCAACTAAATAATTGAAAATGTTTTTCTAAAAGAAAGAAACAGGATTCCAAACATGAGACCTGATTCTCTGAAATTGCTAGAGGAAAATTCTTCAAGACAGAGGAATGGTAGAAATGTTCTCAATTAGACTCTGGCTGCCCAGGAAATAATGTTAACAACTGGTTAAATTGAGCCTTATGAAATTAAAAGGCTGTATACAGCAAAGGAAACAGTTAACTGAATGAATAGACAACCTACAGAGCTACATCTGACAGAGGATTACTATCTAGAATATACAAAGAACACAAACAAACAAACAAACAAACAAACAAAAAAAAAAAAACAAACCCAAGACTTCTGGTTAAGATGGCAGGGTAGGAACCACACCACAGTAGCCTAGGGGAGAAAAATAAAAATTTAAAAACCCAGTAAAATACACACTTTTTTACTAAAAAGTGAAGGTGTATAAAAAAATTATCAACCACAGTAGAGAAGTAGGAGAAATCCAGAGCATCTAGAGCCCACAGAAGCAGGCAGAAGTGGCTCCAGCAGCAGTGGCACCAGGTCCACGTGGCTGAAGCCACCAGACTCAGCCTGAGCCACAGGGAAAGCCAGGTGAGGGGAATTTTCCACTCATACTGGCACCCTCACAAACTCAAGAAACATGAAGGGACCAGCAGAGCAGCTTGTGAGGAAGAGGATCTCAAGGACCAGTAGAGAACTTCAGCCACCATCCATAGTCTCCCCTCCCCCACCACCAGTGCAAGCAGCAGCAAGCACCAGAGACCTGGGGAAGGGAGCTCACCTACACAGCGCCTGGCACAGGCGATCACAGCAGTGACCCACAGACCCAGCCCAGTCAGCCTATCTGAGCCCACAGCTCAGCAAAGAGGACCCAAGCCAGCATACACCATAGCTGAGACCAAAGTCATCCCAAAAGGTAACTGGATTTACATCAGGTCAGTACCTGCCAAATAAGCCTGGTATATAGGCTTGCATCAGAAGTGCTAATTGCACCTTCCATGTCAGGGTAAATTATATGTTAAATCTGATGGATGGTTGGATGTACTATTCTTAAATAATCTACGTTTTGGGCTTGTCATTTGTTGTTTCCTGATTTATAGTGCCTTTGTCTCCTCTTCTGTCATTCATTGGGGAAGGGTCTCATTGGTCACAGGCTGACCTTGGAACCCTCTACAGACCAGAAATCTCAGCCTCCCAGTTGACAGGGTTGAGGGTGTGGGGCAACACACATCCTTAGGGACTGTGACTTTGTAGAGGATCTGTTTGTCCTAATACCTACTCTTGTGTAAATACTCGGTGCTGTTTGCATTGAATGTGTATATGGTTTAGTTAAATTTTAGAATTTGCCTGTATTTTGTTCCACCCTGCCTACTAGAACACTCTCATAGCAGGGAAACCCAACACCTAGGGTTGCTTTTGTGGTTACTCTGAGAGTCTTAAGAGCCACATGTAGCTCCTTAAACTCCTACCCTGAAGATATATAACATCAGATTGATTGATACATCTAATAATACTGTAGATAATTAGAAAACCCAAGCATTAAATTAATCCAAGGTGCAAAAATCTCTACATTATAATACAAAAAAACCCACAAAGAATCACGACAATATAAATTCACCAAAAAGTATTAATCCATCAGAAATGACCTTCAGTGAGACTGATTTAAAGGAAATGCCTGGGAAAGATTTCAAAACAGTGATTATAAATATCTTTGAGGAAAAAAAAAAAGGAATCAAAGAAGACACAGGAAACCAATTTAATGAAATAAGGAGGTCAATACAAGACATGAATAAGGAAATAGAAATAATAAAGAAAAACCAGTCAGAAATACTAGCAATGAAGAACACAGTCAGTGAAATAAAAAACTCTGGAGACAATCTCTCCAGTAGAATGGATGAAGGAGAGAACAGAATATATAAACTAGAAGATGAGGTGGCAGATCTAATACAGTCCAACAAAGGAAAGACAAACTAATAGGAAGGTAAGAATGGAATTTCAGGATATTTGGGACACTATGAAAAGATCAAACATAAGAATTCAAGGGATAGTAGAAGGAGAAGAATCTCACTCCAAAGGCATAGTAGGCGTTTTTAATAAAATCATAGAAGAAAACTTCCCCCAAATTGGGAAAGAGATGCCAGTGCAGATACAGGAAGCCTTTAGAACACCAAACAGACAAAACCTGGAAAGACCCTCTCCCCGCCATATTATAATTAAACTACCAAACATACAAACCAAAGAAAATACATTGAAAGCAGCTAGAGAGAAAAAGCAAGTCACCTACAAAAGCAAGACCATCAGGATAACATCAGATAACAGGATAACAAACTTTAAAAGCCAGAAGGGCTTGGAACATTCTTTAAAATAGACCATATTAGCCGGGCGTGGTGGCGCACGCCTTTAATCCCAGCACTCGGGAGGCAGAGGTAGGAGGATCGCCGAGAGTTTGAGGCCACTGAGACTACATAGTTAATTCCAGGTCAGCCTGGACCAGAGTGAAACCCTATCTTGAAAAAAAAAAAAATAGACCATATTTTAGGACACAAAGCAAATCTTAGCAAATATAGGAAAATTGAAATAATCCCTTGCACTCTGTCTGATCACAGTGGAATCAAACTACAAATCAATAGCAATAAAAGCTATAGAACATACACAAAATGATGGAAACTAAAAATATACTACTAAATGATGAATGGGTCAATAAAGAAATAAGAAGGAAATAAAAAATTCATAGAATCAAATGATAATGAGAACACAACATACCAAAACCTTTGGGACACAATGAAGGCAGTCCTAAGAGGAAAATTTATAGCTTTAATTACCTATATTAAGAAATTAGAGACACAGATAGTAAGACCCTATTGCTTAAGACATCTCTTGCCTGAGAGGCAAGGTCACTGAGAAAGCAAGCTGGTGCTGAGCAGAAAACCTTCTCCCTGTAGACCAGCCAACTGAAAGCTGGAAAAAGCTGCACTGCATGCAGCTGTATGGGAGACAGAGGTTATCAGCAGTGAAAACAGTGGACACTGAACATTCAAGTTTGGCCATACAGGCCAAATGACTGAATGGGTGTAATAGTGGCATGTCTGCTCTTGGGGTAACCAACTGCTCCATAATTGGACTGAAGGCCCTCTCTACCAGAGGGAATACATACCTGGTACTGAAAAACCTAAGAAAAGTCTATGGCAGGTGAGGTCATGAGCCTTAGGGGTATAAAGCCTGCTCTTGTCTCACTAAATGTATATATTATTCCCACCAAGCTGCCCTGGGGGCACTACACTTAATGTTCATGTTCACATATTAACACTACTCTCACTTCTGGTTAGAGAAGCTCTTTTCAGATGGCGATGACCACTGGGATCATCCAAAAGGCAACATAGTGCTGAGAAGAAGGGATGGAGGAGTGCCCAGCACTGAAACACCTCTGTCACACCCTCCAAGGCTCAAGAACCATTGCGGAAGAGGGGGTGGATAGAATGGAAGAGGCAAAGGAAGGGTATGACTTCTTACAATGCAACTGCCCAGACAGAAATTGGCCTCAATATACATGACCTTGCAGTACCTAGCAATACCTTTGCAAGACCCTCAAAAATAGAAGAAAAAGATGAGAGACTACTGGAGAGAGGGAGGGGATATGATGGAGATTGGAGGTCTAAAGTGGAATGGGGGAGGGGAGGGAAATATCATGTGTTTTTTGTATTTAAGTATAGAAATTGTCAATAAAAAATAATAATTAAAAAAAGAAATTAGAAAGGTTGCAAATAAATAACTTAATGCTTCACCTTAAGGCCTTGGAAAAAGAAGAATAAGGCAAACTGAAAATCAGTAGACATGAAGAAATAATAAAGATTAGGGCAGAAATTAATGAAATAGAAACCCCCCCCAAAAAAAAAAAAAAAAAAAAACAATCCAAAGAATCAATGAAACAGAGTCAGTTCTTTGAAAGGATAAACAAGACTGATAAACCCTTAGCAAATCTAACCAAAAGAAAGAGAGAAGAGACAAAAATTAATAAAATTACAGATGAAGAAGGCACCATCACAACAGATACCAGAGAAATTCAAGAAATCATAGGGACATACTATAAGAACATGTATTTCACTAAGTTTGAAAATCTGAAAGAAATGGATGATTTCCTTGATTTATATGACCTACCAAAATTAAATCAAGCTTAGATTAACCACTTAAATAGACCTATAACAAGTATGGCAATCCAAGCAGTTCTTAAAAATCTACCAACTAAAAAAAGTCTAGGCCAAGATGGATTCACTGGTGAATTTTTTTAAATTAATTTTTTTATTGACACCTTCTATATTTACATACAAAAAACATATATTTCCCTCCCCCCTCCCCGTTCCACTTTAGAACACCAATCTCCATCATATCCCCTCCCTCTCTCCATTAGTCTTTCTTTTAATTTGATGTCATCATCTTTTTCTTCTATTTTGAGGGTCTTGTGAAGGTATTGCTAGGCACTGCAAGGTCATGGATATCGAGGCCAATTTCTGTCTGGGCAGTTGCATTGTAAGAAGTCATACCCTTCCTTTGCCTCTTCCATTCTATCCACCCCCTCTTCTGCAATGGTCCCTGAGCCTTGGAGGGTGTGACAGAGGTGTTTCAGTGCTGGGCACTCCTCCATCCCTTCTTCTCAGCACTATGTTGCCTTTTGGAGGTCCCAGTGGTCATTGCCATCTGAAAAGAGAAGCTTCTGTAACCAGAAGTGAGAGTAGCGTTAATATGTGAATATGAACATTAAGTGTAGTGCCCCCAGGGCAGCTTGGTGGGAATAATATATACATTTAGTCAGACAAGAGCAGGCTTTATACCCCTAAGGCTCATGACCTCACCTGCCATAGACTTTTGCTTAGGTTTTTCAGTACCAGGCATGTATTCCCTCCCGTAGAGAGGGCCTTCAGTCCAATTATGGAGCAGTTGGTTACCCCAAGAGTAGACATGCCACTATTGCACCCATTCAGTCATTGAGCCTGTATGGCCAAACTTGAATATTCAATGTCCACTGTTTTCACTGCTGATGACTTCTGTCTCCCATACTCTGCATGCAGTGCAGCTTTTTCCAGCTTTCAGTTGGCTGGTCTACAGGGAGAAGGTTTTCTGCTCAGCACCAGCTTGCTTTCTCAGTGACCTTGCCTCTCAGGCAAGAGCTGTCTTCAGCAATAGGGTCTTACTATCTGTTTCTCAAGGGAAACCAAGGGCTTTGGCAAAAGCCTTTAATATTTTGGAGGCTACCGGGACCTCCTTGGCCAACAACTCACTGGAAGGTATCCCATCCCAGGCACTGAAAATTTTCTAGTAACAGTCTACAGCTTCTAGATGTGCCATTCTTCAAAAAAGTAGGTTTACATAAGTCTTATTTACAATATCTTGAATTTCGATCGACCCTCCCCCTGCCCTTCTTTTACGCATTCTCTTCCCATGGCCTTGTTTAGGCCATTCCCCTCCCTGTAATCTGTTCTTCTACTTACATATGTGCAATACCATACACTTAAGTCATTCCCTTTCCTCCTGGTGAATTTTACCAGACCTTCATGGAAGAAGTACCAATGCTTCTTAAACTTTTCCATAAAATAGAAGACGAAGGAATCCTACCAAACTCCTTCTACGAAGCCAGCATCACCCTGATCCCAAAACCAGACAAAGATAGAACAAAAAAAGAAAATTACACACCAATCTCCCTCATAAACATAGATGCAAAAACTTTAAACAAAATATTGGCAAACAGAATACAAGAATATATCAGAAAGATAATTTACCCCAACCAAGCAGGCTTTATCCCAGAGATGCAGGGATGGTTCTCAGCTGCTGAGAACGAAATCCAGATCCGTGCGCCCCCTTATGGTCAAGTGCGGTGTTGTGCCCTTGCGTCACTTTGCATCTGGCTAAACGTGGGACCTGGAGATTGGAACCAGCGTTCTTAGGCTTAGGAGGCAGGCGCCTTAACCACTAAGCAATCTCTCCAGCCCACCATATCTGATTTTAACCAATATTACAGAGCCATAGTAACAAAAACAGCAAGTACTGGTACAAAATCACACATGTAGATCAATGGAACAGAATAGAGGACCCTGATGTAAGTCCGGGTAGCTATAGCCACCTGATCTTTGACAAAAATGCCAATAATACTCATTGGAGAAAAGATAGACTCTTCAGCAAATGGTACCGGGAAAACTGGATATGTATCCATAGAAGGATGAAAATAGATCTTATCTCTCTCCATGCACAAGAATTAAGTCCAAATGGATCAAAGACCTTAATATCAGACCTGAAACTCTGAAACTGCTAGAGGAAAAAGTAGGGGAAACCCTTCAACATATTGGTCTGGGCAAAGACTTTCTGAATATAACCCCAATTGCTCAGGAAATAAAACCACAGATCAACTGCTGGGACCTCATGAAATTACAAAGCTTTTGACCACCTAAGGACACTGTGAATAGAGCAAAGAGGCAATCTATAGAATGGGAGAAAATCTTTGCCAGCTATACATCTGACAGAGGATTAATATCTAGGATATACAAGGAACTCAAAAAACTAAGTAATAAGAAATCACACAAACAATTAAAAAATGGGCTATGGAACTAAATAAAGAGTTCTCAAAAGAAGAAATACAGATGACATATAAACATTTAAAAAAATGTTCTAGCAACTGTCCAGACAGAAACTGGCCTCGATATCCATGACCTTGCAGTGCTTAGCAATACCTTTGCAAAACCCTCAAAATAGAAGAAAAAGATGATGACATCAAATTAGAAGAGAGACTGATGGAGAGGGGGAGGGGATATGATAGAGACTTGAGTTCTAAAGGGGAATGGAGGGAGGGAAGGGAAATATCACATGGGTTTTTTCTTTGTATGTGAGTATAAAAGTCAACAAAAAACAATAAAAAAAAATGTTCTACATCCCTAGCCATTAGGGAAATGCAGATTAAAACTATATTGAGAGTCCATCTCACTCCTGGTAGATTGGCTACCATCAAGACAACAAATAACCATAAATGCTGGCAAGTAGGCAGAAAACAGGAACCCTTCTACACTGTTGGTGGGAATGTAATCTGGTCCAGCCATTATGGAAATCAGTGTGGAGGTTCCTGAGACAGCTAAAAATAGATTTACCATATGATCCAGCTGTAGCACCCCTAGGCATATATCCTAAGGACTTGTCTCACTACCTTAGAGATACTTGCACAACCATGTTTATTGCTGCTCTATTCACAAAAGCTAGGAAATGGAACCAGCTTAGATGTCCCTCAACTGATGAGTGGATAATGAAGATGTGGTACATTTACACAATGGAGTTCTACTCAGCAGTAAAGAAAATGAAATTAGTAAATTTGTAGGAAAATGGATGGATCTGGAAAGGATTATACTTAGTGAGGTAACCCAGGCCCAGAGAGCCAAACGTCACATGTTCTTTCTCATATGTAGATCCTAGCTACAAATGATTGGACTTCTATGTGAGTAGAAATAAAACTCAGTAGCAGAGGCCAGTGAGCTAGAAAGGGGATATAAAGGGAATAGAAAGTGAGGGAGGGGGGATGTAATATATGTATATATATGTAAGTAGAAGAACAGATCAATGGGGTGAAAAGGCCTAAGGGAGGTCAGGGGAAGAGATTGAGTAAAGGAAAGGTGGAGGGAGGGCTAATCAAAATGTGAGAGGATATAAGTAAGTCATATGGAAACCTACTGTTCTGGACAATGGAACACTCAGAAGCCATAGACTGTTTCTAGAAAATTTTCAATGCCAGGATGGGAAACCTTCCAGTGAGTTGTTGGCCAGGGAGGTCACAGATATCCCCAAAACATTACAGGCCACTGCTGAGGCCCTCGGTTTCCTACCAGGAATAGATGGTAAGACCCTATTGCTGAAGACTCCACATACTTGGGCTGCAAGGTCACTGAGAAATCCTGCTGGAGCTGAGCTGAAAGCCTCCTCCATGTAGACCAGCTGACAGAAAGCTAGAAAATGCTATGCTGCATGCAGTTCAATGGGAGAGAGAAAACACCAGTGAAGATACTCATCAGTGGATACTGCAAGCCTTAAATTTGGGCAGCCAGGCCAAATGAGCCAACGGGTGCAATAGCGGCATGTCTGTTATGGGGGAAACCAACCGCTCTGTAATTGGACTGGAGGCCCACTCCATGGGAGGGAACACATCCCTGATACTGAAAATGTACTACAGGGGTAGTCATGAGCCCTAGGGGTGTAATGTTTGTTGGTGTCTGGCTAAATGTATATACTATGTTCACCAAACTGCTCGATAAGCACTTCTCTCAATGTCCACACCCATATATAAATGCTACTCTCACTTTTGGTTAGAGAAACTTCTCTTTTCAGGTGGCAGTGACATTGGGATGACTCAAGGCACCATGGTGCTGAGAAGAAGTGACAGAGGAGTTCTCAGCACTGAAATATCTCTGTCACATCTTCCAAGGCTCAGGGTCCATTGCGGAAGAGGGGGTAGAAAGAATGTAAAGAGCCAAAGCAAGGGTAGGACTTCTTACAACGTGCTCCTCCAGACACAAAATGGCCTGGATATCCATGACCTCACAGTGCCTGTTGCTACCTATGCAAGACCATCATAATAGGAGGAAAAGATGATAACATCAAAATAAAAGAGTGACTGATTGAGAAATGGAGGGGATATGATGGAGAGTAGAGTTTCAAGGGGGAATGTAGGGGGAGGGAGGGAATTACCATGGGTTATTGTCTACAATTATGGAAGTTGTCATTAAAAAAAAAACTAAACAAGACTAAGAGCCCAATTAACAACTGGGCTAAAAACTAGATAGAGAGTTCTCAAAAAAAATACTAATAGCCAGTAAATATTTTTAAATATTTTATTTATTTATTTGAGAGGGGAGAAAGGGAGAGGCAGATTAGAGAGAATGGGTGTGCTAGGACCTCTAGCTGTGGCAAATAAACTCCAGATGCATGCGCAACTTTGTGCATTTGGCTTTATGTGGGTTCAGGGGATTCGAATCTGGGCCTTTTAAACCACTAAGCCATTTTTCCAGCCCCAATAAATATTGTAAAAAGTGTTCAACATCCTTTGCCATCAGGCAAACGGAAGCTAAAATTACTTTAACATCCCATCTCACCCCAGTCCAAATGGCTATCGTCAAGAAAACAAATGACAACAAACGCTGGTGAGGACGTGGGGAAGAGAAACCCTTAGTCACTACTGGTGGCAGTGTAAAATAGAACTACCACATGCCCCAGCTATGCCATATACCTTATGGACTCTGCACCATCCTACAGAGATACGTGTTCATCCGTGTCTAGTGCTGGTCTCTGCACAATAGCAAAGAAATGGGATCAGCCTAGATGTCCATCAACTGAGGAACAGGTAATGAAAACAAGAAACATCTATACAATGATGGAACTGTACTTAATAACCCTAAAGAAAATGAAATTATGAACTTTTCTGGAAAATGGATGAAACAGGGAAATATAATTGAGATAACTCGGGTTCAGCAAGACAAACACGGCATGTTCTCTTTCATGTGTAGATCCTAGCTTAGAACCTTCATATATGTATGTTACAGTACAAGAGAGAGTGTACAGATGCCAGGAAAGTAAAAAGGAGTCGTGGGCGGGGCGTGGGAACAAGGCTTCAAGGGAGAAGGGTAAGGAAGGTAGAAGATCTTGAGTGATATGGAAGACAAAAGGTGGAGTGCCGGGGTGCGGGGAGAAGCAGGGTAGGGAACAGGGACACGGGGCAGAGGAGAAGGGGAAGGGTTAAGTGACACATTGATAATGACTTTGTTTTTGGCCAGGTGTGGTGGCGTACACCTTTAATCCCAGCACTTGGGTGGCAGAGGTAAGAGGATTATTGTGAGTTCAAGGCCTGGGACTAGAGTGAATTCCAGGTCAATCTGGACTAGAATAGGACCCTGCCTCAAGAAAACCAGTGTGTGTGTGTGAGTGTGTGTATGTGTGTGTGTAGAGAGAGAGAGAGAGAGAGAGAGAGAGAGAGCGCTCAGATTTCAGAATACAAATAAGAAATAGAATATGAGCTGAAGGGTAGTAATAATCGTTTTTTTTTGTTTGTTTGTTTGTTTGTTTTGTTTTTTTGGTTTTTCGAGGTAGGGTCTCAGTCTGGCTCAGGCTGACCTGGAATTCACTATGTAGTCTCAGGGTGGCCTCGAACTCTCGGCGATCCTCCTACCTCTGCCTCCTGAGTGCTAGGATTAAAGGCGTGCGCCACCACGCCCGGCTTTTTTTTTTTTTAGTTTTTTTTTTGTTTGTTTTTGAAGTAGAGTCTCACTCTAGCCCAGGCTGACCTGGAATTCACTCTGTATTCTCAGGGTGGCCTCAAACTCATGATGATCCTTCTACTTCTGCCTCCTGAGTGCTGGGATTAAAGGCGTGCGCCCCCAAGCCTGGCTTTAGTCTACTCTTAAATATGTGTATACACATACATTACACAAAGGGCATTCTACTTATTACAGCATGCATAGATGTCCTGTCTGTTGTGGTCCGTGAGTATGCACACAGTGGATAATTGGAGGGTTAGTCAAAGGGTTACTTGTGTAGGAGTAAGTATTTGGTGATGGTGCCCTGGAGCTAACTGTGCTCTCGCATCGAAGGGGCCGACTGGGCAGAGAGGGCGCTGGGAAGGACTTTCTTACAGGGCGGTAGGTGTGCGCGCATCACCTGCTCCTGCGAGGGCTTTACTCCCATCAGTGAGAGTGTACACAGGCCAGGACCCCAGCTTCCCTATTTATCACCTTCTGGACCTCCTGATTGTGCCCCACTGGCCAAACCCAATCAGAAGTTAGAGAGTCAACCTGTCCTTTGATGCCCATGCACCCCGCAGGTGAGCCTCCTGGGAGCCAGCACTGAGAGAAAAGAAGAGTAAGCAGTGGTACATCGTGCATTCGACACGACACTCCGAGGCATAACTCTGACGTGCCGGGATGGCTGGGACCGGAGCGTAAGACCGTCCTGAAACAAGGAGCCCTTTGCACTAATGTCAGGATAATCACCACTGGCATGGAGGAGTGTAATAAACTCCTCCCTCAGCACTGAAAAATCTGAAAGGGTCAGTAAATCTGATGTTTGCCGAGAAAGCGGCAACCCTGCCGAAGAAAGAAGCTTCTGGAAAAACCTACTTTCAAGCCTGCGCTGCCTGTGTTGTGCTTCAGGCCTTCCAACTGAACTGGTTGGAATGGAGAACTGACTCCTGATGTGAAAGCTTGATTTTGCACAGGCAGCAGCTGGGGAGAGGAAAATAAAGTGGAAATGGGGGGTGGGGGACAAGAACGGGGCTCAAGGGTATTTCTAAAAAATCTGTATTTATCAAGAAAGAGGGAAAGAAAACAAATAGGTAATTAAGAAGGGAGATTTTTGCCTTTGAAAAAGAAAATATAGGCCCCTCCCAGAGGAGCTGTTGGCAGTTAATGGTTGCTAGGATAGGGGAGTCGTGCTCTTCAGTGGGGTGGCCACTGGAAAGCTGCCCACGTTCCAGTAAGAGACCCTGACCCATCTCATGCTAACAGCCCTAATTAAACTCAGTGGGTTGCAAAAGTTAATAAAAGACACAGAAGTGGGAAGGGGACTGCCTGGGAAGAAGGGGCAGGAGTGGGAGGGATGCAGGTAAGGGAGGTGAGAATGATCAAAACACATATATACTTGCATGAAACTATCAAAAATCAAAGTAGGGCTGGAGAGATGGCTAAGTGGTTAAGAAGGCGCTTGCCTTTGCAGCCTAAGGATCCAGGTTTATTCCCCAGTACCCACCTAAGCCACATACGCAAGATAGCACATATGTCTGGAGTTGGTTTGCAGTGGCTAGAGGCCCTGGCATGCACATTCTGTCTTTCTCTCTCTCAAATAAATAAGTAAAATTTTTAAAAATAAAGTAGAATAAATTTTATTTTTAAAAAAGAGTCTAGTTGGGTGTGTGGTGGCACACGCTTTTAATCCGAGCACTCGTGAGCCAGCCTGAGACCACATTTTGAATTCCAGATCAGCCTGGACTAGAGTGAGACCCTACCATGAAACTACCCCCTTCCAAAAAAAGTAAAAAGAAAGAAGAAAAGAAATAAAGACTATATAACTCAAAGAAAAATGTCTGGCAGGCAACACACTAAAATGCAGACATGGTGGCTGAATGTGGAATATGAGTTGTTTTTATTTGCTTTCTTGTATTTATAAAAAACAAACCTCGCTGGCCATGGTGACGCACACCTTTAATTCTAGCATTTGGGGGGCAGAGGTAGGTGAATGCCAGCCTGGGACTATGGAGTTCCTGGTCAGCCTGGGCTAGAGTGAGACCCTACCTCGAAAGAAGAAAAAGGAGGAGGAGGAGGAGGAGGAGAAGAAGAAGTAGAAATTAAATAAATAAACCTGATCTACTTATGTAATATAATGAGATTTTAGAAAAAAAGAAGGTAGTAATTTTTTTTTTTTTTTGTTTTTTTGCCAAGTGTTAGTAACAGAGAAAAGTGGGGACGGACGCACCACAGTCCATTTCTTCACCACGCCGCTGTATTCCCTTCTCCCATCTCCCCTGTCCTCTGCTTCTGCTGGGGCTTCTCTGCTCAGGGGACACTGAGTGTCATTTGCAAAGAAAAGTCCGAAAGATGACCTGGGCTGGGCTGAAAACAAGAGGGCCATGGGGACACGTCAAGTAGCACCGCCTTGGGGAGCAAGCTCTGCCTCCCGCCCAGAGGCTGCGCAGGACCCAGGCCGGCATCTCTCCTGGAGTCCGCTTCGCGCGTTACTTTCCCATGACGACACACCGGGTGCCTGGCGGCTGGAAACAAGCCTAGTTCAGGGGGCCGTCAAGGTGGGGGCAGGGTTGCTCCTTCTGGGGGTTCCTGGGGAACCCATGCAGGCCCTCTCTCAGCTTCTGAGGGTCGTGGGCAATCTGTGGCACCCTGGACTTGTTGTCTGTGTCACACGACCTTCTTCCTGGTGTGTCACTTCCTGCAAGCCGCCCTCTCCCTTATAAGGACAGCAGTTATTGGGTTGAGGACCCATCTTAGCCAGTGTGACCTTATTTAACGTGATTATATTTCAAAGAGCATATTTCCAAATAAGGTCCTATGTATAAACGTGAGGAGTTAGGACTTCAACATAGTATCTTTTTTTTTTTTTTTTTTTTTTGGCTTTTCCAGGTAGGGTCTCACTCTAGCTTATGCTGGCCTGGAATTCACTATGTAGTCTCAGGGTAGCCTGGAACTCACAGCCATCCTCCTACCTCTGCCTCCCAAGTGCACCACCACGCCCTGCTCAACATATCTTTTGAGCGGCACAACTCAAGGCCAAACAGTAATATGTGCCATTGCTAGAGCAGAAGAAATTCATACTGGGGTGGGTGGCGTGGGGGGTTCTCCTAATGACTTCTTGTTGAAGTGTCACATAATACAGGAAAGTCGTGATACAGGCAGCGTCACTCGTTCACTGCTCCATTTGCCAGGCTAGCTGGTCCATGAGAGTCTGGGGTATTTCTTCCATCTCTGCTTCCCTTCTGGTCTTGGGGGTGCCGGGATTACAGGAGCCTCCCACAGCTTCTGGCTTTTACCTGCGGTCTGGGGATATGAACTCGGGCACTCAGTGCTCACACACGAGTGTTTCACTTCTTAAAGAGAAGCCGGGCTCCACTGCCAGAGCAAGCAGCTGGGGCACATACAGCCTTGGGGACATCACTGAAACTCCTGTGAAATGGGACAGCTGAAGTCAGCAGAACACCACCAACCTCCCAGTGTCTGTGAAAGGAGGAATAAAATACCAAGTGTGGGAATGGCTCTCCATCCAATACACGAGCGGGCTCTTGTAAGCAGATGACAGAGAACCCACCAGACTCCAGCTCCCCGAGACACCTGGCACATTGTCCCTTGAAATTTTACTTGCAAAATCAATTCAAATTGGCTTCAATACAGACACTTGCTCATGAGCTGACAGTCAGCCAAAAAGCCCTGAACAAAGAGCTGCAGTCATTGTTAGCACCTCAAACAAGGCCATGTTTATGGGAGATGCTGGTTTCAGGATCAACCTTCCCCAAGGAGGCCTTTTGTGCAGCAATTGGGAAGGGCCAGCAGGCAGAATTCTAGTAACACTTTCCAGGGAAACAAAACTGAAGGGGTTCACCAAATTCCTTAATTTACAACTGGGGGGTGTAAAGGGCTGACGCCTGCAGGTGTGATGGAATAGGAACACATTACAGACTGGTTTGTGGAGAAGGTGCTAGGGATTGCACTGGGACCTTATATTATCTGTATTGATCTTTTAAAAAATTTATTTATTTATTAGAGACAGAGAGAGAGAGAGAGAGAGAGAGAGAGAATGGATGCACCAGGGCCTCTAGCCATTGCAAATGAACTCCAGAAGCATGTGCCACCTTGTTCATCTGCCTTACATGGGACCTGGAGAATCGAACCTGGGTCCTTAGGCTTCACAGGCAAGTGCCTTAATGGTTAAGCCATCTCTCTAGGCTGTTTTTTTTTTTTTTTTTTTTTTTAAGGTAGGGTCTCGCTCTATCCCAGGCTGAACTGGAATCTACTATATAGCCTCAGAGTGGCCTCAAGCGCATGGTGATTCTCCTACCTCTGCCTCCTGAGTGCTGGGATTAAAGGCGTGTGCCACCGTGTTCAGCTTCTTTTGATCTTTGAAACAGGTCATGACAAGGTGTTATTCTCCTCATGGAAAAGTAGTGAAAATGGAGAAGAACCTACTTAGTGTACTGCTACAAAACCAGCAGGGAATTGACATTCAAGGCAGTGCGATTCCAAGCTCTGGTCAGAGGCAGGGTTGATGTGAAGGTTTGCTCAGGGCTCTGGGTCTTGTCCTTTGTTAGGTGTTGGGTCCCCTCCCCAACCTCCTATGCACAGGAGTATCTGGAGGCCTTCCTGTTCTGGTCTCAGCAATGGTGTCTCATCTTCCTTCCACACGCCCTGAGGACAGTCGGCTATTTGTCTGGGAGCCAAGGGCAGCCCGCAAGGGTTCAGATGCAGTTTGCTTCCTAAGTAGGGAGGTGGCTTTGCTCTGTGGAAAGCATCACTTGGAGGGGCATGAATTTAGCCGTCCTCCCTAGTTGGAGTCTGGGGGCGGGTCCCATCAGCCAAGGGATGTAGGGTTAGCTCCAAAAGGGCTTTTGTCTGAGGCTGGGCCCCAGGCCAGAGTGACATTCTTCCGTGGAGGCTGCCAGGCCACCACTGAGTGGGCACCTGCAGGGCATTGAAGGAAGGAGTGAGGGGTCCGTCTTTCTTCCAGAACAGAGAGCCTGTGGGGATGGAATCTGCCATTTGGGGGGCCCCTGGAGTGCTGAAGCCATGCTGGGATGCTTCTAGCTCCAGAAGAGATGCCAAGGCTCAGGCTGCCCAGAGATGCAGGCAATTAACTTTTTAGCTTCTGTCAAGTCTGATAAAAATACCCACAAGATGAAGAGATTCCACTCCTTGGACAATAAGATCGCAGGTCTCTCTGACAGGAAAGACTTGGCACAGCTCCCACGTGGTGGATGAGCGGCCATTCACTGATGACACGTTGCTGCCCACCCTGAACTTCTCTATCAGTTACTTTTTTTTTTTTTTTTGGTTTTTAGGTAGGGTCTGACTCTAGCTCAGGCTGACCTGGAATTCACTATGTAGTCTCAGGGTGGCCTCGAACTCACAGCGATCCTCCTACCTCTGCCTCCCGAGTGCTGGGATTAAAGGCGTGCGCCACCACGCCCGGCTTGTCTATCAGATACTTTCTTGTTGCTGAGACAAAATATCTGACTGGGAGCAGCTTGTGGAAGGAAAATAGTCTCAGCAGGATGGGTAAGGCATGCAGGCCAGAGTGGGGATCCCTGAGGACATCTTAACTGAAGACAGGAAGCAGAGCAAAAGAAGTGACACCAGGCGTGGTGGCGCACGCCTTTAAACCTCAGGAAGTTCGAGGCCACCCTGAGACCATAGTTAATTCCAGGTCAGCCTGGACCAGAGTGAGACCCTACCTACAAAACCAAAAAAAAAAAAAAAAAAAAAAAGGTTCAAGGCCCAACCTTCCCCAGCAAACAGTTCCACAACCTTCCCCAGCACCCACAACAGGTCAAGAGTGCAAACCTATGTGCCTATGGGAAGCATCTCACCTTCAAACCACCACATACCCTGGGCAAGAGAGTGCCCCTGCCCCCTGTGGTGGGCGTTGCCACCAGTTCTCATAGCGACCTCTTCTGTGGGGCTTTTCTCTCACGCTTTGGGAGCCATCTTCCCAGAGAATCCGTGTGCACCCTTCCATCTGTTTTTGTTTTTTTGAGGTAGGGTCTTGCTCTAGCCCAGGCTGACCTGGAATTCACTGTGTAGTCTCAGGGTGGCCTCGAACTCACGGCGAGCCTCCTACCTCTGCCTGGAGAGTGCTGGGATTAAAGGCGCCTGCCACCACGCTGGACCCTTCCATCTTGGAGAGGCCTCCACTGGTGTCAGTGACTGGCAGAGACCCTCAAGGAGGTACCAAGCCTGGAAAGTCATTCATCCCCAGGGCTCCGTGGGACCAGGCCAAGGTGACACTCTGCCCTTACTCCTCTCTTGCTCCCTTCCTTTAAAGGCCCTTCCTCGTTAAATCCGTTACCCAACAATACCACTATTAATCCTACATCTAGAAAACCTGACCTCAGACACCCTTATCTCACGACTTCATTCGGTGAACAATTTCCAGTATTTCCCATATTACAGGTGTGTTTAATGTGTACGGTAGACAAGAGTGAAGCAAGTGAGCAAGGCTCTTCCCTCAGTGGGCTTATCATCTAGCAGGGGGAGACAAGTGCGAAATAATCACAGATCTTCAGTGGCTCACACTGTGCAGAAGCAGCATGGGGCCCATGCAGGATAGCTCTACACTTATCTTAAGTCAGCTCTCTGGTGCTGGGGCAGGGAGCCCACGAACTCCATTTCCAGCTGTCTTTTTGTGAGGTTCTGCTAATGGGAGGGGCCAGAAGAGCCTGGAAGGCAGAAGAAGAGGAGAAGGGGCTCACTTCCTGCTTTCTCTTGTTCTTGTCCTCTTCATTGAGACTGGGTGGGCCCCTTCTCAGACGGCTGAGCACCCCTCTGCCCACAAGCAGCAGACGGCTCCCATCCCCAGGATTAGCCCTGCTAGCTCTTTCTCTTCAGAGATACCAGTAGGAGCTCCAAGCTCTTCAGTTCCAGAAACCTCACCACCTTTGTTTCCTGCCCCAAGACTGGCAACTCTGCCCTGTGGGAAAATTCCCGAGTTACCACAATGTCTCTTTGTGCTCAATCTGATGACACCTACAATAATCATTGCCCGGTATTAAACTCCCCTCAGGTGGAAATGCTTCTTGTTTCCTTCCCCTCTTATGCATGTGCATGTGTGTATATGTGTGTATGCGTGTGTATATGTGTGTGTGTGTGTATATGTGTATATGCATGTGTATATGTGTGTATATGCATGTGTATGCATGTGTATATGTGTGTATGCATGTGTATATGTGTGTATGTGTATATGTGTGTATGCATGTGTATATGTGTGTATGTGTATATGTGTGTATGCATGTGTATATGTGTGTATGTGTATATGTGTGTATATGTGTGTATATATGTGTGTGTATGTGTGTGTATATATGTGTGTTTTATGTGTATGATGTGTATATGTGTGTGTGTATATGTGTGTGTATATATGTGTATGTGTGATATGTATATATGTGTGTGTATATGTGTGTGTATATGTGTGTATGTGTGTATGTGTGTGTATATGTGTGTGTATGTGTTTCATGTATGTGTGTGTATATATGTGTGTATGTGTGTGTGTGTGTATATGTGTGTATATATATGTGTGTATGTGTATGTATGGATGTAGTGTATGTGTGTGTGTGTGTATATGTGTGTTATATGTGTGTATATGTGTGTGTATATGTGTGTATATGTGTGTATATATGTGTGTATATGCATGTGTGTATATGTGTGTATGTGTGTATATGCATGTGTGTATGTGTGTGCATGTGTGTGTATATTCATGTATATGTGGGATGGATGTATATTCATGTATGTGTGTGTATGTGTGTGTGGGCCTGAGGTCCATGACAGGGAGTCTTTTTAGTTGCTCTCTACTATATTACATATGTGTGTGTGTGTGTGTGTGTGTATATATATATGTATGTATGTCATATATATAATATCTTTGAGACTGGGCACAGCACTTACCTTCTCACTGTGGGCTGGAACAAAACACCTGACTCAAAACAGCACATGGAAGGAAAAAGGTTTATTTTATGGCTACAGTTTTTTTGCTTTGCACCAATTCACAGCTCCTCTTCTTCATGTCATCTCTCACCCTTTGGGATGGATCTTTCCAGTGTGTGTGTATATATGTGCATGTGTTTTCATGTCATCGCTGTGGGATGAGACAAAATATCTGAGTGGGAGCAGCTTGTGGAAGGAAAATAGTCTCAGCAGGATGGGTAAGGCATGCAGGCCAGAGTGGGGATCCCTGAGGACATCTTAACTGAAGACAGGAAGCAGAGCAAAAGAAGTGACACCAGGCGACGAAACCTCAAGGCCCACCCCGCGACCCGCTTCCTCCAGCAAGGCTCTACCTTCTGAAGGTTCCACAACCTTCCCAAACAGCCCCCACAACAGGTCAAGAGTGCAAACCTATGTGCCTATGGGAAGCATCTCACCTTCAAACCACCACATACCCTGGGCAAGAGAGTGCCCCTGCCCCCTGTGGTGGGCGTTGCCACCAGTTCTCATAGCGACCTCTTCTGTGGGGCTTTTCTCTCACGCTTTGGGAGCCATCTTCCCAGAGAATCCGTGTGCATCCTTCCATCTGTTTTTGTTTTTTTGAGGTAGGGTCTTGCTCTAGCCCAGGCTGACCTGGAATTCACTGTGTAGTCTCAGGGTGGCCTCGAACTCACGGCGAGCCTCCTACCTCTGCCTGGAGAGTGCTGGGATTAAAGGCGCCTGTCACCACGCTGGACCCTTCCATCTTGGAGAGGCCTCCACTGGTGTCAGTGACTGGCAGAGACCCTCAAGGAGGTACCAAGCCTGAAAGTCATTCATCCCCAGGGCTGGTGGGACCAGGCCAAGGTGACACTCTGCCCTTACTCCTCTCTTGCTCCCTTCCTTTAAAGGCCCTTCCTCGTTAAATCCGTTTACCCAACAATACCACTATTAATCCTACATCTAGAAAACCTGACCTCAGACACCCTTATCTCACGACTTCATTCGGTGAACAATTTCCGAGTATTTCCCATATTACAGGTGTGTTTAATGTTCACGGTAGACAAGAGTGAAGCAAGTGAGCAAGGCTCTTCCCTCAGTGGGCTTATCATCTAGCAGGGGAGACAAGTAAATAAATAATCACAGATCTTGTTGTGGCTCACACTGTGCAGAAGCAGTGGGGGGGGCCATGCAGGATAGCTCTACACTTATCTTAAGTCAGCTCTCTGGTGCTGGGGCAGGGAGCCCACGAACCCATTTCCAGCTGTCTTTTTGTGAGGTTCTGCTAATGGGAGGGGCCAGAAGAGCCTGGAAGGCAGAAGAAGAGGAGAAGGGGCTCACTTCCTGCTTTCTCTTGTTCTTGTCCTCTTCATTGAGACTGGGTGGGCCCCTTCTCAGACGGCTGAGCACCCCTCTGCCCACAAGCAGCAGACGGCTCCCATCCCCAGGATTAGCCCTGCTGTTTCTCTTCAGAGATACCAGTAGGAGCTCCAAGCTCTTCAGTTCCAGAAACCTCACCACCTTTGTTTCCTGCCCCAAGACTGGCAACTCTGCCCTGTGGGAAAATTCCCGAGTTACCACAATGTCTCTTTGTGCTCAATCTGATGACACCTACAATAATCATTGCCCTGTATTAAACTCCCCTCAGGTGGAAATGCTTCTTGTTTCTTGTTCCCCTCTTATGCATGTGCATGTGTGTATATATGTGTGTGTATATGTGTATATGTGTGTATGCATGTGTATATGTGTGTATGTGTGTATGTGTGTATGCATGTGTATATGTGTGTATGTGTATATGTGTGTATGCGTGTGTATATGCATGTGTATATGCATGTGTGTATATGTGTATATGTGTGCGTGTATGTGTGTGTATATGTTTGTGTGTATATGTGTGTATGTGTGTGTATATGTTTGTGTGTATATGTGTATGTGTGTGTATATGCTTGTGTGTATATGTGTGTATGTGTGTGTATATGTTTGTGTGTATATGTGTGTATGTGTGTGTATATGTTTGTGTGTATATGTGTGTATGTGTGTGTATATGCGTGTGTGTATATGTGTGTATATGTGTGTATGTGTGTGTATATGCGTGTGTGTATGCGTGTGTGTATATGTGTGTATATGTGTGTATGTGTGTGTATATGCTTGTGTGTATATGTGTGTATGTGTGTATATGCATGTGTGTATGTGTGTGCATGTGTGTGTATATTCATGTGTATATGTGTGTGTATATGTGTGTGTGGAGCCTGAGGTCCATGACAGGGGTCTTTTTTAGTTGCTCTCTACTATATTACATATATGTGTGTGTGTGTGTGTGTGTATATGTATATGTATGTATGTATATATATATAATATCTTTGAGACTGGGCACAGCACTTACCTTCTCACGGCTGGAACAAAACACCTGACTCAAAACAGCACATGGAAGGAAAGGGTTTATTTTAGGCTACAGTTTTTTTGCTTTGCACCAATTCACAGCTCCTCTTCTTTGGAGCACTTCTCTCCCCCTTTGGGAGTCATCTTTCCAGGGAGGGTGTATGCACCCTTCCATCTTTTTTTGTTATTTTTAAATTTTTTTTATTTTTGAAGTAGTGTCTTGCTCTAGTCCAGGCTGACCTGGAATTCACTATGTAGTCTCAGGGTGGCCTCGAACTCACGGCGATCCTCCCACCTCTGCCTCCCGAGTGCTGGAATTAAAGGTGTGTGCCACCACGCCCTCTGGGCTACAGTTTCAAGGGAAAGTTTCATTGTGATGAAGAAAGCATGATGGGCACGTCTTGTCACATGTTGGCATCAGGGAAGGAACAACAATAGTCAACTGAGGGCTGGAGAGATGGCTTAGCGGTTTAGTCGTTTGCCTGCAAAGCCAAAGGATCCCAGTTCAATTCTCCAGGATCCATGTAAGCCAGTTGCACAAGGGGGCACATGCGTCTGGAGTTCATTTGTAGTGGCTGGAAGCCTTGGCACGCCCCTCTCACTCTCTCTCTCTCTCTGTATCCCCTCTCTCAAATAAGTAAATACAATATTTTTTAAAAATGCACTTATTAGAAAAGAGTCAACTGAGCTGGTGAACATCCAGTGGGGCTTGACTGGAAAGCCTTGCGGTCTACCATCAGGGACTCACCTCCTTCCCAAAGGCTCAACTAGCTGAGGCGAGCATCAGGCTTAATCACAAACATATGAGGCTATGGGGGCACTTCACATTCAAACCACCACACAGGGTCTCTTGCTGAACCTACAGTTCACCCATTCAGTTCGACTTCTGCCTCCTCAGAGCTGGGACAACAGATGTGCACTGCCATGCTCAGCATCTGACACGGCACTGGGGATTCAAACTGAGGTCTTCATGCTTGTGTAGCAAGCACTTTGATCCACTGAGCCATCTCCCCACAATGTCCTGGTGTGTTTTATAGTTCCACGTGAGCCTGACCCACATATGAGGCATTCAGGCTAGACCTCAGCAAAGGCAACTCTGTAGAAGTGTATAAGATCTCAGACCTGAACAATCAGTAATGGTTCTTTGGGGAGGGTGTCTGGAAAACACAGAGCACAGAGGAAACTGTAAATACAGTCTCTGACGGAGAGACAGAGATGGCATATGTGGTAAAAACAGGTGTTCTAGAAATTGGGGGGGGATAGTAAGTAATGGTCATATCATACAGGACCTGGAAAAGATGAGGTGCCCCTGAAAAATGTTCAGCTGGAGAATGACTCGGGTATTCTGAGAAGTGGGTGTCTTTCATTTCCACTGTATCCTTCTGGCGTTGAACGACTCGTCTTCCACTCCACTGTTGGAATTCTTTCCACCAGAAGCACTGTAGCAAGGCCAGCCTTAACTTACATGGAGTATTTGTGGAAAAGAAAGAAAGAAAGAAGGAAAGAAAGAGAGAGAGAGAAAGGAAATCTGAAGGTGTCCCTTCAGAGTACACATAACCCTACTGTGTGGTTTGCTTAGAGGGAAAATGCCCATATGAAGAATAAAACATTCTTCTTCCAGCAAAGACAGCCGAGGTGCCTTTGTGCACCAAACAAAATGTACGAGGGTGGGTGGCAGGCCGTGAGCATGGTTGGGTCAGCCTTTGGAGTCACACAGACCTGATTTTCCATGTCATTTCTACTTTAAAAAAATCTTTATTTATTTATTTTGAGGTAGGATTTCACTGTAGTCCAGGCTTACCTGGAATTCACTGTGTAGTCTTAGGGTGGACTTGAACTCATAGTGATCCTTCTACCTATGCCTCCTGAGTGCTGGGATTAAAGGTGTGCACCATGGTGTCTGGCTTTTTTTTTTTAAAACTTTTATTTTTTTATTTATTAGAGAGAGAGAGAGAGAGAGAGAGAGAGAGAGAGAACGGGCTTGCCAGGGACTCCAGCTGCTGCAAACAAACTCCAGATGCATGCTCCACCTTGTGCATCTGGTTTACATGGGTCCTGGGGAATTGAACCTGGGTCCTTTGACTGTGCAGGCAAGTGCCTTAACTGCTATGCCATCTCTCCAGCCCTCATTCCTACTTTTTGTCTTGAGTATACAATGAAGTCTGAGTCTCTGCTGCCTCTTCTGAAAGTGCGGGATAATGATGTGTGTGTCTTTTAGGACTCTTGGGGGCATAAAATTAGGTCATACTTGCACAGCACCCAGATCAGTCCCTGGTATTTAAAAATACCATTTTTTTAGTAGTTATTTTGGGTCCAAAGTGACCTCCTTGTACCCTGTACTTCAGTAGAGCTACTGAAAGATTAGACTACTGCCCCTCCGCATGAGATTACTTCTGTCGTATGGCATTTGCTCCCGTGGCTTTTCTTTGGTATGGTTTCATTAGATACTCCTCTTGGCTACCTGAACACAGAGACCCCAGCCAGAGCTCTTCTCCTGGATCCACTGGTCATCAAATATGCTGGCTCTCAGGCCAGGGAGATGGGTCTGCCTTTAAAGGGGTTTGCTTGTGGGCTAGAGACATGGCTTAACAGTTAAGGTTCTGGCCTGTGAAGTCCAGGGACCTGGGTTCAGTTCCCCAGTACCCACCTAAAGCCAAATGCACATGGTGGCACATGTGTCTAGAGTTCATTTACAGAGGCTAGAGGCCCTGGCATGCCTATTCTCTCTTTATTATCTCTCTCTCTCTTAAAAAAACAATATTTGGGAGCCAGGCGTGGTGGCGCACGCCTTTAATCCCAGAACTCGGGAGGCAGAGGTGAGGTAGGAGGATCACCAAGAATTCGAGGCCACCCTGAGACTACATAGGGAATTCCAGGTCAGCCTGAGCTAGAGTGAGACCCTACCTCAGAAAACAAACAAACAAACAACAACAAAAAAAAAAAAAAAACCAAAAAAATAATAATATTTGGGGGCTGAAGAGATGGCTTAGAGGTTAAAGTGCTTGTCTGAAAAGCCTAAGGACCCAGGTTCAACTCTCCAGAATCCACGTAAGCCAGATGCACATGGTGGCGCATGCATCTGGAGTTCATTTGCAGATGCACAAGGGGCGCATGCGTATGGAGTTCATCTGCAGTGGCTGGAGGCCCTGGCGTGCCTGTTCTTTCCCCACCTCTCTCAAATAAATAAATAAATAAATAAATAAATAAATAAATAAATAGATAGATAGATAGATAGATAGATAAATAAATAATTTTTTAAAGGTGTTTGCTTGTGAAGCCTAAGAGCTTAGGTTTGATTCCCCATATCCATGTAAAGCCAGATGCACAAAGTGATGCATGAATCTGGAGTTTGTTTGCAGTGGCTAGAGACCCTGACACACCATTCTCTCTCTCTCTCTCACACACACACAAATAAATAAAAATAAGAATCAGAAACCATTGCCAACTCTGAGGTTGTCATGTTGATGCTACTGGCTTTAAATGTTGACATTTATTTATTGTCTGATCTCCTTGATGGTTTTCTTGGCATAATTACTGCTCATATGGAAGCTCAGTGTGATTTTCAAGCTTGAAAGAGCACATGTGTGCACTAGTTGGCTTGAATAGGGACAAGGGAAGCAATTTTCCCTGTTGTGTCATTATCTGTCATTGTGTGACTGTGTACCAGACCTGCTTCCTTCTCTACCTCCTCTGAACTCTTGCAATACATAAAGAAAGTGGATGGTGACACGGACAATAAATGTCCTTCACCAGTCCCCAGCTGGGCTGGGCGGTGGGAGTCAACTGCTATTCTGTGCCATACAGCTCATTACCTCCCTGTCCTTACTAATTCTGCTCTCCATTTTGTTTGTTCATCATTTATTCAGCACTTGCTCGTTTTTGCCAGTCCTGTGCTGGGCACACACATGTATGATGTCCTCTGAGCTACCGTGAGGTAGGTGGTTAACTGTCTCCATTGTCATGCGTGGTAGGTTATTGATTACTTTGGCATCTTACCTGTTCTTCTATAAGCAGCGTCCAGACTGAAAAGCGTGGGTCTGAATTCTGAACCAGCGTCTTAACCATGATCCCACGCTACAATCATCTTACAAGATTGTCTGCTGGACAAGGTTCAAATCTTCTTGCCTGCCAGTAATGTAGGTGTGTGCTTGTGGATGGTGAGGCAAATGTAGGTGTGTGGGTAGGAGCTTGCCCATGGTTATACTGTGATATGAAGCTGGTTCTCAGCCCAGGGTTAGCTCATTGTAAGGAACTCAAAGCCTGGGCTTTTTATTTACTGCAGCACATGTGTGCCATTTAGCCTGTGCATGAAGTCATTCCAGCATATTGCTTTCTTTCTTTTTTTTTTTTTGGAGAGAGTCAGAGAGAGAGAGAGAATGGGCGCACCAGCAGCCTCTCAGCCGCTGTGAATGAACTCCAGATGCGTGCGCCCCCTTGTGGTCAAGTGCGGCATTGCGCCCTTGCATCACTGCATCTGGCTAAATGTGGGACCTGGAGATTAGAACCAGGTTCTTAGGCTTAGCAGGCAGGTGCCTTAACCGCTAAGCCATCTCTCCAGCCCTTTCTTTTTTCTTTTAATCAAAAAAATATTTTTTAGTCAAAAAGAGAGAGAGATTGAGAATTGGCAAGCCAGGGCCTCCAGTCACTGTAATAGAACTCTAGACGCATGTGTCACCTTGTGCACATGTGCATCCTTGCACACTGTGTCAGCTTGTGCACTTGGCTTACGTGGGATGTGGAGAGTTGAACATGAGTTCTTAGGGGAAGATAATGTGACAGATCTACAAGGAGCCTGTGTGTGTGTGTGTGTGTGTGTGTGTGTGTGTGTGATTCACAATGACCTCACATCCTCCTTAAAAGACAGCTTCTCACCAATTGCTATTAGTGGCCAGTGGAGTTGCTATCTGTCCAGGTGATAAAGAAAGCCCAGCCATAAAGGCATGGAGAGCTTTCAAGTTCAGAAATGTCATAGAGAATTAGAGAGATGGGGCTGGAGAGATGACTCAGCTGTTACAGGCCCTTGCTTTCAAAGCTGACAGCCCGGGTTTGATTCTCCAATACCCACATGAAGCCAGATGCGCAAAGTGGAGTATGCATCTAGTGTTCTGTTGCGGTGGTAAGAGGCTTGGTGTGTCCATTGTCTCTCTCCCCCCTCTCTCTTTCCCCTTGCAAATAACAAGTAAAAAAAATTTTTTTAAATTTTTTTTGTTTATTTTTTATTTATTTATTTGAGAGTGAAAGACAGACAGAGGGAGAAAGAGGCAGATAGATAGAGAGAGAATGGGTGCGCCAGGGCCTCCAGCCACTGCAAACAAACTCCAGATGCATGCGCCACCTTGTGCAACTGGCTTACGTGGTTCCTGGGGAATCGAGCCTCAAGCCATCTTTCCAGGCCCAGTAAAAATATTTTTAACAGTAGAAATAAAAAGCGTTAAAGAGACGGCTCAGCGGATAAAGCTCTTGACACATGAGTGTGAGTACCTGAGTTTGGATCTCCAGAGCCCACATAAAAGCCAGCTGCCACGGCACGAGTGTCTAATGCCAGCGCACCGACAGGGAGAGGGGAGGCACAGACAGGAGCCTCCCAGAAGCTCACGGGCCAGCTAGCCTGGTGTCGTAGACAGTCGGGTCACTGGGATGAACTTCCAAAGCAGACACAGTTACGGGAGGAAGGGAATTTATTAGAAACTTACAGGTTCATGGGAAGTTCCATAACGGCAGAAGAAGCTGGCCCACATTCACAGGTCCACACAGTGAGAAAAGCAACCACTAACACCATGGAACTCCAGACCAAGCTCTACCACTCTGCACGTCTTTGAACTCAAATTCCAAATCCACCCCCCACCCCCACCTTAAGGCTGGATCCTAGGATCTGCCCACAGTGAAACCTCCTTTAGCCAGGTGGCTGGAGATCTAAATGACAAGCTTTAATTTTTTGTTGTTGTTGTTGTTTGTTATTTATTTGAGAGCAAAAGACAGAGAGAGAAAGAGGCAGATATATATAGACAGAATGGGTGTGCCAGGGCCTCCAGCCACTGCAAACAAACTCCAGGTGCATGCGCCACCTTGTGCATCGGGCTTACATGGGTCCTGCAGAATCGAGCCTGGAACTGGGGTCCTTAGGCTTCACAGGCAAGTGTTTAACCACTAAGCCACCTCTGCAGGCCCTAAATGGCAAGCTTTAATAAACTCTTGTATCTATTGGGGGACATCCAATCAAATGGCCACACCTGGCAAACGCAGCAGTGAACAAAGAGTGCGCCTGCCTCAAACAAGGTGGAAGGTGAGAACACACTCAAGGCTGTCCTTTGACCTTCACACTTGCACCATGGCATGTGCACATACACATGAACACACACACACACACACCAACAGAAGTCATAAAAGTCATATGGGTAACCGACTGGAAGTTGACTTCTTAAAGTATAGAATATGATCTCTAATGGTTTTATTCATCACATGTAAACAGACTGCCCCACAAAACATACCATATTCTATGGTTCTCAACTGGAGGTAACTTCAGGGGATGTCTGACAATACTTAGAGACATGCTGGTTGTTGCTGGGAGAAGGAAGGTATTGCAGTTGGGTTTGCATTGCTGGCAGAAATCACCCAACCAAGAGCAGCTTGTGGAGAAAAAAAGGGTTTATTTTGGCTTACAGACTCGAGGGGAAGCTCCATGATGGCAGGGGAAACGATGGCATGAGCAGAGGGTGGACATCACCTCCTGGCCAACATCAGGTGGACAACAGCAACAGGAGAATGTGTCAAACACTGGCATGGGGAAACTGGCTTTAATACCCATAAGTCCCCAACACTACACTGCCTCCAGGAGGCGTTAGTTCCCAGATCTCTGTCAGAACACCTAAGTTTATGGGGGACACCTGAATCCAACCACCACAGAAGGAATGGAATATACTACTGGCAACTAATGGATAAATGTGCAAAGAGGCGAGAGCTATTATCCAGTAGATTGTCTTTTTTGGGTGTTTTTGGGTTTTGGTGTTTTGGAGGTAGAGTCTCACTCTAGCCCAGATTGACCTAGAATTCACTATGTAGTCTCAGGGTGGCCTTGAACTCACAGCGGTCTTCCTACCTCTGCCTCCGAGTGCTGGGATTGAGGATGTGCGCCACCACGCCTGACCTTAGACTATCTTTTGTAGGACAGTAAGTGCAGGTAGGGATTATGAGTTTGGAAGTCAGACCTAAAGGAAGTTGAGTGAGGCGTGTGCTCTGCAAGCCATGCCAGTGGACAGGCTTCAGACGCCTGGGACGGCCTGTGCTCTCCCACAAGTATCCCCAGGCCTGTAGAAGTGGTTTGCATTGTGGTGGTTTGAATGTAAATGCCCCCATATACTCAGGTATTTTCATAAATTAATATTAAGCTCCTTGGGCTGGAGAGATGGCTTAGTGGTTAAGGCATTTGCCTGCAAAGCCAAAGGATCCTGGTTTGATTCTCCAGGACCCACGTCAGCCAGATGCACAAGGGGCGCATGCATGTGGAGTTTGTTTGTGGTGGCTGGAGGCCCTGGTGTGCCCATTCTCTTTCTCTCTCTCTCTGCCTCTTTCTCTTTTTCAAATATATAAGTTGATAAATAAAGTGTATTAAAAAGATTTATTAAAAAAAGATTAAGCTTCTTACTTAAGCCTATCGTTGGCAGAGCCCTACTAGAGGTGTGTCATGGGTGGGTCTTGAGTATTGGAGGTGTGTCACGGGTGGGTCTTGAGTATTAGAGGTGTGCCATGGGTGGGTCTTGAGTATTGGAGGCGTGTCATGGGTGGGTCTTGAGTATTGGAGGCGTGTCATGGGCGGGTCTTGAGTATTAGAGGTGTGTCATGGGTGGGTCTTGAGTATTGGAGGTGTGTCATGGGTGGGTCTTGAGTATTGGAGGCGTGTCATGGGCGGGTCTTGAGTACTAGAGGTGTGTCATGGGCGGGTCTTGAGTATTAGAGGTGTGTCATGGGCGGCTCTTGAGTACTAGAGGTGTGTCATGGGCGGATCTTGAGTACTAGAGGTGTGTCACGGGCGGGTCTTGAGTACTAGAGGTGTGTCATGGGTGGGTCTTGAGTATTAGAGGTGTGTCACGGGCGGGTCTTGAATACTAGAGGTGTGTCATGGGTGGGTCTTGAGTACTAGAGGTGTGTCATGGGTGGGTCTAGAGTATTAGAGGTGTGTCATGGGCGGGTCTTGAGTATTAGTGTGTGTGTCTTGAGTACTAGAGGTGTGTGGGTGGTCTTGAGTACTAGAGGTGTGTCATGGGCGGCTCTTGAGTACTAGAGGTGTGTCACGGGCGGGTCTTGAGTACTAGAGGTGTGTCATGGGCGGGTCTTAAGTATTAGAGGTGTGTCACGGGCGGGTCTTGAGTATTAGAGGTGTGTCACGGGCTGGTCTTGAGTATTAGAGGTGTGTCATGGGCGCATCTTGAGTACTAGAGGTGTGTCACAGGCAGGTCTTGAGTATTGGAGGTGTGTCATGGGCGGGTCTTGAGTATTGGAGGTGTGTCATGGGTGGATCTTGAGTACTAGAGGTGTGTCATGGGCGGATCTTGAGTATTGGAGGTGTGTCATGGGCGGATCTTGAGTACTAGAGGTGTGTCATGGGCGGGTCTTGAGTATTAGAGGTGTGTCATGGGCGGGTCTTGAGTATTGGAGGCATGTCACGGGTGGGTCTTGAGTATTGGAGTTGTGTCATGGGCAGATCTTGAGTACTAGAGGTGTGTCATGGGCGGGTCTTGAGTATTAGAGGTGTGTCATGGGCGGATCTTGAGTATTAGAGGTGTGTCATGGGTGGATCTTGAGTACTAGAGGTGTGTCACGGGCGGGTCTTGAGTATTGGAGGTGTGTCACGGGCGGGTCTTGAGTATTGGAGGTGTGTCATGGGCGGGTCTTGAGTATTGGAGGCGTGTCACGGGTGGGTCTTGAGTATTGGAGGTGTGTCACGGGTGGGTCTTGAGTATTAGAGGTGTGTCATGGGCGGATCTTGAGTATTAGAGGTGTGTCATGGGCAGATCTTGAGTATTGGAGGTGTGTCACAGGCGGGTCTTGAGTATTGGAGGTGTGTCATGGGCGGATCTTGAGTATTAGAGGTGTGTCATGGGCGGGTCTTGAGTACTAGAGGTGTGTCATGGGCGGGTCTTGAGTATTGGAGGCGTGTCACGGGTGGGTCTTGAGTATTAGAGGTGTGTCATGGGCGGATCTTGAGTACTAGAGGTGTCATGGGCGGATCTTGAGTATTGGAGGTGTGTCACGGGCGGGTCTTGAGTATTAGAGGTGTGTCATGGGCGGGTCTTGAGTACTAGAGGTGTGTCACGGGTGGGTCTTGAGTACTAGAGGTGTGTCACGGGTGGGTCTTGAGTACTAGAGGTGTGTCACGGGCAGGTCTTGAGTATTGGAGGTGTGTCATGGGTGGATCTTGAGTACTGGAGGTGTGTCATGGGCGGGTCTTGAGTACTAGAGGTGTGTCATGGGCGGGTCTTGAGTATTGGAGGTGTGTCATGGGCGGATCTTGAGCACTGGAGGTGTGTCATGGGCGGGTCTTGAGTACTAGAGGTGTGTCACAGGCGGGTCTTGAGTATTGGAGGTGTGTCATGGGCGGGTCTTGAGTATTGGAGGTGTGTCATGGGTGGGTCTTGAGTACTAGAGGTGTGTCATGGGCGGGTCTTGAGTATTGGAGGTGTGTCATGGGCGGATCTTGAGCACTGGAGGTGTGTCATGGGCGGGCCTTGAGTACTAGAGGTGTGTCACGGGCGGGTCTTGAGTATTGGAGGTGTGTCATGGGCGGATCTTGAGCACTAGAGGTGTGTCATGGGCGGGCCTTGAGTACTAGAGGTGTGTCATGGGCGGATCTTGAGTACTAGAGGTGTGTCACGGGCGGGTCTTGAGCATTAGAGGTGTGTCACGGGCGGATCTTGAGTATTAGAGGTGTGTCATGGGTGGGTCTTGAGTACTAGAGGTGTGTCACGGGCGGATCTTGAGTACTAGAGGTGTGTCATGGGCGGATCTTGAGTACTAGAGGTGTGTCACGGGCGGGTCTTGAGTATTAGAGGTGTGTCATGGGCGTGTCTTGAGTATTGGAGGTGTGTCATGGGTGGGTCTTGAGTATTAGAGGTGTGTCATGGGCGGCTCTTGAGTATTGGAGGTGTGTCATGGGCGGATCTTGAGTACTGGAGGTGTGTCATGGGTGGCTCTTGAGTACTAGAGGTGTGTCACGGGCGGGTCTTGATTTCAGCCTGTTGGGTGTTTAGGAAGAAGTTTGAGCTCTGCTGTCTGTGCTGGCGGGTGCTGGTTCTCTTACTTTGCTGCGCATATTGAAGTCAGCCAGCTTCTTCCACCATGGTGAACCTTACCCTGGAATCTGTAAGCTTAAAATAAACCCTGTCCTCCCATAAGCTGTTTCTGGCTGGGTATTTGTCCCAGCAACGAAAAGGTGACTGCAACATGTATTACATAGCAGTTAGACACACACACTCACGCACACACACGCACATACATGCACACGCACACACACACACACAGATATGAAATCATTTTTAAAAATATTTATTTTGATTTATTTATTTGAGAGAGAGAAACAGGTATACACACACACATATGCACATGTGTCTGGAGTTCATTTGTATTGGCTAGAGGCCCTGGCATGCCCATTCTCTCTTTCTAAGAAATAAATAAAAATAGAGCTGGAGAGATGGCTTAGCAGGCAAGGCATTTACCTGAGAAGCCTAAGGACCCAGGTTCTATTTCCCAGTACCTATGTAAGCCAGATGTGCAGTGGCTGGAGGCCCTGGCATGCTCATTCTTACTTTTTATCTGACTCTCTCTCTCTCAAAATAAGTAAATAAATTGGGTTGGAGAGATGGCTTAGCAGTTAAGATGCTTGCCTGCAAAGCCTAAGGACCAAGTGTGATTCCCCAGGACCCACATAAAGCCAGATGCACAAGGTGGCACGTGTGTCTGGAATTCATTTGCAGTGGCTAGAGGCCTTGGTTTGGACATTCATTCTCTCTCTTTCAAATAACTAACTAAATAAATATTGTTTTTTGATTTTTTGAGGTAGGGTCTCACTCTAGCCCAGGCTGACCTGGAATTCACTCTGTATTCTCAGGGTGGCCTTGAACTCATGGTGATCCTCCTACCTCTGCCTCCTGAGTGCTGGGATTAAAGGCGTGTGCCACCACACCTGGCCTAAATAAATTTTAAAAGAAAGAAAAGAAAATATTTTAAAAATAAATTAAAAAATAAAATATATTTTTAAAAAGAAATGAAAATGTATAGCAGTAGCAGTTGCTTGGATTCAGATGTCCAGAGTTGCGTAAAAGAAGCTAACTCATTTAAGCTTCCTAAGCTCTGGCTGTCCTTTCTTCCCCTCTGCATGTCTGGAACCAGCCCCTGAATGAAATTTTATTTTTTTCTTTGCAAGGCACTTTAGTGGTGTACCAAAAGGCAGATAGAGAGCAGGAATGTCTCTAAGCTTGAAGGAACAGCTGTGTTTTGTGCCTATCTGCTAGTTATTTCTGTGCACGGGGGATGCCATCTCATATTGGCTTTCATGATAACATTCCTCCTGAAGAAAGGTCACGGAGGGAGAGACCTGGAGTGTCCACCTTCCTGCGGTTATTGGAGGCCACTGATGTTTACCAAAGTCCCTGGCAAGGGTTGGGTAGTTGACGGAGCCTTGAACATGTCTCACTGGCATGCAATCGTGTGATTCTGCCTTGCAGATTAAGCTCCTGAGCCCTTTAGGGCGTAGGAAGTTTATTATGGTCAGTGGGCTCTAGAAATGAGCTCCCACCTCTGGGTTTCTACTCCCGGCCCCTATGTGGGCCACATGCCAGTGACGGAGGAGACCTTACAGGGCCATTCTAATCCTGCTGTCTCTAGCTCTTCAAGACCACCGAGCCAAGAGGACAGTGGGGACTGAAACCCATCCTGTCCTCTGGTCCCCAAGACTCAGTTACACTTTACTCAGAAGAGTGGGTGCTTTCATCTGATTCACCTGCCCATTATGGAGATATTTTGTTTGTTTGTTTGTTTGTTTGTTTGTTTGTTTGTTTTGTTTTTCGAGGTAGAGTCTCGCTCTTGCCCAGGCTGACCTGGAATTCACTCTGTAGTCTCAGGGTGGCCTCGAACTCACGGTGATCCTCCTACCTCTGCCTCCCGAATGCTAGGATTAAAGGCGTGCGCCACCACGCCCGGCTTCCATTATGGATATTTTTTATGGGAATCTTCCTGACTAGTGTTGTTACTGTTTTTTTTTAATTGCGGGGTGGGGGGGGGAGAAAGAGAGAATGGGCATAGCAGGGCCTCCAGCCAGTACAAACGAACTCCAGATACATGTGCCACCTTGTGCATCTGGCTTTCATGGGTACTGGGGAATCAAGCCTGGGTCCTTAGAATTTGCAGGCATGCACGTTAACTACTAAGCCATCTCTCCAGCCTCTATTTTTAAAAAATTTTGATATTTTATTTATTTGCAAGCAGAGAGAGATAGAAGAGAGGCAGATAGAAAGAATGGGCATGCCAGGGCCTCCAGCTGCTGCAAATGAACTCCAGATGCATGCACCACTTTGTGCATCTGGTTTTATGTGGGTCATGGGGAATCAAACCTAGATCCTTTGGCTTTGCAGGCAAGTGCTTTAACCACTAAGCCGTCTCTCCGGCCCCACAACGTGCATCTTGACAAGCATGCCAGCATATTATTTTTGTTGTTGTTTTTTGTTGTTTGTTATTTTCTAAAGTAGGGTCTCACTCTAGCCCAGGCCTGTAGCTCCAGGCTGGC
Source organism: Orientallactaga sibirica (assembly GCA_036365145.1). Lineage (NCBI taxonomy): Eukaryota > Metazoa > Chordata > Mammalia > Rodentia > Dipodidae > Orientallactaga > Orientallactaga sibirica. The sequence continues at coordinate 907,485 of JAEOAD010000746.1, forward strand.
CTTGAACTCACAGCGATTCTCCTACCTCCGTATCCCTAGTGTTGGGACTAAAGGCATGCACCACCATACCCGGCCATTCCACATATTTTTATCCCCGCTAAGGTGTTGACAACTCTCCTCTGTGTTCTGTGCTGACTGCTCGGCTCTGGCTCTGAGTTTATCACTGCCCAATCCCAAACCAACCCTTGGCTCTAGGATGGGCCCGCTGTGTCCCCACTTCACACTTGCTAGTTGCTGTGCCTCGTCAGTGTCTGGTCTCGCCTGACTCCTCTGTTGCCCTGTGCAGTGCACCTGGAGCGGTGCCCTCCTTTGCAGTGAGGGTGGTTTCAACAGTCCTTGCACACCTCAGGCCTCACCTGACTGCTCCGCACCCTTGCTCTTGCCTATCTCGTCTGTGGAGTTTGTGAGAGCCCCGGAAGTTCACCTCCGAGACCCCTCGGGATCAGTCACAGGCCATGCCACAGTGGTGCTCAGTCTCCCAGTATCTGTCGGTGACATCCCCAGAGCCCGAGTTGGTCCCCAGCTCCAGACCCTGGGCAGAGAAAGTCAGCACTGCCTGGAACGCTTAACCCTCCCCAGGAGGCCTCCTCTGCTGTGTCTGGCCCACACCTGCTGCTGCTTTGTCGACTTCAGGAACTTCGAGAAAATTTCAGTTCTCGCATGTGAGTCATTCTGGATAAATGTTCCAGCTGAAAGAGACGCTGTAAAAATCAGATTGAAGAAGCTGCCAGTAAAAGGTTGGATGTTCATCTCGTAGCCCTGTGTGCCATTTGGGAGCTTCCACTGAAGCAGAGGGCGTGATGGCTCTGTTCCCCACCAGGCCAGATGATGTCATCACAGTGATAAGAAGTCATCATGGTGCTAACAAGGAATCTTACAGGATATATATATCCCCCCCCCCACCCACACACTTAGGGTATGCTAAATTACCTACTAAGGCTGTAACGCGGTTTTAGGAGTTCAGGGAAGTCCTTGAACTTCAATCCCTGAGTTTGTGTCTGTTTTTGTTTTAAATATTTTATTTATCATTGATTTATTTATTAGAGAGAGAGAAAGAGAGAAAGAATGTGAGTGTCAGGGCTTCTAGCCATTGCAAACAAACTCCAGATGCATGTACCACTATGTAACATCTGACTTATGTGGGTTCTGGAGAATCGAATCTGGGTCAGGTTTTGCAGGCAAGTGCCTTCACCCCTAAGCCTTCTCTCCAGCCCAGGTTGCTTATATTGTATTTCACTTGACCTTAGAATACTAATAGCCAAAAGTAATCCTGCCACCAGGCATTGCTGTAAGTCTCTAATGAATATTATTTCTCACGGGTCTGGGAGGTTCAGTACCTCACCCACAGTTACCCAGCAAGGTCTGCATCTGTACAGTGTGTGTTTAACCACGAAGTTACAATGAACTCATATCAACTCAGAAAGGTAGATTCGATCATCCCCATTTTTCAGATGAGACCCCTGAAAGTAACAGAGGAAGTGACAGGGTAAATCAGTGTCACCTTCTGAGACAGTGGGTCAGGAGGTGCGGGGCGCAACTCCATGTGGTTAAGGCCAGTGGGAAGACAGCTAAGAGGCTGAGAAGAAACACAAGCGTGAGTCAGAAAACCCTGGTGGTGACTTCCGGCGTTGGGAAAACCCCATTGCTTGCAGGTTTGGCTGACATTTTCTACTGTTCTGCCCATCTGTGTAGAGCAAACAGAGGCCCCAGTAAGTGCATATGATTCCTTAATGTTTATTTAGCCAAAGCACTGTTCTAGACCTGGAAGGTACTGAGGGAAACAGTCAGGTTCTCAGATGGGCTTCAAGATTCTCACGGTGTGTGTGAGACAGAGAGAGAGAGAGAGATGTGATCATGAATCGAGCCTTACCTGTGGGGTGGGAAGTGTCCTATGAGACTGAAGAGGTGAGGTGTAAGGAACCAAAAAGGGGGCTGGAGCTGCACAATATATAAGGAAGATTTTCTAGAGAGGTGACATCTAAGTCTAAACAGGTTAACAGAAGCTTATTGGTCAAAAAGGAGGAGGGAGGACACCACATTCTACTAGACCGTTGCGTATAACATGCTAGCTCTCCTTCCAAGAATAGCTTGACAGACTACAAATTGAAATTAAACAACCAATCTAACGGGCTGGAGAGATGGCTTAGTGGTTATAGCGCCTGCCTGCAAAGCCAAAGGATCCGGGTGCGATTCTCTAGGACCTGCATAAGCCAGATGCACAAGGGGACACATGTGTCTGGAATTCGTTTGCAGTGGGTGGAAGCCCTCACATGCCCATTTTTTCTCTCTCTCTCTCTCTCTCTATCTCTGCCTCTTTCTCTCTCTCAAATAAATAAATAAATAAATAAAATATATTAAAAAACAACAACAAAAAAAACCCAGCTGCTTCAAGGGATGGAGAGTTGCCTGGTAAGCAGGACTTGAGAGGCCAACATAGCAACCAGAGAGAAGTTACCGAGAATTGAGTCTACTATTTTGCATCACTTTTTACCTCAAAGGCATTTGTGATTTATCTGGAAAGAGGCTGAAAAATCCACCGAAAGCTGATGAGCAATAGCCCAAGCATCTAAGCAAAAATTCTAGCAATCCCAAAGTCCTGGGGGAATTCGAGTTCTGCCCCATAGGAAAGGCCCTCGCAAAGAAACCAGACTTTCTGTGAGGGCACCAAAGGCCCGTGCACAGGAGAAAGGGCATCAGGAAACAGAGCGGGCCTTCCACCAACCAACTCCCAGTCAGCTCACCTCGGCTTCTGCTTGGATTTAGGGGGATCAGAAGAAAAGTAATGCCCTCTGGGGGAGAAATAACACCAGCAAGATTCTCTGCAACTTAACTTTTTCCTCGTTTTTAATTACAACTTAGAAGACGTTCTAAAATGAAAGAGAACAAAATATCAAAAGGTCGGACAATAGAAGCCACCCCACCAGTGATCCAGACGTCAAGATTAGCCAGCAAAGACTTCCAAATAACAGAGGATTTTCAAGAGAATAGTGGAGAATTTGACCAGAAAAAATGTCACCGTAGGGGAAAATCAAACAGAGAATCTGGACCTCAAAATCTACTAATCCAAATTAGGAAGATGAGATATGTAGGTTTGATAACCAATGTGGTGTGTCAGAAAATAAAATTAGTGAACGTGAAAGAGTGCTAGAGGCAATACCCAGACTTGGGCCCAGAGGAGACTATGTAAAGGGCAGGAAAGAAATATGGGAACATGGCTTGGAGAGATTACTCAATGGTTAAAGCACTTGTCTGCAGAGCCTAATGACCCAGGTTCAATTCCCTAGTACCCACATAAAGCCAGATGCACCAACTGGGGCATGCATCTGGAGTTCATTTACAGTGACAAGAGGTGCTGGGGCACCCGTTCTTTCTGTTCTCTCTCTCTCTGCTTGCTAAATAATAAATAAAAATTTAAAAAAGAAATATGTGCACAGGCAGAGCATGGAGGTGTGACTTCATGGGTAAACCCTAGAAGCTCACCTGCTGGGCAAAGCCCAATGTATTTGTGGTCTTGTTGGGTTTTACCAGATTCTTCTTTCACAGGGTTGTTAATAGCTTTAAAAGTCTTAAATTTAAGCAAACTACAAACCTTCTTACAGAAACAATGTAAGCTAGAGACTTCTATATTAGAATAGAATTCTATATTTAAAATAATACACTATTTAAAATGAACTAGGCTGGGCGTGGTGGCACACACCTCTAATCTCAGCACTCGGGAGGCAGAGGTAGGAGGATCTCTGTGAGTTCCAGGCCAGCCTGAGACTACATAATGAATTCCAGGTCAGCTTGGGCTAGGGCAAGACCCTACCTCAGAAAACAAAAATAAATAAATAAATAAAATGAACTAAATCTTAAAAGAAATCATTCTGGAGATCAGCCATTCCCTTGCCTAGCTAAAATATCCCTCAAAAATGAAAATGAAATAAACGAATCTTCAACAAACGGAAACAGAGAATTCACCACCACAACCCCTGCATAAATGTGAATAAAGCATCTTTCAGGCTTACAGGAAAGGCTTACAGTAAGCTTGCCATCCCCAGTACTAAAGAATGTCAGAATCTTCAGTGTATCAGCAAACACAACTGGTTATAGAGAACTGATGGCTTAAAGCAAAAGAAAACGATGTAGATTTTATCATGTATATGAAATTGCCAGGTATGATACAATGCAAACATGACAAACTTGGGAAGGAAAGTATGTTCTTAGAAGCTACTTACATTCTTTGTGCGGTTTTATAATGTCTCTTAAAGACAGGTTGTATGAAGCCAGGTATAATGGTACACACCTTTAATCCTAGTACTAAGGAGGCAGAGGTAGGAGGATCGCCATGAGTTTGAGCCAGCCTGGGACTGCAAAGAAAGTTGCAGGTCAGGCTGGGCTAGAGTGAAACTCTGCCTCAAAAACAAACAGAAATGGAGAAATGGCTTAGTGTTTAAGGCATTTTGCCTGCAAAGCCAAAGGACCCAGGTGGTGCATGCTTTTAATTCCAGCACTTGGGAGGCAGAGGTAGAAAGATTGCTGTGAGTTTGAGGCCAACCTGAGACCAAGTGAATTCCAGGTCAGTCTGGGCTAGAGATAGACCCTACCTCGAAACAGACAGATAAACAAACAAACAAACAAACAAGAAAAGACAGCTACAATTTAAAAACTTGTCATGTGGGGTGCACGCATGAGGTTGAGGCAGAGAGTCATAAATTTAAGGTCAGCTTGGGCTGCATAGACAGTTCCAGACCAGTCTTGGCTACACAGTAATGCCTTGTGTCAAATGAATCTAAATAAATAAGAATGAATGAATAAATAAATACTGCTGATCACAGGTGTAGGCAAAAATATGGAGAACCTAGAATTCATATACAGCAAGTGCGATTGTCAATGCTACAACTGCTCTGGAAAATGGTTTGACAGTATCTAGTACAGTGTGTGTGTATCACATGGCCCAGGATTCTACTCTGCAAAAATGTGTGTGTGTGTGTGTGTGTGTGTGTGTATCGCATGGCCCAGGATTCTACTCTGCAGAAATATATGTGTGTGTATGTGTGTGTGTGTGTGTGTGTGTGTGTGTGTGAATCACATGGCCCAGGAGTCTACTCTGCAGAAATATATGTGTGTGTGTGTGTGTGTGTGTGTGTGTGTGTGTGTGTGTGAATCACATGGCCCAGGAGTCTACTCTGCAGAAATATGTGTGTGTGTGTGTGTGTGTGTGTGTGTGTGTGTGTGTGTATCACATGGCCCAGGAGTCTACTCTGCAGAAATATGTGTGTGTGTGTGTGTGTGTGTGTGTGTGTGAATCACATGGCCCAGGAGTCTACTCTGCAGAAATGTGTGTGTGTGTGTGTGTGTGTCTGCAGAAATGTGTGTGTGTGTGTGTGTGTGTGTATCACATGGCTTAGGAGTCTACTCTTCAGAAATATGTGTGTGTGTGTGTGTGTGTATCACATGGCTTAGGAGTCTACTCTTCAGAAATATGTGTGTGTGTGTGTGTGTGTGTGTGTGTGTGTATCACATGGCTTAGGAGTCTACTCTGCAGAAATATATGTGTGTGTGTGTGTGTATCACATGGCTTAGGAGTCTACTCTGCAGAAATATATGTGTGTGTGTGTGTGTATCACATGGCAGAAATATTGTGTGTGTGTGTGTGAGTCTACTCTGCAGAAATATATGTGTGTGTGTGTGTGTGTGTGTGTGTGTGTGTGAATCACATGGCCCAGGAGTCTACTCTGCAGAAATGTGTGTGTGTGTGTGTGTATCGCATGGCCCAGGATTCAAATATATATATGTGTGTGTGTATCACATGGCCCAGGATTCTACTCTGCAGAAATTTACATATATGTGTGTGTGTGTGTGTGTGTGTGTGTGTGTGTGTGTATCACATGGCCCAGGATTCTACTCTGCAGAAATTTATGTATGTATGTATGTATGTATGTATGTATGTATGTATGTATATATGTATGTATTTTTTTTCCACCAGCTGTGACAGTGTTATAGCAGAACTTTTGTAGGGTCTCACTCTAGCCCAGGTTGACCTGGAATTCATTCTGTATTCTCAGGGTGGCCTCGAACTCACGGTGATCCTCCTACCTCTGCCTCCCGAGTGCTAGGATTAAAGGCATGCACCACCACACCCAGCATGGGCAAAGTCTGAAACCATCCACTGTGGCTTGAGAGGATGCCCAAGTGTAGACGTGTTGAGTTTAAACCCCATGGTTGTCAAGGTAGAGCCTCTATGATAGAACATTGGTGACTTTATAAGGAGAGGGAGAAAGGGAAGGGAAGGGAGGAGGCAGAGAAAGGGAGGGAGAGAGGAAAGGAGACACAGAGGTGAGAGAGAAAACACATGTGCTCCCTGGATTCTGCCAGCAAACAAAGGTCATCCGCAGTGTGGCTCCTCAACCTTGGACCTCCAGAACCATTAGCCAAGAGAAATCTTTTTTTTTTTAAAGTATAAAGTACAAAGCCTCAGGTATTTCATTATAGTAATAGAAATGAATTAATACATTATCCATATTTCCATTAACACTAGGTTAGATAAATTGTACTTTATTTATACAATAGACTATTGTAAGATGACAAAAATCAATTACTGCCATATGCAGTCATATGAGTGAGTCTCACATATGCCGTCATATGAGTGAGTCTCACAAAACAACATCAGATGAAAGAAACCAGATAAAAGTGCATATGCTGTATGATTCTGCTTAAACTTCAAAACCTGGCAAACCTTACCAATTTGGAATGATATCAGAGTCTTGGCTACCTTTTAAGGGGTAGGGTCTGGGAGTCTGCAGGAGGGAGACTTCTGGGGCATTGATAATATTCTAATTCTTGAGATGTGTTCAATTCTATAAAAATAGATCATGCTGTCCACATAAAACCAATGCATTTTGTTAAACTGGTTCCATATGGCATTACAAATATTCCCCTTTAAAAATATTTTTATTGCTGGGTGTGGTGGCATATGCCTTTAATCCCAGCACTCCGGAGGCAGAGGTGGGAGGATCACCATGAGTTAGAGGTTACCCTGAGACTACATAGTGAATTCCAGGTCAGCCTGGGCTAGAGAGAGACTCTACCTCAAAAAATTTTTTTTAATTTTAAAATTTATTTTATTTATTTGGGAGAGAGAGAGTGAGAAAGAGACAGATATATAGAAAGAATGGGCATGCCAGGGCCTTCGGCCACTGTAAATGAACTCCAGATGCATGTGCTACATTGTGCATCTCTCTTGAGTGGGTCCTGGGGAATTGAACCTGGGTTCTTTAGCTTCATAGGTAAATGCCTTAACTGTTAAGCCATCTCTCCAGCCAGAGAGAGAGAAAGAGAGAGAAAGTATGATCACACCAGGGCCTCCTGCCACTGTAAATGAACTCCAGATGCATGCTCCACTTTGTGTGCCTGGCTTTACATGGGTACTGGGGAACTGAACCCCTACTATTACACTTTGTAAGCAAGTGGCTTTAACCGCTGAGCCATCTCTCTAGACCTAAAATATTTCTTTTCAAAAATAGAGGTGAGTGGCAGCCCTGATGGGGGCTAGTATAAGTATGAGAGAAATAATATTGTGTGTGGAAAATGACAAGTAGCTTGACGTTGCTGGAACATGGAGTGTTTGGTGGATTATAGGAGGGCGAGGTTGAAGAGGAGCAGGGCCAGCTATGAGAAGTCTGTGTGCCATGACCTTGACCTGTGTTCTGAGGGCAATGAGGTAACTTCAGAAGATTCTAAGAGATTGAATTTTTTTTTTCATTTTTCGGTTTTTCAAGATAGGGTCTCACTCTAGCCCAGGCTGACCTGGAATTCACTATGTAATCTCAGGGTGGCCTTGAACTCATGGCGATCCTCCTACCTTTGCCTCCCGAATGCTGGGATTAAAGGCGTGTGCCACCACGCCTGGTGAGATTGAATTTTTAAACAATCCTTGTATCACTTAGTGAAGGAGTCATAGCAGATGCAGGAACATGAGACTGGATGCTGTTGCAGTGAGTTTCACGTTGCTTGTAGCAAACACCTGACCAAAAGCAGTTTGTGGGAAGAAAGGGTTGGTTTGGGTTTACAGACTCAAGGGGCAACTCCTTGATGGCAGGGAAAATGATGGCATGAACAGAGGGTGGCCATCACCTCCTGGGCTACATCAGATAGACAACAGCAGCAGCAGAGTGAGCCAAACACTGGCAAAGGGAAGCTGCCTTTAACCCATAAGCCCACCCCCATTAATACATCACCTCCAAGAGGCTCCTATTCCTAAATTGCCACCAGCTGGGGACCTAGCATTCAAACACATAAGTTTATGGGGAACACTTGAATCAAACCACCACATTCCATCCCTGGCCCCCACAAACTGATAACCATCCATGGTGTAAATGCAATGCATTCAGTCCAACTTTAAAAGTCCCCATAGTTTTTATCAATCCCAATGATATTTAAATATTTCCATAGTCCAAGGTCTTTTTTTTTTTTTTTTGAGAGAGAGAGACACAGAGAGAGACAGACAGAGAGAATGGGTGCACCAGTGGCCTCTTAGCCACTGTGAACAAACTCCAGATGTGTGCACCCTCTTGTGGGCAAGTGTGGTATTGCGCCCTTGTGTCACTTTTTGCGTCTGGCTAAACGTGGGACCTAGAGAATCAAATGGGCATTCTGAGGCTTTGCAGGCAGGTGCCTTAACCACTAAGCCATCTTTCCAGCCCAGTCCAAGGTCTTTTAACTGAGCCATAATACCAAAAACAAAACAAAACAAAACAAAATAGTGGTACAGAATAAACATTCATACTGCAAATATGACATTGGGCATAGCAAAGAAATATTCAACCAATTAAAGATAGGACAAACATCAAACTCTGTTCCAATTCTGCCCTCCAGCTAGGCTACTCACAGTCCCAGAAAATGTCACCCAGTGCCTGCAGCTCTTCTGGTCGGCCATCCCATAACCCTGTCATCTCCACTGGGTCTCCACTGTAATGCAAGGTTCATCCTCATGGCTCCACTGGGCTTCCATGCAGGAATTCCAACAAGCCTACTTCACACTGCCAAGGGCATTTCCAAAAATCAAAACTGTGTTGCAAATTCAATGACTCTCTCTTTCCTGCATTTGTTATACTCCATAATATCAGGTGGGTTACCGATTTATAATCCAGGGGGGAAGAAAAGCAGACTTTGAAGAACAGTGTGGTTCTTCGCCATTCCCCAGGGTCATTGGCCACTGACACCTGGGTGCAGGAGGAGTTTGGGGACTGGGAATCAGGGTCCATCCTGGAGCAGTGGGTGAGTGCAATGACGAGCAATGAACACCTGGAGGCAGTCTGATGGACAGCACTCGTTTATTCAACAGGGGAGTGGGTTTATAAACACTTGAGAAAGGTTGAGACGGCACATACAGACTGTATGGCGATTGGATACACAGTTTATGGGTTGCTATCTAATTGGTTGAAAGGCAGAAGTGTAAGGGAGATAGTGGCGGAAAAGCTACGTGACTTCAGCCACATAAGGGTCTCTTGGGCAGCTTGCCACAAGGTCAGGAGATGCCCGGGAAGGGCAAAGCCTGACTTATGGGATGGCCAGAGCTTTTGGGATCAAGAAGGGGGAGGGCCTCGCCAGTTCTGCCCACTCTGGGCGATGACAGGGCACACTACAACCTTGCCCAAGGGCAGGGAAGGCCAGTCACTCTCGCCAGGGTGGGTTCCTGACGATAAGGCCAGCTGCAACCCCCACAGCCCAAGGTCCCTAGTCATGTCCAACAGTTCAGGCCAGCCTCCTCACAGTCCCAGCCTGTTCTTAGCAATGCCCAACAGAACAGGGCACTCCTTCAGCATTCAGGCCCCTTCAAAAGACTCTGCACTCTTTCTTTGTCCCAATGCATAGCAGCTAGTCCAGTCTCAATGGTTGTGATCTCTCAAACAATTGCAGCTGAACAGGCAGCAGTTTCAGCCCAAAGATTTAATTTCTTTCTGTGCCACATTGCCCTGCTCACACCAGTCCATTTCTATGCCACACAACCCTGCACAAGTTCTCAGCACACAGGCAGGCAGAACACAGCAAGCCTCTCATGCAAACTTCTTCTAGCCAGGTCCCTACAAAGTTCTTTCTCACCCTCATAAGCCACATCTCATAGTCCGTAGTTCTTACTGCATTCAGGTCTTTCAACTCTGACCAGAATCTATCAAGCTGTACTTACAGCACTGCAAGGCCAAGGTTTCAAATCCTTCCCCTTCCTCCCTCAAATCACTTCCAATTCACCAAAGCCACACAGGTTTCTAGCAGCAATGACCCCACTCTGTGGTACCAATTTCATTGTTAAAGTCAGCTCTGCTGGCAGAAAATTCCCAACCAAGAGCAGCTTGTGGAACCAAAGGGTTTATTTTGGCTTCTAGACTCGAGGAGAAGTTCCATGATGACAGGGGAAAATGATGGCATGAGCAGAGGGTCAACATCACCTCCTGGCCAACATTAGGTGGACAACAGCAGCAGGAGTGTGCCAAACACTGGCAAGGGGGAGCTGGCTGTAATACCCACAAAGCTACCCCAATAACAAATCACCTCCGAGAGGCTCCAGTTCCCAAATTGCCATCAGCTGGGGACCTAGCATTCAGAACACATACGTTTATGGAGGACACCTGAATCAAACTGCCACAGATGCTCTTGCAAAAATCCAGAGGAAGATGATGAAAGACCAGTGGCCGTATGACGAGACATATCTAGGAGATGACATGAGTCAGACTTTATTGAACGTGGGAGGTGAAGACCTTTCCTAAATTTGTACTGCATGACTGTGTGAGCTGTGCTTCCACCGAGTGAGGCAGAGACAATTTGGGAGTTCAGAGAAGGGGCAGAAGATGTATTTGAGTTAGACAGCTTGGACAGGCTTCCCAGATAAGGCAGGGCTCAAAGTCAAGGGCCATTCTTTGGGAGTTATTTTGGGGTCTCCTGTTTGGATGGTCGATGGAAATGCCAGGTCTCTGAAGTTCTCTACAATGACTGTTTGGTTTCTTTGCCTTTTCTGGTCATAGCGCACATTGAGACACAAAGCCACGGTTGTCAGTGACAGAGCCAGCAGCTCGGCTGCCCCGGGGTCTGAACGACTTCATCTGGGCTCCAGACAAAGACTGTCTTATATATGCTATCTATTTCCGTCATTTTTACGAGCGCTGTGGAATCTTTTCAAGCTATCCCTTTTAAGCATTATCTCTTGGCAGTTAAGAAAATAGATCCATTGCAAGCACTGGGGTTTCTGAAAAGGGGTTTAAAAATAGCCCAGGGCGCTAGACAGCTGCAGCAATTGGAAACTGAGCCCTCGGCTTGCACTTCTGCTGGCTTCCATTTCAACCTTGCAGCTGGAAACGAGCGATGCAAAAGGAGGAAGGCATGGAGCAGAGCCCCCTCTTGACTTGGGGTCACATTCGGCAATATGCCTGCCAGAGGTACCGTAGTGATGGAGAGGCCCCAGATCCTGCTCTTGGACTTGAAACGGCTCATCCAGCACATCTTTACCTTTGGAAATGAAAAGACTCAGCCTGGTGGCTTTCTTATGCAAATGATAGGACCCGTTTCAGATCAATTCTCTTGGCTGATAAGGATGGCAGTACATTTTGATTGACTTGTGACAACACTTCACATACATTGTTTCACAGGACCTGTGACAATGACATGGAGGTTCTTGAAGCCATTCCCACCTTGGAAGTATGAAAACCGAGGATGGGATGAGGGCAAGGAGAGCCTGCTCTGCTGGTGGTCTTGGATGGAGAAGATGAACTGAACTTCACAGAGTCTGGGCTATGGTGTGGAGGGGGTGAGGCTGGAATGGCAAGCTGGGGATATGGGGATATGGAGCCCACGCCAACACCCAGCTTCATTCTCTTCTAATTCTCCACACTGGTGGTATTCTCTGTAGTCATGGGAGCCTTCTTTTTCTTTTTCTTTTTCTTTTCCTTTTTCTCTTTCTTTCTTTCTTTCTTTCTTTCTTTCTTTCTTTCTTTCTTTCTTTCTTTCTTTCTTTTTTTGGTTTTTCGAGGTAGGGTCTCACTCTGGTCCAGGCTGACCTGGAATTCACTATGTAGTCTCAGGGTGGCCTTGAACTCACAGCGATCCTCCTACCTCTGCCTCCCGAGTGCTGGGATTAAAGGCGTGCGCCACCATGCCCGGCTTCTTTTTTTGTTTTTTTGGAGGTAGGGTCTCCCTCTAGCTCAGGCTGACCTGGAAATCACTATGTAGTTCTCAGGGTGGCCTCGAACTCACGGTGATCCTCCTACCTCTGCTTCCTGAGTGCTGGGATTAAAGGTGTGCACCACCACTCCGGGCTCTTTTCTTCTTTTTTTTTTTTTCCACTCTGGGTTTTCCGACTTGCAGAACTCTGGAGAGTGCTTCTGCACCCTGGACCCCCAGCTCAGGCCCGTAGAGGTGGGCTCTAAAGGACCACTACTTATCTGAATGGCCACTGGCCATGAGTGCACATGTGCATTTATTTGTTTTATATTTTTATTTATCTTTTTAAAAAAATATTTTATTTTTATTTATTTATTTGAGAGAGAGAGATACAGAAATAGGCAGGGAGAGAGAGAGAATGGGCACACAAACGAACTCCAGATGCATATGCCCCCTTGTGCATCTGGTTTACGTGGGTCCTGGAGAATAGAGCCTTGAACCGGGGTCCTTAGGCTTCACAGGCAAGCGTTTAACCACTAAGCCATCTCTCCAGCCCTTATCTTTTTATTTTTTGAGGTAGGGTCTCACTCAGGGTGGCCTTGAACTCACGGTGATCCTCCTACCTCTGCCTGTCAAGTGCTGGGATTAAAGGCGTGCGCCACCACGCCCGGCTAGAAGTGTTCACTGAAGCTGGGCAACAGATGTGCCCTCTCCTCTTCTCACAGAGCACATTAAAGACATTAAAGGGCTGGAGCCCCTGTGTTTGGCACCCTCCGCGCACCCATCTTGGCCTCCTTCTCGTCTTCAAATGCTCTTGAAGTAAACCGCACGGCTTCAAAACACCTTTTCACCTCACTGAGAAAGGCCTGTGAAGTCCTCACTTGCAGGCCATCTTGTTTAGAGGGGTCTTGTTTGTAAGTGGTGGTTCTCTGTCCTGTGTCCTTCGCCTTGCCTCCCCCTGGGCCGGCGAGGACATCCACACTGTGTACTTCATGTGCCCCAAGTCGGTCTCTTCCCGGTCCTTCTCCTGTTGGTCCGTGGGACTCTGGATAACGGTGTTCTCTCCATTTATGCCAGGCTGCTTGACCTTGACAGCATACCTTCTATCGGCGGGCAGCTGAATGAGTAGGCGACTTTGTTCCAGGCTTCTGTCCCTTGTGTGCTCTGGTTTCTGGGTTTCACTAGGCGCAAGGCAGTGTCAGCACAGAGGTGAGCTGTCTGAATGACATCTGCTTTCTGGTCTGTCACTCGGGCATCCCCAGCCAACACCAGCCACAAAGTGTGAGTCACATTAGGATGAAGTCATCCACATGGACCCCACGATCAATTTTTACCAAGTCATCTTCCTTGAGAATATAGTTCTGAGAATATGTTCTTCAAAGGGGAGAAGTGACAGCAACAGTCATTTACCAAAATGTTGGTAGGAGGGGCTGGAGAGATGGCTTAGTGGTTAAGGCGTTTGCCTGCAAAGCCAAAGGCCCCCAGTTCAATTCTCCAGGACCCACGTAAGCCAGATGTGCATAGTGGTGCATGTGTCTGGAGTTCGTTTACAGTGACTGGAGGCCCTGGTGTGCCCTTTCTCTCTGCCTCTTTCTCTCTCTTAAACAAACAAACAAACAAACAAAATTTTGGTAGGAAAGGCAATAAATACCTACCTTTCTTCATTTCCTTTTCTTTCTTGAAGATTTTCCCTGTTTCTTCCATACGCATGGCATCGCCTTCCTCACACACTCAGTACTGACACACCCGAGCTGCATGTTTCCACCCAAGACTCTTGATATAGTCTACACAGATACTCATCTGTAACGAGAAACAGCCCAATTTCTTCCTTTCAACATGTATGTCTTCTGTTTCTTTTCCTTGCCTTATTTATGTACTAGCTAGAACGTCTGGTGCTGAGGTGAACAAGAAGTCACAAGCAGATCTTCATACCTTGTTCCCAGTGTTATAGGGGCAGTGCTCAGTGTGTCACCATTAACTGTGATGTTGGCTGTGTGTTGAGTGTGTGGATTTTTGAAGATGCTTTTTTAAGCCGAGTGTGGTGGCACACACCTTTAATCCCAGCACTCGGGAGGCAGAGGTGGAAGGATCTCTCTGAGTTTGAGGCCACCCTGAGAATATGTAGTGAAGTCCAGCTCAGCCTGGGCCAAAGGGAGACCCTACCTCAAAAAAAAAAAAAAAAAAAAAAAAAAAAAAGAAAGAAAGAAAGAAAGAAAAGAAAAGAAAAGAAGAGAAGAGAAAAGAAAAGAAAATGCTTTTTTGTTAAGTTGAGATGGCTCCCTCTGTTCTTGGTTTGCTCTGGTTTTTTGTTGTTAAATGTGGAACATACTTGGTTTTCACAAGGCTGGTGACACTTCTAAGTAAAATGTAAGTGAAAATGTATGCTGTCGTAGGCTCTCAAAGAAGGTTCAGAAGAGGAAGTTCTGGACAGCGTTCAAGTGAATCACTAGAAATCTAAAGGAAGGCCTTCCCGAGATGGGTGAGTTCACATTCTCACTTCTGCATCTCTCTTCTGCAGAAACACTGGCTCGTGTTCAGGGTTTCATGAACAAGGAACGTCACTGCAGCTGTGGCTGCAATAGAAAAATATAGGAAACAACCCGCGCTTCCAAAGGTAGAAAGCGATTAGGTATATTCTACAGTAGTTCCTACACAGGATACTGTAGATACACTGACCACCACTGAGGTTCTAGATGGATCTATATGGGCAGATTGCCAAAGACAAGATCAAATGAATAGAGAAAATGCAAAAAAGTATAATTTGGTTTTATACTGATCGACAGAGAAATATACAATAGAATTTATAAATATAAACCTATGTTTACAATATATATTAGGGAAGGTAAGTATATATTGAACAACTGAATCATATGTTAACATTGGGTGACCCTGAGGAAAGGAATAGAATTGGGTAGAGTATAAGGAGATACAAAAGAGAGCTGTAAGAGAATTCTATAAAGACATTTGGTGCTTTAAATCTTTGTAAGAATAATGTGTTTGTTAACTACTTGTGTATGTATATAACACTACCCAACAGTGTGAAAAAAATTGTTTTTTAAATTTATTTGTGAGCAGAGAGAGAGAGAAATAATGGGCATGCCAAGACCTCTTGCTTCTGAAAATCAACTCCAGTTGCATGTGCCACTTTGTGTATCTGGCTTTATGTGGGTAGTGGGGAATTGAACCTAGGCCATCAGGCTTTGCAAGCAAGTGCCTGTAACAGATGAGCCACCTCCCAGTCCCAGAAACAATATTTTTTTAATTTTATTATTTATTTGAGAGAGAGAGAGGCAGATAAAGAGAATGGGCACACCAGGGCCTCCAGCCAGTGCAAACAAACTCCAGATGCATGCACATCTCTGTACAACTGGCTTATGTGGGTCCCGGGGAATCAAATCTGGGTCCTTAGGCTTTGCAGGCAAGCGCCTTAAGTGCTAAGCCATCTTTCCAGCCCTCAGCAACAATTCGTGATAAAGTGTCATCCACCACTAAATAGATTTTGTGCATTTTCACTCGGTTCTATTGACTCTTTTGCTGGCTCTGACATTAGCTGTGTGATGTTGGATTAGTCACTTTCTCTCTCGGCTTCGGTTTTCTACAAAGTACCTATTGATCCACTATTAAGCACCTTATTTTTGCATGTGTATATGTGTGTGGTGTGTGCATGTGTGGATGCCCATGTGTGTGTGCATGTGGAGACCAGAGGCTGACAAAGGGTGTTCTCCTTTAATACCCTCGTCCCATCTGGCCGATGTTGGTGAGACTCTGACTCAGCAGGAGGACAGACCCTAAGGACGGAAAGATGGATGGAGGGCTGGAGAGATGGCTTAGAGGTAAAGACACTTGTAAAAGTGCAAAGCCTAAGGACTCGTGTTCGACTCTCCAGATCCCACGTAAGCCAGATGTACACGGTGGCGCATGCATCTGGAGTTCGAGTGCAGTGGCTGGAGGCCCTGACATGCCAAGTCTCTCTGTCTCTCCTCTCTCTCTCATAAAGGCATGTGCTACCACGTCCAGCAAAAGAAAGAAAGAAAGAAAGAAAGAAAGAAAGAAAGAGAGAGAGAGAGAGAGAGAGAGAGATGGATGGATGTGCAAGGCTGTTCTGATCCAAGGCTTCTCTGAGGACAGAAGTGGGAGGTTAGCAGTTCCAGGAGAACGGTGACAGACACTGTGGCCAATCAAGACACATCAAGTCAGAAACCGAGAGATTACCGAGAACCCCACACAGCTAACAGACTCACCGAGGCTCAGGGACCGCTGTGGAAGAGGGGGCGGGAAGATTGTGAGAGCCACAGGGTGGATAGAAAAATCCTGAGGCACAGTCGCCCCCCACCCCCGCCCTGACCCCAGAGACTGACTGAGACCTTAATTACCCAACACAGAACACCAACAATCCCACTGAGGAGAGCCCGCAGGGAAAGTGGGACGGGAGAAGAGGGGATATAAGATTACAACCTTTGAAGCCTGGTGTGGTGGTGCACGCCTTTGATCCCAGCACTTGGGAGGCAGAGGTAGGATCACCGTGAGTTCAAGGCCACCCTGAGACTACATAGTAAATTCCAGGTCAGCCTGGGCTAGAGTGAAACCCTACCTTGAAAAACCAAAAAGAAAAAAACAAAAAAGATTACAACCTTTGTAAAATAACACTAATATTAATAAAAGAAGTGGGAGGTAGGCAGCCAGTATTTAGCTCCCCCCTTGCTGCCTGTGCGTGGATGGAGACCTAGGCGGGAACCTAGGTGACTGACCACTTACAGCCCGAGGGGCTGCTCCCACCTAAGCACACAGCTTGGGAATCAGGAGCCAGGGTCCAAGTCTCAGTTGGGGCTCGTTGTCATTGTGCACTTATTGCTCTCCTCTCCTGGCTCATTTGTTTAATAAGCATTGGATGAGATGAGTCTCGAGCCCTTGCAGACTGAGCTTTCGCCCTGAAGGTGGGCTGTGAGAGCCTGCACTTAGTAACCAGAGGGCTGAGTTGTCAAAGTTAAGTGAATGGGTGCTGAAAATAGGCAACCCCAGCTGAAAGTTTGACTCGCCTTTGCCTGCTACGAGGGTTTGGATTTTTTTTAGTTTGTATGTGTGTGTTCACGTCACGTGCGTAAGTGTGGACATGTGTGTGCAACAGCACCCATGTGGAGGTCAGAGGACAACCTTTGGGTGTTGGTCCTTGCTTCCACTACATTCGACCTTTGAAGGGCCTCTCATCCACTGTCCCACTTAACCGGGCTTGCTGGCCTGCAAGTTTCTGGCAGAGTCTCCAGGCTCCGGCTCCCTTCTTGCTTCTGGCTTATACAAAGGGCCTGGGGATCCAAACTCAGGTGATCCTACACGCAAGCACTTTAACTCCTGAGCCATCTCCCCAGCCCGTGCTATGAGGGTTTTTTTTTTTTTTTTTTTTTTTGGTTTTTCGAGGTAGGGTCTCACTCTAGCTCAGGCTGACCTGGAGCCTCCCGAGTGCTGGGATTAAAGGCCTGTGCCACTACGCCCGGCTGAGTTTTTTTTTTTAATTGAAAAATATTCATCCTTTCCAAATAACATCAAACCCATTACATATTGTTAATTGTTTTTCTTTTGGTGAGAGGAGGGAGAAGGTTTATTCAAGGGAGTTAGTATATCATGGAAGAGTATGACAGGGTCACAGGGGCCGGTGATGGGTTTCTGCTTCCAAAGAACAAAGGAATTCTTTTTTTTTTTAAATTTATTTTTGGGGAGAGACACAGAGAGAGACAGACAGAGAGGGAGACAGATAGAGTTGGGCGCGCCAGCAGCCTCTCAGCTGCTGTGAACGAAATCCAGATGTGTGCGCCCCCTTGTGGTCAAGTGCGGCATTGCACCCTTGCATCACTTTGCATCTGTCTAAACGTGGACCTGGAGATTGGAACCAGCATTCTTAGGCTTAGCAGGCAGGCGCCTTAACCGCTAAGCCATCTCTCCAGCCCAGGAATTTTTTTTTTAAATTAAAATTGTTTGTAATTTTTTAAGATTTATTTTTATTTATTTATTTATTAGAGACAGAGAGAGGGAGAGAGAGATAGAGAGAGTGAGAATGGGTGCGCCAGGGACTCTAGCCACTGCAAACAAACTCCAGACGCATGTGCCACCATGTGCATCTGGCTTACGTGAGACCTGGAGAATCGAACCTGGGTCCTTAGGCTTCACAGGCATGCGCCTTAACCGCTAAGCCATCTCTCCAGCCCCAAAGGAATGCTTTTGATAATTTGGGGGGAAAGGAAGAAAGCTCTCTGCCATGTCACTCAGCTTCCATGCTAAGAGCCACAGAAGCACTAGATAGGACCCAAGGCCATAACCTAAGTGGCCTTGGGTTTCCCTGGCAACAGGGGGCTGGGTATTGCTTTCTCAGTGGGCTTTGGATCCCAAGTAGCAGGGGGACTCCTTTTTAAACTTTTTTTTTTTTTTGAAGCAGGGTCTCACTCTTCCCAGGCTGACCTGAAACTCATTCTGTAGTCCAGGCTGGCCTTGAACTCATAGTGATCCTCTTACCTCTGCCATCCGAGTGATGGGATTAGAGGTGTGCACCAGTACCCTCAGCGAAACTTTTTAATTGATAATTTTTATACATGTATATCCCTGCCACTATTTCATCTTGTCCCCTCCTCCCGCATTGAACCCCTTCTTCCCAACTAGTCCCTCTTCTACTTTGATGCTTTTGTGCGTGTGCGAGTGCGTGTGTGTGAATGCGTGAGTGCATGTGTACGAGTGCGTGTGTGAGTGCATGTGTGTGTTGTGTTCCACTGGGTTAACTGAGGTTGCCTCATGCTATGAGGTGGTGGTTTTTTTTTGTTTTTTTTTTGTTTGTTTGTTTTATTGATGTTGTTGTTTTGTTTTTCAAGGTAGGGTCTCACTCTAGCTCAAACTGACCTGGAATTCACTATGTTGTCTCAGGGTGGCCTCAAACTCATGGTGTTCCTTCTACCTTGGCCTCCCAAGTGATGGGATTAAAGGCGTGAGCCACTATGCCCAGCCCATGTTATGAGTTTTTAAAAAAATATATTTATTTACTTGAGAGAGAGGGAGAGAAAGAAAGAGGTAGAGAGACAGAATGAGTGTGAGAGAGAAAATGGGTGCTCTAGGGCCTCCAGCCACTGCAAACAAACTCCAGATGCATGTGCCTCCTTGTGCATCTGGCTTAAGTGGGTCCTGGGCAATTGAACTGGGGTCCTTTGGTTTGGCAGACAAACGCCTTAACTGCTAAGCTATCTCTTCAGCCCCCATGCTATGAGTTTTGATGCACGGTTTCCCATCTCTGTGAGCCTTGTTTTCCATGTACACAATATGAAAGCAAGAGCTTTAAAAATTATTATTATTTATTTTTATTTATTTATTAGCAACAGACAGAGAGGGAAAGAGGCAGAGAGAGAAGAAAGAATGGGCACGCCAGGGCCTCCAGCCACTGCAAACGAACTCCAGATGCATGCGCCCCTTTGTGCATCTGGCTTACGTGGGTCCTGGAGAATCGAGGGTCCTTAGGTTTCACAGGCAAGCGTTTAACTGCCAAGCCATCTCTCCAGCCCAAGCAAGAGCGTTTTTATTTTTATTTTTTTATTATCAAGATACTTTATTTTCAAAATGGGTCACAACACTAAGCTTTGGGCCAATTTCTGCCATTGTACTTTTTTTGTTTGGTTTTTCAAGGTAGGGTCTCACTCTAGCTCAGGCTGACCTGGAATTCACTATGTAGTCTCAGGGTGGCCTCGAACTCATGGCGATCCTCCTACCTCTGCCTCCCGAGTGCTGGGATTAAAGGCGTGCCACCACACCTGGCTGTACTTTTTGTTTTTTTAAGATGATGCAAGGAAGAATGCAAGATCTAATCTGCAGCGAGGATCTGCACATCTTAGGATGTGACACAGCAAATACTGAGAAATCCTTTATTATTTTGCATTCCCCCATTCTGAGACCTAGCTAGGTTCATTTCATTTCTTTTTCTTTTCTTTTCTTTCGTCCTTTCTTTTTTCTTTTCTTTTTTTTGCTGTAGCGTGTTAGTATGTGTGGTGTGGTGTGTGTGGTATGTGTATGTATACTGTATGCATGTGTGTGTACAAATGCCTGCACCCTGTGCACTCGCATGCAGAGGCCAGAGAACACTGGGTGGCCTCCTTTACTGCTTGTGCATATGTGTCGTTGAGACAGTCTCTCTCTGAACCTGGGGCTGCTGTTTTCAGTCAGACTGGCTGACCAGCTAGCCCCAGTGATTCTCCAGTCTCTGCCTTCCCATCCCCCAGGACTGGGGTTACAGGCGTGCGTGGACACACACACACACATATTTTTTATTTTTTTTAAACTTTTTATTTCATCTTATTTTTTTTTTGGAGAGAGACACAGAGAGAGACAGAGAGAGAGAGAGAGAAAGAGAGAGAGAGAGAGAGAGAGGGGGAGGAATACAGAGATGGGCGCGTGAGCAGTGTCTCAGTTGCTGAGAACGAAATCCAGATGTGCGCGCCCCCTTGTGGCCAAGTGCGGCATTGCGCCCTTGCGTCATTTTGCATCTGGCTAAACGTGGAACCTGGAGATTGGAAACCGCAGGAGATTGGAACCAGTGTTCTTAGGGTTAGGAGGCAGGCGCCTTATCCCCTAAGCCATCTCTCCAGCCCACACACACATATTTTTTAAATGTGGGTGCTAGGGATTGAACTCAGGTGGCTTCAGGCCCTCTCTGGCCCTCATGCTTGGGTGGCCAGTGTTATTCCCCACTGAGGCCTTTCCCCAACCCCAAAATTCATTTCTTGATAAAATACTGTCCCTTTCCCTACAAAATCACCTACCCCACCGAGTTCATTCATTTCTTCAGTTAATCAGTCGTGCTCACTGAATATCTTAGGCATGGCAGGTCCTGTGCCAAGACCAAGAATGCAAAGACAACAAGATTTCTCTATTTAGTTGTTATTCTGTTGAGTAATGGATTACTTACTTTTCTCATCACTCTGACAAAAGTAAGGTAAGGGAAGAAGGATTTGTGTTGGCTCAGTGTTTGAGGGGATCCAGTCCATCATGGTGGGGAAGCCTGGTAGGAAGTGGCTCCAAGGTAGCGGAAACATGTGGCTGGGAATCCTCACCTCTCAGCTTGGGCAAAAGCTTTGAGGCCTGCCCCCAGTAAACCCACTTCCTATAGCTATCAGGCAACCTTCCGAAGGTTCCACAACCACCCAAAACAATACCAGCAGCTGAGAATCCAACACGTGAGCTTGTGGGGGCATTTTGCATCCAAACCATAACAAGTAAAAGCATTTATTAAGCACGCATGGAGTTCAGAGAACTGCCCTAGAGTCCTTGGAGATTCAACGTGAAGACTCATTTGCTTTGCAAGAGGTTGCAGTCAGGTTTGCATTGCTGGCAGAAAACACCCGGCCAAGAGCAGCCTGTGGGATAAAAGGTTTATTTTGGCTTACAGACTTGAGGGGAAGCTCCATGATGGCAGGGAAAAATGGTGGTATGGGCAGAGGGGGGACATCAACCTCCTGGCCAACATCAGATGGACCACAGGAACAGGAGAGTGTGCCCAACACTGGCAAGAGGAAGCTGGTTGTCACACCCATAAGCCCCCCCCCCCAACAATACACTGCCTCCAGGGGGCATTAATTCCCAAATTGCCATCAGCTAGGGACCTAGTGTTCAGCATATCAAAATTTCTGGGGGATGCCTGAATCAAATCAACACACAAGGGTTTAGAAGAGAAAACAGCATACACTTGTCAAATAGCTTACAGTGAGATTTCAGGGTCCTCCTCTCTCCATTGGTGACTCATTTGCACATTTGTGACATGCTGAGCATGTGTGTGGCAAGAGCACCCCAGGCAGCGTTTTGCTTAAGCTCATGAGGTCATCACTAGTATTAGCTCCACTGCACAGCTGAAGGAGTTTGTGTCAGGGCGGCTGAATAACCTGACTCACAGTATCCCACCCTACTCGGCAGCTCCAGCCACCATAACAAAGTACCATGAACTGAAATCTGCTGTCTGCAGGCTGCAAGTCCCAGATCCAGGGCTCAGAGGATGGCTCCTTCTGAGGATCTGTTCTGTGGCCGTCCCCCAGCCTCTGGAGGTTTGCCAGAGATCCTCGGTGTACTTGGTATCTTGTCTCTGCCTCCATCCTCACGTGGCCTCTGCCCGTGTGTTTGCCTGTCTCTTCGTCCAGACTTCCTCTTTTCGTCAGGACCCAGTCATCCCAATGGGCTCATCTGAACTTGCTTGTCTACGAACAGCATTTCCAAATGAGCACACGTTCATGTTAGGGTGTCATCACTTTGGGGGAGATACAAACCCATCACACTCACCTCGAAGGCTTTCCTTCCCTCTACTTCCTCTCTGAGCCAGCCCCATTTGGCCCAGAGTATCATGTTCTTAAAGGCATTCCCACACTCACACATATACACACCCACATACACATTATACACAGATGCCAAAAAGAAATTTTAAAAAGAAGCCCTGGGTTGCAGAGAAGGTACTTGTTTGGAAAGCCTGACAACCTGAGTTCGATTCCCCAGTACCCACATGAAGCCAGATGCACAAAGTGCACATGTGTCTGGAGTTCATTAGCAGTGGCAGGAGGGTCTAGTGTGCCATATATATATGCTTTTCGAGGTAGGCTCTCACTCTAGCACAGGCTGACCTGAGTAGTCCTGTGTAGTCTCAGGGTGGCCTCGAACTCTTGTCCTACCTCTTACCTCTGCCTCCCAAGTGCTGGGATTAAAGGTGTGTACCACAATGCCTGGCTTAATAAATAATTTTTAAAACATTTTATTTATATATTTACTTATTTGACAGACACAGAGAGAGGGAGATAGAGAGAAAATGGATGCATCAGGGCCTCCAGCCACTGAAAACGAATTCCAGATGCATGCCCCACCTTGTGCATTTGGCTTACATGGGTACTGGAGAATCAAACCTGGGTTTTTAGGCTTCACAGGCAAGCACCTTAACCTCTAAGCCATCTCTCCAGCCCTTATTTTTTTTTTTTAATTTATTTGAGAGAAAGAGAAGGAGAGAGAGGGCCTCCAGCTGCTGCAAACGAACTCCAGATGCATGTGCCTCCTTGTGCATCTGGCTTATGTGGGTCCGGAGGATTCGAACCTAGGTCCTTTGGCTTTGCAGGCAAGTGACTTAACCATTAAGCCATTTCCCCAGCCCCCCCTTAATACTTTAAAAATATTTTATTTATTTAATTATTTACTTACTTGAGAGAGAGAAGAGAAGCAGATAGAGAAAGAGCAACTTTTTTTTAAAGAAGCCATTGGGCTGGAGAGATGGCTTAGCAGTTAAGGCACTTGCCTATGCAGCCTAAGGACCCAGGTTCGATTCTCCAGTACCCATGTAGGCCAGATGCACAAGGTGGGCCATGCATCTGGAGTTCATTTGCAGTGGCTAGATGCCCTGGTGCACTCATTCTCTCTTTTTCTATCTAACTTTTTCTCTCAAATAAAATAAGTGAATAATAAAAAATAAAAATAATTTAAAAAGAAGTCAAGTGGGCTGGGGAGATTGCTCAATGGTTTAGAGCACCTGCTGTGCAAGCACGAGGGCCCTGAGTTTGATTCTCTTGCACCGGTGTAAACAGCTGGGAGTGGCCATGCATATCAGTCATTTCAGTCCTGGTTGGGACAGAGACAGGAGAATGGAGAATCGCTGGGGCCTCCTGACTGAAAAAATAGCAGAAAACAGAAGCTCTGGATTGAATAAGAGACTCAAGGAAGCAGCCGGATGGGTGAAGAGAGGAGGACGCTCGATCTTCTCTTCTGGCCTTTACACAATGTGCGTGGGGTGTAAACATCTAAATATACACACATATATACTACACACATAACATCATACACACACACACACACACACAGAGAGAGAGAGAGAGAGAGAGAGAGGGAAAGGGAGGGGGAGAGAGAGAAGGCCCATCCATGAGTGCAACTGCAGTAAAGATAACACAGCAGTGAACAGTTGCTGATCACTCAGGGTCTGCCCGGAATTGCCCTGAGTATTTGAGCTGCAGCAGCTATTTATTCCTCATCCATAGCAACTCTGAGAAACAGGCTATGCTCCCATCTCATGCCACAGTGGGAAAACCTGATGCTCACGGACATTAGATTCTTGTCCAAAACCACTGTCTCCAGGCCTGCCCTATTCCATAGCTACTCCATGACAGCGAGAAAGCACTGGCAAATACTGCCTTTATCATGCTGCTTCCTTTCCTACAGGGCTCCCTTGCTCCTTCCTCCTGTCCTGTTCCAGTTAATTGTAGATTCTATCTGAGTCTTATTTTACTCATACCCTGGGGCTGTGGGGGAAGCGTGTGAGTGGACTGGACAGTCACACAGGCAGAGGAACCTTGGAACAGAGCTGGACAAGACTGAGGGAGGGGACTCTTATCCCCAAGGTCTGCCCTGTGCAGTCGTCCCTGAACTCTAGGACCTTCACATACTCAGCTTCCTTGGGCTGGGACAGAAGTGACCTCCAGCTTTATTCTGGAGGCTGCTCTTGACGTAGCTGTAGGAAATACCATTGTTTCCACTGGTGCAGCGAGTGGGTTGGGGCAGCCTTCCCTAGGGTCTGGGTCCTTGGGTGGAGACTGAGCAGAGACCTGGGCACAAGGGAAGCAGGGCAGGGCAGGTGGGATCTAGGCCAGGACCCTCCGGCTGTCTCTTGGGCTCTCCCATAGGAAGCCACTAAGCACTCCTCTGCTCCTGCCAAATAGCTATTGCTTAAAGTAATGCATTTTTTCTGATTATATAAGTAAGCCATGATTTTTTTGTTTTATTTTTATTTACTTATTTGAGAGCGACAGATAGAGATAGAAAGAGGCAGAGAGAGAGAGAGAGAGAGACAGAGAGAGAGAGAGAGAGAGGATGGGTGCACCAGGGGATCCAGCCATTGCAAACGAACTCCAGATGCATGTGCCACCTTGTGCATCTGGCTAACATGGGTATTGGGGAATCAAGCCTTGAACCAGGGTCCTTAGGCTTCATAAGCAAGCACTTAACCACTAAGCCATCTCTCTAGCCCTTATTTTTTTTTTTTTAGGCAAGCCCAACACACTAGCCTTTTTTCTTTTTATGAGAGAGAGAATTGGTGTGCCAGGGCCTTTTGCCATTGAAATTGAACTCCAGATGCATGCGACGCCTTGAGCACATATGCGACCTTGCAGCACTTTGTGCATCTGGCTTATGTGAGACCTAGGGAGTTGAACATGTGTTCTTAGGCTTTGCAGGCAAGTGCCTTAACTGCTAAGCCATCTCTCTAGCCCAGTCATGATTTTTTTTTTCTTTTTTTGGTTTTTCGAGGTAGGGTTTCACTCTGGTCTAGGCTGACCTGGAATTAAATGTAGTCTCAGGGTGGCCTTGAACTCACGGCGATCCTCCTACCTCTGCCTCCCAAGTGTTGGGATTATAGGCGTGCGCCACCACGCCCGGCCAGTCATGATTATTTTAAAAACTGATTTATTTGGCGTGACTGTGGGTGTCCTTGTTTGTGTGTGTGAGTGCAAATATGAGTGTGGAGGTCAGAGGACAACTTCCTGGTCAGTCAGTCCTCACCTTTCACATCATTTGAGGCATGGCCTCTCGTTGTTCCCTGCCCCATTTGTTCTTGTCTAGTTGTTGGCTGATTCCAAGAAATTCTCCTGCCTCTACCTCTCTTCTTGCTGTAGGCACATTGGGGTCACAGAAGCTCTCCAAAACTTCCAGCTTTTACAACACGGGTCTGGGCCTGAACTCAGGTACTCACAGTTGTGCTATAAGAGCTCCACCAGACACTGAGCCCATTAGCGATCTCACAGTGGCCTCGAACTCATGGCGATCCTCCTACCTCTGCCTCCCGAGTGCTGGGATTAAAGGCGTGCGCCACCACGCCCGGCAGTTTTTTCAAACTAGACTGTTATAGACAGGCGATCCTGGTGTTTCCCAGCTTCCATTCTTTTCTTTTTTTTTCATATCTTTTTTTTTTATTGACAACTTCTTTAATTGTGGACAATACCCCATTTTATTTCCCTCCCTCCCCCCACTTTCCCCTTTGAAACTTCACTCTCCATCATGTCCCCTCCCCCTCTCAATCAGTCTCTCTTTTCAGTTTGATGTCATGATCTTTTCCTCCTATTATGATGGTCTTGCATAGGTAGTGTCAGGCACTGTGAGGTCATGGATATCCAGGCCATTTTGTGTCTGGAGGAGCACGTTGTAAGGAGTCCTACTCTTCCTTTGGCTCTTACATTCTTTCCACCCCCTCTTCCGCAATGGACCCTGAGCCTTGGAAGGTAGGTTTGAGATGTTTCAGTGCTGAGCACTCCTCTGTCACTTCTTCTCAGCACCATGGTGCCTTCTGAGTCCTCCCAAGGTCACTGCCATCTGAAAAGAGAAGCTTCTCTAACCAGAAGTGAGAGTAGCAGCTTTCATTCTTGCAACCAATGTTGGACTGAAAACCCTTGTACTTCATTTATCTTCTTGCCCAAATAATTTTTTTAATTTGAGAGACACAGAGAGAGAGAGGGAATGGGAGTGCCAGGGCCTCTTAGCCGCTGTGAAAGAACTCCAGATGTGTGTACTCCCTTGTGTGTGTGTGCGACATTGCGTGCTTGTGTCACTTTTGCGTCTGGCTAAACGTGGAATCTGGGGATTCGAACGGGCTTTCTTAGGCTTTGAAGACAGGTGCCTTAACCTCTAATCCATCTCTCCAGACCATAATTATTTTTATGTTGGTTTTATCTCAGTCTGTTCCTGCCTGGAAACTACTCTGTGGCCCAAGCTGGCCTCAAACTCACAGCAGTTCTGTTACTTCAGCCTCCCCAGTGCTGGGACTAAAGGTGTGAACCCCCATGCCTAGCTTTAAGATTAATTCTTAAAAGTAGCATTGTTGGCTCAAAGGGTACATGTATTTGAAAATTAACAATTTTTTCCATTTTTTTTTTCTTTTGGTTTTTTGAGGTAGGGTCTCACTCTGGTCCAGGCTGACCTGGAATTAGCTATGTAGTCTCAGGGTAGCCTCGAACACACGGCGATCCTCCTACCTCTGCCTCCCGAGTGCTGGGATTAAAGGCATGCGCCACCACGCCCGGCTTCCATTTTTATTAGTGAAAATTGACAAGTTTTTAAATGCGTATTTATTTATTTATTTATTTATTTATTTATTTATTTATTTATTTAACAGAGAAAAATAGGGAGGGGGAGAGAGAAAGAAAATAGGTACGCCAGGGCCTCCAGCCACTGCAAACGAATTCCAGACGCATGCACCCGCTTGTGCATCTGGCTAACGTGGGTCCTAGGGTATCAAACCTGGGTCCTGTGGCTTTGCAGGCAAACGCCTTAACCACTAAGCCATCCTTCCAGCCCTTAAATGCATTTTTTTATTGTTTATTTGTGTGGGTCCGTGTGTGTACGTGCCTCACTTCCCATCTTGTCATTAGTGTCAGCACGCTGAGATTACAGAAGCCTCCATGGCTTCTGGCTTTTTTATGTGGGTCCTGGTGATCGAACGTGGGTACTTCAGCTTGAGTGGTGAGCGCTTTATCCACTAAGCTATCTCCCCAGCCCTGAAAAGTAACAATCTTGATGTACGTTTCAGATCAACTTTCCCAAATGTCAGACATAGTAACATTCCCACCAAAGAGAAGTTGTCTGACTATATTTCATAGTTTGGGCCATCTGCATGCCTTCTTCTGGGGCTGGTGTTTGTGTTTCTCTGTTGGGTTGTCTTCATGGAATCCCAAGGCATTGTCTCCTTTGCTTGACCTTGAACTATCCTGAAGTTTACAGGTTCAGCTTTCATTCGTCTGCTTGTAGCAAGAGGACCAGTGAGCAGGACTCCAAGGTCAGTTTGAATCATCTCTTCATGAATCATTTACTCTTTCATCCAGTTGGCAATGTTCCCATAATAACCCACTGCTGGGCTTTTCTCATCAGTCGTTTTTCAAGTAGTCATTGAGCATGCTCTTCATGATGCGCCAGGGCCCAAGGACGCTAGGAGGGACATCCTGTGGTGAGGGTTCTCCCCTCCCCCAAAGGCTAAAGGTGCTAAAGGTGGTGGAATTTGGAACCAGCAGGTGGTAAGATTGCAAGCAGAGGCTGTGAGCAAGGAAGATGTCCCAGGAGCAGGACAGAGAGTGAGGGAAGGGGGGACCTCAGGTGACAGGAGCAGGGCAGAGAGTAAGGGAAGGGGAGGACATCAGGTGACAGGAGCAGGGCAGAGAGTGAGGGAAGGGGAGGACCTCAGGTGACAGTAGCAGGGCAGAGAGTGAGGTAAGGGGAGGACGTCAGGTGACAGGAACAGGGCAGAGAGTGAGGGAAGGGAAGGACCTCAGGTGACAGTAGCAGGGCAGAGAGTGAGGGAAGGGGAGGACCTCAGGTGACAGGAGCAGGGCAGAGAGTGAGGGAAGGGGGACCTCAGGTGACAGGAGCAGGGCAGAGAGTGAGGGAAGGGAAGGACCTCAGGTGACAGGAGCAGGGCAGAGAGTGAGGGAAGGGAAGGACCTCAGGTGAGAGGAGCAGGGCAGAGAGTGAGGGAAGGGGAATAGGTCAGGTGAGAGGAGCAGGGCAGAGAGTGAGGGAAGGGGAGGACATCAGGTGACAGGGGCAGGGCAGAGAGTGAGGGAAGGGGAGGACGTCAGGTGAGAGGAGCAGGGCAGAGAGTGAGGGAAGGGGAGGACATCAGGTGACAGGAGCAGGGCAGAGAGTGAGGGAAGGGGAGGACCTCAGGTGAGAGGAGCAGAGAGTGAGGGAAGGGGAGGACATCAGGTGACAGGAGCAGGACTGAGAGTGAGGGAAGGGGAGGACCTCAGGTGACAGGAGCAGGACAGAGAGTGAGGGAAGGGGAGGACCTCAGGTGACAGGAGCAGGACAGAGAGTGAGGGAAGGGAAGGACCTCAGGTGAGAGGAGCAGGGCAGAGAGTGAGGGAAGGGGAGGACATCAGGTGAGAGGAGCAGGGCAGAGAGTGAGGGAAGGGGAGGACATCAGGTGACAGGAGCACGGCAGAGAGTGAGGGAAGGGGAGGACCTCAGGTGAGAGGAGCAGAGAGTGAGGGAAGGGGAGGACATCAGGTGACAGGAGCAGGACTGAGAGTGAGGGAAGGGGAGGACCTCAGGTGACAGGAGAGGACAGAGAGTGAGGGAAGGGGAGGACCTCAGGTGCCAGAGCAGGGCAGTGAGTGAGGGAAGGGGAGGACGTCAAGTGACAGGAGCAGGGCAGAGAGTGAGGGAAGGGGAGGACATCAGGTGACAGGAGCAGGGCAGAGAGTGAGGGAAGGGGAGGACCTCAGGTGACAGGAGCAGGGCAGAGAGTGAGGGAAGGGGAGGACCTCAGCTGACAGGAGCAGGGCAGAGAGTGAGGGAAGGGGAGGACGTCAGGTGAGAGGAGCAGGGCAGAGAATGAGGGAAGGGGAGGTCCTCAGGAGACAGGAGCAGGGCAGAGAGTGAGGGAAGGAGAGGACCTCAGGTGACAGGAGCAGGACAGTGAGTGAGGGAAGGGGAGGACCTCAGGTGACAGGAGCAGGACAGTGAGTGAGGGAAGGGGAGGACCTCAGGTGACAGGAGCAGGGCAAAGAGTGAGAGAAGGGGAGGAACTCAGGTGACAGGAGCAGGGCAGAGAGTGAGGGAAGGGGAGGACGTCAGGTGAGAGGAGCAGGGCAGAGAGTGAGGGAAGGGGAGGACCTCAGGTGACAGGAGCAGGGCAAAGAGTGAGAGAAGGGGAGGAACTCAGGTGACAGGAGCAGGGCAGAGAGTGAGGGAAGGGGAGGACCTCAGGTGAGAGGAGCAGGACAGAGAGTGAGAGAAGGGGAGGATCTCAGGTGACAGGAGCAGAACAGTGAGTGAGGGAAGGGGAGGACCTCAGGTGACAGGAGCAGGGCAGAGAGTGAGGGAAGGGGAGGACCTCAGGTGAGAGGAGCAGGGCAGAGAGTGAGGGAAGGGGAGGACCTCAGGTGACAGGAGCAGGACAGAGAGTGAGGGAAGGGGAGGACCTCAGGTGACAGGAGCAGGAGAGAGTGAGTGAGGGGAGGACCTCAGGGGGAGGATCTCAGGTGACAGGGAGCAGAACAGTGAGTGAGGGAAGGGGAGGACCTCAGGTGACAGGAGCAGGGCAGAGAGTGAGGAAGGGGAGGAAGGGGAGGACAGTCAGGAGGGAGAGGGCAGGACAGGAGCAGGAGTGAGGAAGGGGAGGAACTTCAGGTGACAGGAGCAGGGCAGGACAGAGGGGAGGTGAGGTGACAGGAGCAGGCCCTCAGGTGAGGGGGGACCTCAGGTGACAGGAGCAGGGCAGAGAGTGAGGGAAGGGGAGGACCTCAGGTGGAAGGAGCAGGGCAGTGAGTGAGGGAAGGGGAGGACGTCAGGTGAGAGGAGCAGGACAGAGAGTGAGGGAAGGGGAGGACGTCAGGTGAGAGGAGCAGGACAGAGAGTGAGGGAAGGGGAGGACTTCAGGTGGCAGGAGCAGGGCAGTGAGTGAGGGAAGGGGAGGACCTCAGGTGACAGGAGCAGGACAGAGAGTGAGGGAAGGGGAGGACCTCAGGTGACAGGAGCAGGGCAGTGAGTGAGGGAAGTGGAGGACCTCAGGTGACAGGAGCAGGACAGAGAGTGAGGGAAGGGGAGGACCTCAGGTGACAGGAGCAGGACAGAGAGTGAGGGAAGGGAGGACCTCAGGTGACAGGAGCAGGACAGTGAGTGAGGGAAGGGGAGGACCTCAGGTGACAGGAACAGGACAGAGAGTGAGGGAAGGGGAGGACCTCAGGTGACAGGAGCAGGACAGAGAGTGAGGGAAGGACGTCAGGTGACAGGAGCAGGACAGAAAGTGAGGGAAGGGGAGGACCTCAGGTGACAGGAGCAGGGCAGAGAGTGAGGGAAGGGGAGGACCTCAGGTGACAGGAGCAGGACAGAGAGTGAGGGAAGGGGAGGACCTCAGGTGACAGGAGCAGGACAGAGAGTGAGGGAAGGGAAGGACCTCAGGTGACAGGAGCAGGGCAGAGAGTGAGGGAAGGGAAGGACCTCAGGTGACAGGAGCAGGACAGAGAGTGAGGGAAGGGAAGGACCTCAGGTGACAGGAGCAGGGCAGTGAGTGAGGGAAGGGGAGGACCTCAGGTGACAGGAGCAGGGCAGAGAGTGAGGGAAGGGGAGGACCTCAGGTGACAGGAGCAGGACAGAGAGGGAGGGGGAAGGTGACAGGACAGGTCAGGTGACAGGAGCAGGACAGTGACAGTGGGGAGTGAGGGAAGGGAGGACCTCAGGTGACAGGAGCAGGACAGAGAGTGAGGGAAGGGGAGGACCTCAGGTGACAGGAGCAGGACAGAGAGTGAGGGAAGGGAAGGACCTCAGGTGACAGGAGCAGGGCAGAGAGTGAGGGAAGGGGAGGACCTCAGGTGACAGGAGCAGGGCAGAGAGTGAGGGAAGGGGAGGACATCAGGTGAGAGGAGCAGGGCAGAGAGTGAGGGAAGGGGAGGACATCAGGTGACAGGAGCAGGACAGAGAGTGAGGGAAGGGGAGGACCTCAGGTGACAGGAGCAGGACAGAGAGTGAGGGAAGGGGAGGCCCTCAGGGGAGGACCTCAGGTGACAGGAGCAGGACAGAGAGTGAGGGAAGGGAAGGACCTCAGGTGACAGGAGCAGGACAGAGAGTGAGGGAAGGGAAGGACCTCAGGTGACAGGAGCAGGGCAGTGAGTGAGGGAAGGGGAGGACTTCAGGTGACAGGAGCAGGCCAGAGAGTGAGGGAAGGGGAGGACCTCAGGTGACAGGAGCAGGACAGAGAGTGAGGGAAGGGGAGGACCTCAGGTGACAGGAGCAGGACAGAGAGTGAGGGAAGGGGAGGACCTCAGGTGACAGGAGCAGGACAGAGCAGGACAGTGAGGACCTCAGGTGACAGGAGGACCTCAGGTGACAGGGAGGTGCAGGACAGAGAGTGAGGGAAGGGGAGGACCTCAGGTGACAGGAGCAGGCCAGAGAGTGAGGGAAGGGAAGGACAGGTCAGGTGACAGGAGCAGGACAGAGAGTGAGGGAAGGGGAGGACCTCAGGTGACAGGAGCAGGGCAGTGAGTGAGGGAAGGGGAGGACCTCAGGTGACAGGAGCAGGACAGAGAGTGAGAGAAGGGGAGGACCTCAGGTGACAGGAGCAGGACAGAGAGTGAGGGAAGGGAAGGACCCAGGTCAGGTGACAGGGGAGGACCTCAGGTAACAGAGCAGGGCAGAGAGTGAGGGAAGGGGAGGACCTCAGGTGACAGGAGCAGGACAGAGAGTGAGGGAAGGGAAGGACCTCAGGAGACAGGAGGGCAGGGCAGGAGAGTGAGGAGCAGGAGAGGTGAGGGAAGGGGAGGACCTCAGGTGACAGGAGCAGGGCAGTGAGTGAGGAAGGGGAGGACCTCAGGTGACAGGAGCAGGACAGAGAGTGAGAGAAGGGGAGGACCTCAGGTGACAGGAGCAGGACAGAGAGTGAGGGAAGTGGAGGATGTCAGGTGACAGGAGCAGGACAGAGAGTGAGGGAAGGGGAGGACCTCAGGTGACAGGAGCAGTACAG
Source organism: Orientallactaga sibirica (assembly GCA_036365145.1). NCBI lineage: Eukaryota > Metazoa > Chordata > Mammalia > Rodentia > Dipodidae > Orientallactaga > Orientallactaga sibirica. The sequence goes on from JAEOAD010000746.1 coordinate 940,096, forward strand.
AGAGTGAGAGAAGGGGAGGACCTCAGGTGACAGGAGCAGGACAGTGAGTGAGGGAAGGGAAGGACCTCAGGTAACCGGAGCAGGGCAGAGAGTGAGGGAAGGGGAGGACGTCAGGTGACAGGAGCAGGACAGAGAGTGAGGGAAGGGGAGGACGTCAGGTGACAGGAGCAGGGCAGAGAGTGAGAGAAGGGGAGGACCTCAGGTGACAGGAGCAGAGCAGAGAGTGAGGGAAGGGGAGGACGTCAGGTGACAGGAGCAGGACTGAGAGTGAGGGAAGGGGAGGACCTCAGGTGACAGGACCAAATGCTCTTCCCAGAGAGGTTTAGTGGCAGCTAACCTGGAGTGGACAGTGGTGAGAACTGTTGTGTTAACTCAGGTGACTCACCAGGAGTGGACAGTGCTGTGAGCTGTTGTGGTAACTCAGGTGACTCACCAGGAGTGGACATTGGTGTGAGCTGTTGTGTTACCTTGGTGACTCACCAGGAGTGGAGGTCAGCCAAGGCCGCTCTATGGAAGGGTAAGCCGACAGTGAGAAGGATGGATTGCAAGAGAACAGACAGAGGACAGGAACCCCAGTGAAGGCTGTTGCCGTGGCAAAGGAGGAGAGTCCCAGGCTAGGTCTCAGGAGGCCTGGGAGCCACTGTCCATTTGCGCCTAGGAGTTGGTTTCAGAAAGCTCAGAAAAGTCACCTTTCCTGCAGTATGGAGCCCTGTGTCACCCCTCTGCTCTCCAGTTCCTTGTGGGAGCCGGTATTAAGGTGGGTGTGACAGTGACAAGGTCCTCGGCACTGAAGAAGGCGACTTACTTGAATAAAGGCATGACAGCCTGGAAGACTGTAAGCATGGATGGAGAGAGGGGGCAAATAAATAAATAAAAATATTTTTTAAAAAGACTGAGTTGAGTCAGCCTGAACTAGAGTGAGACCCTGCCTCGAAAAATCCAAAAAAAAAAAAAAAAAAAAAAAAGACTGAGGAGGGCTGTTGAGATGCTTGCCTTGTTCAACTTTTTGCTGTGTCTGTGTGTGTCTGTGTGTGTGTGTGTAACTATGTGGGTATGCATGTTCATATATGTGGGGGCACATGTGCATGTGTAGGTACATGGATATAGAGACCAGAGTTGTTGGGTATCTTCCTTAATCAGTCTCCACCTTATTTTTTCAAAAATTAATTAATTAATTTATTTATTTATTTATTTATTTATTTATGTTTATTTATTTGAGAGAGACAGGGCTGGAGAGATGGCTGAGCAGTTAAGGCACTTGCTGGGAAAGCCAAGGGACCCAGGTTTGATTCCCCAGTAAGCATGTAAAACCACACGCACAAGATGGCACATGCATCTGGAATTCCTTTGCAACAGCTAGAGGCCCTGGCACATTCTCTCTCTCTCTCTGCCACTATCTGTCTTAAATGACAGAGAAAGGAAGGAAGGAAGGAAGGAAAAAAGGGAAAAAAAGGCAGACAGAAAGAATGGGCATATCAGGGCCAGTGGCCACTGCAAATAACCTCCATATGCATGCTCCACCTTCACATGGGATACTGGGGAATTGAACCTGGGTCCTTTGACTCTGCTGGTAAGCACCTTAATTGCTAAGCTAACTCCTTAGCCCTCCTCCATTTTATTTTTTGAGATGAGGTTTCTCACTGAAGCTGGAATTCACTGATTTAGCTATACTAGCTGGCCAGCAAGTCCCAGGAATCCTCCTGTCTCTATCTCCCTACTGCTGGGCTTACAGATGTATGTTGTTACACCCAGCTTTTAGGTGGGCGTTGGGCATCTAAACTCAGGCCCTCGTGGTTTCCCCCACCCCCTCGAGGTAGGGTCTTACTCTAGCCCAGATGAAACTCACATTGTAGCTTTAGGCTGGTCTCAAACTCAAAGCAATCTTCCTACTTCTGCCTGGAATTAAAGGCGTGCACCACCACATCTGGCTCAGGTCCTCTTGTGTGGGCAACAAGCATTTTACCCACTGATATATCTACCCAGCCCCAACTTTATTTTTTTTTTTGACACCTGCCAAGTAGCCCCACTCACCAGCTCCACATTTCCTAATAGGCAAATATTTGCACATTTTCAGCAAAAGCAGTGTTGTTAAGGACTTCTTGGTACTTTGAGCATATGCAAGAGTACTTTGTACAGGAAATTTCTTGGTAATGGAAAGGAATCTGCAGTTCAGATTTGGAGGACTTTTGCCAAATAGCTCTCCCCAGAGGACTGTCTCTATTATTCCAATGACTAAACTAAGACTCAGGGAGGTTGTGTCATTTGTCCCTGGTCACCTCAGTGACATGAATGTATCAGAATTTGAGCTTAGGTTAAGTCTATCCTTAGCCTCTATTCTCTCCACACTTCAAGCTGTAAGTTCCTGAAAGCCTTTCCACTGTTTATTATTTTTATTTATTAATTACTTTTGTTTTTTCAAGGTAGCGTCTCGTTCTAGTCTAGGCTGGCCTGGAATTCACTATGTAGCCTCAGGTTAGCCTTGAACTCACAGCGGTCCTCCTACCTCTGCCTCCTGAGGGCTGGGATTAAAGGTGTGAGCCACCACACCAGGCCATTATTATTTTTTTTTACTGTCCTGCCCATAGCAACTGGCAAGAGAAACCTCACAATGAGAGGTCCTTCCGGACTTATTTGGGAGAAGTGGGTTCTAGATTCTATTTCAGTATTAGCTTTGAGAGGGGACGGGTCAAGTCCCAGAAACTGAAGTTGGCGGTGACGGCTAAAATGTGGTGAAGAATCAGGCTGAGAAGCTGGGGAGAGGCTTAGTGGATAAAGCACTTGCCGAGCAAGCTGGAGCACCTGGGTTCAGCTCCCCAGCCCCCGTGGAAAAGCCGGGTCTGGTGGCCCAGGACTGGGGTAGCAGAGACGGGGGTCCTGGTTCGCTCTCTCGCTAGGTCCCGATCAGTGACTCCAGGTTCCGGGAGAGACCCTGACTCAAAGAATAAGAGAGAGTGATTGAGAGCACCTCCAGTGTCCACCTTTGACCTTTACACACGCGAACACACATTCAAACATACCTGCGCTCACATGTGCACACACACACATGAACACACATACACACGTGTACACACATTCAGAAAGAAGAAGAAAGAAAAAGGCCCAGTATTGTGTGAGGAAGGCACACCCTGGGGGCTTCCTGGGCAAAGAACTGATCCTTAATCCAGAAAAACCCTTGTTAAAGAGTTATTAACTTGAGGGCTAGAGAGGCTCAGTGGGTAAGGTGCTTGCCTGCAAAGCCTGATGACCCAGGTTGGATCCCCTAGTACACGTATAAGCCAGATGCCCACGGAGGAGCATGTATCTGGAGTTTGTTTGTAGCGCAGGAAGCCCCCGTGTGCCCATTTTCATTGTCTCTCTTCTATCTCTCTCTGCTTGCAAATAAATAAATAATTTTTTTAAACCAAGAATTTAGAGATGGAGAGCTGGCTCAGTGCTTAAGGCACTTTCCTGCCAAGCCTGATGACTGGGGTTTGAATCCCTAGTATCCAGGTAAAGCCAGATGCACAAAGTGTCACATGCATCTAGAGTTTGCAGTGTATAGACGCCATTGTGCACCCGTACTCTCTCCTTCTTTCTCTCTTCTTGCAAATAAAAAAATAATTTAAAAAAAGTTATTGGGACTGTAGAGATGGCTTAGCAGTTAAGGGCTTGCTTGCGAAGCCTAAGTGCCAGGTTCGAGTCCTCAGTACCCACATAAGTCATATGTACAAGGTGGTGCATACATTTGGAGTTCATTCTCAGTGGCTGGAAGCCCTAGAGTGCCCATTCTATCTGTCTGTCTGTCTGTCTGTCTGTCTGTCTCTCTTTCTCTCTCTCCCTGATAAACAAATAAAAATAAAATATTTAAAAAGAGTTATTGCCTTGAAATTCTTTCCAGCAGTTGAATTACTGCCCCAAAGGGGAGGTAGTGAGGAAATACGAGCTCTGGGATCGAAAGCTCTACCCCTGGATCCCACTGGATCCATTGCAAGCTTGTGTCCCTTTCTGCGTCTGCTCCTTTCCCCCTGCCCCTCTCCCTGCCCCCTTCCTGCCTCCACACACTATCCTCATTAAGGCTGGAAGTGGTAACCCAGGGAGTCGGGGGCCTCCCATGGCCACATCCAGCCTGTGCAGACAGCTAGCCTGCAGCCAGCCCCAGCGGACATCTTTTCCTTGGACCCCGAGGCAAGTGATTCAACCTCTCATCATTTGTGAGATGCGGGTGTTGATACACTCTGTCATGTGGCGCTGGGGGATGCCGTGAACTCGTCACTGTTTCCCCATTTTCATACTCCCCGGGCTGCTCAGGGGACAACTGTCGACATTTGGCACAGAGGCAAGTCAGGATAAAAATCACGAGAACATTTATAGGGCGGGGTGATGGCTCAGAGTGGAAAGGAAAGTGCTGACCTCAAGTATGAGGACCTGAACGCACCCCCAGAACCCGTGGGAAGTCAAGTGCAGCACTCCCTCACCATCCCAGTGTGCCCGAGGTGAGGTGGGGGGTGGAGACTTGAGAATTCCTGGAAGCTCACAGACCAGATAGCCAGAGAGTCTGCCTCAAAAACAAGGTGGAAGGTAAGGACCAACACTGCAGGTTATCCTCTGACCTCCACATATATGTGGTGGTACACATGCCTACAATCGCACACGTGCCCACACGTGTGCATACACACACACTATAGGGATAGTTTAAACAGTGCCATGAGTTAGGCAAGTGTTCAAAGTGTTGATGGACGTTGTTTTAAGTATTTACCGCTTTGTAATGAATTCCTTCAAAAAGGAAGTCACAGGGGCTGGAGAGATGGCTCAGCAGTTAAGGTGCTTGCCTGCAAAGCCTAAGAACCCAGGTTCAATTTCCCGGAACCCATGTGAGCCGGGTGCACATGGTGGTGCATGCATCTGGAGTTCATTTGCAATGGCTAGAGGACATGGCATGTCCATTCTCTCCCTCGCGCTCTCTCTCTCTCAAATAAATAAATAAAATATGTTTTAAAAAGCAATAGGCACAAATACCCAGCATTGCTTTATTTTGTTGCCTCACAAAGCTTTTGTGGATCAGTTTACCTGGACGGCTCTGCGAGGATCTCTTATGACGTCCTCGTCAAGATGTCGGCTGGGTCCGTATCATCAGAAAGCTCCACCAGGACTCCATTCAGACTTCCCGATTCTGCATGCCTAGAAGGAACGAGACACTGGAGGGGCCTCATTGCTTCCAAAATGCCATGGCAAGCCCTTGCAGTGGGGCCCCAGGCAGCCAGCATTGTGCAAACAGAAGAAACAGGCGCTGGAATCCTCTCTGTTCCGGAGAATTTACACGCAGGACAAAGGGACCCATTATCCCACACTACAGAGGCTGCTGCCCGGGCCTGTGGCCCAGGTGTCACATGCTGCCCCATCTCTCAGTCTGCTTTCTCCCTTTGTCCTAGGAAACATAGCACTTGGCCTCTGCTCTCAGCTCTGACACCAACCCAGGCCCCCTCTGGGCCTTGGTCCCTGGCCACCGCTGTTCTGCAGTGAACTTGGATCTTGGGCGACTTGGGCAGATCAGGGTTAGCCTCGGGGAGGTGGACTGTTCAGCTTTGGAGTGTTGCCGCTTCTAGGGCCCCACTCTTGCATGGATCTAAACCGCAGCTCGATTGGTGGGGCCCTATAGGCCTGCATAGCTTTCACCGGACCTTGGCAGAGTGTTCTATGACCTGAGGGCTTAGCTGGACCTGATAGGCTGTGCTTGCCAGGTCCTCAGTCCTTCCATCTGCTCCACACTCCTGTTCCGCAGCATCAATGGAGCCAGCCTTGGCACTTCCTGTTGTTTGTTCCTCCATGTTCTCCTCTTCACTTAGCATTCTCTTCCCACCTTCTTCATTGTCCATGTTTTCTTCACCCTGCCACCCTGTCTCAGTTACTCCTCTTATTGCTGTGACAAAAATAGCTGACAAGGGGCTGGAGAGATGGTTTAGCGATTAAGTCACCTGCCTGCGAAGCCTAAGAACACCCTTCGAATCTCCAGGTCCCACATTTAGCCAGACATAAAAGTGACTCAAGCACGCAATGCTGCACTTGACCACAAGGGGGCGCACGCATCTGGAGTTTGTTCACAGTGACTGAGAAGCCGCTGGCGCACCCATTCTCTCCAATTTAAAAAAAAAAAAAAGAGCTGACAAAAGCAACCTAAGGGAGGAAGGGTTTATTGTGACTCAGTTTGAAGGTAGAATCCATCATGGCTGGGAAAGCGTGGTGGTAAGAATGGCTCTGGCTGTGGCAGCAGGGTCCTGAGGCATCTGGTGTCAGGAAGCTGAGAGATGAATGCTGGTGCTTCATTTGTTTTCTCCTTGTTATCTAGTCTGGCACCCCAGTCCACGGAATGGTGCCACCCACATTCAGGGATGGTCTTCCCGCCTCAGTTTAGACCTCTTTGGAAACCCCATTCACAGACACCATCAAAGTGTCTCCTAGGGAATTCTAAATCCGGTCAGGAAGACAAATGAAACATTCGCTGTCCAGGCTTGGACATCACGTTGCTGGCTCCTTTAGTACCTGAGGGGGACTCTTCCTTCATGTGTTCTGTGTCATAGGTGGTACGGTTGCTGAGTAACAGAGGGGCTTCTTTAGCTAGAATGTCTAGACCATGGTCTCATTCCTTCCCTTTACCAGCCATGGGACCTTGGCCAAGTTGTCAAATCTCCTTGGGTTTCAGCTTGCTTGCCTCTAAAATGGAAACAAGGGTTGGAGAGATGGTTCCGCAGTTAAGGCACTTGCCTGCAAAGCCTAATGATCCAGGTTCGATTCCCCAGTACCTATGTAATGCCAGATGCACAAAGTGGTGCATACATCTGGAGCTCATTTACAGAGGCTAGAAGCCCAGGCGTTTCCATTCTCTCTCCCTCTCTCTCTCTCCGCTTGCAAATAAATGAATAAAATTTAAAAATATATTTGAAATGGAACAATTGGGATGTGATGAGGATCCCATGAGATCACAACTAAGGTCGGTAAAGTCCTTGCCATGTAATGAACACTCCGTGGAGGTGGTGGCTCCTGTCATTTGACAAAACGTTACCAAATGGCCTCTGTGTGTCAGGATCTCAACCAGGTTGAGAAGCACAAAGAACAAGACAGATGTTGGGCTGCTGCCAACCTCGTAGCCCTGCTGTGCAGCTTCTAGAAATGACAGGTTGCCCTGCTATGCAATCAAACCCAGAGTGGGAGGGACTCCCAAGAAGGCTCTTTTAAAAAAAATTATTATTATTATTATTATTACTATTATTTTGGTCTTTCAAGGTAGGGTTTCACTCTAGCTCAGGCTGACCTGGAATTCACTATGTAGTCTCAGGGTGGCCTCGAACTCACAGTGATTCTCCTACCTCCCGAGTGCTAGGATTAAAGCCCTGTACTGCCACGCCTGGCTCATTCTCTCTTTTCTTTTCTTGCAGAAACCAGGACTCATCAATTCAGCTAGTCTAGCTGAACAGCAAGCCCTAGGGGATCCCCTGTCTTTATCCCCCCCAGCACTGGCATTACAGACACATGCCATCATGTCCAGCATATTATGTGGGTGCTAGGGATCCAAACCCAGGTCCTCGGGCTTGCACAGCAAGGACTTTACCGACTGAGCCATGTCCCCAGACTCTTGAGGAGGTTCTTGTGTCCCCATTGCTTGGGAAACAGCTCCGACCCATGAAGGGTTGAACAGAGGCGTTGGGTTTCTCCAGGCCTCTCACCTCTGCTCCAGGTGGCCTAGGGCTCCAGGTGGGTGGGGAACAGAGCTTCCGTCTGGAATGTGGGCTCTCTCTTGCTTCATCCCATTTTTTCCTCTCTCCGGGTTCATTCCCATCACCACACAAGCATGTAGTACTATCTCCCATCTTGCAAAACAAAGCCAGAAACCCTCCCTTAAGCGCACGCCCACCTCTGCCCTACTTCTCAGCTCCCTTCTCCAACACATCTCCCAAGATCGGCCCAGCCCAGACTTCCCCTCCTCCTCCCATTCTGCTCCCTGCCCTCCAATCTGCTTTCCTGCCCCCAGATGAATGCGGCCAAAATCAACGACCCCAACCTTGTCCAAACCATTGGAGACTTTTCCTTCTCCTTTTACACAGGCAGGGACAGTGTTTGGACCAGCGGATACTTCCTCCTTGTCCTATGCCATCCAGACCATCATGAAGTCCGGGGCTCAGAGGAACACAGGCTTGTTTTACAGCTCTGGCGTTTGGAAGGTGGAGGTTACAATGTAGGTGGGGGTGTGTTCCTCTCTGAGGCTGTAGGGGAGAATCCACTTCCTTGCCTTCTCTATCATATATAGGCTTCTGGAGGCTGCCCACAGTTCTTGGGTAATAGTGTCCCTCTTCTATTTTCAAAGCCAGCAATGTCAAATTTCTTTGGCTATTCTTCCACAGTCACTTGTTCCTCTGGCTTCAGCTGGGGAAAGTTCTCAGCTTTTTTAAAAAGATTTATTTATTTTTATTTATTTATCAGATACACAAAGAGGGAGAGAGTGTGAGAGAGAGCGAGAATGGGCATGCCAGGGCCTCTAGCTACTGCAAACGAACTCCAGATGCATATACCCCCTTGTGTATCTGGTTTATGTGGGTCTTGGGGAGTCAAACTGGGGTCCTTAGGCTTCACAGGCAAATACCCCAACCACTAAGCCATTTCCTCAGCCCTCTCAGCTTGTTAAAATTAAAAAAAATAAAACATTTATTTGCAAGCAGAGAGAGATAGAAAAGAGACAGAGAGAATGGTGCACCAGGGCCTCCTTCCACTGCAAATGATCTTGAGTTGTATGCACCTTTTTGTGTATCTAGCTTTAAGTGAGTACTGGGAATCAAACCCAGGTCGTTATGCTTTGCAGCCAAGTGCCTTAACCACTGAGCCATCTCTCCAGCCCCGTTCTCAGTCTTGAAGCCTCGTTGTCATTAATGCAGGACACTGTTCCTACCTCGAGCGTAGCCACCTTAATCACGCCCGCAGCATCTCTTTGCATGTAACATTTTCACAGGAACGAGGGATTAGTATATGATATTTTGGGGGTCACTGTAAGAAGTCTTAGGTTTATATAGGATTTTTATGGCCTGTGTAGGATGTGTGTGTTTAGGTGTCTGAGTACAGGCGCCCATGTGGAGGTCAGAGGACAACTCATGGGTGTCAGTCCTCACCTTCTGGTCAGAGGCAGGCTCTTTCATGGGTCATTACTCCACTGCCCAGGCTAGCTGGCCCAGGAGCTTGCTGGCCTTATGGATGCCCGCTACAGAGTATGAGCTGCAGGGCATCTGAGCTCAGGTACTCATGCCTAGGCAGCAAGCATCTTGCTTGAGTTTGTTCGATTCCCCAGTACCCACATAAAGCAGATGCACTAGGTGGTACATGCTTCTGGAGTCCATTTGCAGTGGCTAACCGCCCTGGCATGCCCATTCTTGCTATCTGTCTCTCTTCTGTTTCTTTCTGCTTGCAAATGAATAATTTTTAAAAAACTTTTTTTTTTTTTTTTTTTTTTTTTTTTTTTTGGTTTTTCGAGGTAGGGTCTCACTCTGGTCCAGGCTGACCTGGAATTCACTATGTAATCTCAGGGTGGCCTCGAACTCATGGTGATCCTCTTACATCTGCCTTCCGAGTGCTGGGATTAAAGGCGTGAGCCACCACACCCAGCTTAATAAAAATATTTTTAGTGCTTGCTTCTATAGCACATATACTAAAATTTGAACAATACAGAGAAGATTAGCATGGCCCTGTGCAAGGATGACACACAAATTCGTGAAGTTTCCCATATTTTTCAGTGGATGCAATTTACAGTGGATGCAAATTACAATCAGGTGTACAGATTGAACACAGCTCAAAAATAAAGTCAAGTTTAAAAAATAAAAAAATATATTTTTAAAAATTATTATATTCATACATTAGAATCGATGAGTGAGTGAAAGGTTACTGACAGCAGGGGGGGGCTACCTTGGGGGAGAAGTTAGTCATCTGGGGAAAGAATGTGCTGGAGCCAGAAGATCATCTCCATGACAACCATGGCCTCTCTTGGGGCAAGGCCAGGGGAGGCAGCAGGCTGATGGTGCTTGTGAGGACACAATGGGAAGCAGAAAGTCAGTGGCCAGGCTGGCATCCAGCTCAGACCCTGGGACTCCTTCCCTGGCTTCCATCTCATTGCTCTGGCCTTAGCAGACCCAGCAGATGGGCACTCGGCAGGGCCCTGAAATTAGCATGCACAGGACAGGCTCCTCAGCTCTCTACTCTCAGCCTGACCCGAGATCCTAGATCCAGGAAATCCTGGACTGCGAGGCACCAAGTCACCTCACCTGAGGAGAGCAGATGACATGGGTGAGAAAGGTAGGAAGAATCACGGCAAACACCCGCACCTTGGTGCACCAGGAATGTTCCTGAGCTCACCTCCCCGGAGCCTCTCAGGAACTCTGTGATAGGGAGCTGCTGATCCTCGTCTTTAGCCATGTCAACTGAAAGACAGGTGGTTTCCCTAAGATCCACTGTTAGAAAGTCCCAGAACTGGATCCCCACAGCCCCTGCTCCTTCTGTTTCCCTTGTGTCTAGCGTGAGAATGCTTCCTGGGTTGAGAGGGCACTGCACCCTCCTCTCAGTCTACTGATCACAGAAATTTCTCCCCATCCAGTGTTACACACTGTGTACCTACCCTTTGTGTGGTGTTGATTCCAGGCCACATTGTAATTTTTTTTTTTGAAGGAGACTGAGAGAGAGAGAGATAGAGAATGGGTGCACCAGTGTTCTCTTAGCCACTCTGAACGAACTCCAGATGCGTGCGCCCCCTAGTGTGCATATGCAACATTGCACGCTTGCGTCACTTTTGTGTCTGGCTAGATGTGGGACCTGGAGAATTAAACTGGCGTTCTTAGGCTTAGCAGGCAGGTGCCCTGATCATTAAGCTATCTCTCCAGCCTGAAATATTGTATCCTGATATCTCACATGGCATAGTGGCTTGAATCAGGTGTCCCCTATAAACTCATGTGTTTTGAATGCTTGGTTCCCAGCTGGTGGTGATTGGGAAGTGGAGACTTGCTGGAGGAGGTGTGTTTCTGGGCGCAGGCTTAGAGGTGTTATAGGTCAGCTTCCCCCTTGCCAGAGCTCAGCTCACTGTCTTGCTGCTATTTTCTACCTGCTGTGACATAAGGCAATGCCCAGCCTCTGCTCTACCATCTTTTCCTGCCATCATGAAGTTTCCCTCAAGACTGTAAGTCAAAGTAATCTCTTTCCTCCCGTCAGTGGTTTTTGGTCTGGTGTTCTGTCCCAGCATCACAAAAGTAACTACACCAGCATACATATCATTAGCTGTGCTTGGTGGCACACGTCTTGAATGCCAGCCCTCAGGAGGCAGAGGTAGGAGCCACCCTGAGACTACATAGTGAATTCCAGGTCAGCCTGGGCTACAGTGAGACCCTACCTCAAAAACAACACACACACACAAAGGAATGCACACTATTAATCCTTCTGCTGCTGCGCTCTGCCTGGTGGCAAAGCCTGTATAGATGCTGTTCTCACAGGGACCCAGGGGAGGCTATCTGGCTTCCATTTTTCAGATGACAAGGTGGAGACACACCAGGTTAGAGAATGGCAGAAGGCAGATGGAAACCCAGGCCGACTTGACTTCAAAACTCTTAACCACTGCTCTGTATCACGAGTTAAAATCTGAGGAACAGGCATGGGCAGGGTTCTAGGAGGTGCATAAGACAGAGGAACACATTTACATCCCACATGGGTAGACAAAAAAGAATGTAAGAGCAGAGGACATGAGTGTACCAGAGAGAGAGAGAGAGAGAGAAAGACAGAGAGAGAGAGAAAGAGAGAGAAAGTCCAGACAAAGGCCCAGAGGCCTTAAAGCACCCACACATGTGGGCTCATGCACACGAGAGTTTCTGAGTACCTCGGCAACATGAAATTGATCATGTTCACCTCTGTGTTTGTCCACACCTCAGTACATATTTGATGATTTCAAAAATCAAATAAAACATTTCATCTGCTTTGGTTCCCAGCTTGTGGGCAGGAAAGAAACAAACATTTGTTGAACTTCAGCTAAGCGGCACGTCCTATGCCATGTGCACATCAAGCAGTCCTCAGAGCACCGTGTCCGTTGCAGAGCAATCCCGTACTCAGAGCACCGTGTCCTTATCAGACAAGCAGATAAAGGCCCAGAGAGGAAGTGGCTGTGAGAAGCAGAGGTGACTTTTGCTTCCCATTCCCTTCCATCTGACTTCCCTTCCATTGACTTCCCTTCCATCTGACTTCCCTTCCATCTGATTTCCCATCCATTGACTTCCCATCCATCTGACTTCCCTTCCATTGACTTCCCATCCATTGACTTCCCCTTCATCTGACTTCCCTTCCATTGACTTCCCTTCCATTGACTTCCCTTCCATCTGACTTCCCTTCCATTGACTTCCCTTCCATTGACTTCCCTTCCATCTGACTTCCCATCCATTGACTTCCCCTTCACCTGACTTCCCTTCCATTGACTTCCCTTCCATTGACTTCCCTTCCATCTGACTTCCCTTCCATTGACTTCCCTTCCATTGACTTCCCTTCCATTGACTTCCCTTCCATTGACTCCCTTCCATCTGACTTCCCTTCCATTGACTTCCCTTCCATTGACTTCCCTTCCATTGACTTCCCACCCATCTGACTTCCCTTCCATCTGACTTCCCTTCCATCTGACTTCCCTTCCATTGACTTCCCTTCCATTGACTTCCCTTCCATCTGACTTCCCTTCCATTGACTTCCCTTCCATCTGACTTCCCATCCATTGACTTCCCCTTCACCTGACTTCCCTTCCATTGACTTTCCTTCCATTGACTTCCCATGCATCTGACTTCCCTTCCATTGACTTCCCTTCCATTGACTTCCCTTCCATCTGACTTCCCATCCATTGACTTCCCTTCTATCTGACTTCCCACCCATCTGACTTCCCTTCCATCTGACTTCCCATCTATCTGACTTCCCTTCCATTGATGTCCCTTCCATCTGGCTTCCCTTCCATAGACTTCCCATCCATTGACTTCCCTTTCATCTGACTTCCCTTTCATTGATGTCCCTTCCATCTGGCTTCCCTTCCATTGACTTCTCTTCCATCTGACTTCCCATCTATTGACTTCTCTTCCATCTGACTTCCCATCCATCTGGCTTCCCTTCCATTGACTTCCCTTCCATTGACTTCCCTTCCATCTGACTTCCCTTCCATTGACTTCCCTTCCATTGACTTCCCTTCCATCTGACTTCCCTTCCATTGACTTCCCTTCCATTGACTTCCCTTCCATTGACTTCACTTCCATCTGACTTCCCTTCCATTGACTTCACTTCCATCTGACTTCCCTTCCATTGACTTCCCTTCCATCTGACTTCCCAACCATTCACTTCCATCTGACTTTCCTTCCATTGACTTCCCTTCCATCTGGCTTCCCACCCATTGACTTCCCTTCCATCTGACTTCCCATCCATCTGACTTCCCTTCCATTGACTTCCCTTCTACCTGGCTTCCCTTCCATTGAATTCACTTCCATCTGACTTCCCTTCCATCTGACTTCCCTTCCATTGACTTCCCTTCCATCTGACTTCCCATCCATTGACTTCCCTTTCATCTGACTTCCCATCCACCTGACTTCCCTTCCATTGACTTCCCTTCCATCTGATGTCCCTTTCATCTGACTTCCCATCCATCTGACTTCCCTTCCATTGACTTCCCTTCCATCTGACTTCCCTTACATTGACTTACCTTCCATCTGACTTCCCATTCATTGACTTCCCTTTCATTGACTTCCCTTCCATTGACTTCCCTTCCATCTGACTTCACTTCCATTGACTTCCCTTTCATTGACTTCCCTTCCATTGACTTCCCTTCCATCTGGCTTCCCATCCATTGATTTCCCTTCAATCTGACTTCCCTTCCATCTGACTTCCCTTCCATCTGACTTCCCTTACATTGACTTACCTTCCATCTGGCTTCCCATCCATTGACTTCCCTTCCATTGACTTCCCTTCCATTGACTTCCCGTCTGTTGACTTCCCTTCCATCTGGCTTCCCATCCATTGACTTCCCTTCCATTGACTTCCCTTCCATTGACTTCCCTTCCATCTGACTTCCCTTCCATTGACTTCCCTTCCATCTGGCTTCCCATCCATTGACTTCCCTTCCATCTGGCTTCCCATCCATTGACTTCCCTTCCATTGACTTCCCTTCCATTGACTTCCCGTCTGTTGACTTCCCTTCCATCTGGCTTCCCATCCATTGACTTCCCTTCCATCTGACTTCCCTTCCATTGACTTCCCTTTCATTGACTTCCCTTCCATTGACTTCCCTTCCATCTGGCTTCCCATCCATTGATTTCCCTTCAATCTGACTTCCCTTCCATCTGACTTCCCTTCCATCTGACTTCCCTTACATTGACTTACCTTCCATCTGGCTTCCCATCCATTGACTTCCCTTCCATTGACTTCCCTTCCATTGACTTCCCGTCTGTTGACTTCCCTTCCATCTGGCTTCCCATCCATTGACTTCCCTTCCATTGACTTCCCTTCCATTGACTTCCCTTCCATTGACTTCCCTTCCATCTGACTTCCCTTCCATTGACTTCCCTTCCATCTGACTTCCCTTCCATTGACTTCCCTTCCATTGACTTCCCTTCCGTTGACTTCCCGTCTGTTGACTCCCTTCCATTGACTTCCCTTCCATTGACTTCCCTTCTGTTGACTTCCCGTCTGTTGTCTTCCCTTCCATCTGGCTTCCCATCCATTGACTTCCCTTCCATTGACTTCCCGTCCGTTGACTTCCCTTCCATTGACTTCCCTTCCATTGACTTCCCTTCCATTGACTTCCCGTATGTTGACTTCCCTTCCATCTGGCTTCCCATCCATTGACTTCCTTTCCATTGACTTCCCTTCCATTGACTTCCCTTCCATTGACTTCCCGTCCGTTGACTTCCCTTCCATTGACTTCCCTTCCATTGACTTCCCTTCCATTGACTTCCCTTCCGTTGACTTCCTGTCTGTTGACTCCCTTCCATTGACTTCCCTTCCATTGACTTCCCGTCCGTTGACTTCCCGTCCGTTGACTCCCTTCCATTGACTTCCCTTCCATTGACTTCCCTTCCATTGACTTCCCTTCCATTGACTTCCCTTCCATTGACTTCCCTTCCATTGACTTCCCTTCCATTGACTTCCTTCCATCTGACTTCCCTTCCATCTGACTTCCCATCCATTGACTTCCCTTCCATCTGACTTCCCTTCCATTGACTTCCCTTCCATTGACTTCCCTTCCATTGACTTCCCTTCCATTGACTTCCCTTCCATTGACTTCCCTTCCATTGACTTCCCATCCATTGACTTCCCTTCCATTGACTTCCCTTCCATCTGACTTCCCATCCATTGACTTCCTTTCCATGTGACTTCCCTTCCATGTGACTTCCCATCCATCTGACTTCCCTTCCATTGACTTCCCTTCCATCTGACTTCCCTTCCATTGACTTCCTTTCCATGTGACTTCCCTTCCATGTGACTTCCCATCCATCTGACTTCCCATCCATTGACTTCCCTTCAATCTGACTTCCCTTCCATCTGGCTTCCCTTCCATTGACTTCCCTTCCATCTGACTTCCCATCCATTGACTTCCCTTCCATTGACTTCCCTTCCATCTGACTTCCCTTCCATTGACTTCCCATCCATTGACTTCCCTTCCATCTGGCTTCCCTTCCATTGACTTCCCTTCCATCTGGCTTCCCTTCCATTGACTTCCCTTCCATCTGACTTCCCTTCCATTGACTTCCCTTCCATTGACTTCCCTTCCATTGACTTCCCTTCCATTGACTTCCCGTCCATTGACTTCCCATCCGTTGACTTCCCTTCCATTGACTTCCCTTCCATCTTACTTCCCGTCCATTGACTTCCTGTCCATTGACTTCCCGTCCGTTGACTTCCCATCCGTTGACCTCCTTTCCAGCCATTTGCTCAGCGTGATCCACTGTTAGGCTTTGAACATGTTTCTACTTTTAGAGGCAAATGTGGAGCCAGCCTTGTGCTATTGTCCTCATCCTGCTACTTCCTCTCTCTCCTCTTCTTCTACCACCTCCTCTCCCCTTGCCCTTGGTGACACCTAGCCTGTATAGGACAGTCCCTTAAGCTCTGATGCTGACTGCTCAGCCCCTGTGCCCTGACTGGGTATGGCCCGTTCCCCCACTGGTGTGAGGCTCTGCATTCATCAACTGATAGTTCTTCCCTTTGGGCCCGTGAGTGACAGGACTGCGGGGGGAGCAGCATCTTTGTGTTGTTTTCGAAACTGAACGTTTGCTGCGCCTTGTCTTATTAATGAAACAGTCCATGTTCTTTGGTTAAAACATTAAAATATGCAGGAAAGCCACATTAACTCTGTGTAGCCAAGGCAAGTCTCATTCATTCTGAGCCTCAGTTTCCAAAAAGCACTGAAGAGAAATGAAGGTCAAGTGCAAAGTTCCTATGTACAGATCTGCTCATCACAGCCTTGTTCATGCTCCCGAGAGATCAGGCACTAAGTTCATAACCATCAATGGGGCTTAGTTGAAAGATATGGTCTAGATAGCTTTATAAGCTCAACTATGTTCATTGAGGTAGGAAGTTCTACTTGACTTGACATCAAGTGATAATGGCAGGATAACAGTGGGTGTAATGGATGCTTTCTGCTTTCCTCTCCTGACATTGCTCAAATACTGACTGCTGTCAATAACTCCCCATGCTCTGGGATTCTGGGTAGGATGGCCAGTGGGAGGCACCAGCAGTCAGGGTGTGGGAAGGGAGAGAGGTGAGAATATTTATTCCTCTGGCTCTGGCTCTGTTGCCTTGCTGGGACTGATGACATCTCCCCTGAAGGCTACTGTTCCCAGAAGGCTCTCCTTTCTTCCCCCTTCTTTTCATCCCCAGAGGTGTTAACTAGCTGGGATAAGCCACACTGTTCCTTGCTGGTTTTTCTAACTCTGCCCACATCTATATCAATAGTTCCTTAAGGTAAACTCCCCTCACTCAGCTGAGCAACCCAATGATCTCTTCTTGTCTCCCTTCTCCTCTCCTTTTCCCTCTCCCTCCTCTCCTCTTTGTCCTTCTTCTTTTCTCCTTCTTCTTCTCCTTCTTCTTTTTCTTCTTCTGACGGGCTTCATCTATCTCTCTCTCTCTCTTTTTTTTTTTTTTTTTTGGTTTTTGAGGTAGGGTCTCACTCTGGCCCAAGCTGACCTGGAATTAACTATGTAGTCTCAGGGTGGCCTTGAACTCACGGCAATCCTCCTACCTTTGCCTCCCGAGTGCTGGGATTAAAGGCGTGCGCCACCACGCCCGGCTTTCATCTATCTCTTGGTAGCCTTGTTATGTAGCCAAGGATGACCTTGAACTTCTGATCCTCCTGCCTCTTCTTCCCTGTACTGAGGTTTTAGGTGAGTACCACCACACACAGTTTATGCCGTGATGGAGCTTGACCCCAGAGCTTCATGCGTGCTAGGCAAACATTCTACCAACTCAGTTATATCCCAGGCCCTGCTTTATCTCTTTCTGCCAAGAGCCCAGTGAAAAAAGATAACAGAATGCCATGTAGTTATAGCAAACAAGGTTTGGAAGGGTGTTCATGAAGGCATTGTTGTCCTAGTACATAGAGATCTGGGCTTTTTTCTTTCTTTCTTTCTGCTATTTTTTCTTTTATAAAAAAGTTAAGTTTTTCTACTAGGCATTATCTTTGATTCTAGAAAAAGAAAACAAACAAAATAGTTTTGTAAAGGTCAGATGAGAGAGGATGTGAAAAGTGTTTTGTACATCAGGACCTACCCTTCACACTTAAGGTTCCGGTGAGGGACCTAAGGGTCCAAGGTGGTGTTATAGGCATGCGCATCCTGCGGCCTGTGAGCCACAAGCTGCATGTGGCTGGGGAGAGCTACAAAGGCAGTTCTACACAGCATGGGAAACTTGCTTAAACCATTATGAGGTAGGGTTTTGTTTGTGTGTGTTTGGTTTTGTTTGTGTGTGTTTGGTTTTGTTTTTGTTTGGTTTTGTTTTTGCAACTTGTGGGTTTTTCAGGCATAGACTTTGTGGATGACAAAAAATGTTCCAATGCCAAAAGGTTGGACACATCTGTCAAGACGTTCTCACCGAGACCTGATCCTTGATTTTCTGCAGAGAATGATTACCCGCCAGAGAGAACTCAAATGTAAACCGAACATTCCAGTACTCCAGGCCTTTTCATTCCAGAGCATCTTAGCACACAGTCAAGTTCAGCCCCCCACTTCTCTGGGGTTTCTGTCCCCTCCTGCTTTCCAGGGTAGCAATCCCCACCCCTTACACCCACCTCCACTTTTTTCCCAGCGCCCCGCTCCAGCTCCATGCTCTGTGTGCGCAAGCTCAGAAAGGGCCAGATGAAAGCCAGGGTAATGATCTTACAACGAAACTGCCCCCACCCTGGTCTCATGGGTCAGCATGTCTGTGCCAAATGAAAGAGAGGACTTCCAAAAGAATGCCTCCTCTTTTTTTTTTTTTTTTTGAACTTGGCAATGAATTAATCATTGTTTATCAGAGCCGTGTGATCTCTGGTCCCAGTAATGGTGCTAAGACATAAATCATAGCCCTTTGGGGGTGGGGGTGGAGAAGGGTGCTCAGGGTAGCTTAAAGCCCTGTTCTTCTGTCAGAAAAAAAAAATATCCTTGTTTTCAAGTGGCTGGGAGTGGATTCTAGGCTATTTATAATCTGCTGCCTAGCTAAGGCGTTTGTTTCTGCAGCTGGCCTGGGAGATAATGAACACAGTTGTCTTCTCTAGCCAGGTCTGCAAAACAGACCCCTTCCCCTGGCAGCACCCCCCCCTGCCCTTTTATCCCAGGGCCTCTCCAGCCTACCCTCCCTTGCTTGGCTTTGGCTTCCAAGAAAGCAAAGGGTGTCTTTAAAAGCAGAAAGGCCAGCATCGCTCCACTCCGAGATGGGGGGATTGTGACCTGTCGACAGATGGATTTGCCTAACACAGTCCTGTAGAATGCCCACGGAACTTGGCACAAAGGGTCTTTTTTTTTTTTTAGGGCTACAGGGAAGAGGCCCATGCCACCAGCTCCGATTCCTTCTTTCAGAAGTTGCTCTGGATAGAAAAACAGGGTCCCAATGAGGGCAAATTCCAAAGTACTCCCATTATGTGTCTTGGCAGGCGAGCAAGTGTCCGGGCAAACCTGCTTGAACTGGGCTCCTGGCTGGTGATCAGGGGCAGACCCCTTGATGTATTTGGACCTGTTCCCTTAACTATAAAATGGGGGTGGGGTGGGGGCTAGACTCATGGGTTTCTATACTTTCAAAGCCATTAAAGGACTTTGATAAAAACAGTATTGCATAGAAGCAGTCTACAGAAAACAGATACATGCCCAGTAACTGGCTTATGTGGAGTCAGGGTTGAGGAGATAAACCCACACACTTAGCTTTGCCTCTTTCTTGCCCGACCTGCTAAGTGAAGGCTGGAACTAGCACCCTAGAGCGTTTGATCCCTGCTGGCTCCATGATTGCGAGTGTTTGATGCTTTAAATCTCTTTTGCGGGGCTGGAGACATGGCTTAGCAGTTAAGGCGTTTGCCTGCAGAGCCAAAGGATCCTGTTTCAATTCTCCAGGGCCCACGTAAACCAGATGCACAAGGAGAAGCACGCATCTGGAGTTCGTTTGCAGTGGCTGGAGGCCCTGGTGTGCCCATTCTTTCTCTCTCTCTCAAATAAATAAATAAAATATTTTTAAAACTCTTTCGTATTTCCTTCATAAATATCAAGCTGGCCATGGTGGTGGCATGCCTTTAATCCCAGCACTTGGGAGGCAGAAATAGGAGGATCACTGTGAGTTCAAGGCCACCCTGAGACTACATAGTGAATTCCAGGTCAGCCTGAGCTAGAGTGAGACCCTACCTCAGAAAAACCATACAAAACAAAAAATCGACTGTCAGGCTGGACTTGGTATTGGAGATGAACAGGAAAGCCTCCCGGAGTTTGCAATCTAGCCAAAGAGAAAGGTGTCGATTAACTAAACATGGTGTATGTGCATGTGTGCAGGCACGTGGGCTTTGCTGGTTGACTGCTGCTTCTCTCACACGTGCTTCTGGGAACCTCAGGAGGTGATTCTATTAGGAAAGAGGTCTTCATAGATGAAATTAGTTAGGATGAGGCTGTGCTGCAAGGAGTGGGTTGGGCCCTAAATCTATTATGACTTGTTTCTTTATGAAAGATGGAGACACACAGAAAGGATGCCAGATGCCAAGTGACCACCAAGCCAGAGAGGCAGCCAGCAGCAGGAGGGCCAGCGATTGCCAGCAAACTGCCAGGCTCAAGGAGGAAGCAAAAAAAAGAAATTCTTCTCTAAATCTCATGATTTCCGGTGCCTCAACTCCAGAGCCACGATAGGATAAACTGCTGCTGAGCAAACTGCCAGGCTCAAGGAGGAAGCAAAAAAAAAAAATTCTTCTCTAAATCTCATGATTTCCGGTGCCTCAACTCCAGAACCACGATAGGATAAACTGCTGCTGCCTTAAGCCACCCAGATTCTGGTGTTTGTTATGCCAACCCTAAAAAAATGAATTAACATACAGATTATTCTCATTATTATATTAGCAACTCCTGAACTGCAGCTCAGGGGAACCCTGGGTTAGGTTCCTGTCAGCCTCTGGTTTCATTGACCTGCCCGAACATAATCATGTTTTATGTGTGTTTCTGCTTTAAGACACTTCATTTCGTATATACTATTGATTCACTGACATTGAACTCACAGCCAACTACACAACTCATGCCTGAATAAATCATATCCAGGGAACACATTTTCTCTGTGAGGAACATCACTCACTTCACGGACTCAAGAGCAGTGGAGAATCCTTCATAATAAAGTGTACCGAGAGCCTTTCTGCAGTTCTTCTGGGAGGCACCTCATTGCTTTGCTGGACTCAGGAACAGTAGATAATACATCAGCAATAAACTGTGCCTAGGACACGCATTTCCTCTGCGAGGCACATCACCCAGCCTTCTCGGATTCAGAACACTAGGAACGGTTCAGTGCTATACTTGGGGATGATTTAAAACAACACAATGAAACTACCAACAAAAGACACAAGCGTGGGGAAAACCTGGCATCAAGTTGACTGTGGAAAAGACACCCCTTAAACGGGACGGGACGAGAGCAGGAGCAGGAAGGCAGAGACTGTTACTCTGGGTCTCAGCTGGCAACACATTGTAGAGGCGAGTCGAGCTGTCACTGCTGTGAAATAGCCTTGATGGCACTTCAAATGCGGATTTTGCAATCTGTGCCTGTTACTTTCTCATTGCTGGGACAAAATACCCAACCAGAAGCAGCTTATGGAAGGAAAAGAGTTTAATTCTGTTTATAGTTTCAAAGGATAGAGTGCACCATGGCAGGGAAGACAGAGCAGGCCTGAACAGGAAGCCTGGAGCATGTTAGCAGGGAGGAAGTAGAGAGGAAGCAACGAGAGAGAGCGCACACGAGGTGCAGCTATACCTTCCGGGTTATAACCTCAACCCCCAGAGACACTTCCTCTACAAGGGCCACCCCCTAAGGCTCTGTAACCTTCCTGCACAGTGCCACCAGCTGGAAATCAAATGCTCAAACACACGAATCTACTGTCAGGGTGGGTATTTCACATTCAAATCATCGCATTGATACAGACAAAGTTTGGGGAACGGGGCTGGGGAAATGGCTCAGTGGCTAAGTACATTTCCTGTGCAAGCCTGACAACCACAGTAAGACTCCCTAGAGCCCATGGAAAGCCAGAAGCAAGTACTGCATGCATCTGTGGCATTATTGTGCTGTCCTTGGCAATGGGAAGTAGAGTCAGGAGAATCCCAAAACTTGTGGGCCAGCACAAAACACAAGACTTCCTCAAACAGAGGAAGGTCAGGGTGGACATCCCACGGTTATCTTCTGTCCTCTACACCTGCACTGTGGAGCCTGTGTTCCCCCCACTACGTCATACACAAACACAAATTTTGTGGAGTAGACAAATTCATACAAAATTGTAAGGACAAGCTCAGAGTGTTCTAGAAAATAAGAGCGAATGCTTTCCTTCGATGGCATGATCAGGGAGGCTATCAACTGGTGGCATTTCAACCCAAGCCCTGGGCTGGAGAGATGGCTTAGCCATTAAGGTACTTGCCTGCCAAGCCCAAGTCCCCAAGTTTGATTCCCCTGTGCCTACATAAGTGAGATGCACAAGGTGGCGCATATGTCTGGAGTTCATTTGCAGCGGCTGGAGGTCCTGGGCTGCCCATTCCTCTCTCTTTCTCTCTCTCTCCAATAAATAAATAATTTTAAAAACGAGCCATAAGAAGCTATTGGACTGTTTGAGCAGAGATGTGAAAGGTCCGAGGCCTAGTTCAAGTTCTTTCTAGCTGCTCCCTGGATTTTCCTCAATAAGGTCTACTTTCCTTAGCTGGCTGAGAAATAAATATGAGGTGCCACCAAGTCCCCCTTTAGCTTTAGAGAGGGATATAAATAAACACCAAGTAAGGGGTGTCAGGGTGAGATAAAGCCCGAGTTTGCTCTGTCTAATTTTCAAATCAGATCTACTAGAACTACAATGCCTCAGACCAGCAGAGCATGCCTTCCAGGCAATGGGAACGGGCATTTTTAGAAGGAAGACCTCTCCGTGCCCTCACACCTAGGAGAGGCACTGCCCCGCCCCAGCAGCCATGGTTGGCCCTGTCAATCAGCTTTCATCGCGAAGAGGTGTGGGCGCTCTGTGGTGCCACATGTCACCAGGAATGCCTGACCAGAGGCTGCCCTTGGGTGCTTCCCAGCATTGCCTCCCCTTGACTTGACCCTGGGTGGCTGGCTTCCAGCCTGATGAAATCTTTTCCTAAGTGCAGGAAGGCAGAGCTCCGCCTGAGGCCACTGGAGTTGGACGTTATGAGTTTGCCACAAGCGCTCAAATTAACTGATTCATGCCTTACCACAGTCCGTCCGTCTAACATTAACTACTGCCACCAACCTTCCGCGACTGGCACCAGACCCTACCCCGAGAACTACGCTTATAAGGGAGACGCCTGGTCGAGCTGTGCACTGTGGTGGCAGCATTTTCTTTCCTCCCTGAGGAGAAAGTCCCTCCTTAATCACTGACAGTCTGACTAAACGTGTCCCTTTACCATGGGGGAGTAAGAAAGCCCCTCATGCAACCTCATCAGATTTTCTTCCTCTTCTTGGAGCCTTATCAGCCCTCCCCTTCTGTGGGACACGTTGAGGAATGGCTATGAGTCAAAAGGAAGCATGATGAATAAGAGAGATTTCTGGTCAGGAGTTTGCAGGGCCACCTTCGTCCAAGGGTTGGCTGTTCCAGTTCTCATGAATGGTGTAGAGATTCTTGGGCGAATGCATTCATTTAGCATTTTATTATGGAAATGGCCTGCCTGCTCCAGAGAGACTACCTTTGTCCCTCAAGTGTCCTCAGCATTCAGTCCCCTGGTCAAGCGAGGGCTGTGGTTCTACTTTGAAGACTCCCTCAGAGACCTTGGGCCAGTCACCCACCTCTCTGGGCCTGTGTGCAGTGTGCAGTGTGCAGAGACAGACTCGGCAGCCTGCTATGCCTCCATCTCTACTGCCACAGGGTATGTATGTCACTGCATTCTTCTCACTCTACAGTTAGCTCCCCAAATAAATCTGAGAAACATTTACTCCACAGGAGTTCAAAACAAGTAGTGAAAACCATTAAAAACAACTAGGCAGCCTATGTCCTAAAGTCACTTGAAAAAATATTTTATTTTTATTTATTTATTTGAGAGAAAGAGTGTGTGAGAATGGGCATGCTGGGGCCTCTAGCCACTGCAAATGAACTCCAGATGCAAGTGCCACCTTGTGCAGCTGGCTTATGTGGATTCTGGGGAATCGAACCTAGGTCCTTAGGCTTTGCAGGCAAGCGCCTTAACCACTAAACCATCTCTCTAGTCCCTGAAGTCACTTGTTTCTTGGAGGTCTGGGACAGTTTTTCTTGAATTAGCCTTCCCTCTGTTTCCTTCCTTTTCCAGAGGGCAGTGTCCACTAATCTACGGAGCCTATGTTTGCACAGGGATGGTCAGTTACACACTTACTGGGTAACCTGCCCCTGGTGGTGGGAGGTGGGGAACTCCTCCACTCCACAAAGCAGGATCGAGCCTCTTTCCTCAGATCTTCTGGCTAAAGTTATCTGAACTGTTGCTCAAGTTTCTCAGACTCTGCTGATGTCACTGGAAATGAATGACATGTCCCCTGGAAGGTACTAGAACTCAGAAATGAAGAAGAGTTCTTCTTGTGGTCTCCATAGGCAGAGGAGGAGGAGAGAGGCCCAAAGACGGTGCCACCATGAAGGACAACAGCCACTGCTGGGACAAACACAATGTGTACACAGAAGACAGATGAACAGCCAGCCAGCAAAGAAAAGGGCCAGTTATATCTGGATCAAGCACTTCTTCAAGCTTAAAAAAAAAACAAAACAGTTTGCAAGCATTTTCACACACAAAAAATCTCACTTGCAAAGCCGGGTGAGGTGGTGCACGCCTTTAATCCCAGCGCTCGGGAGGCAGAGGTGGGAGGATCGCCATGAGTTCAAGGCCACCCTGAGACTACATGGTGAATTCCAGGTCAGCCTGGGTTAGAGTGAGACCTTACCTTGAAAAACAAAAACAAACAAGCAAACAAACAAAAACTCACTACTGCTAATCATCCCAGGGAAGGAGATAAAATTTTCAGAGACTTCCCCCACAGACAGGGAGATGGATGTCTGCCAGGTTCCCTCTGCAGACCCAGCAGTTACTGACGGGAGGAATCAACATGGCTTCTCCACAGTATGGTCTTCCTGAGTCAGGTGTGTGCTAAGTCCTGATGGACACACCTCTTTAATTTTCACAGTTCTCCAAAATGAGCATCATTATCATCTTTCTCTCTTTAAAAAGGATTTTGAAGGCTCAGAGAGATGACTGCGCCAGTGAGAATCCTGACTGGGAAAGCGTGTGGGCCTGAGACCACCTGAGATCCCCCATCTCCTGGGGAACCGAGACTGGACAGTCACTGGGGATTGTCAGTCAGCAGGTCTGGGTTCAGTGCAAGACTGTTTCAAGCAAGCACACTGATGAGCGACAGAGGAGGCCATTTGACGCGCCCCTCGGGCCTCCGCATGCACGTGCACGTTCCAAGGAGGAATTATTTATTTGGGCTCATGATTGCTCATTAGCGTGGTTGGTTCTGAGCCCATGGTGATAGGGGCATGTGACAGAAGTGACTCACCTCACGGTGGACAGGAGCAAAATTAAGAGAAAGAACAGAGAAGAGTCTGGGATAATGCACAGTCTTCAAAGGCACGCTCCCTCTGACCTACTTCTAGCACCTGAAGTTCCCAGAATGCCCCAAACAGCTTCTCCATTCGGGAACCAGCCTGTCAATACATGAGCCTTTCTGAAGCATGCTTCATGTTGACACCACAACATGGGGATACACCACTCCTCACTTATCCATCATCTGTGAATAGACACTTGGGGTGCTTTGTCTATTGTGAATAGTGAGGCCATGAACATGAGTGTGCATATCTCTTGGATTAAGAAATATTAAATAACCCTTTGGACATAGTAAGTTCCCCTGGATCATCAAGTAAGAAGTGGGAGAATTGGTTTGTGTGACTCCAAAGACAAGCTCCTTAATCTATGGTTTTAGCCTAAAGATATTTGAGTTCTGTTGCAGTTGCCTTCTCATTTCTGGGACAAAACAGTCAATTCGAAGTAGTTTATGAAAGAAACTGCTGGGCGAGAGATGGCTTAGCAGTTAAGGCATTTGCCTGCAAAGCCAAAGGATCCCGGTTTGACTCTCCAGGACCCATGTAAGCCAGATGCACAAGGGGACGCATGCATCTGGAGTTTATTTGCAGTAGCTGGTGGCCTTGGCACGCCCATTCTCTCTCCTTTCTCTCTTTCTACCTCTTTTCGCTGTGAGTTCCAGGTCAGCTTGGGCTGGAGTGAGTCATTGCCATGGCCAGGCGTGGTGGTGCATGCAGAGGTAGGAGAATCTTTGTGAGTTCAAGGCCAGCCTAAGACAGTGAATTCCAGGTCAGCCCAAGCTAGAAGGAGACACTACCTTGAAAAAAGAAAAAGCATTTTGAGATTCCATCTCACTCCTGTCCGAATGGCTATCATCAAGAAAACAAATGAGGACTGGAGAGATGGCTTAGTGGTTAAGGTGTTTGCCTGCAAAGCCAAAGAATCTCAGTTTGATTTTCCAGGACCCACGTAAGCCAGATGCACAAGGGGGCACATGCATCTGGAGTTTGTTTGCAGTGGAACCCTGGCACACCCATTCTCTCTCTCTCTCTCTCACCTCTGCCTCTTTCTCTCTCTCAAATAAATAAATAAAAATTTTAAAAATTTTTTAAAAGTGGGGGGCTGGAGAGATGGCTTAGTGGTTAAGACATTTGCCTGCAAAGCCGAAGGATCCCGGTTTGATTCTCCAGAACCCACATAAGCCAGATGCACGCGGGGGTGTATGCGTCTGGAGTTTGTTTGCAGTGGCTTGAGGCCCTGATGAGCTATTCTATTCTCTCTCTCTCTCTCTCTCTCTCTCTCTCTCTCTCTGTGTCTGTCTGCCTCTTTCTCTCTCTTAAATAAATAAATAAATAAATAAATAAATAAATAAATAAATAAATAATGTTTTAAAAAAAGAAGAAGAAAGAAACTGCTGGCTTAGAGTACAGGGAGAATGTTTCATCATGGCAGGAAACGCATAGCAAGAAGAGACAAGCAGGGCCTCCCATCTCCAGAACAGCAGGCAGGAGTACTGGATTTGGAGCTGGGCTGCATTACCCCAAAGCCAGCCCCAAGAGACAACCCACCTCAAGCAAGGCTCTACCTCCCCAAAGCCCAACATCTTTCACAAATTTCCACCAGCTGGAGACCAAGTATCCAGAACGCATGAGCTTGTGATGGACATTTCATTCAAAACAGCACAAATTCAAATTCCAGCTCTGCTGCCCATGTCTGTGAGCCACAGGCCAGGGTAAGGATTACGTGAGGCAACGTGCGTACAGTCTGTGGTAAACATCAGGTGCTGAGTACACACCAGCTGTGGCTGTCAGAACAGCAGTGGCAGGTCTGTAGGTCCACTAACGTAAGAACCAAGGCTGCCTGAGTCCTTGGCTAGAACCAGCTGTGTGGGTTTCAGGGCAACCAGATGCTGGTTCTAGCCAGCTGAGTTGTGAATTGTCCTTGCACCTTTGTTATCTCATGGCCTGGGACAGGCTAGTTCTGTAGTCTGGAGCTGCCACCCACCTTTCTGTCACAGCCTGGGCTGAGGATGTCACAGGCACTTGTGTGACAGTAAGGTGTAAAGACAAGGGCATGACCTAGGGTTCAAGAGAAGGGAACTTGGTCCAGGGCAGACACAAAAATAGGCCTATGTCTTCTCCTTTGGGCCTGAGTTTCCTTGCTGTAAATTCAAGTGTCTTATAGATGATTGCTAAGGTCATTGTGTTCCGGGAACTTCTGGGCTGTGACCTCCAGGTAGTGTTGGGAAAAGCTTGAGGTGTGCAGACAGTCTGGGAATGGTCCCTGCCTAGGTCAAACCCTGGGACTGCTGCCTACGCTCTGTAACCTTGACCCAAAGACTGTTATCGCTCCAGCCTTCGATTTTCTCATTACTGAAAATGCAAGATAATAACAGAGCCTGCGTCATGGGCTGATGTGAGGATTTAGCAAGATAATGTGCCTGACGTGATTAAGTGCCATGACGGTCAGTATTTTCCTTATGATTATCAGAATGGATACTTTCTCATCACCTTCTTTTTTCCTAATTATTTATTTATTTGTGAGCAGAGACAGAGGGAAAGAGACGAGAGACAGACACACAGACAGAATGGGCTTGCTGGGGCATCCAGCCATGACAAACAAACTCCAGATTCATGGGCCACTTATCTGGTTTTACTTGGGTGCGGGGCAATTGAACCAGGGTCCTTAGGCTTTGCAGGTAATTGCCTTAACTGCTGAGCAATCTCTCTAGCCCTGATGAGCTTTTTGGTTATTTGAGGTAGGGTCTCACTCTAGCCCAGGCTGATCTGGAATTCACTCTGTGGTCTCAGGGTGGCCTTGAATTCACGGCAATCCTCCTACCTCTGCCTCCTGAGAGCTGGGAATAAAGGCATGTGCCACCACACCCCGGGCAGCTTCTTTTTGTTTAATTAATTTATTTTTTTTAATGTTGTTTCTTTTTTATCTATTTATTTATTTAACAGAGAAAGAGAGAGAGAGAGAGAATAGGTGCGCCAGGGCCTCCAGCCACTGAAAACCAACTCCAGATAATGTGCCCCCTTGTACATCTGGCTAACGTAGGTCCTGGTGAATTGAACCTGGGTCCTTTGGCTTTGCAGGCAAACACCTTAACCTCTAAGCCATCTCTCCAGCCCTCTGCTCCATTACTTTGACAGGCCTCCTAGGAGAAGTCTTCTTTTTGTGTATGGTGCTTTCTGACTTCTATATGAGAGAAGGGGATAGAGGAAGCGGTGACTCTTGCCATCATCAGCGAGTCTTGTGTTTCCCCCCTGAAGGTAGGACTGGTTATAACCCACCCCAAAAGGTTGCAGTGAGGATTGAATAAGGTTCTGATCATAATATGTCCAGCACATATAGACCTCCACACATAGATAATAATAATATGTCCAGCACATATAGACCTCCACACGTAGATAATAATAATATGTCCAGCACATATAGACCTCCACACGTAGATAATAATAATATGTCCAGCACATATAGACCTCCACACGTAGATAATAATAATATGTCCAGCACATATAGACCTCCACACGTAGATAATAATAATATGTCCAGCACATATAGACCTCCACACGTAGATAATAATAATATGTCCAGCACATATAGACCTCCACATGTAGATAATAATAATATGTCCAGCACATATAGGCCTCCACACGTAGATAATAATAATATGTCCAGCACATATAGGCCTCCACACGTAGATAATGGTAATATGTCCAGCACATATAGACCTCCACACGTAGATAATAATAATATGTCCAGCACATATAGACCTCCACACGTAGATAATAATAATATGTCCAGCACATATAGGCCTCCACACGTAGATAATGATAATATGTCCAGCACATATAGGCCTCCACACGTAGATAATAATAATATGTCCAGCACATATAGACCTCCACATGTAGATAATAATAATATGTCCAGCACATATAGACCTCCACACGTAGATAATAATAATATGTCCAGCACATATAGGCCTCCACACGTAGATAATAATAATATGTCCAGCACATATAGACCTCCACACGTAGATAATGGTAATATGTCCAGCACATATAGACCTCCACACGTAGATAATGGTAATATGTCCAGCACATATAGACCTCCACACGTAGATAGATAATAATAATATGTCCAGCACATATAGACCTCCACACGTAGATAATAATAATGTGTCCAGCACATATAGACCTCCACACGTAGATAACAATAATATGTCCAGCACATATAGACCTCCACACATAGATAATAATAGTATGTCCAGCACATATAGACCTCCACACGTAGATAATAATAATATGTCCAGCACACATAGACCTCCACACGTAGATAACAATAATATGTCCAGCACATATAGGCCTCCACACGTAGATAATGGTAATATGTCCAGCACACATAGACCTCCACACGTAGATAATAATAGTATGTCCAGCACATATAGACCTCCACACGTAGATAATGGTAATATGTCCAGCACACATAGCCCTCCACACGTAGATAATAATAGTATGTCCAGCACACATAGACCTCCACACGTAGATAATAATAGTATGTCCAGCACATATAGACCTCCACACGTAGATAATAAAATATGTCCAGCACATATAGACCTCCACACGTAGATAACAATAATATGTCCAGCACATATAGGCCTCCACACGTAGATAATGGTAATATGTCCAGCACATATAGACCTCCACACGTAGATAATAATAATATGTCCAGCACTTATAGACCTCCACACGTAGATAATAATAATATGTCCAGCACATATAGACCTCCACATGTAGATAACAATAATATGTCCAGCACATATAGACCTGCACACGTAGATAATAATAATATGCCCAGCACATATAGACCTCCACACGTAGATAATAATAATATGTCCAGCACATATAGACCTCCACACATAGATAATAATAGTATGTCCAGCACATATAGACCTCCACATGTAGATAACAATAATATGTCCAGCACACATACACCTCCACACGTAGATAATAATAATATGCCCAGCACATATAGACCTCCACACGTAGATAATAATAATATGTCCAGCACATATAGACCTCCACACGTAGATAATAATAATATGTCCAGCACATATAGACCTCCACACGTAGATAATAATAATATGTCCAGCACATATAGACCTCCACACGTAGATAATGATAATATGTCCAGCACATATAGACCTCCACACGTAGATAATAATAATATGTCCAGCACATATAGACCTCCACACGTAGATAATAATAGTATGTCCAGCACATACAGACCTCCACACGTAGATAATAATAATATGTCCAGCACATATAGGCCTCCACACGTAGATAATGGTAATATGTCCAGCACATATAGACCTCCACATGTAGATAATAATAATATGTCCAGCACATATAGACCTCCACACGTAGATAATAATAATATGTCCAGCACATATAGGCCTCCACACGTAGATAATAATAATATGCCCAGCACATATAGACCTCCACACGTAGATAATAATAATATGTCCAGCACACATAGACCTCCACACGTAGATAATAATAATATGCCCAGCACACATAGACCTCCACACGTAGATAATAATAATATGTCCAGCACACATAGACCTCCACACGTAGATAATAATAATATGCCCAGCACATATAGACCTCCACACGTAGATAATAATAATATGTCCAGCACACATAGACCTGCACACGTAGATAATAATAGTATGTCCAGCACATATAGACCTCCACACGTAGATAATGGTAATATGTCCAGCACACATAGACCTCCACACGTAGATAATAAAATATGTCCAGCACATATAGACCTCCACACGTAGATAACAATAATATGTCCAGCACATATAGGCCTCCACACGTAGATAATGGTAATATGTCCAGCACACATAGACCTCCACACGTAGATAATAATAGTATGTCCAGCACATATAGACCTCCACATGTAGATAACAATAATATGTCCAGCACATATAGACCTCCACACGTAGATAATAATAGTATGTCCAGCACATATAGACCTCCACATGTAGATAACAATAATATGTCCAGCACACATAGACCTCCACACGTAGATAATAATAGTATGTCCAGCACATATAGACCTCCACATGTAGATAACAATAATATGTCCAGCACATATAGACCTCCACACGTAGATAATAATAATATGTCCAGCACATATAGACCTCCACACGTAGATAATAAAATATGTCCAGCACATATAGACCTCCACACGTAGATAATAATAATATGTCCAGCACATATAGACCTCCACACGTAGATAATAATAATATGTCCAGCACATATAGACCTCCACACGTAGATAATAAAATATGTCCAGCACATATAGACCTCCACACGTAGATAATAATAATATGTCCAGCACATATAGACCTCCACACGTAGATAATAATAATATGTCCAGCACATATAGACCTCCACACGTAGATAATAATAATATGTCCAGCACATATAGACCTCCACACGTAGATAATAATAATATGTCCAGCACATATAGACCTCCACACGTAGATAATAATAATATGTCCAGCACACATAGGCCTCCACACGTAGATAATAATAATATGTCCAGCACACATAGACCTTCACACGTAGATAATAATAATATGTCCAGCACATATAGACCTCCACACGTAGATAATAATAATATGTCCAGCACACATAGACCTCCACACGTAGATAATAATAATATGTCCAGCACATATAGACCTCCACACGTAGATAATAATAATATGTCCAGCACATATAGACCTCCACACGTAGATAATAATAATATGTCCAGCACACATAGACCTGCACACGTAGATAATAATAATAAGTCCAGCACACATAGACCTCCACACGTAGATAATAATAATATGTCCAGCACATATAGACCTCCACACGTAGATAATAATAATATGTCCAGCACATATAGACCTCCACACGTAGATAATAATAATATGTCCAGCACACATAGACCTGCACACGTAGATAATAATAATATGTCCAGCACACATAGACCTGCACACGTAGATAATAATAATAAGTCCAGCACACATAGACCTCCACACGTAGATAATAATAATATGTCCAGCACACATAGACCTGCACACGTAGATAATAATAATATGTCCAGCACACATAGACCTGCACACGTAGATAATAATAATAAGTCCAGCACACATAGACCTCCACAAGATAATAATAATAAGTCCAGCACACATAGACCTCCACACGTAGATAATAATAATATGTCCAGCACACATAGACCTCCACACGTAGATAATAATAATATGTCCAGCACACATAGACCTCCACACGTAGAAAATAATAATATGTCCAGCACACATAGACCTCCACACGTAGATAATAATAATATGTCCAGCACACATAGACCTCCACACGTAGATAATAATAATATGTCCAGCACACATAGACCTCCACACGTAGATAATAATAATATGTCCAGCACATATAGACCTCCACACGTAGATAATAATAATATGTCCAGCACATATAGACCTCCACATGTAGATAATGGTAATAGTCCTGTTTTGATCTCTCAGAAACAGGCCTCAGACATGTTTGGCAAGAGTATAACGTGAGTTGATGCAATCCTTATGATACGCAGTTTGGCAGTAGCTATGAAAATTACAAGGCCATCTACCCTTTGCCCCAGCAACTCCACTCCAATTACAGCATGTCATTGGGAAAGGGCCTGTGTTCAGGAGCACCCATTCTAGCGTTGGTCGGAAGTGTCCACAAGTTTCAGACTGATTACAGGAATCATGTGGACTGGAAAATCATGTGGCTGTGAAAAATGATAGAGCAGACTTCCTGCTCCAAGAGATTTTTCACCGAGAAAAACTGAGGGGCATAACGCTATCAACAAACAGCCCCGTGATTCCTGCAGTATAAAGTCTTGAGCAAAGTAGGGGGTGAGGGCCTAGGAGCAAACCATAGCATAGAAACATGTCAAAATGGGGAATTTTGAAGATGTGTCTGGGAGGGCACACAGGAAATTTCTGAGAGATAGACAAGGGGAGACTTCACTGTTTCGTTTTTTTATAATAAGGTTCTGTAGTTGTGAGAAGTTATTACCTATCCAAAATTAAATATAGTAAAATCTGGGCTGGAGAGATGACTCATTAGTTAAGGCACTTGCTTACAAAGCTTAATGGCCTGGGCTCTATTCCCCAGTACCCATGTAAAGCCAGATGCAAACAGTAGCAAATGCATCTGGACATTCGTGACAGCTAGAGGCCTTGGTGTGCCCATTCTTATTCTCTCTCTCTCCTTGCAAATAAATAAATTAAATTAAATAAAGTAAAATCTTAGCTGATGTTGGGGTCCCCCCCTAAGGCCAGCCCAGGAGGGACGGCAGGGTCTCTGCCAAGTTGGGGGTGAGAAATGCAGAATCATGACACAGACTCTGGGAGTTGGGTGGAAGCAACAGAGGGCGAGCTGCTGCAAACTCGTTTATTTTAAGGGGCTTGACTGACCAATCATTGTATGGGGTGGTCTCCTTTTTGTGACCAATGACAGCCTGCCTGTGGACAGGTCATCTCGTAGCAGGTTTCTCCAGAGCATGGGGCTATAGCTGTTGTCATGCCAGTTCTGCGCAGGTCTCCATGTTCACAGAAGCCATTTCCTGGTTTCTTCTGACATGCAGTCTGGCTAGGGCCTAATCTGCATTGTGCCATACAAGCCAGGTGTGGTGACACACACCTTTAATCCCAGCACTTGGGAGGCTGAGGTAGGAGGATTCCATGAATTCCAGGCCACCCTGAGACTACAGAGTGAATTCCAGGTCAGCATGAGCTAGAGCGAGACCTTACCTTCAAAAACAAAACAAAACAAAACAAAAATCTTATTAAGGGCAAAGAGGACAGAAAACTTGGAGGGAGGAAGGAAGGAAAAAAAGGAAGGGAAGAAGGAAGGGAAGTTGTAAGGAAGAAAGGGAGGAAAGAAGGGAAGGAAGGGAAGAAGGAAGGAAAGAAGGGAGGTAAGAAAAAGGGAGGGAGGGAATGAGGGAGGAAGGGGATGAGGGAGGAAAGAGAAGGGAGAGAAAGAGGGATCTTGCTAGCTGTCCTGGCAGAGCACGAGCCATCTGGTACAGCTGAAGCTGTCACTGAGGAGGTGAGAGAATGTGAAGCTTTGTCGCACTCAGGGCCTGGATGATAAGGGAGGAGACGCTGACTTAGCAGATAGAAGGTGACACTGGGAGAGGTGGCCGCCCCGCCTGGCAGGCTCTCTTCTGGTGAGCTTAAGCTTTCTCTTGTTTTCATTATTGCTCCCACCCTCCCACTGGTATCGCACACTACCCCCTCCTCAGCCACCTCCCAATCTCAAGAGAGAGAGCACGGGTTTAGCCTGTTGACACTCCCTCTCTCCTGAGGGAAAACAACAACAACAACAAAAAAAGTGTTGTCCATGACAAACGTAGGAGCATATACTCATAGTCTCCCCAATTGAGCAAGTCTTTGCACATGAAAGGCCCAGGTGTCAGCCCCCACCTGCTCCCTGGGTACTCTTTGTAGAATGGTCACGTGTAAGGCAAGAGTTTGGATAATTTCCCATCCCCGTGGTGGTGCTCAGTAGCTAGTTAGATATTAGCAGGCTCAAAGCTCATGAGGACGGACTCTTTCCTCATATTTATCAGCCTGTCAAACCAGGAGGTCAAACTACAGGTGCTCAGAGCTGGTCAAAAGATCTGAGTCTCATCTGTGGCCCTGGGTGGATTCATGACATTCTAAACTGCCCAAAAGATCAAAGGCTTGCTATCTAGCTGGAAGCTCTCCAGAAGCAAGAAAAAACATACCATTCTGCCCTCCTTTAAGAATTATTCCAAATGGGGCTGCAGGGATAACTTAACAGTTAAGGCACTTGCCTGAAAAGCCAAAGGACCCAGGTTCAGTTCCCCAGGACCCATATAAAGCCGGATGCACAAGGTGCTGCTTGTGTCTAGAGTTCTTTTGCAGTGGCTGGGGGCTCTGGTGCGCCCATTCTCTCTCCCTGTCTCTCTTTCAAATAAATAAATAAATAAAAAGAATTAATCCTAATAGGCCTTTCAACCACTTGAATAAAAAATGCCCTCCAGGAAACTGCCTGATCCAGGAACTTTAAGAAATAACATAAATTCTACCTAGAAATGTAAGCCGGCACCATGGTTTCTTTGGCCACTGTCCACTCTCTGGGAGAGAGTTTTCCTCCACAGTGGTCACTTACGCCATTCCCTGGCCATGCCCCACGTTACTCTAACAAAGTCTGACTGACCAATCATTGTATGGGGTGGTCTCCTTTTTGTGACCAATGACAGCCTGCCTGCCATCATCTACTCTGCGGGTCTCATCTGAAGTCTTTCACCAGAGATCACAAGGACTGGAGTTAGGAGGGGAATGGGATCCAGCAACTAGGAACTTAGAGATGCATGCATAGCTGAACGTATACATGCGGATTGTTTGTGGTTGTTTTATTAATTTATTTGCAGGGAGAGAGAGAGAGAGTCTGAGAGAAGAGGCACACCAAGGCCTCCAGCCATTGCAAATGAACTCCAGATGCATGTGCCACCTTGTGCGTCTGGCTTTACATGGGTCCTGGGGAAATGAACCCAAGTCATTAGACTGTAGGGAAGCGCCTTAGCTGAGCCAACTCTCCAGGGCCTACAAGCAGATTTCTTTCTTTCTTTCTTTTTTAGTTTTCAAGGTAGGGTCTCACTCTAGCCCAGGCTGACCTGGAATTCACACTGTATTCTCAGGATGTCCTTGAACTCATGGCGATCCTCCTACCTCTGCTTCCCGAGTGCTAGGATTAAAAGTGTCACCACGCCTGGCTTCTTTTATTTATTTATTATTATTAACAACATATTTTGTATGGATACATCATGTGTTGGTACCCCCTTTTCCCTCCTCCCTGCCTCCATTCCACTGGGGACCCTCCTCAGTGGGGGTGCAGATATTCCCCATGGGGTTGTGGGTTGTGTGTTGTGGGAGCAGCAGCCAGTTTTGTGGGGGTAGGCAGTGCCTCTGGGCATGATGTCTCAACCTGTGGCTCTTACAATGTTTCTGCCCCCTCTTATGCAAAATTCCCTGAGCTGTGGTGGGTGAGTTTTAAGACTACTTCTGTGATGAACTCTTAGCCGCTGGATCTCTTTTTTGGTATGTATTGAGTATCCTCAGGGTCTGTCTCCTTCACCCTGGTGCTGATTAGCATCAGGCTCACCATGGAAGCAGCACTCTTGCTCATCTCCCCAGTTCCTCTGTGGCTTCAGCTGTGGCTTGACTGAAGAGTGAGGGGTGGTTTATCTCCTTGGGTCTTGCTACCTTCTGAAAAAGAAAAATAGATTGTCCAACAGAGTGAAGTCAGCATAGTTTTTAAAAAACATTTCATTTTTATTTACTTATTTATGAGGTGGGAGAGAGAGAATGGGCACACCAGGGACTCTAGCCACTGCAAATGAACTCCAGATGCATGTGCCACCATGTGCATCTGGCTTACATGAGTTCTGGGGAATCGAACCTGTGTCCTTAGGCTTTGCAGGCAAGTGCCTTAACTGCTAAGCCATCTCTCCAGCCCTGAAGTCAACATAGTTTAAATGGGATAAGCAGTACTAATTTAGGGAGAATTTGATGTAGTACCTGCATAGTTCTGATTGTTTTATTATCATCTGACTTTCAGCAGATCTCTTCCTCAGCCACGACACATTTTACCATTGTAGTCATGTAACCCAAGTGATGTGTCAGTGTCTGAAACTCATGAATACATACAGAAAACAATAATAAACATAACAGAGGCTTACAGCTTCTGCTCACATATATTACCTCCTTTAGTCTTCAAACTTTCCTCTAAGGTGAGTGTTTATTCAACAAATGTTCAGTGAGCACCCGTCAATCTAAGATGCTGTGGTGGGTCTCAGAGATAAGGCGACTGCTATACAAAGCCTAACTTACACATGAAGACCAGCACCCATGCGAATGACGCCTTACAGAGAAACACAAAGTGATGTGGGAGTCCAGAGAAGCAGCTCCTTACCTAAACAAAGAGCAGAGAACACCCAGAACGGCTTCCCAGAGAACTTAAGAGATGGACAGATGTAACCAAGTAGCATAAGGGCACGAGTTGTGACTGGACTTCATACTTCAGAGGAGGGCTGCAGAAAAGAAGGAGATGGAGGGCTGGAGAGACAGCTCAGCTTGCCCACAAAACCCAGCAACCTGGGTTTGATTCCCTAGCACCCACATAAAGCCACATACGCAAAAGTGATGCATGCATCTAGTTTGTTTGCAGTGGCTAGAGGCCCTGGTGCACTCATTCTCTCTTTTTCTTTCTCTCTCTGTCTCTCCATGTTTGCAAATAATAAATAAATAAATAAATAAATAAATAAATAAATAAATAATTTAAAAAAAAGATAGACGGAATCAGAGTTTTGGAGAGTAGTAAAAAGTTGACAGAAGTTAGGTGTGGTGGCGCACACCTTTAATCCCAGCACTCAGGAGGCAGTGGTAGGAGGATCGCCGTGAGTGTGAGGCCACTCTGAAGACTACATAGTTAATTCCAGGTCAGCCTTAGCTAGAGTGAGACTTTACCTAAAAAAAAAAAAAAAAAGTTGACAGAGTGTGTTAACAGAGAAAGAGAACCCCCCCCACCGCCCTTTACAAATGAGGAAACTGAGTTCATAGAAAAGAACCCCCCAACCACACTTCAGTCCCCGCTGAGTGGTCCCTACCCCACGCTTCCCTCTTGAGTTGAAGGTAGGCCAATTAGGAAGTCGCATGTAACAGTAATAACGTGAGCCTTGAATGTCTAGTTCACAGGGACCCAGACAGGGAAACCACAGAGTCAACGTCTTCAAAGGGATCCCTGGATTTCCTAGCCTCTCTTGGTGGGAGAAATCTGACTCAGTGCACCTTAGACGGCTGTGCCTAACTCTGCGTTACTCATCCCTCA
The DNA here is from genome assembly GCA_036365145.1 of Orientallactaga sibirica. Lineage (NCBI taxonomy): Eukaryota > Metazoa > Chordata > Mammalia > Rodentia > Dipodidae > Orientallactaga > Orientallactaga sibirica. The sequence continues at coordinate 978,311 of JAEOAD010000746.1, forward strand.
GGAAACATGTTAGACCAAGACTTGTTCTTTTGGGCAAGGCCTTTACTTACGTGTTTGGCATCCTTCCCAGGGAGTTGTCCGTCTGGTTCTCTCACACAGACACACAGGGCTGATCCCTCACATATCCACCCTCAGCATCCCTGCAAGTCTGAACAGGGCCTGCAGATCTGCCTCCGACTACAACCTATTGCCCCACGCCCTGGGAGGTGGGGTCGTGTCCCTGCTTGCTCAAGTTTGGCAACAGCAAAGCCTGGTGGGTGGAGGTGGGACCTTGGCTGACAGCGTGGCCCCAGGAGCTGGCAGTGGGAGAGAGGAGCCTGTGGCAACTAGCTTCTGTTCCCCAGACAGCCTGAGAGGCTAGAAAACAAAATGCTGACACAACAGGTGAAGAGGCCAAGGTGTGTCCTGTGTCAAGGTCACCTCAGAAGAGGACTCAAGAGAGGTGCTCCCAAGAGAGACCAGGATGGGGAGAGAGGAAGAAGGTGAACAAGGGAGAGCCCTGGCCTTGAGCCATAAAAGGATTCTGTCCTGTGGTGCGACAGAGTGATTCCCACCAGTTCCCAGCCTCAGCCTGACTTGGAGCCACACCGCCAGTGTGTCCCACCAGGATGGACAAGGCTCTCACACTCCCACCACTTCAGCTATGTCTTCAGGACCTAAACTCGCCAATGCTTCCAGCTCTCTGTGGGCATGACAGCTCTCCTCACCCAAGGACAGCCCTCAGAGGATGACCTGGAGTACAGAACGTTAGTGCCAGGAGAGGGGGAGAATTTAGAGACAGGTAGACGGAAAGAGTAAAACAAAGAAAACGGGATCTGGTTAGGTAATATCAGATATGACTAGATTCTGTTTTCATGACCCAGGGCAAACAACTTAATCTTTTTCTTTTGTTGTTGTTTTGTTTGTTTATTCATTTGTTTTTCGAGGTAGGGTCTCAGTCTGGCTCAGGCTGACCTGGAATTCACTATGTAGTCTCAGGGTGGCCTCGAACTCACAGCAATCCTCCTACCTCTGCCTCCCTGAGTGCTGGGATTAAAGGCTTGCACCACCACGCCTGGTTTAAATAACTTAATCTTATGGACAGGTTTTGTCAACAGTAATGAGGGGACACTCCCTTCCACGGGCTGCTGTGCGGGATAAAGTAGCTAACGTGAATAAGATGTCCAGCACAGGGCCTGGCACTCAGGAGTCAGTACTGATGTCTAACCTGGCAATGTCCGCTAGATGGGCTTAACCTGGGGACTCGCCTCAGGTGAACTGGAGCTCCAACGCCTCTGCTTCTGTTCTCCGTGGTTCTGTCCCCTCGGGAAGTTTTCTCCTTTCCCTTCTCAGACACCAGCATCGTTCTCCCTCACGGTCAGTGTCTCAAGAACTTACATTCCTTTCCCCCCACCCGGTCACTTCCTCTTCTTGGACCTGCTCCTCTAAAGCAGAATGTTCAAGAACCCAGGCTCCCTGCTGCACATGGCGGTGCACACCTGTAATCCCAGCGCCAGGAAGGTGGAGACAGGTGGATCCCTGGGGCTCACTGGCCAGCCAATCTAGCCTGATTGGTGAGCTCCAGGCGAACGAGGGACCCTATCTTTAAAAGAAGACGGCTAGGGGCTGCAGAAAAGACTCGGTGGTTCAGCCTAACGACCTGGGTTTGACTCCCCAGCACTCATATAAAACCGGATGCACAAAGTGATGCATGCATCTGGAGTTTGTTTGCAGTGGCTAGAGGCCTTGGTGCACCGATTCTCTCCCTCTCTCTCTTTGCTTGCAAATAAATAAATAATTTTTCAAAACAAGTTTAAAAAAAGGTAGATGGAATTCTTGAGGAATGACACCTAATGTTCCCTGGACTTCACACCCACTTGCACGCATACATGCACCCCTATATCACACACACACACACACACACATGTGCATGCACACACACACATGCACACGTGCATTTAAAAGAAACAAGGAGAGTTGGAGGGATGGCTTAGTGGCCTGCAAAGCCAAAGGACCCAGGTTCAATTCTCCACGACCCACATAAGCCAGATGCACAGGGTGGTACATGCGTCTGGAGTTTGTTTACAGTGGCTGGAGGCCCAGGCATGCTCATTCTCTCCCTCCTTCCCTCTCTCTCTTCCTCTTCCTCTCTGTCAAATAAATAAAAATTTAAAAATATATGAAAAAAGAAACAGGGACTGGAGAGATGGCTCAGCAGTTAAAGTGCTTGCCTGCAAAGCCTAATGACCTGGGTCCGATTCCCTAGTATCCACATAAAGCCAGATGCGCAAAGTGATATAAACATCTGGAGTTTGTTTACAGTGGCTATAGGCCCTGGCATGCCCATTCTCTCTTTCTTCTATCTCTATAAATAAACAATTTAATATTTATAAAAAATATTTTTAAAAAAGAGGTTCTTAAAAAAAAGAAACACAAGCTGGGCATGGTGGCACATGCCTTTAATCCCAGCACTTGGGAGGCAGAGGTAGGAGGATCACCAGGAGTTCGAGGCCACCCTGAGACGACATAGTGAGTTCCAGGTCAGCCTGGGCTAGAGTGAAACCCTACCTCGAAAAACAAACAAACAAACAAACAAAAGGACAGAAGCGTTGGAGATACAGATTCAAACCCTTGCCCCAGTGCAGGTGTGGCCTTCGCAAAGTGCTTAGTCTTTGTTTGCCTCAGTGGAACTGAGTCCTTCTGCCTCTTGGAGCACTGTGATGTGTTGACGAGTAGGTGCTAGAACACGGTCCCTGGGCAGTGCGGACACGTATGAGCACATCCCCACAGGTCACCTGCCCCTTTGTGTACCGCTCTGATTCTTGGGTTGACAATTTTCTGATCAGCTCTTGCTATTTCCACCCTGAAGCCTGGTGGGGCTTCCACCCTCGTCCTCCCTTTCGTCCCTGGTGCTCGGAGGCCATGCCCTCTTGAGGCCCAGATGGTCATCATGGGAAGAATTACAGAAATGCACAAGCACTTGTGGGTTTCCTATGTCCGTGTGCCATGTTTGATCGTCTTAAAATGAGGAGATTGAGGCACACAGAGATTAAACAACTTGCTCAACTTCACCTACTTTCCAGGCCATGGAATATTACCCGGCCATCAACTCCCAGTTCAGTGCTCCTGAACTCTTCTCGCTGCAGAGACTCTGATCTATGACCATGGCAGGACTCCCCACTCCCTGAACCCCGTCTCCTCCACATCCGGGATGTTACTTATAGAAAGATCAGTGATGGTAACCCACATATGAAATTTATCTGGTCTCCCCTGCTAGACTATGAGCCTTGAAGGTCATCTTGAAAGTCATCTCTTTATCCCTAGATGTCTTCACAGGGCCTGGAACATCACTGAAGCTAAATGTGAGTAAGGGTTCATATTCCTTGCCAACTTCGCTGAATTTGGCATCACCATGGAAACTCACCCCTGAGCATGTTTTTATTCTGTTTTTTATTGTATTTGAAAGAGAGAGAAGGTCCTGGGCACATTAACTCCAGATGCATGCGCCACCTTGTGCATCTGGCTTACATGGGTCCTGGGGAATCAGACCTGGGTCCTTTGCCTTGGTAGGCAAGCACCTTAACTGCTAAGCCAATTCTCCAGCCCTAAGCATGTTTTTGAGGATGTTTCAAGAGAGGTTTAACTGAGAAAGGAAGACTCATCTTAAATGGGAGTCATACTATGTAATGGACTGGGGACCCAGACTGAATTAAAAGAGGGAACAAAAGGAGGAAGCCAGCTGAACATCAGAATTCATTTCTCTCTACTTCTTTTTGTTTGTTTATTTTTCTGAGGTATGGTCTCACTCTACCTAAGGCTGACCTGGACTTTACTATGTAGTCTCAGGGTGGCCTCAAACTCTTGGCGATCCTCCTACCACTGCCTCCTGAGTGCTGGTATTAAAGATGTGCGCCACCACGCCCTGCTCATTTCTCTCTGCTGCTGCTGCTGCTGCTGCTGCTTCTCCTTCTTCTCCTTCTTCTCCTTCTCCTTCTCCTTCTCCTTCTCCTTCTCCTTCTCCTTCTCCTTCTTCTTCTTCTTCTTCTTCTTCTTTTTTATTTTCGAGGTAGGGTCTCACTCTAGCTCAGGCTGACCTGGAATTCACTCTGTACTCTCAGGGTAGCCTCGAACTCGTGGCAATCCTTCTACCTCTGCCTCCCGAGTGCTGGGATTAAAGGCGTGCGCCACCACGACTGGCTCTCTCTGCTTCTTAACTGCAGATCAAAAGTGACCAGCTGTCTCATATTCCTGCCACAATGTATTCCCTGCCTTGATGGACTGGACCCCTCAAGCTGGGAGGCAAAACAAACCTTTCCTCCCTCAGGTTATTTTGTCACAGCAATGAGAAAAATAACTAGTATAACATGACTTTGTTAAATGAGTAATTTAACCTTAACAAGCCCAAGGAGTGGGCATTATGGGACATGTGAACATTCAATTTTTCAAGATAAGACTAGATAATTTTTCAAAGCGGTGTAACAATTCACACTCCCACCAGCAATGTGTAAGGGGTGTTGTCTTGCACTTGGCCCTGTCACACAGGATATTATAGTATACCACATTACAGGCACATGGGACACATATCCCCAATCTGGACCCCATTAGCGGTTGCATGGAGTGACCCCCACAGCTTTTCTGACAACTTACATAAGATGTACTCTAACCGCATCGTCTCCTTTAGTAACTCCTCTTTGGCCTGGCCCCTACCTGTCTCTTGGGCCTCTTTTCCCAATATTCTTCCTGATTTTTCCAGAAGCAAAAAATCATCATCTATTAGTTTTATTGAAAATATAGCATGTGCCAGACACATGGTGAGCATTTAGCAGGTAGTGTCATCACATCCAACTCTCTCAACTGTCCTGTCCCTGCTTCACAGGCACCGAGCTGGCAAGTGGCAAGTCAGGTGTGCACCCCGGTGCTGTGCGCTCTTCCTCTGTCTGCCTCAGGTCACTGTTTCATTGGTTCCTCACCTGTGTTTCCTTTCTTTGGATGCTATGACTGGATTAGCTGTCCCCTCCCTGCACCCTATATCTCCCCTATTACAACACTCAGTTGTAATTTTCCAGTTCTCCTTTTCTCTCCTCTGTGAGCCTGTGAGTTCAAGAGTAGTGTGCCAAGCCTGTAATAATATTTATATATAGGTACTGTGTGCCAGGCTCTGTGCTAGACCTGGGCTATCATTGTCGCACACACTCACAAATTCTCCGCTTTCTCTCTCTCTTCCACTCACACACACACATACACTTCCTGAATTCAAAGACACTCATAGTCAAGGGGGATTGGGAAGAGGTCACCTCAAGAAGATAACTTGGGGGGCTGGAGAGATTGCTTAGTGGTTAAGGCACTTGCCTGCAAAGCCAAAGGACCTTGGTTCAATTCCCAAGGACCCATGTAAGCCAGATGCACAAGGTGGCACATTTGGAGTTCTTTTGCAGTGGCTGGAAGCCCTGGGGTGCCCATTCTCTCTCTCACTCCGCCTCTTTCCCTCCCTCAAATAAATAAATAAGGAAATAAAATATGTTTTAAAAAGATAACTTGGGATCTGAACCCTCAATACTTCAGAATGTGATTTTTATTTGAAAATATGTGCTTATTTAAGATGAAGTTACTGTGGACTAGTGTTGGCTCCTGGTCCAATATGAGAGAAAACCAGACAGAGAGAAAGAGATATGCACACAGGAAAGAATGTGAAGGAACACGGCGTGAAGACAGGAAGGGACAAATCCTTTCCTCACGGCCATCAGGAGGATCCAATACCACCGACCTCTTGATCACAGACTTCAGGCCTTTGGAACGCAGAGGCTCCGAGTTTCTGCTGATCAAACCATCTTGTGTGTAGGACTTTGTCTCCGCGGCCTTAGCAAATGGAAACACCTCCAGAATCCATATTATTTTCCCACTGGTTATAAACACGAGAGGAAGGTGAATAGCCTGGGCTTGTGACTAAGATACTCATCAGGATACCCAGGACTTTTGTTGTCATTGCTTTGCGGAGAAACACATACCCTCTTCTTCCCAGAGGGGAATGGAAAACAAGCTGCGAAAGGAGCTCCGGCCGCCGTCTTGCTATTCAAAGGAAAGTTGTTCTGGGGAACAGAGCCGACTGGAAAAAAATCACAGAGAAATGGAAATGTCCCTAATGCCATCATGAACATCTGGATGAAAGCTAGGCCTGAAGCTGGCCAGCCCCAATCACTCCCCTTGGAGCTGATTTTCCATGACAGGAAACGCAGAAGCATTGCAACTGATCCTGATGTCACCTGGCATCCATTTCTCCCAGGAAGGTTAATCAGGATGATGAAGGCCTGCGAGGAAGGACCAGATAAAACAAAGGTTTCCAGGGGCAGCCCATGGCGAGAGAGAGAGAGAGACAGAGACAGAGAGACATGGAAAGAGCTGAGAGAGACAGAGAGAGAGAGAGACAGAGAGAGAGAGAGAGAGAGAGAGAGAGAGAGAGAGAGAGAGAGAGGGAGACTTGCTATGTGACCCCAGAAGAGAGAGAGAGAGAGAGGGGGAGAGAGAGAGAGAGAGAGAGAGAGAGAGAGAGAGAGCGCACAGACTTGCTATGTGACCCCAGAAGACCGGAACGGTGGGAGAGTTCTTCCCGGGAACATTCCCTGGAGATGCGTTCCCTGTGGAGAACTTTGAAACGATGGTAAAATGCACAAAATGTAGATTTGCTCTTATTGGCACTGCACACGGAAACTGGAAACAAGTTCAGTGAGAAAGCATTCCGTCTTGCTGGGACAGACGGCTCCCACTGCTCTTCCACCACTTGACATCCCACAGCCAAGGGGGAGAAATGATAGGGAGTTGAGTTTCACTTTGATAAAGAGAGATCTTTCTAGCAGGGAATAATGGAATGTGCTATCTTGGGGCTAATGAATTATCCATCACAGGCACTATACAAACAGAGGCTGGAAAGCCACTTTGCCGGAATGTTATTTAGTAGATTACTGAATTCAAGGGAGGATTACCTTGAATGACCTTGAAGATCCCAGCTGACTCCGTGCTTGTCTAGAAAGAATGACAAGTAAATGGCTGAGAACAACCATGTTCAGGTAAGAAAAGGCCCTCTGGGTAAGAGGAGTACTTCAGGCGATCCGCATGAGAATGACTCTGGTGATAGTGTAGAAATATTCCTCAGTGCCAGATGTGGTGGCGCACGCCTTTAATCCCAGCACTCGGGAGGCTGAGACATGAGGATCGCTGTGAGTTTGAGGCCAGTCTGGAACTAAAGAGTGAGTTCCAGGTCAGCCTGGGCTAGAGTGAGACCCTACCGTGAAAAACCTCGCACAACAACACAAAAGTAATATCCCACATCAACTGCTCACGTGGTAATACTCCCGTGGACACTGGAAATCCAATCTGAAATTCGAAAGTGAAGTTTATGGTTACGCTTGCCAGAAATGCATGATCTTTGTCGCCAGCTCTAAACTCATTAGTCAAGAGGTGGATTATGTTAATTCAGTGGCCACATTTTATTCACTCTTCACACATGTTAATTAAGCCAAGCCCCTTTTCTCTCTTTTCCTCTCAACCAGCCTAACCCCTGGGGTACTCACATTCAAGGTCACTTGGGTCCAGGTCCTACTCCACTCCAGCCGGGCTGTCAAGGGGTCCCACGGGCTGCTGCTTTTCATGGAGGGTATCAACAGAGAGAGACGGGGAGCCTGCCCTTCTGAGTTGAGTGAGGTTTTGCTGGGGTTTTTATACCCATTTTTCCTCAGTTATCCCGGCTGCTCATCACCACCTTATGGTCAGCTCATTTGCATATCAGCTCGCAGCAGGTCTCTGGTCAGTCTCTGGTCTTGGCTCCTGGTTTCCATGGTGATCTCATCACTGCTGAGTGAGTGCCCCACTTTTACTTCTAACTATTGCTCCTAACAATCTTGGAGCTAGAGGGTGAGCCCTGGGAGTTTGGAAAGTTCCAGAATCTAGAAGATCATTGATAAGTGTTTAAAGCAGTACATGGCATAGTGCCAGTGCTGTGCAAATGTCAGCCATTTTTACCTCTTCTTATCACTGCTGCTCCAGGGAGCTATAAGCCTCTTCTTGCATGTTGTTTCCAGTATGTTCTCTCAGTAGCCAGATGGGTTCTTTTCCACTCAGATCTCATTCTAACTTATCAATAGCTAGCCACTGGCTTCTCAGATGCTAAAAGTTTTTATTTTTTCTCTGTAAACAATACCTCAGTGTTAAGTAAAATATGTTTAGTATTACATATAATTTGTTCATTCATTCATATTCTTCCTTGGTGTGTGTACTTGGTTTTAGAAACCATTTGTGGTTCCAGGGAAGGAGTAATCAGGAGAAATAGACCAGATATTTGATTGAGAGGGAGTGGTAAGATAGGACGTGGGACAAGTTGATGAGAACGCTGGGAGTCTGGCATACAGCTCAGTGGTAGAATGTCTCTGCATATCTGAGGTCCATTCTCTTTGACCTTAAAATTACAATACTAAGGCAAAGACAACCGTTGTCTATTAAGGAAGGTGGAGAGCACCGTGAGACTATGAACTTAGGAAATGCCGTCAACACAGGACTTCCCCGGGCAAGTGAGGCTTAAACCAGGATGTCAAACATGCATATATTAACCGGGTAGGAAAATTCCAAGCAGAAACAACTGCATGTTATGTTTGTGTGTTTGAGGCAGGATCTCATTCTAGGCCAGGCTGACCTCAAACTCAGTGATCCTCCTACCTCAGCCCCCAGACTAAATTATCTTTTAGACATTTTCTTTTCTTTTTTTTTTCTCTCTTTCTTTCTTTCTTTCTTTCTTTCTTTCTTTCTTTCTTTTTTTTTTTTTTTTTTTTGAGGTAGGGTTTCACTCTAGCCCAGGCTGACCTAGAATTCACTATGTAGTCTCAGGGTGGCCTTGAACTCACAGCAATCCTCCTACCTCTCCCTCCCAAGTGCTGGGATTAAAGGCATGTGCCACCATGCCCAGCTCTCTTTTAGACATTTTCTGATGTGGGACTCATCTAATACAAAGTATCCTTGCAAACAAGTGCCAAAGATTCAACTTCTGGGTTGGAGAGATGGCTTAGCGGTTAAGATGTTTGCCTGCAAAGCCAAAGGACCTTGGTTCAATTCCCCAGGACCCATGTAAACCAGATGTACAAGGTGGTGCATGCTTCTGGAGTTCGTTTGCAGTGGCTGGAGGCCCTGGCACACCCATTCTCTCTCTCTCTCTCTCCCTGCATCTTTCTCTCTCTCTCAAATGAATAAATAAAAATTCATCTTCCCAAAGTGGGAAGCTAAGCCAGAAGATGGTAGATGAAATGTGTAGGCAGCCACTGAAGAACAGCCAGCCAGTGTGCCAGACATCAGAGAAGATGGGGACACTACGTGGATGTCAGATGACAGTCAAGTCAAAAGCACAGACAAAAGAGGCAGGGGAGGGCTGTAGGGATGGCTTAGTGGTTAAGGCATTTGCCTGCAAAGCCAAAGGACTCAGGTTCGATTCCCCAGGACCCACGTTAGCCAGATGCACAAGGTGGAGCATGCATCTGGAATTTGTTTGCAGTGGTTGGAGGCCCTGGTGTGCCCATTCTCTCTCTCTCTCCCCCTTTCTCTCTGTCAAATAAATAAATAAAAATAAAAAATATTTTTAAAAAGGAGGCAGGTGAGCCAGCTGTGAGAACACATGCCTGAAATCCCAGCATTCCAGAGCCTGGGGCAGGAGGAGGGAAACATCGAGGCTAACACCATGAGTTACATAGTTACTTCCAAGTCAGCCCGAGACACACAGTGAAAACTCGTATCACGAAAGAAGGGGCTGGAGAGATGGCTTAGCAGTTGGGAGCGCTTGCCTGCAAAGCCTAAGGACCCATGTTCAACTCTCCAGATTCCACGTGAGCCAGATGCACAAAGGTGAGGCAAGTGCTAGGTCACGCATGCCCACTAGGTGGTGCAAGCGCTGGAGTTTGATTGCAGTGGCTGAGGCCCTGGTGTGCCAATTCTCTCTCTCTCTCTCTCTCTCTCTTGCTCTCTCTAAAATTTAAATTTAAATTAAAAAAACAACCAAGGGTTGGGTTAGTAGCTCACTAGAATGCTTACCTGCTGTAGTAGACAGCTTCAGGTCGCTGGGATGAACTTCCAAACCAGGCACAGTTATGGAGGAAGGGATTTATTGAATTGTACAAATCAGGGGTAGCTCCATAACGGCAGAAGAAGCTGGCCTGCTTTCACAGATCCAAGCACAGAGAGAAAAGCCAGCACCGCCAGCACAGGCAAGCACTCTCCAAGACCCTAGGCCTAACTCAGGCATTTTGCATATTTTAGGCTGGAATTTATATCCACCCCCAGTAACATCTCCTTCAGCCAAGTTCCAAACTTGAATAGAACGTCTGAATTTATTGGGTGGCATCCATTCACACCACCACACCTACCATGCCCAAGGCCCTGGATTCCACCCCATGTCTGTGTGCACATGTGCATGTACACACACACACACACACACACACACACAGAGTATATAGCACTCACTAAGTGGTAGTGTTCCTGGAATTAGGCGAATGGGTTTATAAGAAAGTTGTCAGGGCTGGAGAGACGGCTCAGTGGTTACAGCGCTTGCCTGCGAAGCCTAAGGACCCAGGTTCGGTTATCCAGTGTCCACTTAAAGTCAGATGCACAAAGTGGTGCACGCGTCTGGAGTTTGTTTGCAATGGCTAGAAGCTCTGGCTCACTCATTTGCTCTTTCTCTCTATCTGCCTCTCTCTCTGGCAAATAAATAAATAAACTAAAATCTTTAAAAAATATTTTATTATTTATTTATTTGAGATAGAGAGAGAGAGAGAGAAAGAGGCAGATAGAGAGAAAGAGAGAATGGGACACCAGGGCTTCCAGCCACTGAAAACAAACTCCAGACCCCTTTGTGCATCTGACTTATGTGGGTCTTGGGGAATCGAACTGAAGTCCTTAGGCTTTGCAGGCAAATGCCTTAACGGCTAAGCCATTTCCTCAGCCCCAAAATAAAATCTTTTTAAAAATGTCAGATCACTACTTTTATTTCACAAAACAAGGCTTTTGCTCACACTGGTATCTGAGGGGTTGAGAAATCACCTTTTTTTCCCTTTCCTGCCAACATGCTGCCCTTGGGCATCTGCAGAGGTGGATCTTGGCAAGCTCTGGGACTTCACTACATCCTCTTCCGGCAGGTTGAGTAAATGTATTGGTGTAGGTCTAGACCTTGACCTTCTGTGGCTTACTGAGTCCAGAGCAGGCAGTGTCAAGGACTGCTGGGCCCCGTCAGCACTGTAGGAAGCCATGGGAAATAGACTGGGTGTCCGGCCAGCAGCTGGGAGAGGCTCCTGGGTTGGAGAGTCGCCTATGAAGGTGAAGTAGCTCCCTCACTGCCTTCCTTGAAACCTAGCTGACAGCATGGGGCAAGAGGCTGGTCTCAGCGGCAGCATTAGCTGCAGATTATCCACAGGAAGACAGATTTAGCACATGGAAACATTTACAGGCCTCCAAAGCCCTAGAAGAATGTCACCTAAGGGAACCTGGTGTGCCCACTGCTGAGCTCGGAGAGGGAGAAGACACAGCTCTGCTCCAGTCTCTGCCAGCATGCTGCTGGCCCAGCCCCACACCGTGCCCCAGGTCAGGATCTCAGTATCCAAAAGCGGGGACTGACCAGTGGGTTTTCTGCTGAAGTAGGGAATCTCATTCACAACACAGCAACCGAGCCTTCTGCTTCCTGGAGGAGAGTGTATTTTCAACTTGGGAAGAGTCATAAATCTGGGATGGTCCACATGTGGTCAATCTTCTACAGTCATGGGCCTCTCATCTGGAGTGGGGGTGACCAATCTACTGGCAGATGTGGTAGTGAGCACCCAGCATATGATTTAAAAGTGTCCTGCACACAGACACCTCTGACAACAAAGTGGGATTATGCCAGTGGGGGAAATGTGCTCTGTATCAAGTGGTGACCAAAAAGCTTGGCTATACAGAAAGATTGTGATGACCCTAACAGAGCTAGCATAAACCCCACCATTACTTGCCATACCTCCACAGCAACGGGCTGGCCTCTCTATGGCTTTGTGCCATAAGCAAGTACTACAGGAGATCTGAAGCCTGTGGTGCTATGGAGGGAGGTCAGAAAATATGTCTACTCCCAGCTGTGGGGCTTTGGGTTCAGGTGGCCTGCTCCACACAGTCCCCAACCCCTAGTGGTGACCATGTTGGGGAAAGTAAAGGAACAGGCAGCTTAGGTGTGCTGACTCCCTTCTGAGGAAGGCAGGGCCCACATGTGTATCAGAAAGCAGCAGGACTGCCTGAGGGAGAACTGAGCATGCCCCAGCAGTGTGCACTTGACCTCCTTCCCACTCCAGCCAACCAGTGTTCTCAGACAAAGGTTCAGGGTCCTGAGGCGTGACTCTTCTAAGGCTCAAATGGGTTCTGGTTCTGGATGTGACTGGCTTCGGTTGTCCTAACAACTCCAGTTCAGCCCAGTTCTCCACCTTCACACAAACTGGGACAGGTTGGGGACTTTGATGCTGAGGTCGCCAATGTTGATGTTGTGTGGAATCTCAGGCAGATTGATGTTCTTCACAGCAGACACAGCCTGTGCAGGGGCTGCTGAAAGGCCACCCTCTGATCTCTCCAGCCTGTTCTGAGCTTCAATCTGAGCCACAATTTCATTCATGTGTGTTTCCAACACCATTCCACCCATCACCACCTCCTGGAGGATGTAGTGTACCTTATCCATACGGAAGATCAAATCCAATTCACACACATTTTCAAAACACTTATCCAGTGTCTCCACAAAAACCTGGATGAGGTCCAAGATCCCAAGTTCACTCTCTGAGGAATCCACACAAAACACAAAGTAGAGGGTAGCATAGTGTCGGTAAATCAGTTTGTAGTCAGAGCCACCAATCAAATTGCCACCCTCCAAGAAGTTACAGATGTTGTCACCTCGCTTGAGGGCTAGATGGAAAGTCTCTCGAACAATCTGCTGCTGAACTTCTTGAAACGCTAGGAGAAGCGGACCAGCCGCCTGAATCATGTTTACCGGCCACCCTTCTGTCAGCACCAGTTCCAAAATTTTTTTTTAATTCTGTTGTATATATTTCTGTATGCCACTCCAATCATTTTCTGATCTCTCATAAGAAATACAAGTGATGACTTATCAGTGCACACTGGACCAGTTTGTCTTAGTTACTAATATAAAATGTTCAAAATGATGGCTTAGTGGTTAAGGCATTTGCCTGCAAAGCCAAAGGACCCTGGTTCAATTCCCAGGACCTACGTAAACCAGATGCACAAGGTGGCACATGTGTCTGGAGTTTGTTTGCAGCGGTTGGAGGCCCTGGCATGCCCATTTTCTCTGTGTGTGTGTGTGTCTCTCTCTCTGACTCTCTCAAATAAATAAAAACTTAAAAAATTTTTTTAAAAATGTTCAAAATGAAACCTGTTATTATTTCTTGGAATGGTCTCCTTTATGTAAATTCCTCTTTCCACTAATAGTTTAATCATGTGTACACACACACACACACAAAACAATAAAAATAAAATTAAAATTGGACTCTCAGCCGGGCGTGGTGGCACACGCCTTTAATCCCAGCACTCGGAGGCAGAGGTAGGAGGATCGCCGTGAGTTCGAGGTCACCCTGAGACCACATAGTGAATTCCAGGTCAGCCTGAACTAGAGTGAGACCCTACCTCGAAAAACCAAAAAAAAAAAAAACCAAAAAATTGGACTCTAATTCCTGTTGTACCAGTGTGTACTGTGGGATTATGGGCAAGTGCTGATGCTCCTACGTCTCTGTCATGGTCCCTATGGCACATGCTATTGGTTTCCCTTTCAGTCTCTTAGCACCCAGTCCCATGGGTCGCTCCATGTGTTCCAAATGCCCGTGGTTTCCTGGCCTAGGACCTGGCTCGTGTTATTGCCTCTGTCTGAAGTGCTCCTTCTGACTTTACCCTTGTGGGAACTTTCCTAGTCTGAAAACCCACCTTTCTTTTTCTTTTTTTAAATTTATTTGATATATATATATATATATATATATATATATATATATATATATATATAGAGAGAGAGAGAGAGAGAGAGAGAGAGAGAGAATGGGTATACCAGGGTCTCTTAGCCACTGCAAACGAACTCCAGACACATGTGCCACCTTGTGCATCTGGCTTACATGGATCCTGGGGAATCGAATTTGAGTACTTTGGCTTTGCAGGCAAGCGCATTAACTGCTAAGCCATTTCTCCAGCCCCCAGCAAAACCTATCTTTTAAAAAAATATTTCATTTTTATTTACTTATTTGAAAGAGAGAGAGAAAGAGGGGAAGAAAGAGAGAGAGAGGGAGAAGGAATGGACACACTAGGGCCTCCAGCCATTGCAAATGAACTCCAGATGCATGTGCATCTGGCTTACATGGGTCCTAGAGAGTCAAACCTCGGTTCTTAGGCTTTGCAGGCTAGTGGCTTAACCACTAAGCCATCTCTCCAGCCCTATGCAACTTTTAAAGGAAATTTCCTTACTATTGAAAATCAGCCTTGGCTTGCCACACCCCTGATCAGAAAGTGAAAGTCGACCTGCCCCGGGGCCCTGGCAGTCCTGCATGGTGTCTGGGGCTGGATGAACCTGTTCCTGACCTGCTCTGGGACTTCGTGGCTCCTGGGTGTGGCAGGTCTTACAACCTGGCAGTGGCTAGAATCACAGAGTCATCATTTACAGGTGTAACGATCATAGTGCCATTGAGAAATTGAGAGTGAATCAACTGAGCCCTCCTGAGAGTGGGAGGAAGGGAAGGAACGTGTGCACAAGCCTTCAAACGCCATCAGTCATGCCTGCGGTAATCTCGCGATGATAGGAGAGGTGATGGGAAGGCTTATGTGTGGTATTGTTACCCAGCTAGTACATAGCACCCTCTGTGCTGCTAAAAGTTTTACGTAATCAGTTTCCGGGCAAAGACCGGACATTCCCATACATCATGAGAGCAGAGAAGCTGGGGAGTCCAGAAATCTTTTTTAAAAAAATTTTAAGTAATTTTTTCCTTTATTTATTTATTTGAGAGAGAGAGAAAGAGGCAGAGAGAATGGACATGGCACTCCAGACACAGATGTCACCTTGTACATCTGGCTTACATAGGTACTGGGGAATCAAACCTGGATCCTTAGGCTTTGTAGGTAAGCTCCTTAACCACTAAGCCATCTCTCTAGCCCCCAGCCCATTTATTTATTTATTTATTTGAAAAAGAGAGACGTAGATAGAGAATGGGCTCCCCAGGGCCTCTAGCCACTATAAAAAAACTCCAGATGCATGTGTCACCTTGTGCATCTGGCTTACATGGGTTCTGGGGAATCAAACCTGGGTCCATAGGCTTTGCAGGAAAATGCCTTAACCACTGAACCATCTCTCCAGCCCCCTCAGCCTTCTTCTGCCTCCAAGTCCCTTCCTGTGTGTACATGTTACTCAGCCTTCCAAGTTACACACTGATTCCCATTTGACATGCACACCTTCCAGTTCTGAGCCATAATCTCATGGTCAGATCCTCATCTCTCCCCTTTCCCTCCTGTGAACCCCACACTTGTGCACTACAGTTTATTGATCGATCACCTACAGCGAGCGGGCTCTGTGTCAGATTACTGAACTAGGACTTTACAAATAATAACTGGTTTTACTTCATGAGACTCCACTGAGGGCCCACTATTATCATGACCCCTTTTCAAAGATGGGAGAACAGAGGCACCAAAATGCAGTCACGATCCCAGAGCTAGAGGTGATGGAGGAGGGCATGAATCCAAGCAGCTGGCCCCAAAGTCCAAGCTGTTGTTCCCCTCCCTCTCCTTGCTCTGTCCCTCTCCTCACCCTTTCAGTGTCCTGCTCTGTGAAGTCACCCTGATGTGTATTTGGGGAATTGCCCAGTTTCTACTCTGTGGTCCTGGGGCAGCTTCACTGCACAAAGCCCCTGGGTGGGATTTGGATTAGGTTTATTTAAAGATTGGAACTTGGTGCATTCATCTTTGGGTCTGTGGAACGTATGTATGTATGTATATATGTATATATGTGTGTATGAATTTTAGATTTACTTAGGAATCAAACCCAGGGCCTCATGCATACTAGGCAGATGTTCTACGATTGCACTACACCCCAGCCCTGTATCCACAGTCTTTTCGCTCTCAGAACCTTGACTAGTGGTTGGCTTAAAAAACAAAAAAAACTGGTGTTTTAAACACTGAGGTATAAAATACATGTAGGCTGCAATGAACTGGAATCCAGTGAGTTAAAGTTGCCTTAATGAACAAGCCCTAATGATAATCTTGATGAGATGTTTCTGGAGGAGATTAAACTTAAAATGCACGCGGTTCTCATCTACCCAGGAGATGATTATCTGCTTTTGAGGATTATTCTGCTGCCTCATCCTGCTGCCAAGACTCCTGACCTATTTTTTTAATTTGTATTTTTATATTTGATAAAAGGTTAAGCTCTAAATCCCTTCACCTCATACACACTTGCTCCCCTGTCCCTGAGGGTACCCCTTGGTGGGGTTGTTGGTATCCACTGTTGGGTCGTGAAAGCCTCATTCTATGTGGGGTACGGTGCCTTAGAATATTTCTACCCACTTTGTTGCTCTTACAATCTCCACCCCCACCCCCTCGCTCCTTTGGCAATATTTTCTGAGCCACCATGGGCCTGTACACATCAGCTCTGGCCCAGGAGACACTGCAGAGGAAGCAGCAACACAAATACTGCTCTTACCACTAACCTGACAGCCAGTGCCAGGGAGATGGTGACAGACAACCTAGCCAATCAAAACCTGTCAAAACAGAGACCCAGAGGCCACAGAAAACGCCAAATGGAACTCCTGGCCTTTTGGAGAGCATCACTTTGAAGACTACAAGATGAAAAGTCATGGGCCTCATGTAGCTCCATCTTCTTCTGGTCTTTGACTTTGAGAATGTCGCATGAACTTGAATGAATGGTTTCCTCAGCCATAAGATGGGATCATGTTCAATGAGCTCATTGAGATGCAGGGAGAATTGACTATGCCCTGTAAAGCAGCTGGCCTGGCAAAGCTGTGGTCATTGCTACTACTCCATGGCCTCAGTGGCAAGACAAGGAGAAATGAAAGGAAACTGAAATCTTTGGTGAATGTATCTAACACTCTAGGGAAAGGGTGGAAGTGCAGATGGTTGGTCACACTGGCCACAATGAAAGGTAAAATAATACTGAATTTTCTTTTCCTGGGAAGTCTTTGGGTCCTTCTTAAATGCAATGCCCTGGAAGAAATTCAACTAAACCTATATTTACTCTTAATTTATTTGCAAGCAGAGAGACAGAGAGAGTGAGAAGAGAAAGAAAGAGAGAGAATGTGTGTGCCAGGGCCTCCAGCTTCTGCTAATGAACTCCAGATGCATGTGCCACTTTGTGCAGCTGGCTTTACATGGGTACTGGGAAATTGAAACCTGGTTGTTAGGCTTTGCAGGCAAGTGCCTTAACCACTAAACCATTTCTCCAGCCCATACTTCCTCTTTCAAACACTATTATGAAGTTCTCATCCACTGCCAGACACTGAGGTAGCCTTGGAGGTCCAAAGCCACCCAAGCCCCCGTCCTTGTCCTTAGGGGACTCTTTATCTGGTGTCGGGGACAGATCTGTAAGTAACTCAGAGAAGATCCAGTGATTTGCTTTTCTATCAGAGACTTTATGGGAAATGTAGATGAAGGATGGTTCGAAGGAGAGCTCTATGTAGGCAGCAAGATCTCAGTTGAGCTTTAACGGGAGGTATGTGAGTCAGAGTTCTTGAGGGTTAGTCACAAAAAATTTCCCTGGCTAGTTTGATAGCAAAAAGATGAGGTGGTAAATGAGGAGGAGATCGGGGCTTTGCAACAATGTCTGAGGAGGCGGAAATGACCAGACTTAGAAAATGGGCAATGACCCAATTTGATTCCCTAGTACCCATGTAGAGCCAGATGCACAAACTGGTGCATGCATCTGAAGTTCATTTGCAGTGGCAAGAGGCCCTAGTATGCCTTCTCTCTCTTTGCAAATAAATAAATAAAATAAAATATTTTTAAAAATGGGCAGGGCAAAGGGGATACATGGAAGATGGAATTCAAACTATAGTAGAGGTGAGCAGAATGGAGGGGCTGACCTGTCTGTTGCTTCTGGAATGTCCTTTTATCACTGTAAAAATCTAAGTCTAGGGCTGGAGAGATGGCTTAGTGGTTAAGGCGCCTGCCTGCCAAGCCTAAGAATACCTGTTTGATTCTCCAGGTCCCACGTTTAGCCAGATGCAAAAAGTGACACAAGGGTGCAATGCCGCACTTGCCCACAAGGGGGCGCACACGTCTGGAGTTCGTTCACAGTGGCTGAGAGGCTGCTGGTGCTCCCATTCTCTCTCTCTCAAATAATAATTAAAAAGAAGAAAAAAGAAAAGAAAAGAAAATGTACCTTAAAAAAATCTAAGTCTACGTGGCCACTCTAAGTCAGGTAGAAGTTTCTAGTATGTGTGGCCTCTTGCAGGAACTCAGAGTTGAACAGGTCTTAGTCCACAAGGGCTGCTCTAACAAAATGCTAGGAGCTAGAAACTTATAAAGGACAGAAATTAAAAAATGTTCTCAGTTAAAAAAAAAAGAACAACCTCTAATCCCAGCATTCTGGGAGGCTGAGGCAGGAGGAGCGCTGGTGATTTCGAGGCTAACCTGAGACTAATTCCAGGTCAGTCTGGACTAGCACAAGACCCTACCTTGAAAAACAAACAAACAAACAAGAATGGAAACTTATTGTTCACCATCTGTAGCCTGGGAAGCCCATGAGCCAAGTGCCGGTTCAGGTGGTGTTTAGCAAGGACCTGCTTCATAATTGACATGTGCTCAGTGTGTCTTCACAGGGCAGAAGGGGTGGGCTCTCTTCTTCCTCCTTCCTTCCCTCTTTCCCTTCCTTCTTGCCTTGCTTCCTCCCTCCCTCCCTCCCCGTTCTTATTTCTCTTCTTTCTTTCTTTCTTTCTTTCTTTCTTTCTTTCTTTCTTTCTTTCTTTCCTTCCTTTTTTTTTTTTTTTTTTTTTTTTTTTTTTTTTTTGGCTTTTCGAGGTAGGGTCTCACTCTAGCTCAGGCTGACCTGGAATTCACTATGTCGTCTCAGGGTGACCTTGAACTCACAGCGATCCTCCTACCTCTGCCTCCTGAGTGCTGAGATTAAAGGTGTGCGCCACCACGCCCGGCTTTATTCCTTTCTTTTCTGAGGCACAGTCTCCCTCTAGTCCAGGTTGACCAGTACCTCACTCTGTAATTTAGGTTGGCATTAAACTCACAGCAATCCTCTTGTTTTAGCCTGGAATTCAAGGTATGTGACACCGTGCCCAGCAGCCCTCTTCCTTTACAAAAAAGATTAATTTTAAAATGTCTCTATATATTTTATCAGTTACCCCCATGGCCTTCTCCTGCCCCCTTCCCCTTGTCGCTCTGAATGCCTTCTTTTACTCAACTAGCCAGCTCATCACCCTCCTATCTTGGTGTAGTTGCCATCCCATTGCTGGGATCAAACACCCACCAAGAGCAGCTGACGAGAGAAAGGGATTTCTTTTGGCTTTCAGTCTTGAGGGGAAGCCCCACGATGGCAGAGAAGGATGGCAGAGCAGAGGCTGGGCATCACCTCTGCCACAGCAGGTGGTAACAGCATCAGGAGAGTGAGCTGAGCCCTGGCAAGGGGAAGCTGGCTACAAACCCCGAAACCAGCTTACAACAACACACGTCCAGCAAGACTCCACCTCCCAACTTGCCACAACTGGGGTTCAGGCATTCAGAAAACATGAGTTTGTGGGATATCTGATTTAAACCACCACATGCTTCAATTTCATTATTTTGTTATTGAGTTTTATTGGGGATGCCAACAAGAGCAAAGTGAGGGGTTATTTACTGTTTGTGGCTGCATAAGCAACTTACCAGTGTCTATACCACTGAAGAAAATGCCCCCTGGAATCATGAGCTACGCATGATGGAAGGTAGGTGCCATCAGTCTTGTGCAGAACTTGTGCCAGCAAACAGAACTGCTGTGAGTTCATGAGGGCGACAGCCCTGCCACATCCGGAAGACAGTGTTTTACAGAAGTCCCCACCCCAACCCCTGCCATCCTTCAGCTCTTATGCTCTTTTCATCCTCTCTTCTGCCATGTTCCCTTGGCTTGGAGTGGTGATATAAATGTCCCATTTAGAGCTGAGCAGTCAGCAGTCAGTCTGTGTACTTTGACGTTTTGGACTTCTTTTTTTTTTTTTTTTTTTTTTGTTTTTTTTGTTTTTTTTGCGAGGTAGGGTCTCAGTCTGGTCCAGGCTGACCTGGAATTAACTATGTTTGGACTTCTTTCTTTTTATATAGAATTTTTTTTTCGAGGTACGGTCTCACTCTAGCCCAGGCTGACCTGGAATTCGCTATGTAGTCTCAGGGTGGCCTCAAACTCATGGTGATCCTCCTACCTCTGCCTCCCGAGTGCTGGGATTAAAGGCGTGCGCCACCATGCCCAGCTTAGAATTTTTCATTTTATTTTATTTTGAGAGAGAGAGAGAGAGAGAGAAATATGGGCATGTCAGAGCCTCTAGCCATTGCAAACAAACTCTAGATGCATGCACCACCTTGTGCATCTGGCTTATGTGGGTAGTGGGGAATTTAACCTGGGTCCTTTGGCTTTGCAGGCAAGAGCCTTAACTGCTAAGCCATCCCTCCAGCCCCCGGACTTCTCTCTTTTTTTTAAAATTTATTTTATTAAAAATTTTTTTAATTGGCAACTTCCATAATTGTAGATAATAACCCATGGTAATCCCCCCCCACTTTCCCCTTTGAAACTCCACTCTCCATCACATCCCCTCCCCCTCTCAATCAGTCTCTCTTTTTAGTTTGATGTCATCATCTTTTCCTCCTATTATGAGGGTCTTGTGTAGGTAGCTTCAGGCACTGTGAGGTCATGGATATCCAGGCCATTCTGTGTCTGGAGGAGCATGTTGTAAGGAGTCGTACCCTTCCTTTGGCTCTTACATTCTTTCCTCCACCTCTTCTGCAATGGACCCTGAGCCTTGGAAGATGTGTTAGAGATGTTTCAGTGCTGAGCACTCCTCTGGCTGGACTGCTCTCTTGAGAATACTTGCCCTGTCCATGAAGGCTCTGCTTTCATAACTGGATCAACTCCCAGGGACACACAGCCTCCTCTTTCTGGCTAGGATTTCAGGGCTGACTTTGGTCTTGATGGGAAGTAGTGGTGTCAGGTGGATGCTTGCAACCCTGCACCATAATTACACTCATGTGATGAAATCCTAACCCTCAAGGGAAGGCCTCAGGGGCTGTTCCCCTGGGTGCTGGTTCATGATGGGAATCTCGGGGGCTCTGGGTAGGACCCCCGGGAAGGCGGCATCCTCTTTCAGCAGGGATGCTAAAAGGGCTCAAGGTAAAATTGGAGTCTAGCTGGACCCCCCTTATTGAGAGCCAGATGTTTCAGGAACCGTCTAGTTTCAACAGTTCTCTCTCCCCTTCCTTCCCTTTCTTCCTCCTTACATTCCTGCCTTCTTCCTTCTCTGTTCCTCCTGATCTTGCTCTGTTGTGAAAGGGGAATTTTGGCTTTCCTTGACGATACAGCAATGCACCAACTACTTTAGGATACCCCAGATTCTTGTCTTGTGAATTTAAAGAATTAAAATCTGGGCTAGAGAAATGGCTTAGCAGTTAAGGCACTTGCCTGAGAAGCCTAAGAACTCATGTTCGAATCTCCAGGTCCCACATGAGCCAGATATGCAGTGAAACAAGCATGAAATGTTGCACA
The DNA here is from genome assembly GCA_036365145.1 of Orientallactaga sibirica. Taxonomy (NCBI): domain Eukaryota; kingdom Metazoa; phylum Chordata; class Mammalia; order Rodentia; family Dipodidae; genus Orientallactaga; species Orientallactaga sibirica. The sequence continues at coordinate 1,000,047 of JAEOAD010000746.1, forward strand.
TACACACAAGGGGTGCACATGTCTGGAGTTCGTTTGCAGCAGCTGAAGGCCTTGGTGTGCCCATTCTCTCTGTGTGTGTGTGTCTCTCTCAAATAAAAAGAATTAAAATCCATAGACCAGAGGGTAAGGTTAGGAGAGATTTCATTAGATTAAGACTAGGAAAGAGGAGGCAGTACAGAAAGCTCCTGCCATGAGGGAAGTGAGAGGGGGTAAAGTCCACCCTGTGACCCAAATTAGGGTCATTTATAGACTCTGGATGGGGCCTGAGCTAAGCAGCCATGACGTCAAAGCATGGGACTGAGCTTAACCAACCACAACACCCAGATCAGATCTAAGCCTTCCAGGAATGCTCCTTCCCAGCGAGAAGATAAGGTTGTTCAAGGAAAAATACATCTACGGAACTTCTTTAGCAAGAGCTAGGAAAAGCCAAATTATTGGATCTCTAGCAAAGTGGAGAATGCAAGAGCAGGTCCATAGACATTCCTGCCTTTGACTTTCAGGGCCCAGCCACCCTCAACTGCCTCAGCTGTTCTGTTGTTATTGTTGCTTTTTGAGGCAGGGTCTTACTCTCGCCCAGCCTGGCCTTGAACTCATGGTGATCCTCCTACCTCAGTGATGGGATTAAAGGGGTGTGCCACCACACCCAGTTCTTGTTTGGTTTTTCTTAAGCAACACTGTTTTATGGTTATCATGAAATGAGGCCGGGGGAGCTGAGGTCTGTTGGCTGAAGAAGGACTCACCGGGCCTAGGAGAAGAGATTGCTGAGGGTGAGTCTTTGACACCAGAGCTCGAGTAGAGGGGTTCCGTCTGGTCTTCTGATCCCATCTGTGAAGATGGCTCTGCCCATGTCTGTCTGATCACTTGTTTAATAGCATGGACATGGGCTTTAGTAGCTTAGCTTTGAGATATATATTGTTTGTTTGTTTTTTGAGGTAGGGTCTCCCTCTAGCCCAGGCTGACCTGGAATTCACTATGTAGTCTCAAGGTGACCTTGAACTCAATCCTCCTACCTCTGCCTCCCAAGTGCTGGAATTAAAGGAGTGGGCACAACACCTGGCTTCATATTTTTTAATAAATGTAGAGAACTCAATTTTAACTTGAAGGATAAATTAAAAATAGTGGAAGCTGAGGCCACACTGGGGAAGAGATTTAGGGACTGTGGTCACTTTGCCAATGTTCCGCAATTCATAGCACTTGGGAGGTTATCCTGTTGTCATTCGGGTCAAAAGATACAAATTGGGGGCCCCTGGGCCACAGGTGTCCTTCTGTTGTGTTGGACTTGCAGAGAATTACTATTTATTTGTCCATGTTTTGCAGGTGTGTGTAGACTGAAGGTCAGTGTCAGGTGTCTTCTGCAGTCACTCTCTACCCTAGTCTTTTACTAAACCTGGGGTTCACCAACTCAAGTAGACGAACTAGCAAGCCCCAGGGGTTCTCTGTCTCCACCTCAACAGAGCTGGAGTCATGGACATGGGCCACCATGCTGGACATTTTATGTGGACTCTGGGGGTCTGAATTCAGGTTCGCATGCTCGCCTGACATGCACTTTACCCACCGACCATCTCTCAGTTCCAAGTATTGTTATTTTTAAAAGTTACCGGTGTTTTCATGTTCTCTCTCGTATGTGGATCCTAGCTACCAATGTATAGACTTGTGTGTGAACTGGAACCAAAAATAGGTCCCAGAAACCAGTAAGCGGGTAAAAGGCTATAAGGGAGGGAAGAAAGTGAAGGACTTAAGTGTATGGTAATACACATATGTAAGTAGAAGAACTGAGTACAGGGAGGGGAATGGCCTAAGCGAGGCCATGGGAAGAGAATGCATACAAAAAGGGCAGGGGAGGGTCAATCTAAACTCAAGATATTATCAATAAGTCGTCTGAAGATGTAGACTGTTACTAGAAAATTTTCAGTACCTGGGATGGAATACCTTTCAGTGAGTTGTTGGCCAAGGAGGTCCCAGTAGCCTCCAAAACATTAAGGCTTTTGCCAAAGCCCTTGGTTTCCCTAGAGAAACAGATAGTAAGACCCTATTGCTGAAGACATCTCATGCCTGAGAGGCAAGGTCACTGAGAAAGCAAGCTGATGCTGACCAGAAGACCTACTCCCTGTAGACCAGCCAATTGAAAGCTGGAAAAGCTGCACTGCACGCAGCGACATGGGAGACAGAAGCCATCAACAGTGAAAACAGTGGATTTTGGCCAGACAGGCCCAATGACTGAACAAGTGCAATAGTGGCGTGTCTACTCTTGGGGTAACCAAGTGCTCCATAATTGGACTGAAGGCCCTCTCTATGGGAGGGAATACATACCTGGTACTGAAAAACCTAAGTAATAGTCTAAGGTAGGTGAGGTCATGAGCCTTGGGGTATAAGCCTGCTCATGTCTGACTAAATGTATATATTATTCCCACCAAGCTGCCTTGGGGACACTACACTAAATGTTCATGTTCACATATTAACGCTACTCTCACTTTGGCTAGAGAAGCTTCTCTTTTCAGATGGTGATGACCACTGGGATGACCCAAAGGCAACATAGTGCTGAGAAGAAGGGATGGAGGAGTGTCTAGCACTGAAACACCCTCTGTCACACCCTCCAATGGCTCAGGGACCATTGCGGAAGAGGGGCGGATAGAATGGAAGAGCCAAAGGAAGGATATGACCTCTTACAATGCAGCTGCCCAGACAGAAATTGGCCTCGATATCCATGATCTTGCAGTGCCTAGCAATACCTTTGCAAGACCCTCAAAATAGAAGAGAAAGATGATGTCATCAAATTAGGAGAGAGACTAATGGAGAGAGGGAGGGGATGTGATGGAGACGGGAGTTCTAAAGTGGAATGGGGGAGGGGAGGGAAATATTAGGTGGGGTTTTTTTGGTATGTAAGATTAAAAGTCAATAAAAAAATAATTAAAAAAAAAAGTTACCGGTGTTTGAAAATTAGCATATTTCCGGTCATCAGGAAACAAACAGGAAGGGCTTTTCACACGGGTCTGTTTTCTTAGTGTCACCTCTAGACTGGAGGAGTGGGCTGCCTCTGTTGGATAGGTGTAAGTAATCCAGTTTGCCCCAGTCACCACCCAGCTGCCTTATTTCTTTTAGGTCACCCACCTGACCCTGGCAAGCTTAGGACCCATGGGAATGTCACAATCCCCAGATACGGTGCAGTGGTGGCGGCGTAGTGGTGAGCGTGGCTGCTTTCCAGTTCCCTGAGGCAGATGCTTCAGTTGGGCTAAACACCTCTTTGGAGGATGTATTCACTACTGCGGATAAAATAGTCCACCAGGGCTAAGAATAGATAATAGGTGTGTACCATCCACAATAGGAAGTCCCTTTTGACTGCAGGAAAAGGTCAAGGACATGAGAGGGAAAGGTCAGTGGCTCTGTCTGCCCTTGCTTGATGCACTCCTATATCAAGAATAGAAGTGGAGAGATGACTTAGTGGGTAAGGCACTTGCCGGCAAAGCCAAAAAACCCAGGTTCAGTTCCCCAGTACCCACAGAAAGCCATATGCACAACGTGGCACACACATCTGGAGTTCATTTGCAATGAATAGAGATCCTGGTACACCCATTCTCTCTCTCTCTCTTTAAAATGTTTTTATGTATTTCCAAGCACAGAGAGATAGAGAGGAGAGAGAGAATGGGCATGTCAGGGCCTCCAGCCACTGCAAATGAACTCCAGATGCACGCACCACTATGCATCTGGCTTTACATGGGTTCTGGGAAATCAAACCCAGGTCCTTAAGCCTTGCAGGCAAGCGCCTTAACCACTAAGCCATCACCCCAACTCACTCTCTCTCCCTCTCTCTCTCTCTGTCTTTTTCTCTCTCTTTCAAATAGATGGACAAATAAATATTAAAGGATTAGAGACTCTTGCTGCCAGAATGCCTGGGTTTGAAACCCACCTCTGGCAGTCACCTCCATTACATGCTCGGTCAAGTTCATCAAATTGACTATGCTTCAGTCTCCTTATTGCACAAAGCAGCTAAGACGTAGTGCCTTCTTAGCTCAGGGTGGCTGTGAGGAGCCAGTGAGTTAATAACTTAGAACAATGCCTGGTACACAGTAAGCATTCAATAAATGTAAGTACACTGTATGCAATGCTGACATATTCATATACAAATTACATGCAAATTTTCCAGGTCATAGTTATAGAAATATTTATGAGAAAAAATTAATTCCACATTTGCAGTACATTCTTATAAGGTAAAACCTGGTTTTGAATAAGCTTCCATTACCAAAAAAAAAAAAAAAAAAAAGAGAGAGTGTGTATTTTCAGAGGGTAAACAATGTGGTTGAAAGTGTTTGCTTAGAAAGCAAGTAAGCAGAGACAAATCGCGTGAGGCCCTGAGCATGGCTCTTCTCTGTATCACTGTATTTCCCTTTACTAACCACAATTCCCACAAACACACACTTCTGGTGAGAGTGTACATTGCTATGAGCTTTGTTTTAGAGAGAGTGAGAACAAAAGAGAGAGAGAGAGAGAGAGAGAATTGGAGCGCCAGGCCTCAGCCACTGCAACTCCAGGTGCTTGCGCCACCTAGTGGACATGTGCAACCTTGTCCTTGCCTCACCTTTGTGCATCTGGCTTACGTGGGATCTGGAGAGTAGAACATGGGTCCTTAGGCTTCACAGCAAGTGCCTTCAGTGCTAAGCCATCTCTCCAGCTTGCTATGAGCTTTTTAAAGCTACAGGCCAGGTCGGTGGTTCATGCCTATAATCTCAGCACTCAGGAGGCTGAGGTAGGAGGTTTGCCATGATTTTAAGGCCAACTGGGGCTACAAAGTAAAACCCTGTCTCAAAAGGAAAAAAAAAAAAAACACCTGAAAAATGGGGTTGGAGAGATGGCTTGGTTAGTAAAGTGCTTGCCTCTCAAACCACCCCCACATGGGCACATGTGCCACCCCCACATGGGCACATAAAAACATGCATACACACACACACACACACATGCACACACACACACACATACACACAATAAACCTAAAAAATTAAAAGCCATTTTTCTCCCTTTCCTCTTTTCCTCCCTTCTTTTCCTCCCACCCTCCTTCCTTCTTTCCTTCCTTCCTCAGTTATAAACCAATAGCTCCCGCACCAGATTGTCACAGGATTTTTACAGGCTGACAAAGAAAACTTCTCTAGTGATAACTCCTATTGATAACTTCTGATAAAAATAATGGGGGCTGGAGAGATGGCTTAGCGGTTGAGGCACATACCTGTGAAGCCTAAGGCGGTTTGGTTCTCTAGATCCCATGTAAGCCAGATGCACAAGGGGGCACACACGTCTGGAGTTAATTTGCAGTGGCTAGAGGCACTGATGCACCCATTCTCACTCTCCCTCTCTCTCTTCCCCTCTCTATCTCTAATAACTCAAATAAAAATACAATCTTTAAAAAATAAGGATTGTATTTTTAGGGTGATAATATAGGTAGAAGATTTTTTTTGGAATGGTCAGTCTCCAGATATCCTGGTACTTCACTGTAGACATGAGTGTGATTTGAAGTCCTCAGGCTCAGAAATCATGGGGTTTAAACCCAGCTCATTCGTGATAGTGGACAAATGACTTCGATTTGTTATGCCTCAGTTTCCCAGCAGGATAGTGATCATCTTACAAAATAAATAAGTTAGAAATGGATTGAAGGTGAGGTAGCTTGAACAAAAGAAAAAACAATCAGGATAAGAAAGAATGGCCAGAAAGCGTTGAGGGTTGCTGAGAGCCTGGGTCCCGGTAATTCTCTTCAAAAGTGTTTTTCATGACTTGTGGACCATATCAGTCAAACTTATTTTCCTGCATGGCCAAAACTTTCTCCTGGGGCACTCTGGATGGTTCAATTCCCTATCCCCTCAACCATGGGCTGATAATGATACTGTGCCACATGATCTCCTTCATATGTCATGTTTCAGCATTGAAAAAAAGCTGACATTTCACACTATTAAAATTGAATTTAAAAATTTTTGACTTTAAGCCAGGCGTGGTGGTGCACGCCTTTAATCTCAGCACAGGCTGTGGAGTTAGTGGAAACCCTACCTCAAAGACACTCTTTCAAATAGATGGATTAAAGGATTAGAGACTCTTGCTGCCAGAATGCCTGGGTTTGAAACCCACCTCTGGCAGTCACCTCCATTACATGCTCGGTCAAGTTCATCAAATTGACTAGCTTCAGTCTCCTTATTGCACAAAGCAGCTAAGAGAGTGCCTTCTAGCTCAGGGTGGCTGTGAGGAGCCAGTGAGTTAATAACTTAGAACAATGCCTGGTACACAGTAAGCATTCAATAAATGTAAGTACACTGTATGCAATGCTGACATATTCATATACAAATTACATGCAAATTTTCCAGGTCATAGTTATAGAAATATTTATGAGAAAAAATTAATTCCACATTTGCAGTACATTCTTATAAGGTAAAACCTGGTTTTGAATAAGGTTAAAAAAAAAAAAAAAGAGAGAGAGTGTGTATTTTCAGAGGGTAAACAATGTGGTTGAAAGTGTTTGCTTAGAAAGCAAGTAAGCAGAGACAAATCGTGAGGCCCTGAGCATGGCTCTTCTGTATCACTGTATTTCACTAACCACAATTCCACAAACACACACTTCTGGTGAGAGTGTACATTGCTATGAGCTTTGTTTTAGAGAGAGTGAGAACAAAAGAGAGAGAGAGAGAGAGAGAGAATTGGAGCGCCAGGCCTCAGCCACTGCAACTCCAGGTGCTTGCGCCACCTAGTGGACATGTGCAACCTTGTCCTTGCCTCAACGTGGGATCTGGAGAGTAGAACATGGGTCCTTAGGCTTCACAGCAAGTGCCTTCAGTGCTAAGCCATCTCTCCAGCTTGCTATGAGCTTTTTAAAGCCACAGGCCAGGTCGGTGGTTCATGCCTATAATCTCAGCACTCAGGAGGCTGAGGTAGGAGGTTTGGATTTTTGCCAAAGTAAATGATTTTAGATGGCCAACTTGGGGCTACAGATAAAAAAGTGAAAAACCCTGTCTCAAAAGGAAGTTAAAAAAAAAACAAAGACCTGCCTCAAAAAATAGGGGTTGGAGAGATGGCAGCAGTTAAAAACAGGTTGCCAGGTCTCAAACCACCCCATGCACACAGGTTCTGGGGTGCCCATTCTCCCTCTCTCTCTTTCTCTGTCCCTAATAAATACACATGTTGGCCTTTACATGCCACATAAAAACATGCATACACACACACACACACACACACACATGCACACACACACACACATACACACAATAAACCTAAAAAATTAAAAGCCATTTTTCTCCCTTTCCTCTTTTCCTCCCTTCTTTTCCTCCCACCCTCCTTCCTTCTTTCCTTCCTTCCTCAGTTATAAACCAATAGCTCCCGCACCAGATTGTCACAGGATTTTTACAGGCTGACAAAGAAAACTTCTCTAGTGATAACTCCTATTGATAACTTCTGATAAAAATAATGGGGGCTGGAGAGATGGCTTAGCGATTGAGGCACATACCTGTGAAGCCTAAGGACCCCGGTTTGGTTCTCTAGATCCCATGTAAGCCAGATGCACAAGGGGGCACACACGTCTGGAGTTAATTTACAGTGGCTAGAGGCACTGATGCACCCATTCTCACTCTCCCTCTCTCTCTTTCCCTCTCTCTATCTCTAATAAATAAGTAAACAAATAAAAATACAATCTTTAAAAAATAATGATTGTATTTTTAGGGTATGGATAATATAGGTAGAAGATTTTTGTTTGGAATGGTCAGTCTCCAGATATCCTGGTACTTCACTGTAGACAGCTAGGAGTGTGATCTTGAAGTCCTCAGGCTCAGAAATCATGCCGAGTTTAAACCCAGCTCATTCGTGATAGTGGACAAATGACTTCGATTTGTTATGCCTCAGTTTCCTTTGCAGCAGGATAGTGATCATCTTACAAAATAAATAAGTTAGAAATGGATTGAAGGTGAGGTAGCTTGAACAAAAGAACTTTGAAAACAATCAAGATAGGATAAGAAAGAATGGCCAGAACTGAGCGTTGAGGCATTGGGTGCTATTCACACCGAGCCTGGGTCCCGGTAATTCTCTTCAAAAGTGTTTTTCATGACTTGTGGACCATATCAGTCAAGTAATACCTGCCTTATTTTCCTGCATGGCCAAAACTTTCTCCTGGGGCACTCTGGATGGCACAATTCCCTATCCCCCCCTCAACTCTGTATGGGCTGGTAATGATACTGTGCCACATGATCTCCTTCATATGTCATGTTTCAGCATTGAAAAAAGCTGACATTTCACACTATTAAAATTGAATTTAAAAATTTTTGACTTTAAGCCAGGCGTGGTGGTGCACGCCTTTAATCTCAGCACTAGGGAGGCTGAAGGAGGTAGGAGGATCACCATGAGACTACATAGTAAATTCTAGGTTAGCCTGGACTAGAGTGAAACCCTACCTCGAAACCCGCCCCCCCAAAACAAATTTATTTCAGAGAAAGATAGAATTAGCGCACCAGGGCCTCAGCCACTGCAATAAAATGCCAGGCGATTGTGCCACCTGGTGGGCATGTGCAGCCTTGTGCTTGCCTCACCTTTGTGCATCTGACTTACATGGGATCTGGAGAGAGATTGAACATGGGTCCTTAGGATTCGCAGGCAACATCTTAACCACTAAGCCATCTCTCCAGCCCTCAGATATATTTTTTTCATATTTAATTTAATTTTTTTATTTGAGAGAGAGAAAGAGGCAGATTGAGAGAGAGAGAGAGAGAGGGCGGGAGGGAGAGAATGGGTGCACCAAGGCCTCCAGCCACTGCAAACGAACTCCAGATGCATGCACCCCCTTGTGCATCTGGCTTACATGGGGCCAGGAGAATCAAACCAGGATCCTTTTGGCTTTGCAGGCAAGCGCCTTAACCACTAAGCCATCTCTCCAGCCCTCAGATATATTTTTAAATGTTCCTGCTCTTTGAAAAAACTAGATATGCAAGGTTATAGGATGGGCAGCAGACACTGAAGTTTGCACGAGGGATATGTTGGGTATCAAACATCTAGAAACATCTAGTAAGAAGCAGAATTGGGACCAAGGAGAAGTTAGGTTCTGATCCACTCACAACAGCAGATGCCAGGGGCAGGGCTGCCAGGTTCTAAGGGCTTGCTCTCAGCTGGGGAGAAGAGACCAGGCTCCAGCAGCCTCATGTTAGCCAGTCACAGGAAGTGGGGATGACTCCGCCTGAGAAATCTTCCTGCTGAGGAGTTGTGGCAACCGAGGTAGGGAGAGGTGTCAAAGATGCGCCAGATCTGGCGGTCAGTCTGTTCAGCAGTAAAAGCAGACTTTACTCAAGCCTGCTCCAGTGTGAACGAAAGCTCGGTGCAGAGCTGCGCTCAACTGTGAACGCAGCATGGGGCAGTGGGAAGCGACAGCCAGGGCATAGGCTGAGGGCCCCGTGAGGAGAACAGTCCTAAGAGGAAACTTCGGGGATGCTGAGGATTCAGGACAAACGCATCCAACAGGGTTCTTGCTGAAGACAGGCCAGCAGGTGACGAGATAGCAGAGGGTGAGCGAATAGATCTGCTATGGACTGTGACTTGACATTGAAGACAGTGATTCTTGTTAAACTGACCAAGCAACGTTCTTTCTAAAAACTAAGTTTATTTTACTTGTTATTTACTTGTTTGAGAGAGGAGGGGAGAAAAAAAATGGACGCGCCAGGGCCTCCAGCCACTGCAAACAAGCTCTGGATATGTGCCCACCTTGTGTGTCTCACTTATGTGGGTACTAGGGAATTGAACCTGGGTCCTTAGGCTTCGCAGGCAAGTGCCTTAACCACTAAGCCACCTCTCCAGCCCCCAAACTGAGTTTTGAAAGAAGTTCACAGGTGGGCTGAGGAAGCCTTGAGAGCCTGACTGACGTTTGGTCAAGCAGAGAAATTTTGTTAGTGGGAGATCAGCTGATGTATTTGTTATCAAAACTCAGTGCAGGGCTGGAGAGATGGCTTAGCCATTAAGGCACTTGCCTGCAAAGCCAAAGGATCCCAGTTTGATTTTCCAGGACCCACATAAGCCAGATACACAAAGGGGCACATGCATCTGGAGCTTGTTTGCAGTGGCTAGAGGCCCTGGTGTGCCCATTCTCTCTCTCTCCCTCCCTCCCTCTTTCTCTTTCTCAAAAAAAAAAAAAAAAAAAAAAGCCAGGCATGGTAGCACACGCCTTTAATCTCAGCACTTGGGAGGCAGAGGTAGGAGGATCGCCGTAAGTTCGAGGCCACCCTGAAAATACAGAATGAATTCCAGGTCAGCCTGGGCTAGAGTGAGACCCTACCAAAAAAAAAAAAAAAAAAAAAAAAAAACCAACCAACAAAACAACAAAAACTCAGTGTAGCAGTCCTGATGGGGGACCTGGATGTTATGTCCTGGGCTCCTTTATGACGCCCTATACCACATAGGTTCTTTTGCTTTGCATAAAGAAAAAGTCAGGGCTGGGGAAATGGCTTGGCAGTTAAGGTGTTTGCCTGCGAAGCCTAAGGACCCTGGTTCAATTCCCCAGTACCCACATAAGCCAGATGCACAAGGGGGCGCATGTGTCTGGAGTTCATTTGCAGTGGCTGGAGGCCTGGCATGACCATTCTCTCTATCTGCCTCTTCCTCTCTTTCTGTCTCTCTCTCAAATAAATAAAAATTATTTTTTTTAAAAAAAGAAAAAGAAACAGTGGACACTGAAAATTCAAGTTTGGCCATACAGGCCCAATGACTGAACGGGTGCAGTAGTGGCATGTCTGCTCTTGGGGTAACCAACTGCTCCATAATTGGACTGAAGGCCCTCTCAATGGGCGGGAATACATACCTGGTACTGAAAAACTTAAACAAAAGTCTATGACAGGGGAGGTCATGAGCCTTAGGGGTATAAAGCCTGCTCTTGTCTGACTAAATGTATATACTATTCCCACCAACCTACCCTGAAAGCACTATACTTAATGTTCATGTTCACATATTAATGCTACTCTCACTTCTGGTTAGAGAAGCTTCTCTTTTCAGATGGCGATGACCACTGGGATGACCCAAAAGGCAACATAATGCTGAGAAGAAGAGATGGAGGAGTGCCCAGCACTGAAACACCTCTGTCACACCCTCCAAGGCTCAGGGACCATTGCGGAAGAGGGGGCGGATAGAATAGAAGAGCCAAAGGAAGGGTATGACTTCTTACAATGCAACTGCCCAGACAGAAATTGGCCTCAATATCCATGACCTTGCAGTGCCTAGCAATACCTTCGGCAAGCCCCTAAAAATAGAAAAAAAGATGATGACATCAAATTAAAAGAGAGACTAATGGAGAGAGGGAGGGGATATGATGGAGATTGGTGTTCTAAAGTGGAATGGGGGGAGGGGAGGGAAATATCATGTGGTTTTTTTTTTATGTAAGTATAGAAGTTGTCAATAAAAAAACAATAATTAAAAAAAGAAAAAGAAAAAGTCAATGGTTGCGAAGAGGACAGTGAAGGGGGAGTGAATTATCATGGTTTATTGTCTATAACTATGGAAGTTATCAATAAAAATATTTTTATAAAAGAAAAAGTCAATGGGATGAATTCAGCCCTGCCATGATAGCCATCCCAAGGTGGCAGGTGATCCTTGTGGCCTGTTTACTCCACATGAGGTTCCATCAACATCTCTGACGAGGGAGGTGGCCTACCTGCTGGTGTGATCAAACCCAGTTCCGAGTCAGCTGAGCCCCTGAGAGCCTCCCTTCTCAGGCGGAGGCTGACGGATTTCTCAGCCTCCCTTCAAAGCTGAGCAAGCTTCAATGATGACCTCAGCTCCCCAGTGTTCAGTATTCCTCTCCTGTCCTTTTGGCCGTGCTTGTCTTAACCAAGATCTGCCATGTATTTGCCACGTATTGTCATCTGGTCTGATCAGTCCAATGTCCCCCATACACTGAATCGGTGTGATACACATTGCACTGTCTAGATAGTCCGGGTCACTCTGGCCTAGCCTGGCTGGGTCTTAACGCTCATTTGGCGTAGGTTTCATGACTCCCTGTGGGGTAACTGAAGATAGACATTAGTGTTCCTCTCAAACACATCCAAGCCCTTCTTCTTTCCCCCAGGATCACAAAGAGCTCACTCATCCACCCCCAGTGGCCTACGGTGTGTCTGAGCCCAAGCCACTCTGCTACAATGAAGATCCAGTAACTACAGGCAAGATGACACCTTTGTAGGAACCCACGATCGTGCTCCGGGCTGCAACTAGCCCAGGGAGGATCCAGACAAGAGGTTTCAATGGAGACAGGGCCATGATCACCACCTGTCACCCTTTGGGTCTTCAGAGGTTAAAACTAGTCTGCTGGCCATCCATTACAATATAATTCTTTTTAAAAAATGGTTTGATTTTACATGTGTGTGTTTGAGAGAGAGAGAGAGAGAGATGAGAGAAAAGAAAGGAAGGGTGTATAGAAGTCAGAGGACAGTATTGGTGTGGTCCTCACCTTTCCAGCTCATTTGAGGTGGGTGGGGATCTCTGCCAGTGTTCCTCGCTGCACTTGTCGTGAGCATCTGGAAAATCTCCTGACCCCTCCTCCTTCCATCTAACTGCCAATGTACTGGATGACACAAGCCTGCTACAGCTTCCAGCTTTTTACATGGGGTCTGGGGAAGATTGAACTCAGGTATTCAGACTTGAGCATGAACTGCTTTATCCACAGAGCCGTCTCCTCAACTGTGATATAATTGTTGGTCAACCATATTGGGCGTGGGGAGTGTAGTGTCAAAAGGTTCCACTTGGGGTTGGGGAGATAGCTCAGTGAGTGAGGTGTTTACCTTGCAAACATAAAGACCTGGGTTCCACCCCCAATTCTGATGTCAATTCCAGATGTGGTGACACACACCTATAATCCCAGCACTAGGAAGGTAGTGATAGGTGGGTCTCTAGAGTTCACTGGCCAGCTGACATAGCCTAATTAGTGAGCTCCAGTGAGAGACCCTGTCTTAAAAAGAGGTAGGGCTGTGGGCTGGAGAGATGGCTTAGAAGTTAAGGCGTTTGCCTGCAAAGTCAAAAGATCCTGGTTTGACTCTCCAGGCCCCACGTAAGCCAGATGCATAAAGGGGCACATGCATCTGGAGTTCATCTGCAGTGGCTGAAGGCCCTGACACGCCCATTCTCTCTCTGTCTGCCTCTCTTCTATCTCTCTCTCTCTCTGCTTGCAAATAAATAAAATAATTTTTTTAAAAAAGAGGTAGGGCTTGCAAATAAATAAAATAAAAATTTTTTTAAAAAAGAGGTAGGGCTTGAGAAATGGCTTAGTGGTTAAGGCGTTTGCCTTCAGAGCCTAAAGATCCAGGTTTGATTCCCTAGTACCCATGTAAGCCAGATGCACAAGGTGGTACATGCATCTGCAGTTGGTTAACAGTGGGTGGAGGCCCTGGCATGCCCATTCTATCTGCCTCTCTCTCTCTCTCTCTCTCTCAAATAAATAAAATAAAATAAAAGCATAGTGACTAATTAAAAAGAAGTAGCAGGTGTACCATCTCACTGCTTGGCCAAAACAGCCGACCAAGAGCAGCTAATGTGAAGAAAGGGTTTCTTTCAGGCTGACAGCTTCAAGGCAAAGTTTCATCATGGCGGAGAAAACATGACAACCAGCTTACATCTTCATACATCCGCCACGAGAGACAGAGAAAGCCGGAAGTCCAAGCTAGCTCTGAACACCTCTAACCAACCTCAATGTCCCGCCCGCACCCCAGTGGCACACCTCCTGCAGCAAGGCTCCACCAGCTGAGGACGAGGTGGGAAGCTTAATCACAAATGCATGAGGCTATCAGGGACACTCAACAGTCAACCAGCACCCTAAGGACAACCCATGATTGTCCTCTGCCTCCTCCACATACACATGTACCCTCCACATCTGTTTCCCCCACACATGCTAACACCCACCATGTACATATATCGATGCAAATGAACGAACAAAAATGTCTCCACTTGGTGTTTCCCACTGCACTAGCTCTTATGCCATGAAGTCGGGAACCAGTGTGGGTTGCTCTGCAGACAGCTAAGTGTGTCCCATCCAAATGACACATGTGGCGCTAGAGTAATGACCACTGCTTGTCCGTGGACTCAATGGTCCCACGGTGAGCTTCATTCCCTTCAGCTAATGCATATCTAATATGCATATTTAATGCATATCTAATATGCATATCTAATGCATATCTGGTCACTGTGGCTTGTGAGGTTCTTCTGGTCTGTGTGTGAGGGTGGCAATACGATGGTCACACTAGCATGTAAATTTCCAGCTCCACCTTCTCATTTTCTAAAAAAGGAAATGGTTTCAATGATCGTGTCAGCATGACTTGACAAAGGGCTCGGAATGAGTTGATGTGTAACTGCACCCCAATTTTTCAGTTAGGACTCCACCCCACTCCACATTGTCCCTGTTCATGTGTTTAATTTAAATTATTTATTTATTTTTATTTATTTTATTCATTTGAGAAAGAGAGAGAGAGAGAGATGGAAGACTCCAGTGCCTTCAGCTGCTGCTACAAATGAACTCCAGACACATGCGCCCCCTTGTGCATCTGACTTATGTGGGTCCTGGGGAACTGAACGTGGGTCCTTTCTCTTTGCAGGCAAGCGCCTTAACCAATAAGCCATCTCTGCAACTGTAGCCATGTGTTTTAAATTGTTCAAAGTCATATTTCCATAAATAAACACAATGAAAGCTGGAATATGGAGGATTCTCCATCACAGTTGAGGACAAGGCAGCTCCTGGCCTTGATTTCCTACTGAGGTTGCATCTGCATTAATTTCTTGTTGCTGGGATCAAACAGCGGCCATACAGCAGCTTAAGGAAGGACAGGCTTGGTTGCAGCGTAGAGTCTTGAAGCAATCCATCCCATCGTGGTGGGGAAAGCAGAGCAACAGGAACAAGAGGCTGCTTGGTCACGCTGCAGCCAGAGGCAGGAAGCAGAGGAGGTGGGACAGGCTACCTGTATAACCTCAAGGTCTCTCCCAGTGACCACTTTCTCCAGCAAGGCTCCACTACAAGGTGTCCCAGCCTTCCCAAACACACTGGCACATCACTGGGCACAAAATACTCAAATACATGAGCCTTTCTTTGGGGGGGGGATTTCACATCCAAACCATAACAGCATCATCTGTTCAATTAATAGACCCCGTTAGATCTACTGGAATTTCTTTTCTATCATTTTACTCAGCGCTAAATCACTCTCCTGGACTGGTGCACGACGGGGGCTCAATCTGTTGGTGTTCAAAGCAGGCTCTTTGTGAATACGTGAGTAGGGGAGCGTGGTTCTTGCTGGGAGGGGTGCTGGAAGTTGGAGGAATTGGTCAGAAGTGTCTCTTCTTCCCCTGGCCAACCAGCATTTTGGCAACAGAGGATCTTCCCTGGCAATCGTGGCTGCCACCTTGGGGAGGTGATGTCATGGAAGAGCGGGGATGTGGGAGCGTTAGGTACTGTGGGCAACAACAGCTTCAGGGAATTTTCTGGATTGATGTAGAAGGGTCAGAAAAAACCACCCCCAGGCAGACGCTCTTTCCTGCATGTGCTGGCAACAACTGAGAGCAGTCGGTTGGGTGGTCATGGGCTTTATCTGGCAGAGCAGAAGCTGATGCGGTAACAGGAGGGCACCATCCTGCAGCTGAGTTCTGTTTGGAGTGAGTCATCCCTAGGCTAATCAACTAAAGCAAACTCCTCAGCTGGTGGCTCCATCCTTGCCTGCGTAGAAACGGATCCCTGCCCCCACCCTTGACATGCCCAGACTTTCCAGAAACCAGCACAGCCACTTCCAAGAGAGCCTGAAGCTGCTGGAACTTAAACACCTTTGTGTCGCTTCCAAGATATGGATTTCCTCCTGTGCTTAGTCAACAATCCCAGTCCTGTCCTTATTCCTACTCTGCTCCATAGAGCTCAATATATATATTTGATTTTTCCAGGCAGGGTCTCACTGTAGCCCAGGCTGACCTGGAATTCACTCTGTAGTCTCAGGGTGGCCTTGAAGTCACTGTGATCACCCTACCTCAGCCTCCTGAGCGCTGGGATTGAAGGAGTGTGCCACCACGCCCTGCAAGCTCAATCTTTTAATTAAGTCATGAGAATTGGAAAGGCAATGCTTCCCCATTTTAGACATATTTTTTACTTAGCTTTAACTATGATCCAGAATTTATAAAGCATATATATTACATATATTTATACAAAGCATTACACATTTTATTTATTTATTTATTTAACTTATTTATTTATTTTAGCTAGACAGAGAGAGAGACAGACACAGAGAGAGAGAATTGGCATGTCAGAGCCTCAGCCACTGCAATCAAACTCCAGACACTTGTGCCACCTAGTGGGCATGTGCGACCTTGCCCTTGCCTCACTTTTGTGCATCTGTCTTAAGTGGGATATATATATTTGCAGGCAAAGAGAGTGAGAGAGAGAAGAGAGACAGACAGACAAAGAAT
Organism: Orientallactaga sibirica; assembly: GCA_036365145.1. Classification (NCBI taxonomy): domain Eukaryota; kingdom Metazoa; phylum Chordata; class Mammalia; order Rodentia; family Dipodidae; genus Orientallactaga; species Orientallactaga sibirica. Next base: position 1,016,460 of record JAEOAD010000746.1, read on the forward strand.
GGGCACTCCAGGGCCTCCAGATGCTGCAAATGAACTCCAGACATACAGGCCACTTTGTGCATCTGGCTGTATGTGAGTACTGGAGAATCAAACCAGGGTCATCAGGTTTGCAGGCAGGCACCTTAACCACTGAGCTATTATCTCCAGGCTGGCATTACATATTTAAATAGTCATATTGCACAATTATATAAACTATATTTTATATAATAGCACAAATATGTTCCATATAAATATGCATTGTATACACTATATATACATCATGTATTTATTTGGCATCAAGGGTCATCATGCATCGGAGCTCACACATAGAAAGCCCTCCCCAACATGTCACCTCCTTGGGGAAGATGCCCAGCCACCCTGACTCAGGTGAGGTGCATGCTCCTTACATGGTGCATACATTTTCAGCCGACACTACAATGCTTATTTCCTTACTTGTTTTATCTTCCCCACTTCTGATTACAGCTAACCCAACCAAATATTCTTAGTATGCCAGTGACCCTCACAGTGTTTGTTGAATAAATAAAAGGAATAAACAAGTGAATAAATGATCATACCTGGAGCACAAGGGGACCAGCCCTTCCCAACATTTGCTGGGTGTGGCTAAGAGAACAAACGGAGGCCCACTACTGTCTGTCTAAGTAATCACAAAAGACAAAACAAGCCACTGACAACACACCGCTCCTGCCTTGACAGATGGTTCAAGCTAACAAAGTTAAAGATACTTGATAAATTGGGGGTTGTAAGTAGACAAAATGTCAACAATGTCCTGTCTCATTAGTGCTGCAAATATTTAGGTCTCCTGGCTCATAGGCCACTGATGGCTGTGTAAGTAATAAAGACACACAATCATAAATTTTGTATTAGTTCATACCATTCATTTTATTGCCTCAATATCATCACAACACCTTTTTGGGAAGGCACTGTGATCAAGTTTTTCATATAATTTGTGTTTTATTTACAATACAAGATTATAGAACCCTCTTAAACCATTAACATTTTTACATCTGTTTGTAAAGAAATTAATTTCAAGTTGAAGCACAAGCTTGGAAGCTAAATATGCATAAGAATATTAGGTGCAGTGATTCACTACCATTAGTGGTTTATCATGACGCAGATAGAAGTGAATGGGTCCACCACTGTGGGAATGGTTGACTACATTTTAGCATCACTACAGCATATTATTATGTATTTATTCAAAGAACGAGCAGGAGCTGCGTATCAGTCGACCTGGCAGGATTTCCATGAGGTATTCTTGAAAAAAACTGTATGTGAAGCAGTGTGAATAATCCATCTCATTTCTATAAAATAGATGACAAAAACATATGCATGAGTGCATTTCTACATATTTATACATGATTATTTTGGATTAGTGTGGAAGTAGAGAAGTGAAAGGAATCATATTGATTTTAACTTGGGTCTTTCGAGGACATGGGGATGGGATGGTGGTATGGTGATAAAGAATAAGACAGAAACACCCATGAAAAGGAAAGGTCAAAACTGGTAAAACAATATCCTATATTTGGTCTCAAATGGCCAATATTCTACAGGCATTTATATGGAAGGAATAAAGAGAATGAAGAGAGATTTACTTCTCTGTAGGTATATTACATATTAGTTAAGAAAACACTATGGTCTGGCGTGGTGTCGCCCGCCTTTATCCCAGCACTTGGGAGACAGAGGTAGGAGGATCGTTGTGAGGTCAAGGCCACCCTGAGAATACGGAGTGAATTCCAGGTCAGCCTGAGCTAGATTGAGACCCTACCTCGAAAAACCAAGAGAAGAAGAAGAAGAAAAAGAAAAAGACAAACACTATGATTTTCTTTCATTTCATTGTCAGCACATTGTGAGCTGGAAAGCCAGTCTGTATATGTGTATGTGTATGTGTATGTGTGTGTACACCCATGTGCATATGCTTTTAGATGGATGAATGAGGAGGAAGGTGCAAAGGTTACACACCAGGCCACTTCCGCTAGTTCTCCCTGTGGAACGGAATGAAAGATGGAGCGAGAGAAAGAGAGTTGCTCCGTCTTACACTTCTGTCTTGTTTTACTTGTTACAAATGATCACATCAACTTTGCAGACATCCTTTTTGTAACTTGAGAAACGAAAAGTCAGAACATCTTAAAGATGGAAGTCCACTGGGGAGCTGGGAACGTGCTCTGTTACTCTGATCTGTCTCCTGGGTCAAGTTCTTTAACCTTAGCTTTCTTCCCTGTGAAATGGAGGATGGCAGTCAACTTTGATTGTCAGCTTGATTGGATTAAGAAACTCAGGGCATTAATTAGTCAGATGCACTTCTGGGAGTGTCTACTACGGCTTTTCCAGAAAGACTCATTCAGGGGACAGCCTGTGGGTGGCAACATCCCTTGGGCTGGAGTCCCAGACTAAAGTAAAAAGAGAAATAGGGGCTGGAGAGATGGCATAGCAGTTAAGGCATTTGCCTACAAAGCCAATGAATCCCAGACCCCACATAAACCAGATGCACAAGGGGGCACATGCATCTGGAGTTCGTTTGCAGTGGCTGGAGGCCCTGATGCACCCATTCTCTCCCTCCTCTCTCTCTCTCTCTCTCTCTCTCTCTTTCTCTCTCTCAAATAAATAAATAAAATATATTAAAGAGCCGGGCATGGTGGCACATGCCTTTAATCCCAGCACTCGAGAGGCAGAGGTAGGAGGATCGTTGAGAGTTCGAGGCCACCCTGAGACTACATAGTTAATTCCAGGTCAGTCTGGACCAGAGTGAAACCCTACCTCACAAAACCAAAAAATAAAAAAATAAAAAATAAAATAAAAAATATATATATTAAAGAAAAAAGAGAAATGAAGGGCTGAGAAGATACCTTCGTCAGTAAGCACGAGGGTCTGAGTTTAGCACTCATGTAAATGCTGGGCATGCGCATGCACCTGTAATCTCAGAGCTTAGACAAGCAGATCCTGCGGCCAGCTGGCAGCTACGCTAGTCAAATCAAGGGACTCGGGTTTAGTGAGAGACTTTGTCTCCTAAGTCAGGTGACAAGTGATCGAGACACTTGATGTCACTCTCTAGTCTCCACACATGTGCACTTGCATACACACAGGCACCCCCACAATACCAACATACACACACACACAACACACACATACAAAAAAAATGGGGAGGAAAGGAGAAAAGCGGCCGAGCCCTGACGTTTTCCTTGCTCTGTTTCCTGATCCGTCACCACAGGAGCAAGCAGCCCCTCACTGCCGTCGCCACAGCTGAGAGCCATTCTTGCTCTGTGCCATGATGGGCTACATCCTTACACCATGTGTGCTGGGTTGATTGAGGGGTCCCCCATAAACTTGGGTGTTCTGAATGTCATGTCCCCAGCTGATGGCAACTTAGGAATTAAAGCCTCCTGGAGGCAGTGTATTGTTGGGAGTGGGCTTATGGGTGCTATAACCAGCTTCCTCTTGCCAGCCCATGTAATACACACACACACACACACACACACACACACACACACACACACACAATTTTGAGACAAGGTCTTGCTATGTAGACCAGTCTGACCTTGAACTCACAGTGATTCTCTTGCTTCCGCCTTCTGAGTGCAGGAATTACATATATTTGCCACTGTGGTTGGTTGAAGGTTTGATTCTTTTTTTAAAAAAAAATTATTTTACTTATTTGAGAAAGAAAAAGATAGGAGAGAAAGAGGCAGTTAGAGAAAGAATGGGTGTGTCAGGGCCTCTAGTCCCTGCAAATGAATTCCACCCGCATGTGCCACCTTGTGCATCTGGCTTTACATGGTGTCATGGTTTGATTCAGGTGTCCCCCATAAACTTGGGTGTTCTGAATGCTAGGTTCCCACCTGATGGCAATGGGAAATTAAAGCCTCCTGGAGGCAGTGTATTGTTGGGGGTAGGCTTATGGGTGTTATAATCAGCTTCCTCTTGCCGGTGTTTGGCACACTCTCCTGTTGCTGTTGTCTACCTTATGTTGGCCAGGGGGTGATGTCCACCCTCTGCTCATGCCATTGTTTTCCCTGCCATCATGGAGCTTCCCCTCAAGTCTGTGAGCCAAAATAAACCTTCTTTCCCACAAGCTGCTCTTGGTTGGGTGTTTCCTGCCAGCAATGCAAACCTGACTGCAGCACCATGTGTCACAATAGACCCTTTCCCCCTTAAGTAGCTTTTTGTTAAGTACTTGGTCATAATGATGAGAAAAGCAGTCTGGTGGGGTCGTCCAGGGAGAACCCCAGCACAGTCCCCAGCAGACAGGCAGCACCTCACTGGGTGTTCGCTATTTGTATTAGCCTTAACATCACGTCTCCTCCCGCTACAGTAAGTGTTCAATACAGACTTAGGAGCCCCCAAGCAGGGAAGAGGCCTTTAATTAATTAATTTATTTATTTGTTTATGTATTTAATAGAGAAAAGAGATAGATAGATAGATAGAGAAAGAAAGAGAGAGAATGGGTGTGCCAGGGTTTCCAGCCACTGCAAACAAACTCCAGATGCATGTGCCCCTTGTGCATCTGGCTTATGTGAGTCCTGGAGAATCAAACTGGGATCCTTTGGCTTTGCAGGCAAATGCCTTAACCACTAAGCCATCTCTCCAGCCCCAGAGGAGACCTTTTATAAGACATTTGTGACAGCAGTGATGGTGGAACGAAGCCTTCACACTCACCAGCATTGTTACATAAAGTTTGAAATAAGTAAAAGATATGGTTGGTACACTTGACTTTGAATTTGGGCATACCAAATATTTAAATAATGAATTTGTGATTAACACCATCAATAAAAAGAGCTTGACTGCTCACCTTCAGGAGATGTAGGGGGAGCTTGCTGCCATTCTGCGAGTCTGTAAGTGGGTTAGGCAATGAGTTAGGCAAAGACTCATTTCCAGGGCTACCAGTGTATCAGGGTAACCACACTGAGATCCAGAGAAGTGGTTGGTTCTTTGCGGAAGTTTCCAGCTGTTGAAGAAGTAGAGACAGAATTAGGGTAGTTCCTAGAAATTCCTAATGAATTAGTGGTAGACATGATTACGAATGATTTCTGGGCATTTCGTGATCTACGCGTGATCAGCAAGGGTTTATAAGATTAAAAAAGAAAGAGAGTCTGGAGAGATGGCTGAGGCATTAAGGCACTTGCCTGCGAAGCCTAAGCACCCAAGTTCAATTCCCCAGTGCACACATAAGCCAGATACACAAAGTGGTGCGTGCATCTGGAATTCATTTGCAGTGCCTAGAGGGCCTGGTGTGCCCATTCTCTCTCTGTCTGACTCATTCTCTCTCAAATAAAATAAATAATAATTTTTTAAAAATTATTATTTTATTTATTTTTGGAGAGAGAGACAGACAGAGAGGGAGAGGGACACAGATAAAGATGGGCGCGCCAGCAGTCTCTCAGCTGCTGAGAACGAAATCCAGATGCGTGTGCACCCTTGTGGTCAAGTGCGGCATTGCGCCCTTGCGTCACTTTGCATCTGGCTAAACGTGGGACCTGGAGATTGGAACCGGGTTCTTAGGCTTAGCAGGCAGGCGCCTTAATTGCTAAGCCATCTCTCCAGCCCAATAAAAATATTTAAAAAAATTTTTTTAACTTTATTTATTTTTGGAGAGAGACACAGAGAGAGACAGACAGAGAGTGAGAGGGAGACAGATAGAGATGGGCATGCCAGCAGTCTCTCAGAGGCTGTGAACGAAATCCAGATGTGTGCGCCCCCTTGTGGTCAAGTGTGGCATTGCATCCTTGCGTCACTTTGCATCTGGCTAAATGTGGGACCTGGGGATTGGAACCACTGGGGATTGGAACCAGCGTTCTTAGGCTTAGAAGGCAGGCGCCTTAACCGCTAAGCCATCTCTCCAGCCCTAAAAATGTTTTTAAAAAAGAAAAAAGCCAATCTGGTAACTTCTGATGTGTGTAACACCCCCTCACCTTGTAAAACTGGAAGCTGATCAAGCCTTTAAGTTACATGGACCAATTTACATGAAATAGGAGGAACAAGGGAACAGACCTAGTAACAACCTGAGGATGCAGTGAAAAGATCCAGCCTCACCAGGCGTGGTGGCGCACGCC